>CM053792.1:259272597-260472597 GCA_028749045.1 Cupressus sempervirens
TCATGTCTCACCCCTTTGGGCCCTCTCTCTCTCTCTCTCTCTCTCTCCTCTCTCTCTCTCTCTCTCACACACACACACACACACACACACACACACACCACACACACACACACAATCCTGGCTCCTTATTTACCATCTATATCTACCTTACGCCTCACAATATCTCTTGCTCACATGTGTCATTATATCTCACAATCTCTCTATGTTGACCTCATGTCTCCTATGGTATATCCCCCCCCTCTCTCATGTCCCCTTGAGTTGTTATTGCCTACTCTCCCTATCTCATGTATCTTTATGTTTCACTTTCTTTCTCTCTACCTCATCTCTCTCCTTCTCCTTTTCTCTCATATTCATCCCACTCTCACTATATTGTCTCCCTAATTACCATATATACAGCTTGTCTCAAAACCCTCTTTTCTCTTCTCTCTCTTTAATCTCTTCTCCTAATCACAAAATTAATCTCTTCTCCCACTCTATTATCTCTCTCCTCTCACTAAGTGTTACCCTCTCTCTCTCTCTCTCTCTCTCTCTCTCTCTCTCTCTCTCTCTCTCTCTCTCCTCTCTCTCTCTCTCTCTCTCTCTCTCTCTCTCTCTCTCTCTCTCTCTCTCTCCCTCCCTTCTCCCATACCCAAATACATCCATGTGATTCCCTAATTACTATCTTTCTCTCCAACTCATCTCTCTCTCCCACCATGCTGTCTCTTTCTACCTCATCTCTTCTGTCTTTTATCTTTCTCTTTTTTCCCACACCCTCTTAACATTTTGTCCCCCTAATTACTATTTATCTCTACATCATGTCTTTCACCCTTTCCCTCTTGTCTCCCTCTCTCTTACTCCCTAATTGCACTCTTTAACTCTCTCCCCTTGCTCCTCTCACAATATCACCCCCCTAACCTTTTCACCTTCATTAATTTAATATTTTCCCAAATTTATAAATTTTAATCTTATTTAAAATTTGTTATAATATCTAACATTTTGTTCAAATTTTGAAATCTATTGTAATTTCATTATTTTATTCTAGTCTGAACTTTATTATTTAAGTACTTTATCAAAATTTAGTTATACTAACCATCTTTGAGTTTATACTATTAGAAATTAGTTCTTAATTTAATTACCTTATTTTTACACTAGCATTTCATATTATATAATCACAATATCTAATATTTGTCATTGTAAAATGTATATTATTTTTGTATTTATTTAAAAGGAATGATTTTAAAATTGATATCAATTGAACTTGATTTGATTTCATATATCAAAGTTGTTTAATTTTCAAAGTAAAGATGTTGAACCAAAAGAAACCATACAATTGAGGAATTCTAATTCCTTTTAGATACTCCTATCAAGTACATAGAAAATCACATGCAATTTTTGTTCATATTTATACCATAAACTTCTCTTGCTAGTTGGATCCCACAATTTTGAGCATAAGAACAAATGAAGCCATGATCAGACAATGAAATAAGAGTAAACCTAAAAATAAAGAAAGAAAATAAATTGATTTATTCAATCTTTGGGTTGGTGTCCTTGAGGGATTTAGTCAGTTCATTTTTCAACATAGGCTCACTACCTCCTCCTTGATACATTTCGGTAATAATTGGATTGGAGAGGATCTACGGTTCCTTTAATTTGTCTTCAAATTCATCCAACTTTGCGAGTTGGTTTCTTGTTGGTACTATATTCAAAAATTAATTCTTAGTTTATAACCGATTCATTTGGTGAAGAGAGAAATCAAAACATACAATATATAGAAGTATGTAACTAATCCACCACTACTTATTTCTTTATCTTCTTTTAATTCTATTTTTCAGCGCACATCACAAGACAAGTAAATGGCTATCTATTTTTTCAAAAAGACTAATTGTTTAGAAGTAAGATTGCTATCTCTTGAAAGCCTCTCTTTTTGATAAAATTTGCTTAAAATCTAAATCAATTTTATATACTTTAAACTCTCACCTGTGATTCAAGATCTATATGACTTGAAAGCCTCTCTTTTTGATAAAATTCACTTAAAAATCTAAAACAATTTATATACTTTAAACTCTCACCTATGATTTAGATCCGTATGACTTGAAAGCCTATCTTTTTGATAAAATTCACTTAAAATTTGAAATCAATTTATATACTTTAAACTCTACCTTGTGATTCAGATCCATATGAGGAGGAACATACTTCCAAACCTTGGAACAAAATAATCAAATGTCTTTGATTTATTTGAATAATTTATAAAGAAGAAAAGAGAAATTGCCAGTTTGAACTCTAAAATAAATAATAAATAAATAAATCCTCTGACCCAAACAACAAACCAAACCCCAATATTTTACACTGCCTTATCAGCACCAAAATTGCTATTGCTACTACTTCGGTTGGATTATTCTTTTTGTCTTCTTTTGATACTAATTGTTCCATTGTAGAAATTATGTTCAGAACCTAGGCTATTAATTAATATGTTGTGCAATGAATCATTGTGTAAAGGTTCAGTTTTAGCTCTGAATTTTCTGTTACTATCTACCCTATCAAGACGATCGTGGTTTAATATGAGAGGGATAATGAACTGGCACCGCAATCAATTTTGCACTTATCCATTATTATTATTATTATTTATTATTTATTAAATTTAAACAGTCACATACTTGTCTAAATTAATGTTTGATAACATTGTAGAAAGCCTCTAGGCCTTAATGAGTATGGACCATTAAAAATGTACTAAGATATTGATGATCGGGGAAATCATGATAAAAAAAAATTACTGATACATTAAAGATAAAATCCACAAAGAAGGCTTCCTGACCAAGTACTTATTTTGTACAAAGTTCTTTCCTTGAAAAAATATTGTGATGGTGGATCTTGATATGTCTTCTTAGGAAGAGATAGGTGTGAAGGGCAAAGATTGTATCTATTGTGTCAAAGTGTGGGTATTTGCAGAAGTTTTATTCGATTATATTTCTATTTGGCATGTCATTATAATCTAAATTCATTATGTCATGAATTAGTTTATATTATTAGACTTCATTTAAAACATGAGCTAAAATGTATCTTATCAATGCAATTTTAACTAGTCGAACTAGGACATGCAACTTATGTTGGGATTGAGTGCATTTGTAAGGTTTGTAGCAAACACATTACTCTATATGCCTCTCTAGATACTCTTGATTCATCTCAAGCTGCATTTTTTGATCCAATCTAAAATATTTGTAACTAGACTTTGTAGTATAACTGTGGGAAATGAGATTGGATTTATATTTTTTGTCTACATATTGATCTTTGGAAATAAATACAACAATACTTAAGATGCTTGATTTGCATGAGGATTTTTTATCACTTTAAAGTAAACTACAAATTTAGGAGCTGATATTGTATGTGCTTACATTAGAAGACCATACAATTTCCTTTGGCCATGTGACCTAGAGTTCTCAATGTATTTTCATTTGTGATAAAGTCCTCCTGCGTGAACATCTCAATTAGTGTGCGAAAACTCCCTAATGTTTGATTTCAGCAACAATTTGATTTTCTTTTGCTAGGTTTGCAAGAGTGGACATAACTATAGTTGTAAGTGTTTTGACAAGAATGGTCAGGATGGAGAATTTTGCAATAAAAAATTTGTCATGATAAAAAATTAAGAGCATCTCAAATGCTTTTCATCTTTTATTTTACAAGCTTCCAAGCATATTGTAGAAGGTTCAACAAAGGTTGACTAACACCAACACTCAGTAGATAATGCATAACCTTTTCATTAATGCTAAAAGGGTATATAGTTCATGTCATATTTAGCTACAAATATTGGTGACCAGGTGCCATTTTCCAAAATAATGGTCGAAAACCTTCTAAAGTGGTTGCTTGTATGATAGTTATTTTATTATGCTCATAAATATTTATATAAAATATTATTTTCTTGAAAATTTGGTCATTGGTAAACATGTTGAAAGCACTGGCCACCACAACAAAAAATGCCTTCTCATCCAATATTGCTTCCAAAGAAGTTGTATATGTCCCCCATTTACTATTGGGGTTTTTTTATAGTATACATAATAAGACTAGAACAATATTTTCTTGAACTATTGATGCTTTATACTCATCTCCCAAATCTAGAATACTAAAGACAATCCTAAAAATATATTTCTTTAATTGTGAATTGTTGACACCTTTAAAATTGCAACCAATGGTTGAATCCCATCTATTGTTACAAGCAATATCTAGAATTTGTTTTTTAGATTAACATTTGGCACTTGCTTCATTGTATTGACAAATTTTACCATGTCAATGGATGTGTCTTGAGACCTAATTTATTGAATGGCATGTAAAATTGTTATAAAAGGTCCTGGTACTCTATTCACCATATTAACGATACATATTTTCCTTTTTTATTTTTCGATTCAATCATACTTAAACTATATGCCTTTTGTCATGATAGTTTTAAATTATGCAATTCCAAGTAGTGTCAATGTGAAAAAGTCACATTGTCAATATTTCACTATGCATCTATTATCATTTTGTTTTTGTTTATCCTGAGTCATCAATGACAAGGACAATAAAACCAATGTTATGTTTTGTGTTCTCTTGTGTTCATAACAATTGTAAGTGCAACCAATAAAATAAGATTATGTTAAATGACATGGAAGATGCTAAGTGGACATTTATAAAAATATACAACACCAATCAATGTTCAAAATGATTTGTTGAAAGATATATAATGTTGAATTTTAATTTGTTGTCAATTCTAACCTACAAGTAAATATATCTATGCCATTTCTTTGAATTCTTTATTTTCCCACTCCCTCTTAACTCCATATTTTCCTATTTCTACTTTATGCTATTGGTGGGAACTTTGAAACTTTACATCTCTTGTTAATTCTTAGCACAATTGCATTTCTTACAGTCTACACTTAATTTTTAAAATGGCTCTTTTGGATTTGATCAATGTCCCCAACTTAGATGCTTGATAAGATTGTCTCCATGCACCATTTAACTCTCAATACACCTTATTGCTATTATTGACGTGTTCTCATCACTACTACTTGTTCTCTTTCATGTGAAAAAATATGATCTCTATGTTTTTCCCTTTAATTTATGTTTTGAAATCTCGCCCCTAACTACTCTATAATTGAATCTCTTCTATAGACTAATGGTGGTTTTGAAATTCATACTTCCTTCGTGAGGTACTTGTTACTATGTTTGCTCACCCTTCTTGATGATTCACTATCCTATAGTGTTAGCTCTTGGCTAATGCTTCCAGTCGTGACATATTTTTCTTTAAATGTTCCTTTCCTTCTTACTACACGATATTAAAAATGAAGTAAAATTATCATGACTTCTCACTCTCAATACTTTACCTTCTTATGAATTCTATGTACACCAATTAAAAATTGTTATCTAGTTAGAAGAGTTTCAATATGAATATTATAAATAATTGATAAAGGATGATTTTGTAAAAATAACTAATTGGAGTAGTTTAGAGGTAGATTTTGATATGTATTTATTGGAGTTGATAGATTTCATAAAATTACAAATGTGTCCATTGGTGGTCCTTTTCAAAGATAAAAGAGACAGTGGCATCAAGAGGAAAACTATGCTTTACAAGATTTTCCTTAGGGAAATCTTATCGTCATTATGTTCATAAGAAGCTTGTTTTCCTGCAAAGGCATGTATTATGTGAATTTAAAATTGTTATGAATGCTAAGAAATTAAACATTGGTATCAATAACACAAAATCTAAGGCAACTACATTGAATATGTTTTGGCATGATTTTTAAGGGCCATTTTGAAAGATGAAGCTAGTGAATATTTGGAGCAAGGTAAATTGGAGGTTGGTCTTTTGCTTGGATTTCAATAGGAATTTAGTAGAAAGTATAGTGATAATAGTGTGGTGCTAATTTCAGATGTTAACTGTGTAAATCTCTTTGTTTAGGTAATGCAAAAGGATGCTCTAGTTCAATATCAAAGATATCTTCTCCAAGTTATAAAATATCAAGAAGCTCAAAACCTTACTATCATTAATTTATATGTAGTCTCTATTCATAATAAGATCAATCATGGTATTTCTCAATTGATTTTTCTTCCATTATCACACACATGCACACATGGTATTTTTGAGGAAACAAGTTGGGGGAAATTGGAACCTCAATCCATAAGCATGAACAACAAGTAGAGCTGAAAAACATAAATTCCAACACATCTTTGCATTTCTATTAGAGATGTGTCTAGGTTATTGAAGTTGTAGATTGTGAGAGACCTCAAAATCATGACTCCTATAGGTGAGGGCAATGCCATCAATAAGCAATAAAATGGAAACAACTAAAAGACCAAAAGACTTTTAATTAAAATAGCTAAGAACTCCCCTATTGGAAAACCACCAAAGAGTTCTAATCACCAATAATTTCATTGATCTCTTCAATATATAAAGCCTTCACCTGTATATTAGTGTTGATCATAGGAGGTATACACATAGGTGATGAGGATGTAGAATTTGTCAAAGCATTATTGGGAGATGGCCCTGCCACATATGTACTAGTGATATCAATATCTTATGAAATCATCACTAGTACATTTCGGGTAGGTTCAAGCTACCAACAATGGATTGGAAAATTTGTGTGGTTGTCACTAGTGCATATAACTTCCCTAAACAACTCTTATATGTGTAGGTGAAAGTTCAATATTTTGAGGAGATTCAAAAAAAAATTGGTAGTTGAAATTCCTTGGTGGTTTTCCAATGGGAGACTTCATACTTGTTTTAATTAATAATCATCTATTCTTTTAGTTGTTTTGATTTGTTGGCTTGCTGAGGGTATTCCTTCACCTATAGCGCTCAAAATTATGATGTTTGTAATGACTTATAACCTTAAAGGCCTGTAAGAAATATAAATGTGTGTTGGAAATCACATCTTTGTAACTCTACCTATTGTCCATGCATATGGATTGAGGTTTTATTGTCCCTAACTTGCTTCCTCACACATACCATCCCTTAGGTCATTAGAATTTTGATGGGACCAAAATATTTTAATGGAGGTTGATGAGGATGCCATACTCATGATGACACTCTTGTTGGTCTAATAAAGAGATAGTTGTTAGAATTTTGATGATACCAAAATATTTTAATAGAGGTTCCTACAAGGATGGCATACTTGTGATGACACCCTCATTGGTCCAATAAAAAGGTAGTTGTCAGATTTTTGATGAATCCTAATGAATGGTCGTCAAAAGTTAGCTATACTTGTTGTACCATCTTAAAATGGTAGCATGTGCCTTTTAAGACCTTTTAGAACCCATCCCATCACAACCTCCTGGACCATGGATGTATTTGTGCTTAATGTATTTTTTTCTCCTATTTGTTTCCACTTTTCTTGATTATGTTTGCACCACCTTTGAAATCTCTGGGATCCCTTCTTTCTCTCTACTCTGGGAATAGGTGGATTGTAATGTCCCCACTATTAGGGTTAGAGTTGGGACACTAATACTTACAAAATAAATGTTAGGATTAAATACAAAAAAGTAGAAATATATTATTTTCTCCATAGTTCTAGCCATTATCTCATTCTTATCTAGCCATTTATATAAGGTTATTCATCTCTCACATTGGCACGATAGCCATTTATACAAGGATCTCACTTCTTGCACTGGCACTATAAGATTTATCTTTAATCCCACCTTGGCCATTTATATAAAGACTACTCTTGAATCTATACTGGCATGAAGCCATTTATATAGGTGAGCAATGTCCTTATACTGACACTATGGGTTTTTATTCATTTTGTGAGAAATATACAAACCAAATTATTTATTTATTTATATTTCCAAAGGTTATTTAAAACGAATCATAATATCTTTTAATAATATATATTTATATCTATTTATTTATTTATTTATCTATTTATTTATAGATTTATATTCATTTAATATTTTAGTGTAGAAGGAGACATCAATATAAACAACCTTATTTATTTAATGTACTACTCATAAGGCCACCCGAGTGTCTATTACCTTTATACACTTTTCCCCTATGTGTGAGCTCTCATTCTCTACGTGTGATCAGTGGGGCTAGGCTTGGGGTATGGGCCCCCTCTTCCACATACAATCCTTGTATTGCAGCTATGGAGGGTTTATTTGCCTTGACTTGGGAACGATGTATGCCGCCGGGATCAATATTATCACTCTGTCCTTTCCTCTCGTATACAGTCCTGCATGTCTTTCATTGGCAGTGTGCAAAAGCTAATTGGCGATGAAAACAAACCCTTTTATATTGCCCCACGTCGCTAAGACACTTATGTCTTTCGTAGTCCTTCCTTAACACTATGGCGTGTCCTCCTTTTTCTTCCTTGTAGTCACTCAGACTTTATTATATGGTGACCATGCCACCTCACGACCCTTCTAAGGGTTGCCATAAATATATTTCATTATGATTATATTTAGTGAATAACTTACTTTATCAACCATTTAATGAGTTAGATATATTATTGTGTATTCTTTTATTAATTAACTTACTTCATTAACCTTTTAATGAATTATAATGTTATTTTATATTTGTTAGATATATTAGAATAATTTTTATTATGTATTCTTTTGTTAATTATTATCATTTGAATAAAGACATCTAATATTATTAGTGTTATGGACAATGTCATTGTTTCATGAGTCAATATATATATTTCTATCAAAATCAATAGATATCAAATGTCATTAGGGGGTTATTACATGGACCCAAGTTAACCTATTTTGGAATAGGTTAACCTAATTTGGAATAGGTCAACCTAAAGTGGACTTGATATAGAACAGATTGACCTAAAGTAGACATGTCCCCTTCAATTTGACATGTTCCATCTCAAGTTGGCTTGATGCTTGATGATTTGGGAGCACGGGACTCGAAGCTTCCAATTATTTTATTTCCTGAGTCAGTTTGCTACTTCAAAACAACTAGAATAAAATGAGGTTTGGAGGCTTCACATTCACATCATAAGCAATCAAGCATTCAAAAGGCATTGAGAAAGCAAGGCAAGAAGTTCAAGCATTCAAGCAAGAAAGTATTCTTCAAAGCATTCAATGATCCTCTGTGAGCATTTCCTCTTCAAGGTCTAGCATTTTGTTGGCCATCAAGGGAAGAGATCTAAATTGAGGCATTCACCCCCTCTTCATTAATGCATATTTACATCTATGGCTCCATGATATGGTTTTGGTAGATCAATTCCAATTATGGAGATATCCTACATTCTACATATTGAATTCAACATCTACAATAGTCAACAACATAAATCCTTGTTGACAAGGGGTTTTACAAGCATGGTGAATACTTACATTTATCTTGTTTCCATCACATACATTTTTATTTCAACTTCAAGTTTAGTTCCTTTCCATCCTATTCCTTTAAGTAATTCAAATTAAGCATTGACATCCCTTTTTCTATTTGAGCTTTGCTAATTTAATTTGAATTCAAAAGGGATTGTGTTTATAAATCTTCCTTCTCCCCACACACATATGTAATGTTGTAGTGAGAAAATTTGAGGCCTATGTCCTATTAAAGTGCTTTCCTTTTTCCCCTAGACACTCACGACAACTTTAGTAATTTGTCCATAAAATGGATTCTATTGAAAGGAACCCACCAATAATTTTGGCAGCAATATTTTGCCTTCCTAAATGTATTCTTACATCTAGGGGTGTCCTAATCACGACGTCATCACATTTCTAACAATTGGCTTGGCCTATTAGAACTTTGACTCATTCACTTGTCATCAGACTCTACAATGCCAGTCTATTGACGATAATATTGGTTGGTGTTTCGAAAGTTTTACGTTGCACGATGTGATGAACGACCATCGTAAATTTGTGCCAAATGTACTAGTGTAGCAATATAGATGAAAATAACATAATTAATTAGGGAAATAGGACCCATAAAAGAAAAAGTAGTTAAAATATTCACCAATAACTAATGCGGATAGCCCACTTTCTTATAAATCCAAACATTAAAATAAGATTTTCAATTTTTTGATTCGAAGAATAAAATATATACCATCATGGGTTTAAATCTAGACTAGTCACTCGACCTCTACAATACTTCTTTGAAACATTATTATGAATCTAGACAATTGCATCAATTTGAAGTTCCTCTAATTAACGCTAGTTTGCAATATCACCAAAAGTTTAGGAAGGCTCACCAGTCTAGTTGCCCTTAAACTTGGAGATAATCTACTGAATAGAAGCATACCAATATTATCACTTTGTCTAATTATTGTAAGTAATTAAAACAATAAATAATTGTTTTTAACATGTTTGCATTAAATAATAAAGTTAAAAAATAAAATAAAAAGAGTTTACTTAATTTAAAAAGTGAATTAAATATGCATGATGTGAGGAACAATTATCAATATTTTGAGCAAAATGAATTTTAGAAGCTTTGAAGGGTTTTGGTTTAGTAAGCGTTTCACTAGGTTGCCAGATTGTTAGCATCAACATGAGGTGGGGTTTGAAACCCATAATATTATATTTCATTTGAAAAGATTTGTCTACTTCATGTCTTTCTAGGTGCTTGCAAATCTTTCTTTCAAAAGTTTGTCTTCTTTGTGTATGTCAAGTTGTATTGTAGTGAATGTTAAAATTTATGCCTGAATTTTATTTGTGAAATTCAAAAGAGAAGTTATTTCTAGGTTGTATTATTTTTGAGAAATTGGGAGAAAATAATTTATTGTTATTTTTAGAAAACTATGGTAAAACTCAAATGTATAAACCATTGTTTTAAATTAGCAAAAAACCGTGTTACATGAAACCTAACAAAATCCTAAATTCTTCTTGAGCAAATTTACATTCAAAATAATTAGAAAATATGAATACTCATTCAATTTAGAGTTTGATTAGATGCCTTTGCAAATCATTTACAAATTAAAATACATTGAAAATCAAAGATAAATTAGGCATTATTATACAAGTTAAAATTTAAATCTAATATTTGGAAAATGGTAAAATAAAATTAAGAAAATGTTATGACAAAAATATTTATATATTTAAAGTAGAATATATTGTTGCAAAAAGAATTATATTTTTTAAATTATATATGCATAAAGATATGTAAATCAATGTAGTTATGCATGTAAAGGAATAAAAATATATGTATGCATGTGAAAAAGAAGAAATACATTTTGAAAAAATAGATATAATAATTTTACATATTTAAGAGTGAATAGACATGTGAAAAAAATATATACAAGTTTATCTTTATTTTTAAATAAATATATGTACTAATTTTTGAAATAAAAATAAATTTAAAACTTTTTTTTATTACTATTTATTAAATATAGAAATTAAATAAATAATTACTCATTAAATTGTAAAGTGGGTGTTAGTATTAATGATATCTTAAGTCTAGTTAAACTTCTAGTTTCATATATGTGATCATATATTTATTAATGCAAGTGAGAAGTTAATAAATAAATATTTATAATTTTAGTTGTATTTTAAGAGAAGTTATAGTGGAGTTAACTATGTAATCATCCACTTAAGAATAATTATTATTGTGAGAGAAATTATAAGTAATTTAATTATAATTATAATTTCAAGTTTGAGTATCTCTAGTTGCATTTATGAATTAAATGAAAAGTAATTTAAAAAATAAAAATAAAAATTGGTAAGAGTCTGAGGCCAAGATTCATTTTTTAATATGTGTGCGATTATTTATTATTATTTATTAAGATTATAAAGAGTTGAACCCAAGACCTCTTGGATAAGAGGCTCGCAATTTACTATTGTGTTGTAGGCTCTTGCCTAAAAAGTAAATATTAATATTAGACATAAATAAAAGATATTATTATTTTAGAAATAGAATAGATATTAATATTTAAATCTAATTAAATAAACTTATGTTATTAATTAAATCATTTATGATCTAAAATTATTTAAATTAATAACATCATAATATTGCATGACAGTTTATATGCACAAAGATATTTGATATTTAAATAAGTATATTAACTTAACAATTTATGTAAACGCGTATAATCTTACCTTATTGTCCAACACATCTTTATGGATCAAGCTAAACATAAAACATGGTTGAAAACTATACGTTTTCTTATGTTCTATTTATAGTCTTGTGAAATTTATTTTTGTGATTGTTATCTTTGTGGGTAATTTAATTAGCTAAGTTAGGATGTGCACTAGAGGCATCTTTGTGTTTTCTTGTATGATTTTATTTGACTGTATTTCATGATGTACTTAATGATTTGAATTGAGATTTATTTTATAGATTTTATTTTGATTGACATTTATGAGAACTTGGGTTTTGAGAACCAATGCTATTTTCGGATTACCTATTAAGGAATTGAGTTCCATCATTATGGGTGTTGTGATATGAGACACAACTTTGATTTGTGTGCTTGGGAGATTTTAATAATTATATGTCTTTCAAAGTGGCTTGCTATAGGGGCCTAGGACTCAAAGTGGTTAGTACCAAGGTAACCTATTGTAATTTGTATAATAAGTGATAACTTAGTAATTAATATATCTTACCTATCCCTTTTCTTGAGATACACTAAAGAGATAAGTTAGAGATGTTTGCTTGTATAGGCTAAAGATGGGAATGAGATGATATACAATGATAGGTTTGGTTGGTTTCCCTCGTCTTTATGAGAGGGCATTTTGGTTTTGCATGTGTCATGTTGAGAGTTCAAGGTCTAGAGTGACCAATCTAGGGTAACCTAATGCTTGAGAGTCTGAGGTTTAACAAGAGACCAATCCAAGGTAACTCAAGTAGTTTTCCCATGTGATGATAGTCCCTAGAATGTAGCTTGAATCTCCTCCATAGATTTTGTATTTGCCTCTTGTGGTGTATTATTGGTGTATTTTTATTACTAGATGTAAATTTTGTTGGTGATTTACTTTCACTGATGATCGTTGGTGATCTATTGGATATTATACTTTTGACATGTGGATTTTGACTTGGAGTGGATATTTTGATTGACTTTATTTCTTCATTTTGATACTTGTTTTATACTTGGTATCTATATGTTGTCTTCGTATGTGGTGTTGGTATTGATTGAGTGTCTTCTCAAATTTGTTTATCTTTCTTCTTCAGTTATTTGTGTACTCTTGAGGTAATTTTGGCCATCAATATTCCATGCCTAGGATTGTTTTATGGTTTATTATTCATATGTTGATCATTCATTATCTTCCCTACACGATGGGAGAAGAAGCCTGACTAGGTGACCATGTTGTCAGGAGATAGTGTCTTCTTACCATTTAGGTCCCCCTCAGATTGGTAGTTGTTGAATGTTCATGGATGCAGTTGTATCATTATCATTCTTATTCCTATCTTGGAGACTTATATTTAGTTGATGTATTTATGCTATCATGTACCCTGTAGTTTGATGCACTTGTATCTATTCTCGCATACCATGTGACATGTGCAGTGGATGTTATTCATTAGATGTATCTCATTACATTAGTTGTATTCATGCATTTTCTTATGAGATGATGTTTGTGTTATTTCCTTTTAATCGTGACATTATACTTGCAACTTCAACTAATTAATATAACTTCTTAAAAGTAGCTAAATGCAATGGAACCCTTGAGAAATGAAATCTATATTGTGATTGTTTATGTGTACTTAATGTGTTTGTGTATACTGCTTCCACATTGTTACTTTAATATTGCTTAAACTTAAAAAACATAGTTCAATAAACATTGTGACATGTTACCTGACTATTTATCTTGGGTTCCCAAGTGAGTCATTACATCTAGCATCGGAGCCCAAGTTTCAACACTGGGAACTCTGGACATATTGTGTTCCATCAGTTAAACAATTAGTTAAACTAGCAACAAGATTTATACAACAAATTTGAAAATAGTAAAAAATTTGATTATGAAACTTGGAAACTCATAACACTTTTGACTTAGACTCTTTCTCTATTTCTATGCATATTACCCTTGTATTTTTTGATAGATTGCGAGATGTTATTCTTTTGTTTGGAGTGTTGTAGGGGATCTATTTTACTAATTGTTATAGAGATGAATGTGAGACCAATATGATTTTTAGTATATTATTAAATCATAATCATATTGCTCTTAGTGACTAGAAGTGTATACATAATTAACTTATTTGTATTAGTATCTTAAATGACCATTTTTTATGAAATTGTGGATAGTATGCTTTAAATTTTAGTTACCCAAGCCATTGTAGCAAGCTTCCAAGAGTAAGCCTAATTCTAGGGGGTGGATGTAATGCCCACCCATAGTTTTCTTTTATGTTCTAGATGTGTTGAACTATTTTAGGCATATTTCATGCATGTATTAGTTTCATATATATTTGATTTACAGTTATATGACATTATTTCATGATGGATTACATATATATCTGTAAAGAATTACTTAGTTGATTATATTTCACGTATTGATTGATAATTATGATTACTAGTGCCTTAATAATATTTTAATGATTCTTAGTAAGTGTGATTATTGTCATGATGATGTCATATGATAGGTCTCCAAATGATTATTATTTTATATTTGTAGTGATGCATTGTTATATCTAAGCATTTGATTGTTTGACTTGTGATTTATTCTGGTACTTATCCCATCTTAGTTTGTGGTGACTGATCAGGAAAGTACTGTACATACTTCATAAATTCTTTGGGTCATGGCCGACATTGTGGCCAACATGTTGTAACCCAAAAGCAGCATAAAATTACTTATATAAAAGGGCTTAGGGTTAGGTATTTTCATTATGTTGCGATGCAAAATTACTTCTTGTGGCGGTACTGAGCTATAAGGGATTACAGATTGTAATCAGGTTGTAATCATTGGATCGTAATAATATCGGACTTGTGTTTGGTGGATGTAGCCCAGGAATTGGGTGAACCATGTTAAATCTTGGTGCCTTGTGTTCTTTTCTGTGTGATCTATTATTTTTTGTTATTGGTTATATTTTCATGTACTTGTTATTTTCTATCCATGGTTTAATCCTAACAAGTGGTATCAGAGCAAGGTTGTTTTTTAGTTATCCTCTACACGAAAGTCTCACGATTGAGTGTGAGCAATGGAAAACGAGGGTAAGCTGAGGGTTGACAAGTTTAATGGGCAGAATTTCCAATTATAGAAGATGCAAATGGAAGACTATCTTTATCAAAAGGATTTATGGAAGCCGTAGGAAGGTAAAGCCAAGAATCAGGGATCTATGTCAAATGATGAATGGGATCTTTTGGAAAGAAAGGCACTTGGAAGCATTTGATTATGCCTGACACCGTTGGTGGCATTTAATATTACAAAAGCGAAGACGACAAAAGAATTGATGCAAACCCTAGAAAAACTATATGAAAAGCCCTCCACTTCAAACGAGGTATTTCTCATGAAGCATTATTTAATATGAAAATGGCATAAGGTGGATATGTTGCAGATCATTTAAATGAGTTTAATACTATTACTAGTTAGTTATCTTCTGTGGGTATCAATTTTGATGAAGAAATTAGGGCTCTCTTGATTTTGTGTTCTTCGCTTAAAAGTTGGAATGGCTTGGTAATGGCTGTGAGTAATTATGTTCCTGGATCTAGTACCCTAAAATGTGAAGATGTGATCGATGCTGTTTTGAGTGAGGAAACTCGTAGGAAAACCTTAGGTGGATCTACATCAGGAAGTACTTTGAATGCACAAAGTAGGGGTAGAATGACTGAGAGAGCAAGTAACTCTAGAAATCATGAGAAATCAAGAGGAAAGTCAAAGGGGAGGAGGTCTCAATCGAGAGGACCAAATGACTTCTGGTATTGTGGGAAACCAAGGCACAAAAAGAAATATTGTTGGAATCCAAAGAAAAATGAAGGAGATAAACCAAATGGAGACAAGGAGGCAAATGTGGTAAGTAACAAATCCGAATAGGATGCTTTACTTCTATCTTTAGAAAGTGTTGATGATTCATGGGTTTTAGATTCTGGTGCTTCATTTCATGCTACACCTCATAGAGGTTATTTCATTGATTATGTCTAAGGGGATTTTGGGCTTGTTTATTTGGGGGATAATGAACCCTATCAAATTGTTGGAAAGGGAAAAATTAAGATTAAGTTGCAGAATGGGAATCATTGGCTACTACATGAGGTAAGACATGTTCCAAGGCTGAGTAGGAATTTAATTGCAGTAGGGCAACTCGGTGATGAGGGTTGTGTAGTTACTTTTAATGATAAAAATTGGAAGGTTTCAAAAGGTTCCCTTATAGTAGCAAAAGGTGTGAAAGTAGGCACCTTATATCTTTGTACATGTCATATTGTTCCTTCTACTTTAATTGTTTAAGAGAAAAATGAATGTTCAGAAACAATTACTGCAGTTGAGCAGGGAGAACAAATAGTTGCTATAGATTCTGATACAACACTGTGGCACAACAGACTTGGGCACGTGAGTGAGAAAGGTATGAAAGTACTTCATTCAAAGAAAGTTTTACCAGGTTCGAAATGTGTTAATATGGATTTCTGTGAAAGTTGTGTGTATGGAAAACAAAAGAGAGTGAGTTTTGTAAAGATTGAGAAGGAAAATAAAAGGGAGAAATTAGAACGTGTTCATATAGATGTATGGGGACCGGCTCAAGTATCTTCCCTTGGTGGCTCTCATTATTATGTTACATTTATTAATGAAACAACTAGAAAAGTATGGGTTTATTTCCTTAGACAAAAATTTGATGTATTTCAAACTTTTAAGAAATGGAAATGCTTGGTTAAAAATGAGACTGGTAAGAAATTAAAATGTCTCATATTTATATTGGTGGTGAGTATTGTAGTCATGAATTTGAATATTATTGCTCCACTAATGATATTCGTAGACAGAAAAGTGTTCAACGGACTCCACAGAAAAATGGAGTGGCTGAATGCATGAATAGGACTATAATGGAGCATGTAAGGAGCATGAGGTTGCATGCTAGGCTGCCCTTACACATGCGGGTGGAGGCTGTCAATACTATTGTATATTTGATTAATAGATGTCCCTCTACTCTTTTGGGTTGTGGTATTCTAGAGGAAGCATGGACTAGTAAGAAGGTGAGTTATTCTTTTCTCAAAACCTTCGGCTGTGAAGCATTTGCTCACATAGATTATGAAAATAGAACCAAGCTAGAAGCTAAGTCAAAGAAATGTGTATTTGTTGGATATGACATTAATGAATTTGGTTATAGGCTTTGGGATTTTGATATTCATAAAATTTTAAGAAGCAGGGATGTCATATTCAATGAGAAAGTGTTGTACAAAGATCTGTTGCAGCAACATGAGAAGAAAGAAGATGATTATGTAGTGCTAGATGATACTCCAAAAGCGACGTTCCAACCATTCCTCATGATGTGCAACAAAAAATACCACACATTAGTGAATGTTAGATGGTCAACAAGGCAAATTAGACCTCCAGAAAGATTCTCTCCCTCTTTGTATTCAATTTTACTTGCTGATGCTGGTGAACTTGAATGCTATGATGAAGCTGTGTAGGTGGATACTAAGATTCAGTGGGAGTCTGCAATGAAAGATGAAATGGACTCTTTGTTGAAGAATCAAACATGGGATTTATGCACAAGTTGCCTACATGTAAAAGAGCTTTATGCAATAAATGGGTTTATATGTTGAAAAAAGAGGAAGGAGGTAAGAAAAGATTTAAAGCCCGATTAGTTGTGAAAGGATTTGTACAGAAAAAGGGCATTGATTTTGATGAGATATTTTCTCCTATTGTTAAGATTACTTCTATCTGTACTATTTTAAGTCTTGTGGCTACTAAAGATTTGCATTTAGAGTAGCTTGATGTTAAAAAAATCTTTCTTAATGGTGATTTGGATGAAGAGATATATATGGCTCAGCCATAGGGATTTGCAGTCAAAGGAAAGGAGAACTTAGTGTGCAAATTGAAGAAAAGTTTATATGGCTTGAAGCAAGCACCTCAGCAATGGTATCTAAAATTTGACAGTTTTATGCATGAGCATGGATACAATAGGTGTCATTCAGATCATTGCATTTATTTTAAGAGGTTGGATGATGATAGCTACATTATTTTATGTTTATATGTTGATGATATGTTTGTAGCTGAGTCTAACATGGATCACATTAAGGGGTTGTGGTCATTTGAAGTTGACTAAGGAGATGTGTCCTAAGATGCAAGAAGAGGAGGATAAGATGTCCAAGGTACCTTATGCTTCAGCTATAGGAAGTTTGATGTATGCTATGGTATGTACTAGGCTAGATATTGCAAATGCAGTGGGAGTTATTAGTAGGTATATGAGTCATCCAGGAATTGAGCATTGGAATGCAATCAAATGGATTCTCAGATATTTGAGAGGAACATCCACTAAGTGCTTACACTTTGGGGGCTCTACTACTGATTTACAGGGCTATGTTGATTCAGATTTGGCAAGGGATATTGATACTAGGTGGAGTACTACAGGTTATGTCTTTATTGTTGGTGGGGTAGCCATGAGTTGGGTTTCTAGGTTACAAAAGGTTAATGCTTTATCCACTACAGAGGCAAAGTATGTTGTTGCTGTAGAGGCAGCCAAGGAGATGATATGGCTTCAGTTCTTCTTGGAGGAATTGGGACACCCTTAGAAGGATAATTATTTGTTTATAGATAGTCAAAGTGCCATTCATCTTGCAAAGAATTTAGCACTGCATTCAAAGATCAAACACATATAGTTGCGGTACCATTTCATTCGATCAGTTTTGGATGATGAACAATTAAAGCTGGACAAGATACATATTGATGACAATCCAACATATATGTTTACAAAGGTAGTGACAAGGGAGAAGCTGAACTCCTCTTCAGCTTTAGTTGGTCTTCTAGACTGAACATGAATAAAAGAATAACAGAGTCTAGGGTGATTTGATCCAGTGGGAGCCTCATGGAGTAGTAGTATAGCTACAAGATCAATCTCCAAGTGGGAGATTGTTGTTTAGAGTGGAGCCTGATTAGTCCCCAAGTGGCATAAAATTACTTGTATAAAAGGGCTTAGGGTTAGGTATTTTCATTATGTTGTGATGCGAAATTGCTTCTTGCGGCGGTATTGAGCTGTAAGGGATTACAGATTGTAATAAGGTTGTAATCACTGGATCGTAATAATATCGGACTTGTTGTTTGGTGGACGTAGCCCAAGAATTGGGTGAACCACATTAAATCTTGGTGCCTTGTGTTCTTTTCTATGTGATCTATTATTTTCTATTATTGGTTACATTTGCATGTAATTGTTATTTTCTATCTGTGGTTTAATCCTAACATCTCATACTTGCATGTGCATGGTGTCCATGTCTATTTTAGTTTTATGTATAATTTTTCTAATGTAGTTAAGGGAAGGAATCATAGTCACCTGCTAGTCAGGATCTACACAATGTACTACTCTCTTCCATTTCTTGTTTAGCTTAGATATATATATGCATACATACATGCTCATCTTTTATACAAGTTGCAGGTACAGGGTATTGACTTCCCTGAAATGTCAGGATGAGCGTGCCCTATCGCAAAGACTTAATGGTAAAAACAAGATGATAATGATCAACTTTTGATCCTGGCCATAGCCTTAATACTTGTCCTACAAGGAGGACTCGTAATTGATTATCTACCCTTTTTAAACTTGTGAGTCTTTTTGTGCATATATTGTTTGACTTTTAATTTGGTTAGTTTTTACTATGCATTTCATCTGATTTGACTTTGCGATTTGCCTAGTAGCATGCTTATTTATGATTTTTTTAAAGTCAATAATAACTTATTTATGATTTTTGGATTATTTATTGGTATTTGAATTATTAAATGTTATTTGGTTTAAAAAGGGAAAATATTAAAATAAGATGGTATTTAATATATTAGAATGATTTGAATATATGGCTAATTTAAAATATTTAATTTAAAGTCCCAATTTAGAAAATTAATTAAAAGAATTTAAATATTAAATATTATTTTAGTGTGAACATTTTTTTTTCTATTAATTATAATATAGAGCCATTACCACGAAAAAGCACAAAAGCTAACCAAGGAGTATAGTCAACAGATGATTTATGGTCTATACAGATCTTCAATTAAACATTAGACCAAATAAACAAAAAACCATATCAGAGCATTAAAGGGAATAATAACAATGTTTTTAGATGTCCATCTAGGCTATCCAAGGCAGGGGACCATTAGACCACCACAACCTTAGTTTCTTGTCTCTAGTCTTTGCGTTAGGATCTTTCATAGTCTGCTTCCATGCAAGTGCAGGAGCATGGGGAAAAGCACTAATCAGTTTGCATGGAGTTCTACCTTCGTTGAACTCCTCTCTATTTTCAATAATCATAATCATGCTTTTGACTTCACAAGACTCAACTAGTATGTTAGCCATTCTGCCCATCCTAGTGTTGTTGATCCTAGGTCTATATATTGTGGCATTGGTACTAGCTTGGTCCCCTGCACTAGCTTGTGTGTTCAGTTCCTTTATTTCCTTCCTCAACTTGATTTGTTTTAGCATATCCTTAAGAGTTCCCTCAAAAAAATTTAGTGCATCAACCTTCACCTCAAATTGAATACCTTCTTCTTTTAGCACTTTTGCACAACCACTTGATACCCTCAATGCTTGTCTCATTTTAGCCTTGTAGTTGAAGGTAACCTTCATACATATTGAGTCTCTTAAGAGACTCGGTAAGGATTCTATCCCTATCTTTAAATATATAACAATTTCTAATAAGCCAAATAGACCAAAGGAAATAAGAAGGGAAAATGGCCAAGAATTTGTTAAGCTGCTTGGGGAGGCCAAGGATACAACTAGTGACAACAAAGAATGTGAGTAATTTAGACTTAATCTGGACACCAAACAAGTTCTAGACCTCTTTGTCAAATTCACTCTCAAAAAACAAGTGGGACATGGTTTCAGGCATGGAGCAGAAGGAATAGGTGAAGGGATTGCCATCAATATTGTACAATGAGAGTTTATGAAGCAAGGCTTTCCAAATAAAGAATTGAATCTTAGGTTCCACATTACTGTGCCAAATAGTTGATATATGTTTGTTCCAACTCTTAGGTTTTGATTTGCACTTCCATTTGGAGTTAAGGTAATCAAACACATAATTATTGGCAGACAACAAATTGTAGAGGTATTTAACCTTGGTGGTATACAGATCTGAGCCATTAGGCCAACTAATGAGATTAAGTCTATCGATATCATTACCAAATTCATGGGGGATTCTGGTCTTAAGCTAGGCATCTCTCACAATAGCGTAGGTTCTCTTATAGTATTGGAGGAGGTTAAATCTAGAAGAAAGATTCTCATAAGTGGACATATTGTTATCACTATGATATTATTGAAGGAATGAATAATACTCCTATCCCAGGATTTGATTGAAAAACCTTGTAACAGAGAAAGAGGCTTCCCTTTCCTTTATAAGTTTCATTGGGGATATTTATCCCTATGCAATTTTCCCTATTTATCTGTGATTCTAGCCCCTACCTTCCAGTGTCTCACTTTGTCAGCCTTAAACACTATTGACGCTTCCACCTTGATCTTCCATCTACCTAAGAAAAGATCATGGATGTGCAATCCTTTCCAAGCCTTTCTAATGAGTGGTACTCATCTTGCAATGTTGTGTCTAGTTAGTACCTTCCACGGCTCATTCCCCTTTGTGGATTTGGCAAACCATTTGGTAGCAAGAGCAATACCTTGTAGCCTTAGGTCTTTTAGTCCCATCCCTCCCACTTCTTTCCTCACGGTACACCAACTCCATTTAATTGCATGTCTTTTCTTATTACCTTTTCCATCTGACCATAAGAAATTTTTGATAATCTTTTGAATGTAGTTAATTTGACCTTGATTGAAGAGCCATGCCAAGGAGTAATATATGGTATATGTCGAGAGTATTTTTTGGCATACCTGAACTCTTCTTGCCAATGACAAGTAATTATTGTTCCATCTGTTAAGTTTGTTGGTAATATTCTCCCTGATCTACTCCTACATTGAGTTTAGATTAGGTGAAACCATGAAGGGGATCCCTTAATATGTGACCATATGATTATGTCTCCCCATGAGAATTAAATTTTACTATACCATGAGGGTGGATGATCTCCCCAACCCAACATAATGGATTTTGGAAATATAAGCTTTTGTTCCTAAGGCACTGTAGAATATATCCAATTTGGATGTAATATTATTGATATTATCTTCCAAGAATTCTATTAGGAGAGTGGAATCATATGCAAACTAGACATTATTGATTTCCTCACTGTTAGGAAGCATAATTTCTCTAACTTTTGGGGAAATAGTGCTATCTCTGATAATATAATGTAGGATTTCTACTACAATGATGAATAGTGAGGGAGCAAAAGAGCATTCTTGTCTTATAGATCTAGAAAGATAGAATGATATGATCTCAGGCCATTGACTTCTATAGTAGCATGTGTTTCAGCCATAAGAGTGAGTATCATCTTGACAAATTGCTTGGAGAATCCCATCCCTTCTACCATCCATTTAATGAACTTCCATTCTATTCTATAATAAGCCTTCTCATAGTCAATTAGGAAAATTCATGCTTGTTGGCCAAATTCTTTGGCCCACTCCATAGTTTCCCAATAGGTAATCAAGTTTTCTATAATATATCTATCTTTGACAAAACCAGTTTGTGTGTGGCTCATAACATATGGTGGGATGTCTTTAAGTTTGAGAACGAATATTTTTGCAAGAAGCTTGTATGAGACATTGAGGATGGTGATAGGTGTATATGAGCAATGTTAGTATGCTAATAGAAACCAAATTTAAATAAAGCTTCTACAAACTAAACAAAATTCATAAACTTCAAGATAGACTAAGATGAGCTCTCAATTGAGAATATGAGCCATTAATGGGCTCTCTCAATAAGAAGCTCTCTTTTTTAGTGGCTTTGTCTAAATAGATAGGATGTATGCTCAAGCTTATGCTTCAAAAAGGGCTTCAAATGGAGTTGGAATTTGGGTGTGAGTGTATGGTTTTGATGTAAAATGACTTCTTAAAATGGCATTATGACTTTACTTCATGGATTGTGTTAAAATGGCTTGGGAGAGGATTCCTTAAATAGGTAAAAGGCTTGAGGGATGGAGGGCTAAGATGCAAGGATGAGAAAAAGCTCATGGAGGGCTCAGATTGCATGAGAGGAGAGCACATGGATTGTGCTTCCTTACAGCCAATCAGGGAGTGACACATGTTACAGGGTGAGAGGATGGAGGAAAGGGGAAGGATGAGTCAAAAAAGGAGGCTCAAGAGATAAAATCTTCATAAAGACCCTCATAATGGCTTGTAAGAGCAATAAAAGGGCTTGGAAGAGTCATTTATGGCCTAGTGGGCTTCATTAAGTTTTATGGTTGAGATATTTTGAGGGAGATGAGAGCAATTTCGACTTGGGCTTGATTAGGAAGGTTTTAAGCTTGCTTAGGCTTGTGCAAATGATTAGAGGATGGATTAGGATGGTTTAGGATTAGCTTAGGGATATGCAAGTGGATGGCATTTAATGAGGGTGGGTGAAGGAGGAGATATTTGTTAACTTTGGCTTGGGTTAGTAAGTCTTAACCCATTTTTAGGGAATGTGACAAGGTTAGGAAGGGATCAGGATTAGGTTTAAAGACATCTTCTAGAAGAGTCTAGACTTTGGATGAGGATAAAGACTTTCTAGAATAGTCTAGAACTTCCTAGGACGAGGATGAAGACTTTCTAGAAGAGTCTATAACTTCTTAGGATGAGGATAAATTAGATTTTTAGGAAATAAATAAAGTTTTATTTATTTCAAGGGTTTGGGTTGAGGAGATATTTATTAAAACTTTTTTAATAAACATGAGGATTAATATTTAATCTTAATTAAATATTTTGAGTTGGGGTTAGGGGTAGGAAATGATGGGATTAGCCTTTAATCAAAATTAAAGAAGGATTAGAAGATTTTGGAAGAGGTTAGTGGTCTTAAGGAAATTGGCCAAGTTTTGGGCAAAAAATTATTTATTTATTTATTTTGGGTTGTTTGGTCAATTTATTAATTAAATAATTAATAAATAAGGAAATAATGTTTAAATAAGATTTAAACATTTTTGGGAGGGATTCCTTAATTAAATATTTTTAATTAAGATAAAGGGATTTAATGGCATAAAAATAAATAAATAAATTAAATAATTAATTAATTAATAAATGATGATGTCATCAGGAATTTTTCAAAAAATAAAAGTACTTTATTTTCCTAAGGTTTTTAGGTGTCTACAATAGGTCTCCAATTTTTTATCGGGGTCTTATCACTGTCCTTGGGGATGCGTTTAATAATCTCGAGTCAACAGTATCTCTTAGTGAGCCTCATTTAAAGCCTTCTTGATAGAACATTAGTAAATCTTGCCAAATCCAATCAAGGTGAGTCTTGTTGAACTCCACCAGTATCTCATATGACCCTGGGGTCTTATTATTGCTCATCTAAGTGAATAATCTATTCTCTGCAAATGGGGGCATTGAGTATTTTTTTTATCATCCTCTGCTATTCAGTCGAGAATTAAATCTTGATCCTAATCCTTTCACTTTCCATATTCAATTCTTGCTCTTCTGTTGTGAATAAGTTCTTATAAATTTGAGCAAAGACTTTTACAATCTCTCTAAAATCAGTGATAAGGTCGTCACCCTCTTTAAGAGTGTCAATTTTGTCTCTAGCTTCCTTAGTTTAAAGAATTTGAAAGAAATACTTAAAGAACTTATCCTCATGTTCTATCCAATTGATCCTTGCTATGGTTTTTGCCCCGTGAATCTTAATTTGTTGGAGCTTTCTAAGTGTGTCTCTTGCTTCAGCTAGCTCTCCTTGGTGGGTATAATCCTGGGGCTTGGACTATACATATTCTTTTGCCTCAATCAAAGTGTTATGAAGTGTTATCTCCTTCCTTCCCATATCCTTGGCTTTATTCTTTCCTATTGTCTTGTATATCTATTTCCAACCTTCTATCATAGTATTACATCTGGTGATTGAATCTGGATGTGTCACCACACAATGGTTATACCATCTTACCATAATTTTAGTTGCACTAAGGTCAAAATTTTTTAGTAGGGTAGTACTGAGGTCGAACCCTTTTGATTTGGGATTTTTTTATGTTAGTTATCTATCAAAAAAATGTTGGCAACAATGGGATGATGATGAAAGAGTGTAAATGGATACACTGATACATTGGAACCTTCATCAAATATTTGAAAGCTAAATATGTTTTTATTAACATAAAATCTGTCCAGTTTGCAATAGATTTTGTTGTTAACTTTCTGAATTTTTTTCCATGTATACCATATCCCCTTGTGCTTACTTTTCTTACCTACTAGAGGGTTAAACAAGAGGTGCTTAGATATCATACTATTCCAAAAGAATTTCTCATCCCCCTTCCACTCAAATTTTCACCCTCCTACTTTATCTTGTTGACTCTCTATCATATTGAAGTCTCCGACTATTATCCAAGGGATATTGTGAAATAGAGACATCCATTTCCAAAGGGAGACCCTGCTCATATGATCATTAGGTGCATATACCGAGTACAGTCCAAATTTCTTCCCTTGACTATCTAACATAACCCATACAAGTCTATTGCAAGGTGATGACCCCCAATCTACCACAAGGTTCTTCCACTTGGGACTGATGAAGATTATAGGCCCCTTGATTTCTCTCTCATGATTAGTAGAAAAAGATTTAGCGTGCTTCCAAATACATTTACAGGCAATATCAAGTTGGAAGCTAGTTGCCTTGATCTCTTGGAGCATTAAGAAGTCAATGTCCTTATGAGCTTTGAGTAGCCATTTTATGATATATTTTTTGTCTGGGGTTTCCAAACTCCTCACATTCCATGATATGTATTAGGCCATTATAATTGGGGTGGAGGGGTAGATTTTCCTTTAGGAGATCTAAACTTCTTAAAATAGTTAGGAAAATCATCTTTCAAAGCTTTTGATTGTTTGGCAGGGTGGATGAAGATGGTCTACCTCTTTTTCTCTTGGTAAAATGTTCCCCTTCCTTCTGAATCCCAACCACTTCCACTACTTTTTCCTCCCTCTTATTCTTAGGTTTTCATCTTTTCTTTTTTGTGTTCGATGCAAAACTCTTAGTTTTCATTTCCATGTTTGTGTTAAAAGCCTCAACTATGTCCTCATTAGAATCATCTATTTCTTGATCATCATTTTCGTCCTCACTTGGAATTTTGATTATAGAAGCCAACTTGTTCCAACTTTCCCATTGATTAGGATTGCATCAGGGTCAAAATTAGTCAGGATTATAATTAGATCAAAACCATTCAATTTGTCATCTCCCTCGTATGAATCCATAATTGTGACAAGCCCATCACTCCTGAGTGAGTCTTTAGGGTTTCCTAGTTCATTAAGATCATTTGACCTATTAGCCAAATCTATAGACTCGTCTCTTTTTAGAAATGTTTCTAATTCTTCAGGTGGAGGTAAATGTAATGCCCCACCAAGGGATCCAAAATAACTAACCTAAAGTTTACTATGTTTTCCAAACACTTTAGAAAGAAGAAAAATAACATGTACATCAATCATAAAGCATCGAAAATAATAACATACAATCATACATAAAGAAACATAATAGATTATATTCTTTA
Organism: Cupressus sempervirens; assembly: GCA_028749045.1. Classification (NCBI taxonomy): domain Eukaryota; kingdom Viridiplantae; phylum Streptophyta; class Pinopsida; order Cupressales; family Cupressaceae; genus Cupressus; species Cupressus sempervirens. The sequence goes on from CM053792.1 coordinate 259,299,118, forward strand.
AGGATCCCAAGATGTTGAGTCACACTTAAATTTAAATAATGCTAAGTCCAACAAATAACACATCCACATAAAAGAATAACTACAAGTCCAAGTCCATTTAAATAATATCCACTTGTTCTAAATGCCACTTGGCAATAAATTCATAATGCACAATCATCCACTATACATGTCACAGGGTATAAAAGGCTAGAAGAATATACATTTATAAAAATAGATTACATCATCCCTTTTAGTGTAGTGTTTTCACTTATTAAACAACCTACAATGGGTTACCCTGGCAGCCACTTCTCGATATTACATATAGATAACCTACCCTAAGCACATAAAAGTACAAATCAAATAATTATAGTTTTCACCTTAGGCCTATACAAGTGACTAGAAAGCATCAAAAGATAATTCACAATAACACCTCAATTCTTTACAGGCAACTAGAAAGCATCCCAAAAAATTTACAGGCAACTGGTAAACAGTTTGTCCCTAAGCTTGATTTGGTTTTACACTAACTCCCTATGCCCAAGGTGATGAGAAATAAGCTATCTCTAATGGATTGGATTAGTGCACTCCTATGTCACTAATATTTGAATTGAAGGGTATAGCTCCCCTATGGGTAAGATATACTTGGAATTATGTCTTTATGTGATCAAAAGGGTAACCAGGGGTATGCTCTTAACCTGGGAGTAGAAGAGGCTAACCAGAATGCTCATTGACATAAGCAACCTAGGCAAGGTTTTTAGTCTAACATTAACTCTAATTCTACTCCTAAATGCATCCAAGACTATGGGATGCAAGGGGATGTAATGGAAGAAGAACATCCATGGCCCTAAGTGGCTCTCTGACCAGTCAAAGTTGCTTAGTGGCAAACTCCCAACACACTTTAATCCTAACTTCACATTACAGATGCAAAATGTTATGCAGCTCTGGAAAAGAGTAGAAATACCTATGAAAGATAGCACTCTGACTGCCCATATTATTAACATTGCACTAACACTCTGATCAACCCAAATACTAATAGCTTCACAAGAACTTGTCCTACACTTCCAGAAAGACTAACCTACATCGATGTTAGCTCGACAAACAAGAGATAATGACAAGACAAACAATAACTAGACGTGATCAAATCCCTCCTTGTGACCCTTCGAGTCTCACTCAATATTCTCTGCTGTGGGGGAAGAATAGTAGGGTAAATTTCCAATCCCTTCTATTAACTTTGAAAATTACATATATAGGCCCCCCTTAGGGTTCTTGGCCAGTTACAATCTAATTATTACAGCATCAAAGCATGTGAATTGCTCAGTAGATAATTAGTCAATCGTTACAATCATTTACTTAAAGAAATAAGAAGAAAAACCTCGAAATGTAGTATACATAGCGTGTTAATCTTCTTGGTGATATCTTCAGCATTTGGTTATGATCTCATGGCACTTCTAAGAACACCTTGCAACTATTGATCTTCAAATAGCTTCAGAAATCCGGTAAAAATATTCAATTCCTTCAAATTCTGTTGTTGGCCCCAAAACTTGTATTTCATATCTTAACCATCATAGCAAGTTTAAATCCTAGTTGTCGATCTTCTATCAATGATCATGATTTAAACACGAAAATGCTTTCATCTTTACCTTGTCACTTCTTTGCAATTATCATTCATATGATATTTTTAACCCGTGTGATGATGCAACAACTAATTGTTCTGAATACATCTCACAAGCTCACAACTTAAGATTTGTATCCATAGTCATACCTTTCAAACGTGCAATCAAATCATTTCACAACCTCGCTACTCTGACTAGAGGTTGACTTTAACTCTCTGCAATGTCACAATTGCTCATATGAGGTTAACAATTTCTTTTCATTGTAACGTCGCAACTTGGAATTCTAACTTAGCATTAACCCTACGAAGCTGCGATTAAAGCATTCACCCTTTCACAACATTAACTTTAGGTTACTCTTAACTACAAGTGACTATACAATGAAGAACTTTTGCTACTTTTTTGCCTTAACTCCATGTTAACTTTAACCACCTGTGAACATGTGATAATTGTTATGCCTTAATCGCTACTGTCTCTCACACCTTTGCAACCTTCTTTGAGGGTTAACATTAACATCGTGCGTCAATGTGATTTATATGTTTACACTACTTCACAACTTAAAATGAAAATTTAGTTGACTGTATGTGATGTTGTGATCATTAGCTTGGACTGTTGTTTCATGCTCTTCACACCATCACAACTTAGAATTCTTCAAGCAAGAAACAAGTTGCAATCAAGCGATGACCATTGAACTGACTATCTTGCATCTTCATCGCAGTCTAAGACTTAACATTTCTTTCATCTGCAATGTTGTGACAACTTCACACTTAACTACCCAGGTTGCTTTTCACAGCTTTGTGACTTATCTTTCATGTTAACTTTAACCACCTACGACCACGTGATAGCCATTGAACTCTAACTGTCATTTCATTCTTTGCATCCTTGCAACTTGAAAAGTCTTAACTATTTTTCCACACACAACATTGTGGTAATCATCTTGAGTTTAACTGCCACCTTGTGTGCAACTTTGCAACCAAAGATTTTAACTCCCCTTTAAATGATGTGATGTTATGATCTCTCTTATTCAACACTTTGCAACTACTCACTACCTCCTTTTACTAACCATAGTGAAGTAGCAATGATTGCACACTAACCATGTTTGGCTATTATTTCAAACCTTCAAAGCAGTGAAACCTTTTTGAATCTGACTGCGTCGCTTGTTTGCAACTATTAATCACTTAACACCTTTATCTCTTGTGATGTTGCAATCACTGTTTTGATTGATAGTTTCTTCACTTTGCAGCTTCACAACTTGAAATCCTTTAACTACATTACCACCTGTGATGGTTCATTTCTCCAGAGCATACAACAAAAAACTTCATATCTATCTTCCTTTACTCATTGCCATAACTATTATCAATAGCCTCATCGATAATCACCACAACATCTTACTACTTAATCCGGCCTCCAATAGGATCATCACTATAACCTATGTTGATAACTTCATTGATCGTCTATCGATATAACTAAGTTTTTCTCATTTGAATGTCGATGATCATTGCAGGTTGTGTCGATGGACATTTCTTATTACTCATCATTATAATCAAGTTTTGTCTCATGCGCTTAGCGGTAAGCTTGATCACTATGACCTATGGTAATAACTGTAAGGAAACTCAGGTGTGGAAACAACTTCCTACACTAATCTCTTAAGAGAAGTATGGTGCAAATTCTATTAAAACCTTTTACACTTATAGATTCAATATCATGTAAACAACAATATTTCAGCCAAGCAAGCATAAATAAAATAGACAGAGAAAGAAACACATAACACAAAGATTTGTCGGTGGGGAAAAACCTTTCGGTAAAACAACCCCACCCCTCCAGAACCTGCACAATGTATTATCTTCAACACAAGGTTACAATACACTTACAATGCAAGTTCAACAACGACAACAGAAGACTCCAGTAGCAACATATAGTACCAACAATACACTTTTTTGCATACACCTCTTCGCAACCCTAAAAATGCTTATAGCATGCGCTTCACTTTTAGGGTTACTCCCAAAGGTAACTGTATTAGGGTTTTACCATTCTCTGAGAAAATAGGAACCCCTCTATTGGGGTAGAGTCTACAGTACTCAAATTTATTAGTTGCCACATGTCTTCACCTGTCATTGAATCTTCCTGACATAGCTCTTACGTGTCATAGGAATCCGTCATAACCATTTTAGCAATGATCTCCTTATACACAATTCAAGATGCCGACACATCAACATTATTTGCAAGAAATACATTTTACAAAACAAATAATAAGAATAGGAATTATCCAAGGTTGAGACACCTTATTCCTAACAATACCTTCATCGATTGTTCATTCCTCATTGCTCATCGTTGTAACAGAGTTTCATCTCCTACATTTGGTAATGATCACTATGACTTATGGCGATAGACATTTCTTGATGCAGGAAAATGTAATATGACAATAGTCTATGTACATGGTATTCATTCATTCGCTATTGACCTTTCAACTACTCTACAATGTACAACTTCATGCAGAGCATCATTCGTCAACTACATCCCATCTGACGACCCAAACTTAATCTCCAAGGAAAAATGACTTTTAACTAGTGACGTGGACCTCTAGATGTATTCTACATCATTGATTTGATTTCAACTTTTGTTTTCACCATCTTTGACCAGAGTATTCACCATTGCTAAGAAGATTGAGCATTTTACGAAGCTTCTATTGCCTCCTCTACATTTGATCGGATTTTACTAACTACAACCTGTTTCCACAACCTCGTGCTTGATTCCAGTGTGCTCATTTTTGGTCCTTTTAGTCTCAAAGATGAACTTATTTCCTTTGACCATTCTCTTCTTGTTGCCACATCCATTTGTGTTCATGTGATCTTTCTCCAATTGAACCTGTCTTTTAGGATGAGTCTTTATTGAACATACATTAGAGTTTATCAAACAAACAACTTTCTTCTCATCTATGGGACATACTTGACACTTACCCACCCTCTTAGACACACCTAGCAGACAAATAAGCATAAGCTTCCTGCTTGGTTGAGCATTGAATGGGGCAAGATGAGATAGAAAGCCTTCCTAGTCATCACATAAACATGATCATTGACCTGATTGGACTTGACTTGACAACAAATTGAAGTTCAAAATATAGGGGAACTAAAATCATGGCAACAAGAGGTTCACAAGTTATCATTGTGTTGTAGGCTCTTGCCTATAAATAATTACTTATTTAATTGTAAAGTCAATGTTAGTATTAATGATATCTTAAGTCTAGTTAAACTACTAGTTGCATATAAGTGATTATATATTTATGAATGTAAGTGGGAAGTTAATAAATAAATATTTGTGATTTTAGTTTTATTTTAAGAGAAGTTATAGTGGAGTTAACTACGTAACCATCTAGTTAAGAATATTAATTATTATGAGAGAAATTATAAGTAATTTAATTATAATTATAATCTCAAGTTTGAGCATCTCTAGTTGTATTATGAATTAAATAAAAAATAAATATTATTATTAAACATAAATAGAAGAAATTTTATTATTTAAAAAATAGAAGATATTAATATTTAATTATAATTAAATACATGTATGTTATTAAATAAATCATTTATAATTTAAAATTATTTAAAACAATAATAGGTCATAATATTGCATGACATTTTATATGTGCAAAGATATTTAGCATTTAAATAAGTATATTAACTTAACAATTTACATAAACATGTATATTCTTACCTTATCGCCCAACAAATCTCTATGGCTCAAGCTAAACATAGAAAAACATGGAATTAAACTCCATGGTTGAAAACTATGTTTTTTCTTATGTTCTATTTATAGTCTTGTGATGTTTATTTTCATGATTGTTTTCTTTGTGGGTTATTTAATTGACCAAGCTAGGATGTTCACTAGAGGCATCTTTGAGTTTTCTTGTATGATATTATTTAGTTGTATGTCATGATGTACTTTATGATTTAAAGTGAGATTTACTTTCATTGATATTTATGAGAACTTGGGTTTTGAGAAAAAATGTTATTATTGGGTTTCTTGTTAAGGAATCGAGTTTGATCATTATGGGTGTTGTGATATGGGACACAACTATGATTTGTGTGCTTGGGAGATGTTGACTAGGTGCATGTCTTTCAGAGTGACTTGCAATAGGGGCTTGGTACCCAAAAAGGTTAGTACTAGGGTAATTTGTTGTAAGATATACAACAAGTGATAACATAGTAATTGATATATCTTTCTTAGCCCTTTCCCTTGAGATACACTAAAAAGATAAGTTTGAGATCTTTGTCTCACTCATGCCTTGAGTGCTTTTATAGGCTAAGGATGGGAATAAGATGATACCTAGTGAGAGGTATGAATTGTTTCCCTCATCTTTATGAGAGGGAACTATGGTTCTGTATGTGTCATGTTGAGGGTCTAGGGTCCAGAGTGACCAGTCTAGGGTAACTCAATGCTTGAGGGTCTAGGGTCTAATGAGAGAATAGTCTAGTCTATTAAGAGTTGCAATTTTAGGGTCTAATAAGAATTACAATTTCAGAGTCTTGGCTTGCATCTTCTACCTTTTCTCTCTAACAGTTTCCCCTTTCCTACATCTAACCAAGCTTCTTTTATAGCCAACTAAGCCACAAGTCGGCTAGTTAGGCATTTAATTATAATATAGGTCTAGTCTTAGAAGATTAAACCAAAACCCAAGTATAAGATGATATAAAATCATGTGCACTTAAAGGTAGATCCACACTTGAGTTTAGAGTCATCTCCCAGCTATGCAAGACACTACGCAAGGATAGGAAACTGTCTCAATCAAAATAACATGTTTTGCCAAATGAAAGCAAAAAGAAATTGGAACTACAAAGGATGACATAGAAATTTAGAACTATGAAACATTAGAAGTTGTGCACTTAGGACAAGGATCATGGATAGGTCCTCAACATGATATCAACTATGCATAATAAGAAACCAAAAGCAACAATGACCACTTTGCAAACAACTAAGAAATATTTTTGGTTGATGCAAGATTGCTCAAAGACCCAAGCTGCTACCACATCACACACCTAGGGTTAGTAAATAGTTGATATTCACATTAGAATTTATTAAAAGTTTGACATTAATCATAAAGATCCAACTTGACTTGTGTAATCCATGAACTATGTTAATTGGCTTGTATTTTCACTAAACTAGGCATTCATAGTCTTCTCCCCTAATGTAATTTCTTACTCTGCTCTTCAAAATCCTTTCAATGTTGTTTTTCTTCTTCTTAGGATAATCCAAGTTATTTTTTAGCTCGTCATCTCATTAAAAATGCTTAGAATCTTACAACAAATTTCTTCATCTTCAACTTACTAGAGGTACCTATTGATCTGTCATTTTGCACGATGCTTAACGACAGGAATCCTTTCGAATTCCTCTCTTCAAAAGCTAATCTGGGATCAACTCCAAGGTTCTAGGTGATCTTGCAACCTACTGGAATCTTCTCAGTTGAAGATAAATGTGTTTTTTCACAAGGAGGCCTTTGCTGGTTCAAACCAATTTCGAATCAAATGATCAATTTGCTTGCTATTTCAAAATTAACCACAAAAGAGATATGTTTTTTGGTACTTTCTATTTTTTTAATGAATGCAATCTAACAACACAATTATATGAATTCCTAATTTAACCATGGTTAGCAAAGAAAATAATGAAGATAGGGTAACAAGAAGTTTAAGCAAATGACTTGAAAAGTAAATCCCTAACGGACATAAGCCATAGAAACAAAACATCTGCGAGTTAAGTCTTTGAAAAGATCGGTAGGTAACCAATAAAAATAGGAGCAACGCTTCCTTAATTCCACTGATGCAATTGTCAATGGGAATTTAGTAACCATAAGATGTTTCACTTTTCATCAGATCGCAAGGCCATGGAAAGTGTGCTCATGCGAGATGAAAAGCTATGCAAGAACAATATGTTGATCTCTTCTTGAACTAAATACGTTAGCAAAATCTATAGACCCATAACAAACACTAGAATTAAAAGATCACACAACCAGAAGAACATAATTAAACTATTGGCTCAATTACATTCCATGAACATGCATTCACAAAATATATAACACACTTAGGCAAGAATTACTACACTCCAAATGTGAGCACCAATAGCATATATTATTGCATCAAAATAATGGTGGCCATGAATACATATTACATTCCTAAATTTATAGGAAATCATCTCCTCAATTTGTGTTGAGAGTGAGAGATCCCTTTATGCAAACATATGCTTCTAAACTAATAAAACAAATCTATTTATGTGCAAATTAACTCTCTAATAGGTGCTAAGTAAGACTCCATCCTTATTTATATCATTTAATGGATGCATGAGCCTTTACATGTCTTAAAACAAAAAAAGCATGAGAAAATAAGAAGAATAAAGCCATTAAATGATTTAGGAGTCTTTAAAGGTGCCACAAATAGAAGCTCAACCTTCTCTAGATGTTTGTAGGAGTTAAACTGCCGTCATAATGCATTTTCAGTGCATGGAAAGCTCTAAATTTGGAATTGGCAGTTGACTGTTAGTGCACCTTTGAAGAAGCACACCTACCCACCTTATGCACCAGTGCACTTGTGTACCTTGGGATAAATTTGTGCAAGGTGCTTAATTCACCAAAAAATCAAAGTTCTCAATTTTGAAAACGATTTCTGGGTTTTGCTCAAATGGGGTTTTAGATCACTTTTGTGCACTTACTTTTATCCTTTTGATTATTTTTACAATTAGTGCCCCGATTTTAGGAGAGAACTACTTATCACCAATTGAGGGTTCATTTTCAAGGGACGAAAGTTTTGGGAAGGACCGCAAATTCTAGAAGAGGAAGGAATTTTCAGAAAGGAGGAGGTTTTGAGATGAGGAACTTCCATACAATTTATTATGCTTTCTCTTTTCCTATCTTTTTCATGTCTGTGAAATGATTATCTATGATGAGTGTTTCAATTTAGTGAATTTCTTTTATGCATGCTAAATCTTATAATACATAGAGATTGAAACATCTTAGAATTCTCATCTAATAATTTCGCAAATTGAATTGTAAATTGGGAAGGGTTTTGAGTTCTAAAAAGGTAAATTTAAATAGAAAATTCAACCAGTTGGTCCTAATTCCTCTATCAAATTAAGGCTGGGACTTTTTATTACACACACACACACACATTAAAATTCTATTATTGGGGAAGGGAGGGATTTGTTTTAAATAAACAAAATTATTTTTAAAGATATATATATATATATATATATATATATATATATATATATATATATATATATATATATATATATATATATATATATATATATATTAGGAGGGGTTTTGTTTGGATGAATTTTATTTTATTTAAATATAATTTAAAATATATATAATTTGAAAAGGGTGGGGGAAGACCCCACACCCCACCCCCTCCTTGTCTCCCTTGCCATCGGCAGCCATACTATTGCCGTAGGGACTACATCAGCAAGAGGCCGCACAACAGCCCCTGCCACTTATAAATGCAATGGGGTGTTATATTATTAAAGTTTTTTTTTTTGTATTTTTTTTATAATAATGTTTTATTAATAAGTTATTTAAACAAAGTTTATTATTATTTAATAATATTTTAATTAATATATTTTTATAAATAAATTTTATTATTTAATATTTTTTTATAATTAATAAAATTTAATATTAATTTTAGTAGTATTTAATATTTTATTATTAAGTGTTAATATTAATTTATTATTATTTAATAATATTTATTAAATCAATTTTAATTATTAAATTAATTATTAAATGGATTGCAATTAATTATTAATACTCAATAATTAATAAGATGTCAGGGAAGAATTAGATTTATTTATTTATTAATAATAAATTTGATTTTAAAGGTAAGAGCCTACAACGCATCGATAAATTGTGAGCCTCTCATTAGGGAGGTCTTGGGTTTGAATCTACTCATGATTAACACATAATAATAATTAATCTTAATAATAATAATAAATAACCTAGGCTTCGGTTGTTTACCTATTAAAAAATAAATAAATAAATCTAATTTTAATGAAATTATTAATTATTTTATTTAAAGTTAGTGGGGATTGTTTTAAATATTTTAAAACAAACAATTATCCTTAGATCATTTGGATCAATGGATTTAAAATTGAAATAGAGTATTTGTACCATTATTTAAATTTAAGAATGGGATAATTTGTAAGGGTAAACTATGGATTTTATTTGTTTAAAGCATCTATTCAATTGGGAATGGAAACCTTACATCAACTCAACAATATATTATCAAACAAACCAAACTATGAAAATTACATTGTTGTTTATGTTTTGGGATTTCGGGGTTTGACTTAGCTTTGACCAATCTTAGGATGTTATCACAAGCTTAGGGGCTCTGTGATTGTGATGATATGATGATTTGGTCTCGATCTTTTTAACCCAACCATGGTAATGTGTCTGGTATGCTATATGATGTGTGTTTATCTATTGATTTTTTTGCTTTCCAATGTTCTCTTGTGAAACTGAGGTGAAATGTATGACATTCTTGACTAAACCATTTTTAGTCCTTGATCAGTTATATTTGGGTTACTTTCCAATCACTTTGATGGGACTGAAGTGTTTTCTTGTTCTCGGTGATGTCATGTTATGACATGTTTGACTTAACCATACCATTATGAGTCTTTGATCAGTATTATTTTTGGATGCTTTCCAGTTGCTCGTAGAGAACTGATATGATTATTATGATTATCTTTTTGATACTTTCTAGTCACTTGTACAAGATTGAGGTGATTTTATACGATTATTAGATTTGTGATTTTATGAGCCTAGGGTAGGTAATTTGCATGTAATGTTGCGAAGTGTCTTGCAATGGAGGTCGGGGCCCTAGGTGGTTCCTAGGGTAACCCATTATAAGTTGCTTAATAAGTGAAAACATTACACTAAATGGGAATAAAATGAACCTAATAAGAGTCTTTGTATGTTCTCACCCATGCCTTGAGTGTTAGTACAAACTAGGATGGGAGTAGAGAGAACGTTTGGTTGTGACCTTGCATCCGTAGTATGCCTCGTCAGTATGAGAGGATACTAGTGACCGCATAGGGATCACAAGGGGGTCGGGGTCCTAAGAGATTCTGAGGGTAACTCTAGCATGATTCGTGCAATGACACTTGCCCACTTACATAGTAGGTTTCCTACGTGTCTTTGTGTGCCTTTGGGAATTAGATGTCGACCTATCTTAGAACCTTTGAGTTAAAATGCTTTTAGGATTTCTTAGACTTAGAGAGTATTTTGATGTTTATATTGATATCATGTTTAGGACTTGAGACTATCTCCTCAGCGCGGTGGGAGTGGGCCATTTAGGTTCCACACAGTCAAGTGGTAGTGCTTTTTTTTACTCTTACCATCGAGATCATCCGTGGTCACCATGGCTGGAGCTTCCTTGTCTGCATTTCCTTTCATTCTATCTATGTATCTTTATGATGAATGGTTGTATTTCATGATGGATGTTTATATCTTTTATGATGGATGGTTTATCATGTATGGTGGATGGTTTCATTTACTTTATTGTACTTTGTATCATGGATCTGAATAGGATGATGCAATTGTATTTTTATATATGTATATTATTTTAGCCTTTCATACCCTGTGACATGTACAATGGATGATTGAGCATTCCAGATTTCATTTGCCAAGAGGCATTTGGAACAAATGTATATCATTTAAATGGACTTTGGACTTTTAATTATTCTTTTATATGGATGTGGTAATTGTTAGACTTAGTATTAATTAAATTTAAATGTGATTCAACATCATGGGATCCTTAAGGAATGTAACCTGTTATGTATGCTTATAGATGATTGTTTGTCATTTCTTCCGCTACTATGTGTTGATGTTTATGATTTATCTTTCTTGTTTTTTTTTTTTTAATGTTTGTCAAACTTAGTAAAACTTTATTTTTTTTCTTTTGGAACACTTGGCAGGGCGTTACATGATAAGACTTCAAATGTCTCAATCTCAACAATTGTAATTTGTTAATCAGCTCCTTAGATGCCAAATTATCAAAATTTCCACTATCAATTATTAGCTTGCAACATTTTCTAGCAATCTTACATCTACTTTGGAACAAACTTCTTCTCATAACAAACTCTCCATCAATTTTCTCATTCTACAAGATCCTTCTCAACATCAGGTTTTCGCCATTTTTAGGTTCATTAAGTATCTTAGCAACTTCTTCACAAGCCAAAGTGCTTTTTCTATTCCCTTCAATCTTCTTTCCATGGTTACTACATTCAAAGGCTCCATATCCTTCTTTACATTTATAACAAGTGCCTTTAAACCAATATATTTCTTCTCTCTTTCCACCATTATTATTTTTAGTGTAACTAGTATAGCTACATTTAGTATAATTACCTATTTTACAAGCATGTTCTTCCTTCCATTCCGATTTTCCTTTATCTTTCCTAGTACTATCATATCTACTACTTCCTCCATGTGTTTTATCTCTTCTTCTTTGAAATATGCTACCTCTTCCTCTCTGTCTTTAATCATGTCTCTTCGCCAATATTTTGTCAGCCTTCAAAGCATATTGATATGCTTCTTCCACATTATCCATCTTCACATAACTGATCTCATCTTTAATTTATGTCCTTAAAACATTCAGGTACCTAGCCACTTTCTCAACTTCATTTCCCATATGTTCAAATCTAATATCCAACTTGTAGAAATATTTGATATATTCTTTCATACTCATGTCCTTTTGCCTAAAAATTTGCATCTTCCTCAACAAATTCACTGAGTAATTACTAAGGATAAACTTCTTCCTCATCTTTCCAATCATCTTTGTCCATGTTTTGATCTTTTCTTTTCCCCTTTTATGTCTCTTAGTTTTTTAATGATCCCACCAAAGTAAAGCGTGACCCTTGAACTTTGTGACTAATATCCTCACCTTCTTGTTATCAAAAGTATCTTCATACTCAAAGTATTTATCCATCTCACTAATCCAATCCAATATAATGTTTGTCTCAAGTCTTCCATAATAACAAGAAATATCAACAATTGGTCTAGCATTTTCCCTATAGAAAACTCTCAAAAGCCTTTCTTCATCTTGCTCAACCTTAGGTTCAAGATTAAGATTCGATGTTGTCTCTTCATCATCACTAACATCCTCAAGATGTAAACCTCTTTGTTGCATTATTTCAACAAATTTAAGTCTTGCTACAATCAGCCTCAACATGTCCATAATATCATTATCAATATTTTCTCTTCCAAGAACCATTTTGACAATAATTCTTTCAAGATCGTAACCTTCTGCAAGTTACAGTCAAATTTCAAACTTTCCACTTTGTAACCAATCTAATAAGGTTCTCCACGATTCAAGCCACAAGAAAAAACCATGCTCTGATACCACCTAACATAGGGAGGAGGGAAAAGTGTGAAACATGTGGAATAAACACAACTTAACCTACCAACACTTCCTTGCCTAGAGTTACACATGAAAGCTACACAAAAATACGATAACTACAGAGAGCATAAGGCCAAATGTAGTATATTCATAGGTGTATTTGTTTAACTCCACATACAAATCAACAACATGCCCAGTTATGAGACCTTCCAAGTTACAACCTTGTACAAAATAAGAAATAAAATTTTAGAGTTCTACCTTCTCTCTCTAATAATTTCTCCTTTCCTACATCTAACCAAACTTCTTTTTATAGCTAATCAAGCCACAAGTCAGCTAGTTAGATTTTTAATTACAATATAGGTCCAATCATGGGAGGATGATATAAATTCACACACACTTAAAGGTAGGTCCACACGTGTGTTAGGAGTCATCTCCCAAATGCACAAGATGCCACATAAGCATAGGGAATTGTGCCAATCAAAATAACACACTTTATTGGATGAAAATAATATGAAACAAGAACTACAAAGGATGGCACAAAATTTGAGAAATATGGAACATTAGAACTCACACACATAGGACAAGGATCATGGATAGGTCCTTTACATGATATCAATTGTGCACATTAGGAAACCAAAAGAAATAATGACTACTTCATGAATAACAAATTAATACATAAAAAACAAGAAATATTTTTGGTTGATGCAAGATTGCTCAGAGAGCCAAGATGTTTTTGCATCACATCGGTAGAGACAAGAAAACATGAAGATATGGCTTAAAGTGAAAAGTAGGAAAGAAGCAAAAGAGAAGATGGAGTAAGAAGGGGTTGCCAAGAGGAGATAGTTTTCCAACCCTCCACAAATTTTTACTAAACCAACTCATGACTAGAAATAAATGAAGTCAACCAATCAACATTAAAATTTATTTTCTAAGAGCACAACAGGTCAAATTTGTGATACAATAAATTGCCCAAGATGAACCAATTGTTGGATCTAGGTGGATAATTTGACCACATTAAGATAAATACATGTATACATTTAATATTTATGCGGATAAGATGATTGTGTCTATTGTACATATAAATATAAAGTAGAAACTAATGCATTATATATGACACACATAAGTATTATCAACAAAGTATACACTTGAGCTAAGATTTTAATCAAACTACTTGTTGAAATATGTGATGTCTCTTAGAGTTCAAACTTTGATTAAAAAAAAAGGTCAACCTTTAGAGAAGATTGGTTCCTATCGATGCTTCACTTAAAACTAACTCCAAACTATTGATTTGTTGAGGAAACGAGAAGAAGTATTTGAAAATGAAAACTACACTCTACTAAGGTGATTCACTAGATTGCTACTATGACCTACATCACCATTTTCACTCATAAGTTTTAACTATTTGCAGGCTTAAAAAATTGTACTTCATTAACTATGATTTACAAAATTGTGAATTTAGGAAATTATTTCATGAGATTTCTCTCTCCTCTCAACAATAGGGGAGGTTCCCTTCTTAGCATAGGTGGCTTCAATAGGAACTTAACTGAAATTACAAAAAGTATGGTTCTCTAGACCAATTCCTCTTTTTTTAGGAATAATTTGATACAACTCTAACTTTCCAACTTAACAAAAAGTGCCTTATTGCTACAATAATACCAGTGACCCTGGAATTGAGATGAGAAAAACACCAGGGGAAATAGTTTACTTTTTATATTCTGAGAAATAAAAACAAAAACCCAAAGTGTCCTCAAATTGTCTCAAATCAAGATTCAAGTAGAATAAGTTGTAAGGCACAAAGTCTCTTACTGGATACTCTCAAATTTAATAAAAACACTTACAAATGAAGCCCAAAGTCTTAAGCTCTAAGTAGTTGCAGCCACTACTATCAATTAAAACTTATCCTCTTGCAACACAAAATATTCAAAAGTTCAAATTAACTTTGAATGCAATAGGCAGCTCAAAGTTTGCACAATCAAATTTAAATCCCTCTTGATCAAAGCTTTAAAACTCATAATAAAAATCAAAAAAATGTCATCACATAGTACCTTGAATCAACATCGAGTTTGAAAGCAAGTTACATCTTTTATTGATAACAATCTAATTTACATCCAAACACATAGTCTTAGCATGCACAATACAAATTGACACAATTTTCTTGCCTTGCCAAAAAATGATTATTTACAATGAGTTCTCTCTTTTATATAGAAAAATAGGAGAAATAAAGGTGGAGGAAAAAGTGGAACAACTTCAACCACCTTCACATATCTCTAATTAACTACATTGACTTTATTCAAAGTTGTATACCTAATGAGATTGCAACTTAACTACATGAGTTGGTTGCACATGTGCTTGTTATCCTGTACTTACAACATAGATTCTCTTTACATGTAACTTTCCTACTTCCATTCTACTTAAAGCATATGAAAATTTGATTTGAAGTATTCACATGGTATCAAACAACTCTCCAAACTTTCACATGGACACATACATTACAATTGCAACATTTGGTTCACTAGTGTGTTGCGAGATCATTACAACCTTCATGAGTATGCTTGTTTCCCCAAATGTATCTTTGTTACAAATCTCCATTTACTTTTGCAGATTCTTTAATGAATACTTCCAACTTGCAAATGTATCCAACAAACAAATGTTGAAGTCATCCACTTCAAGTTGAATGTGGATATTATCTGGAAACTCTGTGAGAACATCTTCTTGATTCTAGAGCCTGTTATCTTCAATGATGATTTCACATGATAGCCCTTTGAATGCCTCTTTGATCGTGTAGTCTTGGTTAGTTATAGTGGCTATTGTTGCCTTTGAATCTTTTACAAGTCCTTGTAAAACTTGCTCTTTATTGGTCATCATATATACGTAATTGTGGTTCATCTCAACAGACGTGATGTCTTCGTACTCACACAAGACGTCTAAATAAATCTCTATAATGTTGTTCCAGGCACTAATATTTCATCCAAAAAATTGAGTTGTTGATTGAGTGACTTGAGAATGTCATTCAATCCAGTAGCAGTCTCTTTCCTTTTTGCTGGTGTAACTTCTCTTGACATTGTCAAACCGTGTACCTACACAACTATCACATGAAAGTGCTATAGTGTATGAACATTGTCATATGAAGGGTCCATAGAAAACTTGGCTATATAAAAACGCATATTTGAGTAAGGTATGTAAAGGGAAAGGACATGGAATGGTTAGGGATAGTGAATGAGCAAACGGGTCAAGCTCGGAATGACTAAAAAATGACTAGAATAACCAAAAGTAGGTTTTTTGGAGTGGACTGCATATGTGGACAATGGGATTTCAAATGTGCTATAGCATAATGAAGTGGAAACATCCCATACTTTAATAGGTGTAATTCATACTATAATGCCTACCCCTAGTTAACTTTTTTTGATTTTATTGTTGAATTCTTTTAGGCCAGCTTTATGTTTATGCTTGATGATCAGTGACATTGTTTTCCAGATTGTTGGATATTGTTTCATATTCAGTTGATATATATGGATACTTAACCCATACTTGCATGTGTATGGTGTACCTATATGTTTTCTTTATGTTTGATGTTTTTAATGTGGTTGAGGATGTTGGAAATAATCAAGACTAACAAGGTTACTAAGAGGGGAGGGGTGAATCAGTAACTCTAAAATTTTAAATCAATTTTGCATAATAACATATTCACCATTCATCCATCTAATCTACTGTATGCATGAAAAGATAAACATTTATAACACATGAACACACTAATTTGGTGACCCAAAAACCTTCCAATTAGAAAGTAAAACTGGGGTGGGGATGATGCCCACAAAACTTCAATACTACAGTATAAAGTTGGCCTGTTAAGGCTTATAATGATCACTTCTGATGATCTGCCCTGTTAGGAGCAAGTAGGATTGCTAGATCCACCTTGTTAGAGGATTTACAAACATACAATGAAGTATGTACTCTGTTAGGAGATTTACAAAAGACTGTTAAGTCTACCCTATTAAAGGATTTACAAACTGATTCACCTATTAGAATGAAGCAGTGGATCTGGTTACAACTGATTGCTGATAAGGTCCTTTATGAACTGATCACCTAATGTGATAGATATAACTTTTCAGTATCAATGTTGACCTTGTTGTATTCCTTTGTTCTGCTAGTGATTCGCTTTCCCTCTTCTCAAAATATTGCAACACAACACCAACAACGATATTCAACATCTCATCATTTCAAATGATATATACCATTCCAATATTTACACTGGCAAGGTCGTCCAAACACAAGTGAACAAAACATTACTGAGTCGGCCAGATAGTAGAAAACTCGGGTTCCTCAAACTGACTCGGTGACCTTCTGATACTCGATATCCACTACAATACATTGTATTGTCATGCACTCGGTAAGAGTAGAGGCACGATCCATACTAATCATTCGAAGTAGCCTGGAACTCGGTAACCATTGGTGACTCGGTGAATATTGTGTCACTCGGTAAAAACTGAATCCATTGATAACCTTCTTCACTTGGTAAACATTGATTCCTTAATTTACCTTGTTTATTCGGTAAACACTAAGTTCTTTGTTTACCTTGATCACTCAGTAAACACTAAGTTCTTTGTTTACCTTGATCACTCGATAAACACTAAGTTCTTTGTTTACCTTGATCACTCGGTAAACACTGACTGCTTGGTAAACACTGCGAAGCTCGGTGACCACTAACTGCTTGGAGAACACTGTTATGCTCGGTAACCACTATGAACTTGGTAAATACTGCTGAACTGCTCATATGCTCGGTATAAACTGTAGACTGAGTGATGAGCTTGGTAAGCATTCAAAATCGAATAAGTGTTGTAACTAATGACAAATATATCATAATTCCAACAATCTCCCCCTTTGGCATTAGTGACAAAAACACTTATGAGCCAAAACTTATATACAATATCTAACATACTGACGACTAATTCTGCTGAATATACATGGCTTCCTTACATATAACTCCCCC
Organism: Cupressus sempervirens; assembly: GCA_028749045.1. Classification (NCBI taxonomy): domain Eukaryota; kingdom Viridiplantae; phylum Streptophyta; class Pinopsida; order Cupressales; family Cupressaceae; genus Cupressus; species Cupressus sempervirens. The sequence continues at coordinate 259,317,063 of CM053792.1, forward strand.
ATACAATATACACAAGGTATTTACATGAGTTATATGACTTTTATTCACAGTATCTCTTTGTCCCTTTTGTACATTTATCTCACCAATATCTCTTTCTGAGTATCTCTTTCTCCCCCTTTTTGACAATAATGCCAAAGGATAAAATAATGTATTTACATAGAGACACCAAAATGTGAGATAAACTCATAATGTACCTGGAGAATGAGTTGCAAAGTTTTATCCCAATTTTCTTGCAGGATTTTGCATGTGGATAGAGCTACTTGAACTTCTGCAGAGAGTTCAATCACATGGTCTGCAACAAAGAAATTGTTGTCATGGATCAATGTTTTTGAATGTGCAATGTGCTTCTGCATTATGTCCATGATGGGAAGGATCATATTTTGAATATCTAACAATGTAGATCGGATCCTTGCCTCTTCCCTCAACAATTATGCCTGCTTCTCTGACAAAAATTTGATCCTGAGGTGATGAGATGAGCTTGAACTGGGGTCAAGCTTCAGGTTTTGTGCGCTTGCCTTCAGATCCTCATCTATCTTATTGAATTTTTCTCTTATCTCCTTAGTATGCTCGGCAACATCACAAAGCTTAGCAAAAAGAGATGTTACATTATTAAAAGAATTTTCAATGTTGGCCAAAACTGTGGTTAATTCAACCTATTTTATTGCTATATGCTGAGCAATGTGCTCAAGCACCTTATTATCAAACTTCTTTTCTGCCTTCTCCATCAACTTTTCTTGGCCGGAGGTATCCTCATTGAATTTATTGACTGCCTCTTCTAATTGTATCAAAATGTGTTGAGAAGTATCAACATCAACACCTATAGCCTCAGTAATTATATTCCGGGCATTCTCAATTATTCTATATTCTTTATCCCTTTCAAACCTTAGCTGCTTCTGTGTAGCCTTCATCTCAATTAGTTGACTAGCATACCTCATTTCTTCAATGGTAGCATTTTCATAGTCAATCTTTGGAATTACTATCTCTGTGTCTAAGTCAATATCTTGAGGAATTTCCTTTCCAGTGATAATAAGTCTTAATGGTTGCTTTTGTTTGACTTCTGTGATGACTAGTTTGACCTTAGGAATAGACACAATAGTAGAGATGGAAGGACTAGCAGTGAAAACTGGGATGTTTGAGGATTGAGTGCCAATAGGAGTATATACCGGATCAAAAACTAAAGTACTTGCTAAAAATGGTGATACACTCGGTAATGCAGTATCTGAACTAACTGGGTCTGAAGTAGATGCAGATAATGCTGACAAAATTGTAGAACAAATTGGAATTGACAAAATTGTGGAACTTACTGCTATATCGACTGATGATGATGGAGTTGAGGAGGCTAGCTCGGTAGCTGAAGTGGAGGGATGCAGCTCGGTAGATGAAGTGGTAGACACTTCTATTGATGATACCTAGAGCTGAGATGTGGCAGGTGCAGATGATATATCTGAAGTAGATGTTATCAAACCTGTTGAAACTGACTCCAACCTTGATGATGTCATAGTTCTAGGTGGAGAGTGAGGAAGGGATGCAATAACTGCTGCTGCAATTTCCACCGGATCATCTTCCTCCTTATCTGCCTCTTTACCTTCTTCCTCCTTGTCTTCTTCCTCTTTATCTTCCATCAGTGCATGCAGCTCTCCTGGTGAGACTATGATGGATGGAGTGCTATCAAACTCATCATCATTACTGCTGTCATCATCTTTGATTTCTACCGGGTCTTCACTGGGCTTATGTAGATGATAGATATTTTTCCACATGTTTGTAGCATCATTTACAACATGCTCAATGTCTTTGATCAAAATCAAACAAGTGTGGAATCTAATCATCATTTTACCTTCATGGCTTTTCATTTCAATTTTTACTTCTGCTCCAATGAGACTTGGTCGAAGATTCTTTAGAGATTGCTCATAAATATCTTTTACCATTTGGGTGGCTGACTCCCATCTCGGTTGCAATCTCTCCAATAGTTCTTTTGAGATTTGAGGGAGTATTTCCATTTACCCATCTTACTGAGTATTAGTTCCTCAATTTGCATTTTCTCAGCATCAATTCTAGTTTCAAATTTCAATGCCTTGAAATTTGTGATGCCACCTCCTTCTTCCAATTGTTTGAGCCTTTGCTCAAATGTGGGTGCAGGCCTGACTAGTATAGGTTCTTGCTTACCTTTCCGGTTCTTCTGGTAAATACTGCAGTAGGCTTCTTCTTAGGTTTGGTAATGATTACCTTACCTTTCTTCTTTGGTTGTTCTTTTGCAGATTCTTCTTCTCCTCCTTCTTCACCTTTTCTCTCGGTGAGCATAAGAGGACCGGTAGAAGTTTTCAATTTGGCTATTTTCCTCTTGCCCTTGCTTATGGCCTGTGGTAGCTTGATTTCAAGCTCAATTTTGGCCTTAGCTTCATCATAGGTTCCAAAAATTTGTTTCCATGGGTCTACTGGCTCATTTACCAGTGCTTCTATGATATCTTTGACTTCATCAATATTTACCTCATAGGGAAGAGGTTTCACCCATGCAACTCGGGGTCTGACTGCCTGAATGTATACCTTGTCATAGTCAACCATGAAGCATACATCATCCTTATAATCTTCAACAAGCTTAGGAGGAATTCTGAATCTGTTATTCATCCTCTCTTTGAAGTCTTCAAAATAGTTATCCATTACCTTATCAAAATTTATACCCATTTTTGCAATAAACTCATTTATCTGATACAAAAATGGAATATCTTTTCTCCATACAATTATACCTTTAGAAGGGAAAAACTTTTGTACATAGAAAAATAAACAAACTAAAAAAGAACCAAATTTACAAGAGTTGGTTTTTGAGGTCCTTATACTGTCCATGTTCTTATTTAGTTGTTTCAACAGCACATCTGCTAGATCAAACTCCATGTTCTTCTTCACAACCTTATAGGTTAAGTCTACAGCCTCACAGGGCACACTATTCAATCTGCTGGAACTATACATCTTATATGCAATTAAATGAATTCCAAATATTAGCTCTGCATTAGATATATTGTTAAGTTTCAATCCTCTGCCATCCCATTCAGCTAGGGTTAACTTTTGAAGTTCATCCCGACTTAGGGTTTTAGTGGTTTTGGATTTGCTCAACATTGGTAAACCCGTGATCTTATGAATCATCTTCTTCGTTATTAGGACGGGTTGCTCTAACCACAATTGACCATTATACACACGGCTTAAAATGTATCTTATCCATTTCATTTGAAAGTTCCTTGGCAAGTGTGGGATATGGGTCAAACCTTTCGTTTCTAGATGCTTATGCTCGGGTTTCAGGGTTCCATCCATGCATAACTCAGCTAGGGCATTGTCCATATCTAGTGTCCCTGTCTCTTGAACAGTGCATTTGAAATGAGTATGAATGTCGTTTATAAGTAGTACCTTTGGTGCAATCTGTGATTGAGCCCCATGTGGATCGAGCGATTCAGCTATGGCAGGAACGAGCTTGAAGCTGGGTGCTTTCCATTCCACTCCCTTCACAAGCATTTTAGAGCCTCTCTTTGCCTTGCTACTGCTGGTGCTTGTGGATGCCATTGCTGCTCTGTGAGTGAATGATTTCGTAAAACAAATTCTTCGCTTGGAAATCACTTCAAATCACTTGAACTCACTTTCGTGCTCTTGGAAATTTCTTCGCTCTATATATTTTAAATTCGCAGTGAAAAATGAGATCAAATTCTGCCTTTTTGATGAAAAATCTGCCATTAATGTTCGAGTACGAAGGTAGCTGAGATGACCTAGGGTTTGTCAGATAGTCATCGACTTACTCGGTAAACCTTACAACTCGATAAACAAACAAAACTTTTCATATTCTTGATCTAGCTCGGTTAAGTCTGAAACCAACCTTGCTCGATAGATGCACCATAGTGAACTATGTCTTATATCTGGAATACTGATTTTCCATTTGCACTCCTCCATTCTAGAACTACTTAGGATATTGCTTGAAGATGTAGTCCTTGGTCTTCCTTGATGAGTCTAATTAGAAATGGTGGAGTCACCCACTTCTTGAGTGACATTGCCATCATTTGAACTTTCTGGCTCGGTAGATTTAGGAATCCACTGTTGTCTCATCTGTTTTTGAATGCTGTCAGCTCTGGCTTTCTTTTTCATCTTCAATTCTTCCTATGTTCATGCAATTCTTGGATATATGACCAAGTTCGGTACATGTATAACATCTTATAGTAGTATCTTTCTTCCTTAGGTGATGCCTTGCACAGTTTATTCCAATGTGTCCATATTCTCCACAATAGTGACATCTGCACCAAGTATTGTAGTCCCAACCAAATATTTCTTTGATAACCTGTTCTGCTGGATTGAATGCTTTGGATCTGCATTCAGATGCCTTGTGACCTTGTTTCTTGCATTTGTGACATTTGCCTTCAAACTTTGGTTTCTCTTTGCATTCATTTGCTTTGTGACCATGCTGATTGCAATTGTAGCATTTACCTTTACCATTGCTCCAACATTTGTTAGATGTATGACCTATCTTACCATAGTGATTGCAAGTAGGTCTTTGATTCTTTTGGGTACTTTGTTTGGAAGATTCACTTTCTTCATTATATCCAAGGCCTGCTTTACCCTTTTGTCTATGAAGATTCTACTCATTTTGCTGATTCAATTGATCCATATCTACTTGAGATTTTATCATCCTTTCATTGACTTGTTTTTCAACATTTAAGTCATTTTCCAAACTTTCATTGATTTGTCTTTCAGATCTCAAATCACTTTGTAAGCTTGCATTGATTTGTCTTTCAGTGATTAAATCATTTCTCAAACTTTCATTCTCAGATCTTAGATTCATAATTTCTTCATTTGCATTAGATAATTGACCTACAAGATTTTCATGCTGAAGAGATTGATTATTTCTTACCTCTAAGTCTTCATTTGCCTTGTTTCTCTATTCCAAAACTTCACATAGCCTGATGGATTGGATTTCTTGTTCTCTTCTAAGCTTTCTTACTTCTTCCTACAGAGAACCATTATTTGCTAGGAGTTCCTTGATTGCTTCATTAGCTTCATTTGAACTGCTTGATGGTAAAAGGTCTTCAATCTTTTCTTCAATATATTGATGATCACTCATTTATCTTGCAAGTTCCTTCCTTCTTTTTAGAGATTGAGAGAGATGCTCCTTTGCTTCTTTGAGTTGAGCCATGGCTATTTCCAGATCTAGCTTTTCATTCTACATAGATTTGTCAAGTCTGAATATCTCCATTGTCCTTGATCTTTGCTCAAGCTATCAAACTTTATCCTGAGAACCACTAAGCTCTGATACCAATTGTTGGAAATAATCAAGACTAACAAGGTTACTAAGAGGGGAGGGGTGAATCAGTAACTCTAAAACTTTAAATCAATTCAGCATAATAACATATTCACCATTCATCCATCTAATCTATTGTATGCATGAAAAGATAAACATTTATAACACATGAACACACTAATTTGGTGACCCAGAAACCTTCCAATTAGAAAGTAAAATTGGGGTGGGGATGATGCCCACAAAACTTCAATACTGCAGTATAAAGTTGGCCTGTTAAGGCTTACAATGATCACTTCTGATGATTTGCCCTATTAGGAGCAAGCAGGATTGCTAGATCCACCTTGTTAGAGGATTTACAAACATACAATGAAGTATGCACTCTGTTAGGAGATTTACAAAAGACTGTTAAGTCTACCTTGTTAAAGGATTTACAAATTGATTCACCTGTTAGAATGAAGCAGTGGATCTGGTTACAACTGATTGTTGATAAGATCCTTTATGCACCGATCACCTGATGTGATAGATATAACTTTTCAGTATCAATGTTGACCTTGCTATATTCCTCTGTTTTGCTAGTGATTCGCTTTCCCTCTTCTCAAAATATTGCAACACAACACCAACAATGATATTCAACATCTCATCATTTCAAATAATATATACCATTCCAATATTTACACTGGCAAGGTCGGCTAAACACAAGTGAACAAAACATTAATGAGTTGGCCAGATAGTAGAAAACTCGAGTTCCTCAAACTGACTCGGTGACCTCCTAATACTCGGCATCCACTACAATACATTGCATCATCATGCACTCGGTAAGAGTAGAGGCACGGTCCATACTAATCATTTTATGTAGCCTGGAACTCGGTAACTATTGGTGACTCGATGAATATTGTGTCACTCGGTAAAAATTGAATCCATTGATAACCTTCTTCACTTGGTAAATACTGATTCCTTCATTTACCTTGTTTATTCGGTAAACACTAAGTTCTTTGTTTATCTTGATAATTAGTTACAACAAAGGAAGGGAGTCGTAGTCACCTGCTAGTCGGGATCTACACGATGTACCACTTCCTGCCATTATTTATTTAGTTTAGAATATATGTGCTTGTACATGTGTGGATTTTATGTAGATTGCAAGTATCGAGTATCAACTTCCCTGAATTGTTAGGTTAAGCGTACCCTATCGCAATATCTCAATGGTAAGAGAGGGGAGATAACTCTTGAGTTCGAATCCTATCCCTAAGCTATTTGTCCTAAAAAGTAGGACAAGTACCCAAGTTGTTTACCCTTTCGAATTCATCAAGTGATGTAAATTCATGATTATAACCCTTGAGTGTGGTCTAGTTGTTTGTATTATATTATAGGTTTTCATTTTTAGTCTTGTGGGTCTTTGGTGTATTTTCTATTATAATTAAATCGAATTAAAAGAATATTTAAATATTTAATTTAATGGGAATTTTATAAAGAAAATTCAATATTTAATTATATTTAATTAATTGAGAAATAAATTAAATTTAAAGATAAAATTATAGTTCTAATTTTGAAGTGTAATAATATTTATTTAATTTAATAATAATATATGTAGATCATTTTTAAATAAATGGTAAATGTTTTGATTAAGTAAAAATAGGTTTTAAAGGACCCAAAACCTTACAACAACAGAATTCTAGAAAGTAGCATGAGAAAAGAACAATAGAGAGAAGAAACCAACACAACATGAAATAGACCTCAGAAAACAAAAATGAGGTCACAAAAGACAGTGCTGGTAAAGACAACAAAAGTCCAGCAAAGGTACAACAATTGACTAGCTAAGGAGTATTAATCAAATTCATAGCCTAGTCCACCAAAGAATGCATGGTTTCAGCAACAACTTTCACCTCCTCTTTCTTATTGGTTTCCTCAATCTTCTTCGAATGGGCCCTAGTACGCTTGCTAGGTCCTTGAGAATCAACCCCCGGGGGAAAATCCTGACCTTTATCTGCCTCATTCTTCTTCAAGAAATTGGTCAGATTATCCGCCATTTATTTAAGCTATTTATCCATGTTAGCCAACTTGGTTTCAAGTTTTGACACCTTCCCCTGGATACTGCTAATGTCCTTGTCCATAACCCTTTGATTAGCTTCCATCATAGGGATCTTATGCATTAGATTTTTCACTTCTTCCACATTTCCTATGACCTTCGAAAGCCTATCAATGTGTTGTCCTAAGGTTTTTTCGCCTCTGGCCGTTTTGCTCAATTGTTCCATTTCCTTGTTCAACAACACCATTTTATGCTTGAGGATGCCAATGTCCTTCTGAAGAGAACCAAGGTTACCAAATAGGCCTCTGGAAGACCCTAGCCTGCCACCAGCATAATCACCCCCATCAGATTTAGACCCCTGTTCACCATCATCAGCATAGTCAGAATCCTCATTCATCTTATTGACATTTTTATTATCCTGTCACCACACAGACTTCCTTCTCCTCTCCAAGTGTTGAGCCAGGGGCTCATCATCGAAACGAGGAGAAGCCCTCTCATCATGACAACCCTTGCCCTTTCCTTTACTACCTCCCCTATTTTTTATATGCTCTCTGACAATTTCTTCAACATAATCACTTTTCCTCTCCTAATAAGAATCCTCCTCAACATTTTTTTTTGTGCTGCCACCCAAACCTTTTTTGGGCTAACCAGACCCCCTTTGGCCTCATATTGCGTATCAAAGTCGTAGCCCTTTTCCTGAATGCTCCCTTTAGTATCTTGATCACCCCCTTTAAGGTTTATGGGTTTCAAGATTTTTTTAATTTGAGTAGATTCATAATCAAAACCATTAAACCTTCATGGTATACATGTTCTCCAGTCAGGTCACGCTGGATGGCTTGGGTAGAAATGGAAAGAGATTGCAACAAATAGGAAGGAAAATTCACCCTAATATCATGTCGAAAATGGTTTGCTAGCACAAAGTAGTAACCATACAATTTTGTATATCTACCATCCAAAGTTAAATAATCCATAATAACAAAGCACAAAAATCGCCATGGATGGGACATAGAAGTTGAGTTAAAATAAGAATTACCTATCTTAACCAGACGATTTCTTTCCTGTTCAGTCTCAATAAAGTCATCAATTGCCTTATTTGAGATCTTCCTTTCCCTATAAAAATTCATCCCATCCAAATCCAAACCAGTAGCCTCCACAATGATCTCTTTCATGACCTCCATCCTCTGGTTCCTAACCAACACCGAGTCGTCCTTCCAAGATTTAACAAACTGGTGTGTGATAGCAGGGTTATTACCTTTGAGTCTCTCCATGTAACCAGTAAAATTACCACACCTGAGGATATCCCAAACCTCTGGTTTATTCTTCCATTCCACACAGCTAGGCAGTTCGACCCATTTCCTCTTTCTCCCCATTATCTCTGCTATAGATGCACTAGTTTGCTCGCACTGAAAACCCCCAAACACTCTGCGATCACCACTACCTAAGCACAGATAGAAAGAAGCAACCCATAATCTATGCGAGCTGCCCACATTTCTAAAAATAATTGCCCACCTCACTCCAAAGGAGTTAAAATCATAATTCACTGACGACATCATTATTAAGGGATATTTGCTAGGATTTCCATTTGTCATACTTAACATGCTCGCAGCCATTAGTAGGTAAAGTGTCATATGACTCCCATATGATATTTTGATCATTACAACATGCCACATTCAAAGCCCAATCGACTAAACCATTGGCTTCCCTATAATCATGGGAAATTATGCAATTTTGCAAAGAATAAATAATATAACCTGCCTTAAAAATAATATTGGTAATGGTCCATGAGGGTGGGTTAATTTTCTTTAAGCAGTTTATGATATTAAGGGAATCGCCTTCAATCCAAATGTTCTTCAAATTCAGATCTTTGGCATAAATAAGACAATAAAGTGCAGCAGAGGCTTCAGCGACGTGATTGGTTTGACACCCCAAAGGTATAACCATACCACCAACAAAGTCACCATTAGAGTTTCTAATCACCACTCCACAACCAACGATGTCCAGGTTCCCTTTTGAGGCCCCATCAAAGTTAATCTTAAACTAGTTTGTCGGAGGACAATCCCATCTTGCACTTTCCCTTGGGTTAGGATCCATTGTGTTCAAAATCAAATTCCTGATGTTCCAATTATTAATCACCCCAACCTCCCACTCATTAGAAGGTTGCTATCCCATACCACATATTTTGATATTTTCATGCAAAAGGACCTTGATTTTATGGAAGACCTGAATTGGATTGGATTCCACCCCTCTAAAAATCTTGTCATTACGTTCCTTCCATATACCGCAACAAAGATAAGGAAGGATAAAATCCCACAATTTAGTTATCAAAGAATTCTTAGAAGGAACTTTCCAACAAGAAAAGAACAGTTGGATGGTAGCATGAGAGACCCAGTCCATGTTCATTAAGATCCAAATTTTATCCCAAACCTGCTTCGTAAAGGAATAATGGAGCATAATATGATCCATCGACCCCCCATCATTCTTGCAAAGAACGCATCGATTAACAATGAAAAATTGCCTCTTCTTAAGATTGTCAATAGTTAATATTTTATTTTGCAAAAGAATCCAAAAAAAAGATATTAACTTTAGGACTCATACCTTTCACCCAAGCCGTAGCCCAGCAATGTACATCATGATCCTCAAAAGAATTAGTGCAGGCTGATGAAATAGAGTACACACCACTAGGAACAGCTTTCCAAATCAGAACATCCTCTTCATGGTTCAAATAGCAAGCATTCAAGCATTTCACAAGCTCCACCAAATTCAGATCCACCCTAAGAAGGTTTACCCACAAATCATCCTTCCAATAATCGCTGACCAGAGTACCAAACAGAGTCTTGCACTACTCCATAAACCCATTCCACCTTGGGTCTTCACAAGGGGGGTAATCCAAAATCCATATATCTTCCCAAAAAAGGACTTTCAATCCATTTCCTACCTTCCATTTAACTCCTTTCCTTAAGATATGTTTAGATTTTTGAGCATTCTTCCATATCTAAGATCCCTCTTGATCAGCATCAGAAAAAAGGAAATGTTGAAAATCAAAGTTATCCTAGTCATATTTCTCAGCCCAAATATTCCTTCATTCTCCCTCTTATGCCATCTCCAAAGAAATTTAGCTAGTAAAAGTTCATAAATAGTATAAATCCTTCGTAGCCCAAGCCCTCTGTTCCCCCTAGGAATGCAAACATTCTCCCAAGCAATAAGAGGAAGTCTCTTTTTAGTCTCCATACTAGTCCACAAGAAGGTCTTCTGTATTTTCTCAATAGCAAGTGAAAACTTTCGTAGGATTTTAAAGATACTCAAAGCATAAAGCATAACACTTTGAAGGATAGATTTCAAAACAATAACCTTCCCAGCCTAACTTAGGAGAGATCCCTTCCAGCCAGCAAGTTTCACATGGATCTTATCAATCAAAGAGTTCTAGAAGCTGTCAGGAGGAGATAAACCCAAAGGTAACCCCAGATAAGTACCTAGCAAGGAACCACTCTCACACCCAATAATCCTTTTAATCTTCAATTGTCTAGCCTCACTAACATTGATAAAGTAAATCACACTTTTATTCCAATTAATGGTTTGACCAGTAGCATCCCCATAGTCAATCAAAGCCTTCTTAATATTCCTAGTATTTCTCACTGAAGCCTCCCCCATGACAATAGATTCATCCACAAATTGTTGATGCAAGCACGTGAGAGCTGAGGAAGAAGGGTTGAGACCCACAAAGTCTCCTTTTACAACCAAATTATTCACATATCTTCCCAAGCATTCAACCAAGATAATAAAAAGAATAGGAGAAATTGGATCTCCCTGTCTTAGGCCCCTAGAAGCCTTAAAAAAGGAGGAAGGGGAGCCATTAACAAGCACTGAAAATGAACCCGAAGAAATTAACATAAAGTTAAGATCCCTGAATCTCTTGTTAAAGCCAAATGCTTCCAATCCTCAAAGAAGGAAGCTCCAATAAACTCTATCATATGCTTTAGAGAGGTCAAGCTTAAGAAGAAACCCTTCCTTCTTAGACACCACAAGAGAGTGAATGTTTTCATGAACATATATAATGGAGTCCAAGATCTATCTACCCGGAACAAAACCATTCTATTGTCTAGAAATGATAGCTAGAAGAATAGACATAATTCTAAGAGTTAGAACTTTAGAAATAATCTTATAAAAAGAATTACATAAACTGATAGGCCTAAACTGATCCAAACTATCAGCATCCAACTTCTTAGGAATAAGGGCAATAAAGGTTCCATTTAACTCTCTAAGGAGGTTTCTCGAACCAGAAAATTCCTTGACACCATTACTAACGTCTGTTCCAATGATATGCCGGTATTTATGAAAGAATAGGAGAGGAAACCCATCAGGACCAAGGGCCTTATCACCCTCAAAAGAAAAATCTGCCTTAGAAATCTCATCCAGAGAAGGAATGGAAGAAAGGAAAGAATTATAGTCTTCAGAGATGCAAGAAGGAATACTCTCCAGGAACATTTGCTACTTCTCTAAATTCAAGACTAGGTCACATTGCAACAAGTTGCCAAAGAACATCATGGCCTCCCTTTTAATGATTTCTTCATTATTAGTCAAACCATCAACAGTCTTAATTTTGGAGATTCTACTAGCCATCCTATGCTTCAAGGTAGTCATATGAAAGAACTTGGTATTCTTGTCACCTTCTTTAAGGTAAACCTTTCGAGATTGTTGTCTCCAAAACATTTCCTCCTTAGTAATAAGATCATGAAGTTCAACCAGTTTATCACTCTCCTCTTCCCTAGAAACCATCTCATAACCATCAGCTTGAATCCTATCTTGAATGTCTTTAAGCTCCTCCACAATCTTTTTTTTGTTCTCAAAAATGTTACCAAAAGTGGTTTTATTCTAGATTTTAATGTGTTTCTTAACATTTTTCAATTTAGCCGCCACTTTAAACATAGTTGTACCCTCAACATTAATGTCCCACCACTCCTAAATGAGACTCTCCAAATTAGGATGAAGGGTCCACATTTTTCCAAATCTGAAAGGAAAATTCTTCTTAAAATTAAAGTGGTCAGCAAAAAAGAAGATAGGGTAGTGATCTGAACCCACTCGAACCTAGGCATTGAGTGAGCATTTATAATTCAAAATCAACTCATTGCTGATAAAAGCACGATCCAGTCTGACCTGAATTAGATCCTTATAGATCTTCTATTCGTCCAAGTGTAATCAATCCCATGTAAATCAATATCATGTAGCATATGACAGTCAATAAAGTTCATAAGATCTAATCTGTTGTCCAGATTGATCTGATTGCCTCCCCATTTTTCAGAATCTTTTGAGGGGGTATTAAAATCCCCTATCACTAGCCACTTATCCTCAGCAAAAAGCTTTTTCTGATTAGTAATTTGATCCCACAGAGCCTTCCTCCCCCATTTGGTGCTGGGGGCATAAACATTAGTAAGGACCCAATTAAAGTTGTCTTTTGAATTAACAAAACGCACATTCATCATATTTCTACTTTGATAAATGAGTTCCCCGTGAATCCATTTATTAATCCAAAAAACCACCAAACCTCCTAAAGCTCCATTAGAATCACTTCTAATAATCTTTCCTCCCTTAAAGATAGAAAGACCTTCCACCTTGTCCTTGAGCATCTTAGTTTCTTGAATAACAAAAATGTCAGGTCTATTATACCTAATCATATTTTTTACAATATCGTGTTTGTGAGGGTTATTTAACCCTCATATATTCCATAAAATGATCTTCATAATTTAACAAAGTGTTTAGATTCAAGGATGGTTCTCTGACTTCCATCTACAATGCTCTTGATAACCTCAACTGTTCTTTTGTGTTGATTAGAAGGTTTGCCAACAGAAGATGGAGAAGACCCAACATCACCATTCTTGATAATGGCTCCACCATTCTTAGATGAACCAAACTTACCCTTAATTGGTTTAGAATCAGATTTGGATCCCTTCTTATTGTTTTTCACTGGGGCAAAGTCCTCATCTTCTTTTTCATTATTTTTCTTCCCGCCCCTAGAGTATTTGCCAACTGCTGTCCAAATGGCCTCAGAACTTTCCTTTTCCAAAATTGGTTCCTCAACATGGGAGATAGTGAGAATGTCCTCAACAACTCCACTGACAAAAGAATCATCCTTCAGCATAGGAACCTGAACTAAAGTCTCCTTTTGAGATCCATCTGTAACAGAAATATGATCCTCCATAGAAAGACTCCCCATAGCCTCCTGATTCCTCTTTATACAAACAATCTTAGGAATCACCAAAGGATCCTGAAAAGGGGAAACCACATAAGTCACCATCAAAGGTGAGTCAGTATTAAGCTCCTTTGGGGGAACAACCAAATCAGTATCCTCCCCTACATTCTTTCTCAAGTTTTTATTCTTCCCATCATCCTTTGAGATATCATTCTGTACTAGAGGATCTTGGTGGGGAGCACCATCTGCTCCATCCACAGGGCTGTTATCGATTTGGACTTGGTCCTTTGGAGGAGCAGGCACCTCAACTGCCACCACCACCTCTTTAGATAGGTCTTTCTTTACTCAAATTTTCTTACTCTTCTTTGCAATATTCTTAGCTTTTCTTTTCAAAGACGGACATTGCTTAGCACAATGACCCGCTTTCTTGCAAATGAAGCATGCAAAAGGGATAGATTCATACTCCATCATTTGGTCTTAGACACCAAGTTTAGATTTCAGAGCAATAGATTTCAGAAGATCCACCCCATAGGAAACCCCAACACAAAACCTAGCATAGTTCAGTCTCCTCCTAGAAATAGTCACAAGATCTAAAGAGAGGAGTTCCTCGAAAGTATTGGCAGTGCCCTTGAATACATCTTCAACCCAAAACTAAGGAGGGCGACCACGAAGCTTCACCCACACAAGGGCTTGAATAGTTGAATCATCCAGAGAATAAAGATTGGGGGCCCATTTTTGTAATAGCAAGGTATGCTTCCCCATAACCCAAGGGCTAGTACACAGGATATCTCTTTTATCCTCATCACAAGAGAAACAAAAAGAAAGATAGCCTTTAGCCATAGTAGAAATATCCACTTGACCCTTCAAACACCATTTTCTCTAGACAAAAGCACACACATCTTCAATATTCGGTCGCACTCCAATGAAGCACCCTACCAAGGTGGAATCCATACAAGAGACATTTCTATCAATGATCTGATTAGGAATTTTAATAGAAAACTTACCTTTATCCTTTGCAGAGATGTCTTTGACTGGCGGGAAAGCAAACTGTCTATTAGGTCAAATCCCAAACAAACTAGACCATTTTTTATTCTATTCCCCCCCCCCCCCCGCCCACATCCGCTAGGAACTTTCCATCATCAGCATCACCAGAAATACCATCCCTAGATTTGATAAGGGAATTCCTAGATTGTTCCCCAGGTACAGGGGGATTCAAAATCTAGTTCTCACCCGAACTCTCTCCGCTCCCACTCGCCATCTCTATCGCCATCACTAGTTATTGTTAATGTGCCATTAATGCTTTTTAAAAATTTTTAATAAACGGTAAATGTTATTATTACTTAAGTTAATAAATATGTCTATCAAAAATGTCTCAAAAATTAATTAAAGAGAAAAAACAAGTAAATTTAATAAAGATATTTTAAATTGTAAAAAAGAGTGCATGAAACCGTAAAAAGATAATAAAATATTAAAAGAAATTGATAAGTGAATTCCCTCACATGATTGCACAATCAGAGCCCCAAATTAGGGGAGAACTCTTTATTAGAGATCTAGAGCTCATTTTTCAATTACCGGGATTTGGAGAAGAGATTTCAGAGAAGGAAAATTTTTAGAAGGAAGGGGTTTTCTCGTATGCTTCGTGCATTTGTGTGTTAGCATCAAATTTAGGTAGAATCTTGTGATTAATTTACGCAATAGATTTTCATTTTCCAGTCCTCTATTTGCTTCGTGTCTAGATGGATTCGTGCTCGAAAATTTGTAGATTTGTTTGATATCATTTATGGAACCCTATTGTAAATCTTAATTTCTCTTTGTATCGAAGTTATCTGTGTTTGAGGAATGGAGTTTTAAAACCCTCGTTTTATAAATTTTACAAATGGGTATTTTAATCAAATGGGGTTTTGGGATTAAAAATCTAATTCTAGATTGTAAATTTGATTTTTTTTTGGGGGATTTCTTATCAGAGTATTGTTAAAAGTTTTATAATACACACACACACACACACACACCCCTCCCCTCAATACCATTGTATTCAGGGGAGAGGTGTTTGTATGTGTGTGTGTACACACACACACACACACACACACACAAACACCCCTCCCCTCAATACCATTGTATTCAGGGGAGAGGTGTTTGTATGTGTGTGTGTACACACACACATACAAGACCCCTCCCCACAATACCATTATAATGGTATTGTTGGGGGGGGGGGGGGAGGTGTGTGGTGGGTGGCGGGGCAGGGGGTCGGAGGGGTGTGTGTGTGTGTGTGTATCTTTTTGGTGGGCAGGGCCACCAACCCCCCAACCACCCTTCTCCCATGCTACTTCAACGGCAGACAGTCGCTACTATATGTAGCAAGGTTGTTGTCGCAACAATAGTATGAAGTACTACTGCCTGCAGTAGCTGCCCATAGGGCAGGCCAGCTAGCCTCTAAACACACTTATTTTTTTTATGTTTTAAAATTATTTTTAATTTATTTTTATTAAATTATAATTTTATTGATGATTTTAATAATAGTTTTACTAATTATTAAATATTAATAATTAATAATATATTTGTTATAGTTTAATATCTATTAATTAATTAAATTAATTAAGTTTTAATTAATAAATAATTATTTTAAAATTATTCTATGATATTTAATTGTGGCATTTGTATTTTCACAAGTTAATGGTAATTGTGTGATTTGATTTAAAATGGGAAATGGGTTTAGTCGCAAGGGGAAAATTTATAAACTTTAGTAAAGTTGAAAACTTGCATCGAAACGAAAAACTTGAACCTTACTACAAACTCAAACTATGTGTTTTCAAAATCAAATAAAACTATGAAACTACATTGTTTGTTGTATGTTTACTTCTATGTCAGGTTTTGAGTTGACTTAGCTTGGATCAAATTAGGATGTTACTAGAGGCTTAGGAGTTTGTTTTGTGATGGCGTGATGGTGTTTTTGAATATGATCCTTTATACCCAACCTTGGTGATGTGTTGTGTGTTTCTATGATGAGTTTGATCTATTGGTGGTCATTGCTTTTCAGTGTTCTTATGTGGAACTGAGGTGAATAATGTGTCTTTTCTGATATTACCTTTGAGTCTTCGAATAGTTAGTTTTGGATGCTTCCCAGTTGCTTGTAAAGGATTGAGGTGTTATTGTGAATTGTCTTTTGATGTTTTCCAGTCACTTCTTTAGGACTAAGGTGAAAACTATGATTTTTTGATTGTATTTTTATGAGCCTAGGGTAGGTAATCTATATGTGATGTTGGGAAGTGGCTTGCAATGGAGGCTAGAGCCCTAAAGTGGTTGTGTGGACAACCCATTGTAAGTTGTTTAATAAGTGATAAGACTATATTAAATGAGAGTAAAATGAACTAATAAGAGTCTTTGTCTTTCCTCATCCATGTCTTGAGTGCTAGTACAGGCTAGGATGGGAGTAGAGAGGACACTTGGTTGTGACCTTGCATCGTTAGTATGCCTTGTCACTATGAAAGGATACTCACGCCGCATAGAGTCGCTAGGGGGCTAGAGTATTAAAAGACTAGTTAGGAAACCTTAGAGTTGGCTCATGCAATGACACTTGCCCACTTACATAGTAGATTTCCTATGTATCTTTGTTTGCCTCTGGGTTTTGATGTCACATGTGTCTTGGTACCTTGAGTTAGATTGCTTTCAGGTTTTCCTTGACCTATATATTACTTTTGACTTTTGGGAATGTTATCTTGTTTGGGACTTGAGACTTTATCCTCAGTGCGGTGGGAGTGGACCATTTTTGGGTTACCATGAGGTTGGGTGGTAGTACTTTTTACTTTTACCATTGAGATCTAATAGTTCAATTGTCGAGATTGGAGTTCCTTGTTTTGTACTTTATTTTATTTTGTTCTCATGTACTATGATGGATGGTTGTACTATATTGTACTGTACTTTTTTCATGAATCTTATGAGATGGTTGTAATCTATTTTTATGATGTATATTCTTTCAGCCCTTCATACCCTATGACCTATATAGTGGATGATTGTACATTACAATTATTGCCAAGTGGCATTCGAGATGACTATATATTATTTAAATGGATTCAAACCTTTAGATTATTATTTGATGTGGATTTATTACATATTGAATTTAGTGTTAATTAAAATTAAATGTGATTCATCGTCATGGGACCCTTAAGAGTTGTAACATGTTTATGTGTTGCTGATGTATGAGTGAATGTTATTGCTTCGACTATTATATAACTATTGTTAGTTTATTATCTTTCAAAAAAAAGTTTGGAAAACTTAGTGAAACATTAGGTTATTTTCTTTTGGGTTCCTTGGCAGGGCATTACACATACTATGTATCTTGCAAGCATGTGGGAAATTATTCTTCAACTATAGGACAACCATATCGAGTTTCATGGAATGTGTATTGGTGGGACTTACACTTGCATTCTCATGAGGGGAAACGAGGGACTCACTTCCATATTAGAACAAGAGTTTTTTCCCAGCTGCAGATGTAAGTAAATGAGACATTGCATATGCAGCTTGAGGAATAAGACAAAAGAAAAAGAAGTGACAACATATATATACAAAAATATGCAAATATGAAAATAGAAATGATGAGACTTGCATACACAAAAAAACTAATATATATAACAAAAACCTTATAAAAATGACAAAAAATCATACCCTTTTATCAAGAGGTAAGAGAAGAAGTCATTTTAAACACATGTGAAAAATCTAAAAAATGCAATCAAAGAGATTTCTTGTATTTAGAAAGATTGCAAGATGAAGTGTTAAATAGGCTTCAAATCTTGACTTGATCCTTGCAAGAGATGAGTCAAAATTCGTAGCTTGCCAAGTGTAGGAAGTTAGAGCAAAAAGTTGCATCATTTTAGAAATCGTTTTGACCAAGCAATGTGCAACATGCAAAGAATTTGGAAAATGATGTCCAAAGCATATCAAGTGATTTAAAAGACTTGAATGCAAGTTAGGAAGGATAGGAAATGCTTTCAAACTTACCTTGATCCGAACACTTATTATTTTAATGGTTCAAATTGCTCAAAACTAGGGCATTTTTTAGCAAAAATGTGCCCTAGATAGATTGTAAAATGAAGAAAACACTCAAAAAACTCCCTTTTTGAGTAGCCTAGTGTGTTTTTTGGGTATTTTAGGCAAAAAACAACCTATAGATCATAGAAAATCATCAAGAAATGCTCAAGATATGAGCATTTGAAGGCTTGAAAACCTGTTTTTGGAGAAAAATGCCCAAAAAACTTTAGTTTTGAGAGTAAAAAAAAAAAAAAAGTTTTTGGGCTAAAAATCGCCACTTCTGGGTGTTTGGTAAAAAAGAATCATGATATGAAGTAAAAACACACTTTTTGGTTGCATTTGCATGTGAAAAATGTGCCCCAAAACCCCCTCAAATGCAAGCTACAAGTTAAAAATGAGATATTGTTGTGCAAATGCATATATTATAATGCATGCAATGTGCTCCAAAATCGTCACTTTGTGTTTTTCATTAAGGACTTAGTGCAAAATGCACTATTGGAGAACATTTACATATTTTTGAAAGACATGCAATTGGACAAAAAAATCTCCAATTTGTCTTGGTGGGGTTTTAAAACATGATAACACATTTTAAAATGCATATAGTTGGAATAATAAAAAATGTCACTTTGACTTAGGCTAAGTGAAATGTTTTCAATATTAGATACATATACAATTGGGTCCAAAATCACCACTTTTGTCTACGTTAAGTGAAAACTCACTTGAGACATACATTTACATGTTGTAAAAACATGTTGTTTGATTTAAAAAGTCCATTAAGTGATAATTTTAAAAGATGTATATACAATGGGTTAGAAAAAGCTTATTTAAATGTATTAATATATATAAAATAAACTTATACATGCAACAACATATATAAACTAGATTTTGCCACTTACATTGATTTAATAAATTTTACACATGCAAATGCATTTATATGCAATGGGTTAGAAAAACCTCATTTAAGAGTGTGTGTGTGTGTGTGTGTGTGTGTGTGTAAAAAGTAAACTTATACATGCAACAACATATATAAATGTGTTAGATTTTGCCACTTACATTGATTTAATAAGTTTTAAACATGCAAATGCATATTAAAAACCCACTCAACATATTAAAATGTGTTATTGCATTGAAAAATGTCCATTTAAATTAATGTCGGGACTTATATTTTATTTGAAGTGGGTTTTCAAATTCTAATTTGCATGTTGATGCATGCAATGTGTAATAAAAATCTCACTTTATGCACTTACATTGTCTCATGTATTTATATTTAATATTTAACTGTAGTTTTTAGTAAAGTAACATGAAAAATAGTCTACAAGCAGGCTATTTTCATAAAACATAAAAACCTATGGTCAAATCAATTAAAAATGAGTTTAAATTTTAAAATGGATCACAAAATCCACTTTAAATATTAAATATAAATTTATATTGTGCAATTGTCAACAAAAAGCTCACTTCTATGAGCTTTTTAACAAAAATGTGGAGCTGACCTTAAAAACCTCACTTTTTCCATTATAACTTGAGCTAGACAACTCTAATTTGAACCTAAAATAGCTTGAATCAAGCGGAATTCTAAGGGCTATTCACCTTAAAATAAAAAAAAACTATTTCAAACACAGACAAAAATAAAGAAAAGATGTAAAATTTTACCAAAAATTGAGTGTTTGTATTGTGCAAAGAAAATTTCTTATCAACAAACAATTGAGGATAATCTTGATGGAAAACCTTCCAAAGAACACATGGATAAGTCTACACAAAGAACAATTCAAAGACAATGAATTGTTTTCACAATCTCTTATCAATGCGTTCAAACACGGAGGATGCACTAATGAATCCATGAGAAAATTCTATAGGGTTGCCTCAATTTTGTGATGTCAAAATTGAGGACAACACTATCACAAAATTGAGGACAACACTATTTAGACGACAGTACAGAGTATTTTGTACATTAACATTTTGCAAGAAGATTTTATTTTTGTAAATCCTTTGAAGGAAACAAGGGTTTTCACAGCTAGAGGATTGATTTTCCACTCCAGACAACAAACAAAATGTAGAAATATAAGTGTTTTCTTTTTTTGATCGGTAAGAGGTCGAAGCCAAGATTAATTATTATTATTTATTAAGTGTGACCGCGAGAAGATTCAAACCCAAGACCACTTTGATAAGAGGCTCACAATTTACCATTGTGTTGTAGCTCTTGCTTGTAGAAACAAAAGTGTTATTATATTTTAAGGTGTTATAAATAAAACAATTACTTTGAGATATCAAGAAAAATCACATAAACTATGCATCATTACCTCATTACACATAAGGAAGCTAGCTTTTAAAGACAACAAAAGTAAACTTTTATTGATAAAGGATCTTCTTACAATGATACATTCATTCTACAAAGTATTTAGTATTTGCATTAGAATACTTGTAGCATAAAAGATAATTTACATATTTTAAAAATCTAGAAATCGCTAGACAAACCATTTTTTAATTTTCCCTTCAATATTTCACATTACCTTATCAAGTTGATAGGCTTTTTTCAATTAGACTTGCTACCAAATTGTTATGACAATATGGAATTGTCAGATGCTGCAAAAATGGGAAGACGATCAACTTTTAGCTTTTTCAGCAAGGTTATTATGTAACGCCCTACTAGGGAACCCAAAAGAAATTAACCTAACTTTTCACTAAGTTTGCCAAACATTTTTTTTAAAGGTAATAACTTAACAACAACAGATATAATATACAGGAAGCAATAACATACATACATGCATAAGCATCATAAACAAATTACATCTCCTAAGGGTTCTATGACGTTGAATCACATGTAAAAGTTTTGTTAGTATTAAATCTAATACATAACCAAAATCTACATCATGGAATAATCAAAAGTAAAAATCCAATTAAATAATATATAATTACAAAGGATGCCACTTGGCATAACTAGAATGCATAATCATCCACTGTACAAATCACAGGGTATGAAAAGCTCAAATAATATGCATCATCAATAAAATACATCATTTCATAAGATCTTTGATAATCAAATACATTATAACAAGGTATAACCATCCAACATAAATACATGATCAGAAATAAATGAACAGCTATACAAGTACACCTAACAACGATATCTAGCTGTCAGATCTCAATGGTATAAGAAAAATGCACTACCACCTGACCTCCTGGAACCTAAATGGCCCACTCCCATCATGTTGAGGAGATAGTCTCAAGTCTCAGCCAGATATCAAAACATAAGTCATAACCAACATCTAGATCAAGGAAATACCTAATAACAAACTATCTCAAAGTGTATCAAGACACCAATGTCATCTAATCCCAGAGACAACAAAGATACATAGGAAATCTACTATGCAAGTGGGCAAGTGTCATCACATGAGCCAACTTTGAGGTTACCCTAACAGTCACTTTGAACTCCACCCCCTAGTGTCTCTATGTGGCACCAGTATCCTTTCATGCAGACAAGGCATAATAACTAAGCAAGGTCGCAACCAAGCATCCTCTCTACTCCCATCCTAGCTTGTACTAGCACTCGAGGCATGGGCAATGAAGAAAAATGACTCTTATTAATTCATTTTACTCTCATTTAATGTAATGTTATTAAAAAAACTTATAATGGGTTACCCAGACAACCTTTTTGGACTCCAGGCTCCATTGCAACTCACTTCCCAATGTACACATAGATTACCTACCCTAGGCTCATAAAAAGTACAACTCATAAAATCACAATTTCACCTTAGTCCTTTACAAGCGATTGTAAAGAATCTATACAGAAACCACATTATTCACCTTAGTCCTTTACAAGCAATTGGAAAGCACCTAAAGGCTGATCTTAATATCACCTCAATCCTATACAAGCAACTGGAAAGCACCTAAAGTTAAAACACAATAATCACCTCAGTCTTATATAAGCAATTGGAAAGCATCAAAAGATAATTGATCAAAGACTCAAAGGTTATACTAGAAAAGTCAAACCATTCACCTTAGTTCTATACAAGCACCTAGAAAGCATTAACAAACAACAAATCAAATCTCATCATAAAGAACATGTGACATGTCATCGTGGTCGAGTATAAAAGATCATGATCGAAATATAACTATAACATCACATGACATCATCAAAACAGTAACTCCTAGCATCTGGTAAACATCCAAAATTGGTCAACATTCTAAGTCAACCCCAAACCCAACACAAAAGAAACCATACAACTGACAGTGTAGTTTCATAGATTTTGTTTGATTTGAAAACAAACAATTTTGATTTAAAAGTAGGGTGAACCCATTTTCCCTTTTAAATCAACAAACACAAATACCACTAACTTCTAAAACTAATGCCTTTATTAAATATTATAAAATAATTTAAATAATAATTATTAAATAATTTAAAATAATAATTATCAAATTACTAAGTGTGCTTACATAATATAGCTCTGCCTAGCAAAAGTGACAAAATTCACAAAAAAAGTAAGGCACCCAACAAGACTCGACAATAAAAGAAAAAATTAGTCACATGCCCCCACGAATAATTCCAAACTCTGGAATGACCATAAAAAGGTTTTGAATCATCATCAGAGAGAAGGGAAGAGCTTTCTTCTAGTCCAAAACCATTTTGAAGTTTTAGCCACAAACTCGAAAGAATGACAAATTAGTAAAACAACTGCAAAGCTTAATAATTTCAAAACCCTAGTCTGGCTCCATATAAATTAGAGTACAATCATTATCAATAACCAGAAGAATGATGATGAAGATGGATGGAATCAAGTAAAAAATAAAAAAGTAGGAGGCATAACAAAGATCGATCAATCTCAAAACCAAGCGTCATCAAAGATGTATCTGATCAATGATTGAAGAAACAAGAAGCCTTCTTCAAACAAACCAAATACATCAATGACATAGGTAAACATAAAAATTCCACTTCAATAATCAATATTCCAATCTTAGGTTTGTTGTCTCAACCCACAAAGGTTTTAGAAGCAAATAATATACCAATAGGAATCTCTAAATATCACCCACACTAGTCAAATGCCCTAATGAAAAAATAAAAACCTGATCTGCCCTTGCCAAAAAATCTATAGATAGAGTGACTAAAATGGTAGTTATGGCACCCAAGCCATCGGTATATATCCCCCCGCATAAGAAGAAGCAACTTATAGTTAATAAATGGATTGAACTAGTTAACCCTCCCAGAGATACTAACAATGTTGAAAATAGTGAAACAATAAATATTAACAACAAATATAGTGAAGTAAAATGGCAAGAATGCTTTGATCTTGGAATTTATGCGATCTGGAATGGCCTGGCAAGATACAAAGCTAACTTGGAAAAGAACTTAACAAAGATCTGTGGAGTAGATGTAAGTAAATTAACCAATTTTGAAAATCATTCTTGGTATTTGCAATGTAAAGATCATAAAATTAGGAACAAACTGGTAGAAATATCAAAATGTGATTACAAAGGTTACTTAATTAAATTTATAGCATGGCAACCTACTTTTAATGAAATAGTAATCAAAAGATACAGACAATAAAATGGATGGAATGTGCAAATATTCCCCCATAACTAAATGAGATTAATGTTATAAAAAGAATAGGGCAAGTCGTAGGAGATCTTATAGGTTTTGAAGTAAACCCTTATAAATCAAGCAAGATAAGATTATTAGTCCCAATGAAAATAGAACAGAGTGAACCTATAATGAAGAAAATCATAACGAATATATAAATATAGAAATTAACTTTCAATAATTATGAAGGAGAAATCAAATAAATAATTGGAACAAAAATTAAAAAGGAAAACATAAAGAATAATCTAAAAGAAGCATTGAAAAATATCAAGAGAAGGGGGAAGGAGGTAGGAAAGAAAAAAGAAAAAAGAAAATCAGAGGACAAAGAGAATGCAAATAGTCAAGCACTAAAGGAAAAAGAGGTAGGGCAAAAAGATTAGAGGGAAAACATAGAAAAAACAGAAGAGCCAAAGACTAAAAAAAGAAAAATATGGATTACCAACTTATAATGGAGAAATATAGAAATTGTAAAGAGTGTAGACAAGATAAGGTAACTCTAGAAGAAACCGAGCTTAATATGAAAAAGATGAATATGTTATCTCACGAGGTGTTGCTCTTGCAAAATGATTTGAAGATCAATTTATTATAGCAGACAGTAATCACACATAACATAAAGGCAAATCAATAACAGGGATAGAAACAGAAAATAATATAGAAAGTGAAAGCAATGTAGAGACAAAAGGAAAAGAAGAGGAAATATATATAGATCAAAGGGCGATGGACAACAATAGAGAGACAACAATAAACAAAAACAAAATAACGAGAAAAAATATATATTAATCAAGAATAGAGCCCTATCGAAAAGGAAGTAGCAATAATTGAAAAAGAAATTCAAAGCCCTTGCATACCAATAACATAATCAACCCAATGGAGTAATGATACTATTAGAAAAAAAGTCAAAGAAAAAAGTTATAAGTTATGGAAGACACCCATCAGTGGGATGGATATGTTCAATCTGGAAAAGGATAGGGAAATTAGGACAGAGGACAAGACATCTTCAAAACTGTTGATACCAGTAGAAATATAAACTTTAATTAGAGAAGGAGAACATAGTAACTAAATCAAGCAAACCTAGAGAAGATCAGGAAAATCAACTAGGAGACATTGCGGCTTGGGAAGAGTTTGGCATCATAAGGGAAAATATCCTAAGAGAAGAAGGACAAGAAAATAACAAAAAAAAGGGGAAAGGGAAGATTATAGAAGAAGAAGAAAATCCTCTAAACAACCAAATGATTAAAGAGATTTTGTCAGAAGGTGAACAAGAAGAAGAAGAGTCTGAAATATCTGCAAAGGTCAGAAACCAATCAAATTTGGAAAATCTAGATATATCCATCAATCAAGAAGGTCTAAAAACATTGAACTGTGGAAAACAAAAACTTAAAAGAGGATGAAAATCACTAAAAGAGCTTAGGGAGGTAGCTAGACAAGCAAAGGAACAAATCAAGATTAGTGAAATATTACAAAGCAGAGAGGGGAAGAACCTTCCTAAGGAACAAGAAGAATAACAACATGGAATGCTAGGAGTTTAAATGCCCCTAGTAAGAAACACTTGTTGAAGCATAACCTCACATTGTTTGAAACAAAAATCTTATTAATTCAAGAAACAAAATTAAATAAAGAAGAAGGAACTAAGTTAGGATAGAAGTTAGGCATCTGGAAATCTAAATTTGAAGAATCAAATGGAGTTTCAGGTGGACTGGGGATATTATGGAATCTTCATAAAATTGATCCAGAAATAATAGCTACTAATCCTAATTGGATGGGATGTAGGGTTGCAAGAATTAAAAATTATCTCTAGATCATAGTAATAAATGTTTACAAGCCTACCCAAACAACAAACAAGTTAGCAGTATGGAATGTGATTAGCTCATTTTTAATTAATCATTAAGATCAGAACTTCATAATTGGAGGAGAATTCAATGCAATATTAAAAAGAGAGGAAAAATATGGATGGATACAAACACTCCCAAGAGCAATAGAGAATTTAAGAGAATGGGCAGAAAATAATTCATGCATAGATATACCAACTGAAAGTGGAATATATATGTGGAATAATAAATGAAAAGATTTCAACTACACAACAGAAAGGTTGGATAGATTATTTTTTAAAGGAGACTTAAGCAACTTGAATAAAGAAATCCAAGCAAAATTTTTACCATTGGCAGGCTCAGATCACTTTCCTATAAAAATAGATATCAAGGAACCATCTAAATCGACTAGAAATCCATTTAAATGTGAAAAAACGTGGTTCCTTGATAAAAAATTTATGGACAACATTAAAAACTGGTGGCAAGAAGGACAAGTTTAGGGATAAAAAATGTTCTGCTTTGTATCCAAATTAAAAATGGTAAAGGAAAATATTCTAAAATGGAATAAAACACAATTCAATAACATATTTAAAGATGAGTTGGATATAGAAGGAAAGTTGGAAAAACTAAATAAAGAAGTCATTAGAAAGGGAATGAATAACAGAACATATTTACAAGAAAAAGAATACATATTTAAACAAGAAGATTTTTTGCCAAAGAAGAGGTGTTTTGGAAACAAAAATCTAGGGAGAAATGGTTGGCAGAAGGAGATCACAACACAAAATACTTTCATACTAGTGCATTACAATAGTGAGCTACTAATAATATATCAAAAATAAAAGATACACAAGGAAAACCAATGGACAATCCAACAGAAATCACAGTCATATTTCTAGATTTCTTTAAAGATATCCTAAATAATTATGGATCATCTAACCAAATAGCACAAGAGGAAATGCTAAAAGAAATACCTAAGATCATCACAACAGAAGATAATAAATCTCTCAATAAACCTTTCTCTCTACAAAAGATAAAAACAACTCTCTTTAATATCAATCTAGATAAACCACTAGGAGCATATGGATTTCAAGCCTTTTTCTTCCAAAAATGTTAAAAGATTATAGGAGTAGATATGTGGAAAGCAACAAAAGCATCCAGAAATGGAGGGAAACTACTTGCAAAAATTAATCATACATTCCTAACTCTATTTCCAAAGAAAAGTAAGGCTAAAGAACTAGGTGACTTTAGGCCTATTGCTCTTTGTAATACCATCTAATTTTTTTTTTCCTAAAGCATTAGCAAATCGATTAAAATAATATCTCCCTAAGTTAATATCAGAAGAACATACATGGTTTATTCCTAGGAGATTGATTATAGACAACGTCTCAATCACACAGGAAACAATCGATTCAACAACAAAGAATAAAGAGGTAGGTATGCTACTAAAACTAGATATTCAAAAAGCATATGATAAAGTGGAGTGGAGTTTCCTATGTGAAACCTTAGAAGCATTTGGATTTTCTCATCGATGGATTAACATCATTTTTAAGTGTATATCTACCCCTAAAATTTTACTCCTTACAAATGGAGCCCCTGAAGGTTTCTTTAGTATATATAGGGGGATCCAACAAGGGTCACCCTATCTCCCGCTTCCTTTTCATTATCATAGTTGAAACCTTCAGGAGAACAATCGAGATAGCACAAACTAAAAATAAAATTAAAGGAATTAAGGTCATAGAGAATGTGACTAATACCACACACCGACAATTCACTAATGATACAATATTAGTCGTAGTTAGCACTAAAAAAGAAATAGACAATTTTGAACAACTATACAAAAGCATCGGGGCAAAAAATTAATGCAGAAAAATCAAAAACCTTTTTCCCAAATACACCATTAGAAAGAGAAGATTATATCTACAATGAAATAAGATTCAAGAAAGGTACTTTCCCTTGTAAATATTTAGGAATATACCTAGACAAAGGGGTCAAAAAGAACCAAGGATGGGAGCAAACATTGGAAAGGATAGATAATCATACAAAAGCATGGAAAGGAAAATGGTTAATCAAAGCTGGGAAAGCTACAAAAATTAAAGCAGTTCTATCAACAATACCCATCTATCATCTAGCTTGCTCATAATTACCAAAGAATATTAATAAAAAAGTAGAAACGAAACTAAGAGATTTATTTTGGAAAGGCATAGAGGACAAGAAGAGGGTAGCTTTAATATGATGGGAAAAAATTGTAGACCTAAGGAAGCAAGAGGGCTAGGAATAAAAAATCTAGATTGGCATAATGAAGCACTAGGCGCTAAACAAATATGGGAATTTACCAAGAAAGAGACAACAAATGGGCTAGAATTCTGTACAAAAAATATTTGAATGCATCAAATACCACATCATTATTAAGGACAAGGAACCCCCCTAAAGGATCAACATGGAATTTTATGCTAAAATGTCACCCCCTGATCACAAAATATGCAACCTGGGATATAGGGAGAGGAGATAAAGCCCTATTATGGGAAGACTCTTGTAATGGGCACTCCCCACTTGATCAATCTAATATCTCTAATGATACAAAAAATCTTATTAATATCAATATGGGGAACCAAGGAAGCATACTATATCCAACATGATCCCTCTAATGAAGAAACCCCATGGAAATAGAAATCCCTGGAAAATAGAGGTCTCAATCCTACTGACTAAGAGACATTAGAAGCTATTCTTAAAGAGCGACCAATCAACTATCACAATAGGGAGGATAAGCTGATTTGGGCAGTTGCTAAAGATAGAAATTACAAAGTAAAGGAGGGATATAATCAAATAATAAACTCACAAAGATGGGAAGCAATAAAAGTTCTTGTAAATTTGTGTTGGGACCTGACAAGACTACCCAAAGCTAGAATTTTTCTATGGGCAACATCTCAAAACCAAATGCTAATAGCAAATAGAATCATGAAAAAGGAATTTGAAGGCCCTTCGAGATGCATCCTATGCAACAAAAACTCAGAAACGACAGAGCATCTCTTATACCAATGCAAATATGCTAAGAAGTACTTGGAATGGCTTAAAAACAATTTGAATAGGTCTGTCCCTAGAACATGGTAAGATCGCCTAATAGGATGGTAAAAAAAAACTAATAATGAAGTATATGAAAAACTTTGGAACATTACTCTAGCAATTTTAGCATGGGAATTATGGAAGGAAAGAAATAGACGAATCTTCAATAATGAAGAACTTAATTTAACATCTTTCCTTAACAAGATTGAAGCAAGTATAATAGAAGTTATAAACTACAACCTCAAAAAAACTTCAAAAGAAGAAGGGTCCTTCTTAGAATGGGATGGAAAAAAAATTTAAATTGGAAATATATAATTAATCCACCCCTCATCTATAAAAACAATAATAGTAAAGCTGGAAAGAATGCAAATGGGAACCCTCACCAAAAGGATGGAAGAAACTTAATTTTGATGGAGCCTCTAGAGGTAATCCGACAATAGTAGGAATAGGGTGCGTAATTAGGGAGGAAATCAAAAATTGGCTCATGAAAGTAGCTAAGCCTTTGGGAATAGTCTCAAATAATATGACAGAATTAGAAGCAGTTCACGAAGGATTAAAACAGATTATAAACTTAAAAATTAAGAAGATTATAATCGAATGAGACTCACAAATCATCCTTAATGTTCTTAGAAAAGGGACAACCCCTAATTGGATTTTAAAGTCAAAATTAGAAAAATTATCAAACTTATGGATAAATTTGAAGAAATAATGTTTACACACATTTACAGAGAAGGTAATACAGAAGCAGACCAATTAGCTAACAAAGGAATGGATGGAGAAAATATTCAATTGTTTAACCAAAGTTAGTTGGCTAGGGTATTTAAGTTTTTAAATCTTATCTAGCATCTCCCTTCGACACTTGGTTTAATAATTATCCCATTAAGTACAAATTCAACACACTTTTTTTAGTTTATGTGTTGTCATCACTCTGATTACTCGTGATCTTTGGCACTCCTTTTTAATATCCCCAATGTCGCATTAATCAGTACCCGGTTGTATCATGAGGGTATCATCGCTAGCTTCCTTCTAGATCTTTCCTGATTTTGCTAAAGCTTCTATATATCTATGTTGGGTCCTTATATGTCTACATTTTTTCTTAATGATATGGTTCTATCCTAAGTAGGTGTTATCATGGATACTAATATTTGTCTATGTCATGCTATTGAAGTCCGAAGTATGGCATTCTGTGGTAACGTGAAGCCTGAGAGATGGACTTGCTTGCTCAATCCCATATATGATATGAGCAGGGTTGTCATTAGTAGGGTTCAGGGGAAGGAGTCTTCAATTACGACTTTACTTGGTGCACCAATAGTGACATTATAGGTTCTTGGATTGGTTGCCTAGTTAGGGCCAAAGTTGGGAAATGGGATATTATCTGGCTCTGTTATAATATTTTTGACCCTATTTGGTTGGTAGGTCTAGAGGAGGTGGTCTTTAGTATTGATGAGAAGCTCAAAATCCCCTTGCTAGAAGCTTATATGACTCATCCGCTAGGGAGTTTTGAGCTAGCAATTGTTCCTAGATGCCCTACACTGGTTATCTGGGATAACATCCCCTTCTTCTGAGAATAGCCCTCCAATTTCTGCTACATTGGAGGGGTATTATTGAAGATCCTACTGAGGAGTAGCTCTTGAAGTATCTGAATGCCTTTGATGCATGCATCTAGGTGTGAATTTTGCAGATTTAGAAGTCGTGGAATTCTACCTTCCTAATTTAGACAAGTCTAGCAAAACCATAAGCACTTATGAGTTTCCTCCAGGGTCTAGGGCCAAAGACATTAGGGAAGCTTCTGAAATCATCATGGTCTTCTAGAAAGAGGATGGTGGTGCGTAGCTTGGAGCTCTAGTCTAGTTTTGGCGACTTTTTGGTGCTCCTGTTGTCCTCACAACCATGGTGGCTCTCTCTCCCTCTCTTTGTGGGGTTTTTGGGTTTTTTTTTTGTTAGCTTCCCGTACTAAATTCAACTAGAGCTTCTTGGTTGGATGATGGAGCCCTGACTCCATATATTCTCAGTTTTTTGTGGCTCTTGTGTAATTTGTCTAGGGCTATTTTTTGACAGTTTCGTTACTATGGGTTGATTATGTGCTCATTGGGTTATTGTACATATCTATGCTGTAAATATAGCATACTATGAATATAATCAATATATTTAACTAAACCCTATTATTGCTATCTTCATTCCATCAGTGTTCTCAGGCTTGGCCCCTCTTGTAGGTTTTTTTTCTCTTGGATTTGTTTTTGTTTGCAACTCTTGGTTCAAAGGGCTAATAGTCAATGTATCTTTGGTATTTGGCTAGTACATCAGCTCATTGTATCATGTTTTTGCAATTGATAGAGGCTCAACAAATTTTTATCCTTGGTTTCTTAATTATAGAAGTAGGATAACAAAAATTTGACAGCAATTTTTTCAAGAGGTGCTTAAAAATTAACCTTAATACATTAGCTACATGGCTAGATTTTTCGTTCTTACCTATCCTACTTACTGTAATTACAATCTTTAGCTTAACATAGGATCACAAAGGATCTTAAAAGAAATCAATCACTATAGTGTAATCATTGACAACTTAAGTACTACTATAATTTAATCCAATTAACAAATTAACCTCATAAATTAACAAGAGAACATAATGTTAATAGCATTAACTAACTGATTACAGACAAGGATATACTTTTGTGCATAATAATTACCATATTTAACATATTTTGTTAGAAAAAAGTAGGTTTATTATTTCTTGGGTCTCTTATACCTAATTTTAGACAAACTATAATAAATTGGAAATTACTCTCTGCACTTACTACTAATGTGGAGTTTGGAAAAGTGGCATAATCAACAAAGGAAAGAAAGGGCAACACATATAAAGGGAGGCTATGTTGCAAAGATGCCCTTGTGTGATAGATTGGTTTCATTTCCTCCTCCCTTGTTTTTACTATCTTCCTTAACTCTGACTTCTAATGCCCTTCTGGAAGATTGTTGTGTGTTATCTTACATTTGCAGGATAGATCTCCACCTTCTATCTCAATGTTCGACTCTTTTGTCTTCCCTCGAGTTTGTTATCCCTTTCATAATATTTGTAACTACTGTAAGAATAATTTATATTTCACTGGGGTATGTCCCTTCTAAATCTGTATAATTTTGGACTTTGGTCCCGGGCTAGAATGGAGGTTTTCTTTCTCTGTTCTTTCCTACCAGTGCTCATTTGAATGGAGAACTATGTAATCTTTTAATCTAATATAATCTAAGCCTTTGGTCATTTACCGATCAATTTTTTAAATCAAATTATTAATGAAATAATATAAATTATTAATAACCATAATTATTAATTAATAATACAATAAAAATTAATCTAAATCTATCAATAACATTTAATATTAATTAAATTAATTAATAACAATTTAAAACTATATTAATATTAAAAATTTTATATATTTTTTATAAATTTAAAATACTTTAAAAAACTATTAAAAAAATCATATAATAAAATGTGTTTAGGGCCCATTGACCTATTAATAAAGGTTGTTGCAGCAAGACTGCTGCGTTAGTCCCATTCACACGTGACTGTGGGAAGGAAAGGGGTGAGGAGGTGGGGGTGGTCCAGTCTACCTCCCACCAAACATTAAATTCATTTTTTATTATATTAAAAATAAACAACCCAAAACCAACCCACCTTCTATATATATATATATATATATATATTACTTTTAATATGTGATAAAATTATCACACTAAAATCATTTACTATGGTAACTTTATTAACACACACACACATATATATTTTAATAAATTCATACAGATCTAATAGAAAAATTACAATTAACTAATCAAATTTCATATCTCAAATCTTGATTTCCTTTCCAAATCCTACCTGTATCAAAATACAAATCTCCAAAATTTACAAATGAAGGTTTCTAATTTTCAAATCAAATACATATATTTCTCAATCAAAGAATGATACATTCGTATATAGGGGTTTCAAGCCAATTCAATTCTGAAAAATAATTTCATTCAAACACGAAGAAGAAAGAGAATTCAAAGAATAGAAAACTACTGTGCAAAACCCACAAGATCCTACCTGGATTTGATGCTAAAACTCTAATTTCCTAATAAAGAGTCTCCCCCAAATTAGGGCTTCGATTTTGCAATCACGTGAAACCCTTTTTTAAATTTTTATTATATTTTAATTTCCATGTGCAACCTTTTTGCAATTTAATTAAAATATCTTTTATTAAATCAATTTCTTTCTCTGTTTAATTAATTTACTAGACATTTTTGATAAAATATTTATTAACTTAAATAACAATAATATTTAGGTTTACTATAAGAATGAAACTCTTAAATATATTATTATTAAATTAAATAAATATGATTACGCCAAAGTTAGAACTTCAACTATATCTTTAAATTTAATTATTTTATTTAGTTAATTTTCTCAATTAATTAAATATTGATATTTTTTTATAATTTTTTTATTAAATTAAATCATTATTTAAAAAAATTAAAATTGATTTAATTATAACTGAAAATCATCACAGACCCACAAGACTAAATACAAAAACCCATCATAAAGTACAAAATACTAGATCAAACTCAAGGGTCAAAATCATGAATTCACGTCACTTGACAAATTCAAATGGGTAAACAACTCAGATACTTGTCCTACTTTTTAGGACAATTGGCTAAGGATTAGGATTTGGACTAAGGAATTGAGATACTTGTCCCCTCTTTACCATTGAGATATTGTGATAAGGCACGCTCATCCTAGCAATACAGGGAAGTCAATGTCGATACCTGTAATCTGCATAAAATCTAAGCATGTACATACACATATAATCTAAACTATATAGGTAATGGTGGGGAGTGGTGCATCATGTAGATCCCTACTAGCAAGTGACTACGACTCCCTCCCCTATCCACATCAAAAATGTCAAATATAAAGTAAAACATACAAGTACACCATACACATACAAGTATGGGGTAAGTAACCATAGAACTCAATATAAATCACACATCTAACTATCATCATGAGATAAATGAAATCACTATATGAACATACATGTATCATCGTAGAAATAATCTTGAACACATGAAATAACTAAGTAACTCATCACATAATCAATT
Organism: Cupressus sempervirens; assembly: GCA_028749045.1. Classification (NCBI taxonomy): domain Eukaryota; kingdom Viridiplantae; phylum Streptophyta; class Pinopsida; order Cupressales; family Cupressaceae; genus Cupressus; species Cupressus sempervirens. The sequence continues at coordinate 259,351,113 of CM053792.1, forward strand.
GAGTATGAAATACCATTTAATCAAATCCGATAACCAAGTACTGATAATCATTAAACATAACCATAAAATAGGCCTAAAAGAATCTAGCAATCCAACATAAAAAGTCAACTAGGGGTAGGCATTACATATTACAAGGCATAAAAAACATCATGCAATCCACAATGTACTTTTGGGTACAACTATGATGATGGCTCACTAAGTTTTCATATGTTGTTTGCAAGCATTGTCTCTGGATCATCTCACAGTTGGGCTCCATGGTAGATAACAAATTCTCTTACTATCTTGTCTCCATCTCTGACTCTCCTTTGTAAGAAATCCCTCTTATTTTTGGTGACAACACTTCCTTGAGCTCACAATTGCATCCCCCATTTCTCATAGTGCTCCTGTACCAATTTCTTTCTAAAGGTGTCTCTTTTCTTTTGCAGTCTTTTCTTTTCATAGTGGACATGAGACCCTCCAAATATATCATAGTTTTGAAATAAAAAAAATCTATTATAGTTTAGAAAAAGAAATGAAATGAATCGAAGTGCTACTTAAAAATGCATGTATGTATTGTATTTTGATTTTAAAAATATATATTAATAGTTTTGAGTTTTGAAATATATATAGTAGTTTTGAAATAAACTTAAATGAATGATAATGCAAAATAATTTTAAATAGAGTAATATATAACAGTTTGAAATGTAGTTTTAAAATAAGATGAAATGAATGCTAATTTGAAATATATATAATAATTTTAAAATAAACATGAAATAAATTGCAGTGCCATTCATGTAATTTTTTCTTATATTTGTGATGTACTAAACTATATATTTGATTTTTTTTTTCATTCTTAAAATATATGTTTGTTGGATAAAATATAAGATCTCGATAGTTTTGGCATATAACATATTGCTAGTTTTATGAATTGTGCTCTTAAGACTTAGAAACATATATTTATACTTTCTGGAGATATTATATATCAATAGTTTATATGACGTTTTGATATATAGTATCATTATGATATATCAATATATTATCAATAATTTATTAAGAATGAAATGAATGGTACAAATTATATCTATTTTGGCTGTTAAAACGATTGGAGAGTTCTTTACTTATATGTTAAATTGTTCTGTCACTTGTAGCGTGCTAAATTTATATTCGGTACAATTATTTCAACAGTTGTAAAATTATTTTTCATAAATAATTCTATAAATTAATCACATATACAATTGGAAATATTTATGGAAGATATGGTTGAGTTGAGGATAAATATTTTAACATATCATGAATGGATATTTACAATTTTGTATTTCTTTTATTGAATCTAAGAATCAGTAGTAGATAAGAGGACTTTTACAGGATTAGAATAACTAACGAGCATTGGTGAAATATGATAGAAATATTGTGCAAGTTCTACATTATTGATATTCTTAGTGTTGCACAATATTATGTAGTATTGGTGAGATATGATAGAAATATTGTGCAAGTTGTACATTATTGACATTCTTAGTGTTGCATAATATTACGTAGTGTTTATGACACAATATAAAATATGTTGAAATTATTTTCACCGTCTATGATGTTTTCCTTAGATTTGATTGTTTGATGATTAATGTATAATCAAAACCATATAAGAAAAAAAAAATATAATCAAAATCATAAAAGAATAAAAAGTAGTTAATAAGATTAATGACACTTGATTTGAATGAAATTTAAAGTCACATTGACTGACTTGACCCTTTTGACTATTATGAAAGAATCCATTATTTTCTAGAGCTATCCCATAATGGATGAACAAAAGTGACACAAACAATGTCAATATCAATTCAATGACAAAAGCCAACTTTTGAAACCAAATGCCACTTAATTTATGAGGAACATCCAAAATGCATTAGACATAATAAAGAAATGAAATAAAACTGTAATAATATCATTGAAAAACTCAGGAAATGATATGAACATAACAATTGTCTTGGGGAGCATGAAATAGAACTTATTTGCAATGTAAAGAACAAGAAAAGGAATAAATTAAATGTAGACATAAAGTTCCTTGGAAAAAATAGTTTGTATCTACATTTTCATGTGACAATGTTGGGAAAATTCAATATGAACCTACAATAAATTACGACTTTAGACACCTGTCTTGAAATACATTGCAAAACATGTAACAAAAGCAAAAAGTAAATTTGAAACATGTGCTGATTTGCTAGGAAGAATATCTCAAATTCAAATAGCCTGACGCTTTATACATATCACAAGTTCTTGTCTGTAGTTACTATTGGTGGAACTATTTTTAGCATAATAGCACTCATCCTCCCACAATTTCAGCTCCCAATTGAAATTTATCCAATATTAATTTACATTTGGTAAATGTAACCTCTCGCTAAATTGAGTGTGCATTTGTGACACAATTACAATAGACAAAGTAATTGTAGGATAGAGAAAAGGGTATTTATGGAAGAGGAAATATGGATAAATAGATATAGCTATACTAGAGAGAGAGAGAGAGAGAGAGAGAGAGAGAGAGAGAGAGAGAGAGAACTCTTATCTTTAAGTGTTTATTTCACATAGCTAGAGTATCTATTTCATATTTGAAATGATAGTTAGGACGATAAACATTCACCTATCTCTATTTAATCCCATCCCTCTCATTACCTTTAACCTCTATTAATATGTATCCTATTTTGTTGCATGTATATGTTGTAGCACATTTTTGAGAATCATAATGAGTATGTAGATCTTAAATATCTAGATGGATTTCATATTTGATCAACTTTCACTTCTTGAAAAAGACCCCAAAATATAAAGTAATCCATAAACAACAAATGTAATATTTATGACTATAAAATAATATAAATAGAAATGTTCTATCAAATGTGTTAATGGAACTACAAAACTTAATTAAAACAAAAAAATATAGTTATGACTATTCATAACATCATTAAAGATATACAAGACTATAGACTTAACCTTTGCACCTTGAATGATGCAACCCTATTATAAACTTCCCATTAAATTTATGGGAAGAAAGAAAGAGGGAAAGAAACAAGCAAGGGGAACTTCATCCCGGACCGGTTTTGTCGGTCGGCAGTGCAAAAAATTACAAATATATATTATTCGACTCTAGTTCGTCTGTGGCAAAACTTTATCGCTGCCAATTTCTGAACAAGAAAAAAAGTAGCAGGGAATCTACGATTTTTCTCGGCGTTGCCATTTTCCCATGCTTAGCTTTTCTTGAGATCTGTTTCTCACAAGTTTGAACGATTACTGTTTGTTGCCATTCCCATAGTTTTAATCAATTTGGAAACATTTACTTCGCAACCGTTTTCGAAACATTTGCTGAAAAATTGTACAATTTGTAACACATAGAGCGTTTCTTCTCGATCTACCTGGGAGCCCAATTATATCGTGCAGCGGGATGGGAGATTACCATTTCGTGTACAAGGATGTGGAGGGGACAAGCACACAATGGGATGATATCCAGAGGAAACTTGGTAATCTGCCACCAAAACCTGCTCCATTCAAACCCCCTGCATGGACTCCCGCTAATGATGACAAGCCTTCCAAATCCAAAGAATGGCTGGAAAGCAAAACTGAGGAGGAGTTGGAAGACTTGGAAGATGACCCGGATCTCGACGATGCTCGCTTTCTCGAGGAATACAGGTTTTCATTTTCATTTTCTTCCTGTTCTGCATACGCATTTGAACCTGCTTAAAAGAAGTTTGATTTTGTTGGGCCGAATGAGGAATTCTACAGGCCCTGTCTGCAAGGGGTTTGAACTCTGGTCTCCATTATTACAAAAGTAGTATTAGGAGGAAGGATTTAGAGATGAGACTATCGCTTCTTTAATTTCTTTAGTCTTCTCAGCAAAACTGGAGAAATCAACATGGGCAAAAAGTTCTTAACGGAGCAGCAAAAAAACCCCACTGAAAACTGCAGTGGTCCAAATTTTGAAAACTCCATGCTAGCACTTCACACTGAAATAAAATTTAAATGCGAGATATGGACAATTTCACTAGGTACAATGTAGCTAGTTTATATTACTTCGGATGTGTGCAGGTGCTCGGTGTAACATTTCATGTCTGTTAACAAATCTACCTTTTCCTTCTCGTCAGTCATAATGGGATTAGTCTCTATCAAACACACCTGCCCATTATTTAGAGCTTGGAACTGAGATCAAAGTTTATATAAATCCATATAGAGAAGAACGAAAAAGCCAACTGTCAAGCCAGAGATAAACATAAAGCCATCCAAGAAAAAACCAGGAATAGAGCATGAGAAGTCCAACCTAAAAATTCTGTGCCATGCATTGAACAGTGCAGGCAGCTCTGCCAAGATTATACTGTCCCATTCCTTATGCCAAACATTGTGCCAGCTTTCACATCCACCATTCGTCTTGAACACAGATGAGATGGAAAGGGAGAAAGGACAAGGGAGAAACCAGAGGAGGGTGGCAAGTCTAGGGAACATTAGATCTAATATAGCAATCTTTAAAGATGTTGTCCTTAAAATTACCCAGGCTGTTCCAATCTTCATTAAGCTAGACGTTTTTAGTCTTTGATTATTTGAATGAGAAGCAACTCTTTTGTTGACAAGAAAACCAGCAGTGGAGTTTGCTTCCGTGCAACGATTTTGGATGGATGTAAGGTCAAAGAGGAGATGAGCGTCGACACAAAATGCAAATAAGAATTCTTTCCTTATTCATCCTTGCAATGATCATGGAATAATCATCATCAGACCAAGCATTTTCACGATCTTCTCAATATCCATGCTCAGACAATGGGTAAGGACTTAAGTGTATAGGAACCAAGTTTGGAGTGAATGCCATTTATTTGAAGTACTTTCCAAGCAAAGACACTAATTGCCATACTGTTATTAATTACAGTGACGCCCACACTGTAGCATCTGATCTATCATTTACCTTTCCATAAGTTTTTAGTAAATTGGAACCAGGTTTGGCAGGAATGCCATTAAATGGTACTTCTTTGGAGCTAACTTCACCAATCCTCTAGAATATAGAATAGTAATTTAATGGTTTATGTTGAGATTTTCTAAAGGATTGGTCTTGCTAAAAATTGGTGTTATTTATTTCACCTTTCCGTTTTAAAACTTGACCATGACCAAGGGAACACTTCTAGTTGATTCTGTGATAAACTGCATTCCAGTTCTCACACCCCAGCTTGTAGTCCAGAAAATCAACTGTTACACATCCGTTGCTTTTCCAAAATCTAATCATGGACAATTCACATTCTACACCAGACATTTTTATCTCCTGCAAAATTAAGTTTAGATTTGTTTTTTTAAATTCTCTATGTTAACATCTGTTGTTTGTTATGGGCATTCAGGCCCCTTAAATTTAGGAGAAAACTGTATCTTCTTTATTTTATTTGCCTCTACATGATTTTTATGAATCTTATCCATGCTGCCATCCCAAGATCCTGACTTATTAGTTCGAGGGCCAGAGGCTCTTTCTAATTTGTATAGCTGGAGCTCAACCTCAATTACTTGTATTGCTGCCAGGTTGTTGGCTGTATGGACTAATGAAGTCTCTTTATTGTTAACATTAGCAGGATTTAGCCAGAGAAACTTGTTTCCTCCAGAATTTCATAAGAGTTGCCTACTCAAAGACTGAATTTATGAAAATTATTTGTAGTTTTTTACTTTTTGTACTTTGCTAATGGAGATTCTTGTTTTCTGTATTTTAATTCTTACTCTGATTAAATCCAGAAGGAAGTTCAGTTCTGTGTAAATCTTAGATACTACAATGTGCTGATAACAGTCCTGTTGCTTTGGATTGAATTGTTTTCAAAAATTCGTGGCATCAACACTATCCAGTACTGACGTGGATTTACTCAGAAAATTAATGCTTGTTTTATCTGCAAGCTAACTTATAATGTTAATAGTATTAACTTTTGGCTATTTCAAAGTTATGATCCGTTGCATTGTTAAGGTAATCTATAAGCCTCACCAGAATATCAAAGGCCCAGGTATTGTAGAATAAATTCGGCATGAGATTTACTATCTTTGGTACCAATGGTTTGGGGAAGCTCAGGCTTGTACTCCAGTAGTGAGATTTCCTCACCAATAGGAAAGGTTTTGAGGTTCCATTAGCTCTATTAGTCTAACTAATTATGAACATGCAGCTGTGCTGATCTTGAGCTGATTTATTAATTGGTATTCTTCCTGCCAAGCATTTTAACAATCTGAATTCACCTGTCTGGAATTGTTAATCAGAGTAAACCTTGCTCTTGAATTTGTGTTTCTGGAGCGTTTGCAAAAAATCACTACTATTTCTAACTGTCAATCAGAGCAAACCATTCTCTAAGCTTTGCATAACTGGATGCTTTCAAAGAGTACAAAGCATGCATATATCATTCACTATCCTCATCTTCTGCAGCAGTTTTTTCAATACTATCATCAAAAATACAAATCATCAATGAGTTTCTGTCAAAGTGCAACACAATTGACAGCTTGGCATGTAAAGATGGCACCATATGGTAACATATGTTTGTTATCTGGCAGCAGTTGAGTTCTGTACTTGCTTCAGTGTCCTTTAGTTTTGTGTAAAATCACCAAACATACAGCAAAGATTCACATCTACTGATGAACTCTGGGTGCTCTTTGATCTAATTCTAGTTTTAGAGAGGCCTTGAAGCTGGAAAAGGCTCTGCTCTTGAAACTCCACCCTCCTCTTCTTGACACCTAAAAGGCTAAAACTACTTAAACATTGCTTCTTGCATGATATGCATCCCTTGTTTATAGATAAAACAGAGGGGATTTGTGGCTACTATTTGTGCAAATGCTTTATCTTATCATCTGTTACTTCATGTTTGCACTTGCTTTTGAGAATCCTCCACATACTTAATTATTTCGAGAACCAGGGATAGTCTGTGTGAGTTCGGATCCTATATTTACTATGTAAGATGACCAACAATTTTACAAGATTTCCTTTTAATATGAACATTAAAGAAGTAAAATAGCTTGACAGAGGTAGCCTGATGGAGCTGGGAGTAATGTCGTGGCTCAAGATTTCCCCCTCTACTACCATCTCCAGCTATAGGTTCTATACCAACAGATGCATGCTGAATATAGAGGTTTGGTTTTTACTTAATTTTTAGCAGTTTAAATCTGGTTGGAATAAAATTATTGTCATTCTTCTTTTGTTTTTTTAGTACACTCCACTACTTGCCATGGTTACCCTGGCTTCCCATGTAAAGCTGGACTTCATCTTTGGACCATCTGGGAAGACATGCAGTCATTGGAATTGATTTTCTTTTAAGTTTGCTTTCCTTATTTTTAAAAAATTTTCTTATATCGTTTTAGGACTTCCTCCTCTCGCTTCTTTGCATTCTCGTACTTTAAGTTACAGGAGTTGGCTAGACCTTTTCACAGCCTCTTCCGACTGATTTAGATAAGAATATGCAGATTTTATTTTCCAGCTACTACTGTCATGTTTGAAGTGGTATTTCAGAGATTCCTTGATTTCCCTTACTTATCAAAAGTGATCCTAAGTGAACATTAATTCTAGAAGGTTTTTCTTGAGCGAAGAAAGTGGTCAAACATAATTAGGAAGGTGCTTCACACTCTTAGCAGACTCCTTTTCCTCCTGACAGAGGCAGAGGCAAAGACAAGATAAGAAAGATGGATTGACAAATCCTGACAGAGGCAGAGGCAAAGACAAGATCCGAAAGATGGATTGGCAAATCTTTTTGTCCAATTTTGGCAAACTTATTATGAATAATTAAGATTATTCTTAGTCCAACCTTGCTGACCAGCGAATGTGTACCATTCCAAACTAGACTGAAGGAGATTGAGGTTATAACAATAGCTTCTAGAATTATCAACTGAGTTGTCTTTTTTCGATTGCAATATTGCTTTACTTAAAGTGGTTGTTGATGGAAGCACCAGACCAGAAAAAGGTACTTTTCTTAACTTGAAGATATGTTGCCTCATATATGTCTAGATCTTTCCATTTTTATGTCTGAGCCTTTAATTTTCATCAGTTGGAGGTATTCTGTTACTTTTCCTGGCCAGGATTTGCTAAAGGTGTGCTTGGGCCTATTAATGCCCAAAATGGAAGACAATGGACACGAGTTAAGTCAAGCAGAATCCTAAAAAATGGCTTTTCCTTTGTTTTTCTTTCAACATAGACATGCTTGATCACTGATCCATGTTTTCATGAAACTTCATATTTATCAGCTTGCTATGAGAGAATATTTTTTTTATAACCATCGAGTTTAAGTATTTCCTTTGCAATTTTTACACCATAATTAATTCCTATTATTTATAATAGCCCAATATAGTTTTCCTTAGAGAGCTTTGTTTGTGAATTTACTCCATTTAAGACTCACACTTGACACTGCCAACTCCTCAGAGCAGCAAGTTTTTTGTGCAACTTATCTTTACTGGTTTTTCATTAGGTTTTTCTGTGTCCAAGTTCCATCATCATTAATCCTAACGAATTTTGGCTTCTCTAGCTGACTAGGTTTAATTGTCATTTTTTTTCTTTCAAACTATTCCTTCTTCCACCATAGCCTTCTTTGATGCAACTAGGAAAATTATCTATACATTTTGGGAAGTAACTTTTTCATGATTTTTATTCGAACTGATTTCCATGCTACAGAGCCAATAATCATTGTTTTCAACACAGGATTTCAAGATAATTTCAACATATATGTGAGCTTAAGTCCCTAGGGCTATTTAGGTGTTATCTGGGTGACAGATACAAACTCTCTCAAGAATTTACTAATACCTTTTACTTTTAGGAACATGAGAGCTTATATATTCATCAGACAGGTTAAACATATTACTCATGCTGACACTTTTGGAATTGTCTTGGTTTGCGGAGTGGGAATGAAGTTCATGATTGCAAGTGTAGTTTGGAGCTGTTGAAAAACCAAAGATCTACTGAATTACCCAAGATCACGATGAATAGGCCTATAAACTTGATCCTTACTTCAAATTGTGTCTTGATTCTCCATTTTGAAAAAGTCCATTTATGAAGAGTCATTGAAGTTCAACATTCCATGAATCTGCATCAATCACAGTTTGAAGTCATACAGATACTAATTGAACCAAACCTAGAATGTATGCAACAGATACTAAAGACCAGTGTAACACGGGGACGCATCCCCCACCAAAACCGGGCCGCACTTGAGATGGGGGGACGACGTCTTGGTGTCTCGGACGGCACCACTCAGAGTGCTATCTGGCAAGATGTCTCCGAGACGTCTCCGTATCCCCTGTGGGTGTGGGGGGACATGAGTGGGGACGCCGAGATGTCTCCTGCAGCAACATGATGGGGGACATTAAAAAATAAAAAAATAAGGCATTATTTTAATATTATTTTGGTTCTATTTTTGTTATAATGGGATGTGGGGTCCATTCCTTCCTCCTCCTTTGTTCAAAAGCCTTCTATTCTTTATTTTTATTCACTCCTTTGTTCAAAAGCCTTCTATTCTTTATTTTTATTCACATTTGCATTTCTATATCTGAAAACTGATATATATTATAAATTTAAAATTATATAATTTGACACTCTTTCATTTGCTGATGTTCAATGTTCATTGTTTGTCATTTGATCATGAATCTAGATGTTCTAGTTCAAAACTTCAATGCAATGTTCAATGTTAAAGTTTTTTACATCTTTATATCTTATATTGTATAATTGTAGTACATCTGTTCACAAATAGCATTTTAAGTACCATATGTATAGTATATACACCCCTGCTTCCCCCACCACCACCCCTACCACCCCCCCGCCCCCCCATCTTGCAGGGCGGTGTAACTATGCTAAAGACACAACATATTTAGTTGTTTGGATTAAGAAATATGAGTGTGGCTAACTAATTCTTTCAAGATTGGAATTAGACTTTTACTTGATACTTATTCAAATCCAATTGAATTTGATATAGGTGTTTTACATATCCATGTTTCATGCAACATTTTATAATCTTGCTGGATGCCATGCTTTTTTAACTGTTGTTGGTTCTATTTTCTTTCTCACAAGTTATAACTTCTATATAATGTCTGACATGCTAAAGAACTAAATAAATTTGTTATAAAAAAATGGCTTGGTCAAAATACAGGAGATCAAGGTTTGATGTAATGCAGATGAACCTCTCACTTTATATGATGTTATATACCTACAGGAAGAAACGACTTGCAGAGTTGAAAGAAATATCAAGGAAGCCACGCTTTGGATCGGTTCTTCCCATTGTTGGTTCAGACTTTGTTCGTGAGGTTTCACAAGCTCCTCCTGAAGTTTGGGTGGTGGTACATCTGTACAAGGATGGGTATAAACTTGTCATGCCCAAATTTATTAGTTATTGATTTCTCATTACGACTGTATGTATATTTTCTCTTCAAAGCAAAGAATGCTAAGTTGAATTTACCATTTGAAATGGTTTGCTCTTTGAATTTTGAAGGATAAATGAAATGCTAGCTAAATATCTATTTATTCTTGTCTTTCATTGTGATATTTATCTTTATTATTGTTGATAGGTATTCTACGATGGCAGAAAGGGTGGAGTTGGATGGTGTGAGTGTGTTAATGTTAATATTTATCTTTTTAGTTTAAATTTGACAACCATTTATATGTCAAAATCTTAATATTAATTATAAACAGAGTATATTTAAAAAAATTTAATAAACACTACATAAAGTATTTGCTAAAATTATTAACTTCATAGATATAACTAATCATTTTATTTAGAAATTTAAATAAAAAAATTAAGTGATTGCAGAAAATAAATAGAGACACCAAGAAATATAAATATTTTTAGATGTAAATTATATTTCAATAATTTTTTAATAGATATCTATTGGCATTTCTTTAGATAGATCTCTTTAAGATATCTTAGATCTATACTAGTGTAAATAAGACACGTTGAACCCCCTGAGCATGTTCTTCCCTCATTTAAAAAGATGTCATCATTGTTTTCACTTTTCCTATTTGATTCTCAGTTTTTCTTTGAGACATAGTGTAAGCCTCCATGGCTGGACATGTACCTGTAAATAACATGCCTTTTAGAGTAGGGGCCATTATCTCATTGGAAGGCTATACATATAGGTCATTTGCATTTCAAAGGATTGTTTGTAGGTTTGTGAGATAGACCTCTTTGATGGTCATTGTCTGGCAAGACATTGCACACTAGCCATGTAGATGCTTCTGATCAGCATTTACTTGGTCAGATGAGACCCACAATTTTTAAATTAGTAGTAATTTACTATTTATTCTGAATTCCAGTGCTCTTAAAAGCTATACTTGACCATGCCTTTTTTCTTTCATTTCTATCCCATAGTGAAGCTTTTGATATCTTCTTATGTTCCTTAGGTTGGCCATTGTTGTGGGTTCTGCTTATCAGCCATCTGTCTAATTTCATGATTTCATCCTAGACTCATCATAATCAACAACTGATCCTTTTTTTCTGATGAATATTGTTAGACATGCACAATGACCAAATGCTTTGATAATGTTTGCAAACTGCTCAGCTGGAAACTCCAACAGATAATGACTCATGGCTTGCAATCTTGAAGCAAATTCAAACAATTACTCAGTTATAACTCTTGATTAGCAAAGCTTGCTTAAAGGATTTGCCTATACGTCTGAAGCCTGTTGTGACACTCCCTGTTACAGCCCTAGTTATAGCATTAACAAATTAAATGCAACTTCCCTAGACCTTTTTCTTATATGTGTGATCTTAGTTATCGATTCGGGCACGTCCCAATTTGGATTCATGTATATATATATATATACACAAAGAGAGAGTGAAATAGAGAGCAAATTTGATTTGAACTGTATTTGGATGTTGGATAAAAGGGTCGTTTTAGGGATAGAAATCAAAAAATAATTAAAAAAGTCATTAGATAAGTTAGATCCACTTAAAACCTTGGCCTGCCGGTCGATCCTTGAGGATTCTTGCTGGAACCTTGAAGATTCGTGCTGATTCAGGCAGGATCCTTGTTTTACAAAGTGAATTCGTCTGGATTCGTAGGCCATGAATCCACTGTATAAAACAAGGATCCTCGGCATGGAGCCGGATTGGGTCTGAATCCAGATCCATCCTCTAGGGCATGAATCTGGTAACTAACTGTGTGATCTATTGAGGCTCACAATGTTACAAATGTAAATGGCGGAATACTTGAATGAATTAATCAGAGATCAAACTGATCTATATATACAAAGAGGGGAGTTGAATAGAATAGAAACATTCTATTCTAGACTACACCTAAATATTAGAAACATTCTAATATTTACAGAGATATAATAAGATATAATAGTGAGCATTAAAAAGAAACATGAAGGTTATTTTAATACCCCCCCTTAATGCTCAATCTATTTACTACACCAATAGATCCCCTGAATTTAACAAACTTGTCAGGACCAAGGGGTTTAGTGAAAATATCTGCTGATTGCTCTGAGGTAGGAACATAGCGTAACTGAGTAGATCCATCTTCTACTAATTGTCGGATGTAATGGCAATGAAGCTCTATGTGCTTGGTTCGTTCATGAAACACTGGGTTCTTGGCAAGTTTGAGTACGCCCTGATTGTCTGAAAACAAAGAAGTCGAACCTGCTTGAGGAATATGCATATCTGCAAGCATCTGCCGGAGCCAAATTGCTTCACAAGCTGCCTTGACAGCTCCTCTATATTCTGCTTCTGTAGAGGAGAGTGCATGTGCTTGTTGCTTCTTACTGATCCAAGTAACTGCTGCAGATCCGATACTAAACACATAGCCAGAAGTAGATTTCCTATCATCAACTGAGCCGGCCCAATCGGAATCAGTGAATCCATTGAGCTGAGGAGTAGTACTCCTTGTGTAAAGAAGACCATAATCTAAAGTACCATGTACATAGCGTAACACACGTTTCGCTGCAATCCAATGATCAGTCTTGGGGTTTGTCATGAACCGTGAGATGTAGCTGACTGCAAAACTGAGATCAGGTCTAGTAGTAGTAAGGTAGATGAGACTACCTACTAGCTGCCTGAAGAGTGTTTCATCTACAGGAGGAGAAACAGATTGTGCGGACAATTTCAGACCAGTCTCCATTGGAGTGGAGGCAGATTTGCAATCCTGCATTCGAAACCTATCAAGCAAACTTCTGGCATACTTGGACTGAGACAAAAAAATACTATTGTCAGTCTGCCAAACCTCAATACCTAAACAATAATGAAGCAATCCGAGATCTGTCATATCAAAAGTTCTGCATAGATCCTGTTTGATTTCTGAAATCAAATGTTCTGAATTTCCAGTAATGATCAAATCATCCACATAGACAACAAGAAAAAGAATATCATTACTAGAGTGTTTAATATATAGATTACTGTCTGACGGACTACGCTGAAATCCTTGAGCAACCAAGTAATGATCAATCTTTATGTACCAAGCCCTAGGGGCCTGTTTAAGACCATAGAGGGCCTTCTGGAGTCTACATACTTTGTGTTCTGAACTGGCAACCTTAAAACTTGGGGGCTGCGTCATGTAGACTTCTTCTTGTAATTCACCATTGAGAAAGGCGCTCTTCACATCCATCTGATGAACTTTCCAACCATACTGAGCTGCAATTGCAAGAAGAATGCGAATAGTGCTCATCTTGGCTGTCGGTGCAAATGTCTCCTCATAATCAATGCCTTCGCGCTGGGTGAATCCTCGAGCAACAAGTCTAGCTTTGTATTTGTCCAAGGTACCATCTGCATGGTACTTGACCTTATAGACCCATTTACAGCTAATGGGTTTCTTCCCAGGAGGGAGATCTGAAAGAACCCAAGTGTGGTTCTTTTGAAGACTCTGAAGCTCAGAATCCATTGCTTGTTCCCATTCTAGAATTCCTTTGGCCTCTGCATATATCTGGGGCTCAGGGATACTGTGGATGTTGGCCATAAGCGCTATATTAACTGTGTTGTGCTGAAGGCTCTTATTTCTGGAGGTTCTACCCTCAATGAGTTCATCAGGACGAAGATCACTAATCGTTTGAGCCCACCATTTTGGCCGAAGAGTCGAGGAGCCAATATCAAATGCTGACGGAATAGCTGGATGAGAAGCAGGAGCAGGAGTTGTATTATCTGGAAGTGACTGAGGTGGTGTATCAGTAGCATCAGATGACTCATATAAAATAGAAGAACCCAAGTCAGAGATTGTTGAAGACTGAATCTCGGAATGTGGTGGGGAGTCAGAGAGCGGAAATGGTCCAAATTCCTCATCAAACACAACATCACGACTGAAGATTAAACGATCAGTATTTACATCAATCAGTCTGTAGGCCTTATGTGTGTGACTGTATCCTGTAAACATAAGTTTCTGGCTTTTGGAATCCAACTTAGTGCGTTTGGCATCAGGAATCCATACATATGCCAGAGAGCCAAAAACTTTCAAATGGTTGATCCTAGGTTTGCGACCAGACCAGGCTTCCTCAGGAGTCTTATGATTAACTGCAAGGGTGGGTGACCGGTTAAGAAGGTAGACAGCTGTGGATACTGCTTCTGCCCAATATTTTCTGGGAACATTTCTATGTTCTAGCATAGTCCTAGCCATTTCTGTGATGGTACGGTTTCGACGCTCTACAACACCATTTTGCTGAGGGGTGTGAGGTGGGGTGAACTGACGTCTAATGCCATGAGTAGTACAGAAGGTAGAGAAAGCAGAAGAATAGAATTCCCCCCCATTATCGGTCCTAAGAGTACGGATGGAGGAACCAGACTCTTTTTCTACTAGAGCTTTAAACTGCTGAAATACAAGAAAGGCATCTGATTTTTGCTTAAGAAAATATACCCACATTTTGCGACTGAAATCATCCACAAAGAGTAAAAAATACATGTTCCCAGTAATAGAAGGAGTATTCATAGGACCACATACATCAGCATGGACTAGCTGGAGTACTCTGTATGCTCGCCATGATTCACCATTCTTAAATGGTGTCCTATGTTGCTTCCCTGCTTGGCAAGCTCCGCAAACGCGATGGTTCTGGGTCTGAATATTAGGTAGGCCATGGACTAAATTATCTCGAGCAAGTTGTGCTAGATATTGAATGTTTAGATGACCGTATCGCTGATGCCAGAGACTGCTGAGAGTGGATGATTCGGCGATGAAGGCATGCTCAAGGGAATCGCCTGAATCTACAAGCCTATAAATACCATGATCCTCAAGACCGAAAGCAAGGGTAGTGCGGGAAACACGATCAATAATCGAACACTTATTTCCACTGAAAACGACATCCAACTGAGGAGAGTGCTTCATAATCTGACTAACAGACAGAAGATTATGTTTCATGCCAGGAACATAACATACATTAAGAAACATGAGTTTTCTTCCTCCAGACTGAATCTGAACATTGCCCTTGTCGACAATATTGTATTCTTCACCGCCTCCAAAGATTACTGAGTCAGAATAGGGAGTGAATTTAACAAACCAATCACGCCTATGAGTGAAATGTCGGGAGGCACCAGAATCGATGTACCAAGCAGAAGATTTCACATGATTTGCAGGTATGCTGGCCATAAAGGCATGGTAGATAGATTCTTTCTGCTCTGAGTGTTGGGCAGCATTGGCGTGCTGTTTAATTGAGTCCAACTTTTGATGCTGCTGATACAGATGCTTATAATATGTGAATATTTCAAATGGCACAAACTTCGAAGTGAGAAAATGAAAGACCCAGAAAAATTGGAAAAGTAACCAGAAAAGAGCTCGAAAAACCCAGAAATAAAATGTTGTCAAAATCCGGATCCGCTGGCTTGAAAATCGAGGCACAAAAAACGAGGCACCCACAAAAATCTGATGAAGACCCATTTGAGATTTCAAAAAACCCACCAAGAATATGTACTCAGAAATTTTTTCCGAAGTCAAAAACTAGGGTTTCGAGCAGAATAACAGTCGGCGGCCAAAAAGGTCAAAAAGTCAGAAAAAAGATGTTTGCAGGTGAAAAAAACAACAAAACCCAGCAGCTGAAACGCGAGCAGAATATCCAACAGGGATAGACAGACCCGTTTTTGAAAAAAACAACCAAAAAATCGCACTTTTTGAGATCTGGATGTGAACAGATTTGAAAAAACGACCTTCAGATTTGTGACTTACAGACTAAGCTACGGGTTTCCAAGAACGCCAGTAGCTGAAGACACAATTTTTCAATCGATTTGCACAGAGGGTTTAAACCCTAGCTCTGATACCATGTTACAAATGTAAATGGCAGAATACTTGAATGAATTAATCAAAGATCAAACTGATCTATATATACAAAGAGGGGAGTCGAATAGAATAGAAACATTCTATTCTAGACTACACCTAAATATTAGAAACATTCTAATATTTACAGAGATATAATAAGATATAATAGTGAGCATTAAAAAGAAACATGAAGGTTATTTTAATACACAAACCATACTTTACACTTGAAGGAGAGTTGCCATGTAATTCTACACTAGAGGTGTATAAAATGTGACGAAAAAAAGTTATTTAATGTAGGTACAGCCAGAGGATGATGATACATTTGATGACTTTTCGATAATAATTGATCAGTGATTTATGATTGTTAATGTTGACATTATTAGTTTTGAACTGAAACATTGATATGGTGGTGTGTTTTAAGTATTGACATTTTCCTGTCATTTGGTCTAGAACATTAATATATATGGTGGTGTATTTTGTTATGCTACTTTACTATTACCAAAGCGGTGTATGAACTTATTTGCTGCTACATTTACTCACACATAGCTTTAAAAAAATGGTTTTGTACGGATGAACACAAAACTATTTTGAATCCACCCCAAGACAATTTTGAATGAATTTCGAACCCTAACCAAACACGAACCAGGACAGCAACTATTATCTGGTTCTCCATGTTGTACAATTAGATCATCCTCTAAGATAGTAATACATCTTAAATGATAATCCATGAACTCATGGGAGATGACAATCTTTGCACCTTGTGGATCATGGTCTAGTCTAAAGCAGATTTTATAACAATAGTAGGATAAATGCGAGGTAGAAGTTCTAGAACTACATGATTATTTGTTGAACCACAAGACTGGGACTGTCTAAATGCCATGTAAAACAAGGTTGAGGATAGCAATAGCATGGAGGGCCTATACCTCCATAGTTTCCTTAAGGATTGATGACATCATCACATGATGATAGATTTTTGTGATAGTGGTCTGGAAAGCTTCCATTCTATCTTGGCTAGAGCCTTCACTTCTACATAAAACTTTCATATAAAAACAATGGGAGCCTTCACTTCTACATAAAACTTTCATATAAAAACAATGGGACTTTTTTTGAAGGACAAATTGAGAGTAAATAATGGAATGCAATGGCTGCAATAGGAGATTAGAGACCATCCTAGGTGTATTAGTTTTTGGACTTGGATCCTTTCATTTTGGCAGGATAACTTTGTCACATAAAAAAATTTAAAATTGACATTATAAAACTTGACGAGTTCTCCATTGATGGATTTGACTCATAGCTGAGACAATTTGCTTGATTTTTGCTTCCAATGTAATTAGTGATGCATAGAAGGTGTTTGTTTTGTATTCCCCAAATGCTGAAACTAATTCTATAATTTAAGTTTATTTTTTTAAATAACTAATAATTTCTCTGTTTTGTGGGGAGTTTTCGTGGAGATTCAAGTGATTGAAGGTTTTCTCCAGAAAATTCCTAATTTAAATTAGGCTTTAGGTTTAGGGTTTCTATAAGGTGGTAAAAACATACTAATGTTGTATTATAAAAATAAAATTTATGAGCATGCAGATAAAATCTAATAAAAAAATGAGAATCCTAAAATATTTGCAGGGGATATGGGTTTTTCTTTCTTTACAACTCTTGGCCACACCAATAATGGCCATATTTTTTGGTTATTGCTCTCTATAATACATACACATAATGTAACACACACATGCTACATAATCCATGCATATTCTGTTTTCCTTTACATAATATAAATGGATTTGATTCCGAACCCTTGGCCCTGTCTTGTTTGATTCTCTCACCTTCAACAACATATTTGAGATAAATTCCTTGTCTTGTGGTATTTTTCTGTATCTCTATACACCACCCTTGAACTACCTCAAGTGATTTCTGTATCATGTAATATCTATGCATTCATATTTCAACATTGGTAATATCTATAATATATGCACCGATGGCATAATCATCATTTCAAAAATATCTTTGACCCTCTTAAAATTTTTGTACAACTGGTGTGAAACAATCTTATTCAATTCCCAACCATTCATTTTTTGATACTAACTTATACTGTTTAAAGTTTACGATCCAAATGCTTTTTGTTAGTATCACTAGATTCCAGGCTGTGGTACTGAGAGATTGCACGCTTACAACATCTAATTCAATATTCGATTAACCCCATTGTGATACAAGTCATATTTATTAATGAAGAAATATATTAGTCATCTCTCCAAGCAAAAATATCCTAATCTTTAAGAACCCATACCCATAACATTCGGTGCTAGCTATGTCAATCTTGCCACTCACATACTTTCATTCCATCTTTTGATCCTATTGATTTTTTGTAAATATATTTTTTTTTTGTTGTTGTATATATGGGTATTACTGTACCATCCATCATGCTCGTTAATAGTGGCGATTGCAATTTTTTTGAATTAAAGATAGTTTACAAAAAGATACAACATATATCGAATTAATAGTTTACAAAAAGATACAACATATATCGAATTTATCAACCACACAGGGTTACTAGAGTGTACTATTGATGCAGAATATAAGCATCTAGTTACATAATATAATCATATTTACTGTCATGACGTGCTTATTCTATTTATATATTCCAATACACAATTCTGTAGTAAATATTAACAATTTCTGCTTCCAGTGTACTCATCTGTATTAATAGCTCAGTGTCTTAGCTGGGTACTTATCATTATACCTTATATGGAAGTTCAGATAACCATGCAAGGGGATATTTTGAATTTTCTGCTTTGTTGAATGGCTACAGTTGTCCATACTTGATCTTTAACTTATGTACTCGATCTTTTTGATATTGTAAACACCAAAGTTCAGGCATAGGCTGGGTTTACCCAAGAGTCAAGAGAATCTGGAGAAATAGATAGGCTTGACCCCTAAAAACCTCATAACTAGCTACAGGCATGAGACACCATATGGTTTTACAGCCTCCCTACCAAACTCCACAAAATCATCGAACTCAACAAAAACCAGCATTGGCAACACCAAAAGCACCTCATCGAAAGTTGAAACACATTGAATAACCCCAAACTGCACTTGCAGATGCAATAGTGACCTCTGTATAAATACACCCAAACAATTGAAACCAGTATTGTCAAGAAGGTTTCTTGTTCATAAGAAAATTGGAGTTTATAAATAGGAACAATTATCATAATGTGGCTAACGTCAACAATGAGCTCTCAACCTCCTTTTATTAAATTCTGGAGGGAAATGAATAATAATAGAATAGCAATCTCCCTTTATCCTTGACAAGCTCCTTATTTCAAATTATATAATAATTCATTTTGCGAAGACCCCCTCATGCCTTTGATAATAGTTTTCTTCCATGCAGCAACCTTATGGGACTTGTACTGGAGAGAGATTTCTATATTGTATGGTTGGAATTAAAAGAATTTTTGAATTTGCAGCATCCGCGGAGGCTGCCGATCTCTTATCAAGAACAATGAGGCTGCTGAAGTATGCTAGATTTTACAGCTTAACTTTTTGCATTGAAAAGTCAACATTAAATAGAGTTTCCCTGGACACTTATTAAACAATTATAGTTTTGCCAGTAATTGATTTGTTCATTTTTTTTGTACTTGAATAAAGAGTCCGCCTATGTTTCTTTTATCTAATTTTTTTTATTATATTACGGATTGTACTTTGAGTGCCATTGAACTATTTTGTTTTTTTATGTACTTCAATTTTAGCTCTTTTTTCGATCTTTCTTAAAGCATAGATGGGTCAAAAGGGGGACCAAAATAATTAATTTGACATATTATCAAGTTATGGGATGAAGCCAAGCACAAAAAAATCTAGCGAGTTGATTTATTGAATATTTTGTGTTCAGATTTACTCATATTAACACATTTTTATTAGATTGGGCATGCTAATCTTGTATACATTTTCTTGCAGAGTACCAGAATGCGGAATTCTTGGAAAGTGTTTGGATGAGCTGGCTTCCAAATATCCTGCAACAAAATTTGTGAAGATAGTATCAACAGAATGTATTCCAAACTACCCAGATCGCAATCTTCCAACCCTTTTGGTATATAATGACAGCAATGTTAAAGCGACATATGTGGGTTTACATCATTTTGGCGGACGGCATTGCACACCAGAAAGTATTATTTTCTTCCCCTTTCCTTATTAATGCCGTATATCAAGTTTTCTAAAATTGAGGGCCAATATATTTTTAACCGTTCAAAGAGTAATGAACAATGAGAATAAGCTGTGTTCTGTGCATACTCCTTTCTAACTTGAAAATAGCAATACAACTGTTGTATTATCTCTTTTCATGGAATCTCAGATTAAAATGTGAAATTACAAAATCTTATTTTTAGAAAATAAGCCAGACTCATGGTCGGTATAATCTACAAATTATTTGATATTTCTTTCTAGTGTTGAGTCTGATTCTTGGTTGGTGTCTTTGAATTAGATAAATTTGTTGGCTGGCCAGCGTCTCTCAGTTGTTGTTGTTAAACTTAACAGAATTCACAGTTCACCACTTGACGTACCATGTAAGATGTATGTGTGAATAGTTTTTTAAATGGAAACCATGTGTTGAACTTGTAACAACCACTTTTCCTAGGTCTTAACTAACATCATATCATATCAAGGAAATACAGTTAATACTTCATATTCATAGGAAGATAGTTATAACAGATACATTCATGTGAATGAGATTAATGGTTACAATCAGTTAAATGGAAATTTCATATGTAACAATTGAAGACACCATCAATGAATTTTAACAAGGAATTAAAAATCTACATATTGTAGAATTCAAAACCGAAATCTGTCTAGGGACGCTTCTGCAAAACCCAGGTTAGTCCATAAATACCACTTTATCGAAATGACAAATACCATCAAACACCACTATATCATTTAAGACATCAAATACTATTGTATCATTTAGGGCATCAAATACCATTGTATCATCCCTTCTCCTTCAATTGCTAACTATGACAATAGCATATTGTTAGAAAATATGCTCCTATTCATTATTCACATAAACGAAAGACTGAAATAACAATACATCAGATAAACCTATCTCTTGCCTATAGATACATTCCTTGTTCAATTGGAAGATCAATTGGTTTAATTGGTTAACAATTACGTTGACGAGAAAAGTTGCTTTCATTAGAGGAAATAACTGAATCAATGATATGAATCAATCCATCATATAAACATCATAAAAGTAAAATACCTGTTACCAACAAATGCTTGAATGCATAACTTATCTTTGTCCTGTGCATGTCCTGACATTTTGTGGAGACGGGAAACATTGTCAGGGGCTTAACCTCCCAACTGCGGACCCTTAAAATATCCCCACATAATCTCATTCGAAAAAGACCCTCCCTACTTGGAATAGACATGGAACACCTTGTCCAGCCATTGAGCATCTTAGCACTTAATTCCACCACTCGACTTGACAACAAGGTATATAAATTGGACAAACATGAGCTTACTTGGACGTTCTTAGAGTTTAATTATATATTTTATCATGTTTGATAGTTTTGATTTCGTTTCTTCCTTTTGTAGGGATCTCCTCCACCTCTTCACCCTCTTTCATTGGTCCTTTCGACCTGGGTGAATCCTTGGTGATCGATCATGCTACTAAGCATGGAATTCCTCCATTAGCAGTATATTGCTGACTCTCAGCTGAAAACATGAGATAAAACAACTCTGGCATTAAGCTGTTCTTGATGAATCAAAAATTATAAAATAAGATGTTTCACAAACGTACATAGAACTGATCTTTATGAGAGTCACACTTGTGCATTTCAACTCATTTTTGATGCTAAATAGTTGTCATTTAATCATGAAGAAAGAACAAGAAAGGCCGATAACCAAGTACTTATACTTTAGTTGTAACTTTGAAACATAAAATGATTGAGGAACAATGACAAGTTTAAATTTATCAAGATAATTACTAGCGTCGATTTCTGAATGAGAAGAATGAACGTAAACATAACCTGATTGTTGATCAGTGAGACTTGGGAAGTCTTTGACCAAACGACTCAAGCCGTCTGAACTATAGATAAAAATGCTAGAAGTTGGTATGTAAAATCCCGTGAGATAGATGAAGCTTAATCCTTTCAATGTAAAGAAAGCTGAGAGGGAAGAAAGGCTGAATGCCGTTCTCGGCAATGTGAGAAGTTTTTAATATAATGTTGCGGCCCAAGGTGGCAGTTTTAAAAACAAGATCCCTGGTTTTTTTGAAGTCAATTTAAAAAGAAGAGGCGCCAAATGTACTCAACATCTCTCATAGAGATTTATAATTTTAAAACAAATATCAAAGGGCTCCTATGAAGAGTTATTAAAAGAAAGAATCTATATATATTATTTTGAAAATGATGTCATCATACTACTATAATGTCCAAGGTCATGCCTATTAAAATACGCATATCTATATACATGCATAATTCGAAGGATTATGATCTATTCTAACCTTATATCCTTAGGTGGCAGTTTTAAAAACAAGATCCTCGGTTTTCTTGAAGTCACCAATTTAAAAAGAAGAGGCGCGAAATGTACTCAACATCTCTCGTAGAGATTTATACTTTTAAAACAAATATAAAAGGGCTCCTATGAAGAGTTATTAAAAGAAAGAATCTATATATATATATATATATATATATATATTATATATAATTTTGAAAATGATGTCATCATACTATTATAATGTCCAAGGTCATACCTATTAAAATATACATATCTATATACGTGCATATTTCGGAGGATTATGATTTATTCTAACCTTATATCCTCTCGATATTTATACATATGTTACTAGATGTAACAAACAAATTTTCATAACCAATTTAAAAAAAAACCTAATAATCTGATTTAATAACTGATTCCATTTCACATGACAATGACTTCTATTAATATGATAAAGTAACTGCTTTCTATTCTAACTATAATTCATGGTCAGCTGATATAACGAGCTAAATAATTAAATGCAATGCTAACATTTTAACCATTTCTAACTAATAACATATTCAGCTGAAAATAAAGTAACGACTAATTTTTATATCAACTAATATATTCATTCAAATTATGGCAACTAATATATTCATTCAAATTATGCTATTAGAAAACTAAACTATCTAATTATTCTACTAAGGATTAAAGCTAAAAGTGTAAAGAAACATACATAAATAACGGAGGATCCCTTTATCTTGTTGTTCAAGCCTCGACATTGGTGAGAGGAGAAGCATTGACATAGGCTTAACCTTCCAACCTCGGACCATACTTATCCCCACACATCCTAACTTAGTAGAATGACCCTCTCTACCTCGGGATTGGGCTTGGGATGTTCTTAAGTCCAGCCATCCGAGCTATCCGGTGGTTTGAGTGTCCCATCAATTATACAACGAGCTAAATAAATAAATGCAATGCTAACATTTTAACCATTTCTAACTAATAACATATTCAGCTGAAAATAAAGTAATGACTAATTTTTATATCAACTAATATATTCATTCAAATTATGGCAACTAATATATTCATTCAAATTATGCTATTAGAAAACTAAACTATCTAATTATTCTACTAAGGATTAAAGCTAAAAGTGTAAAGAAACATACATAAATAACAGAGGATCCCTTTATCTTGTTGTTCAAGCCTCGACATTGGTGAGAGGAGAAGCATTGACATAGGCTTAACCTTCCAACCGTGGACCATACTTATCCCCACACATCCTAACTTAGTAGAATGACCCTCTCTACCTCGGGATTGGGCTTGGGATGTTCTTAAGTCCAGCCATCCGAGCTATCCGGTGGTTTGAGTGTCCCATCAGTTATACCTATATAACTGATGTCTATGGACAAACAAATGATCTCAAGATTGGCACATATGCCTATAGCTACCTTGGCCAAGGATTTCCATTTGGGTTCGTAAACCCGATCACCACCACTCAACTTGACAACAGATTTCATTATCAGTATATGTATGAGCCACTAAGTGTTTTCATTACATAGTTATTCATATCTGATTTCATCCTTGGTTCTTGCAGGTTAACTCCACCTCTTCACCATTCATGGCTTCTTTGCCGGTGAATCCTAGGTGCCTGAAGATTATGATTATTTTGTTATCATTTACACCTCTTCACCATTCCATGGCTTCTTTGCCAGTGAGTTCCTCGGTGTTGTAAGATTATGAGCATTCTGATATTAGTTACAACTCTTCACCATTCTGTGGCATCTTGTTGGGGAGTTCCTCGGTGTTAGAGAATCAATAAGTATTTCGATTATATTAACATGGTCATTAATGTTGGTTCATTCAAACATTCAAGTTTTTTATAGACACCATTTGAATTTCATAATTGATGTTTAATCACAAGGAGATTTGATGAAGATCTTCAATGAACTCTACATAAAGCCGAGAATCAACAGGAAGGTATTATAGAGTAATCTCAACCTAACAATGTATAGCCGGCTATGGTTGAACATTCAATTCAAGAAAGAAAGAAGTTATGTATATGAAAACGTATTTGCATTATTCTCAGCTCTATCAATAAGTATTTGACAACAATCAAGGAGGAAGAACTATGAATCATAAACGCATATGATATATTTCTTATAGCCGACTATAGTCAAGCATTTGCATAGTAAAGAAGGAATTTCCTATGAATTACTATGGCATTTAATCATGAACTAAATTGAGATTGTAGTCGGTCTGGACGTGGCTCCTTTTGTCCTTGGCCGGAACCCTTGCTGGTGAGTTGTTTTATCCGCTAACTTTGAGACTTGGTATGCAAGGTGTTGCCGGAGCAAGAGAGAGAACAGAATGATACGGGTGCAGACGGAATGGAAGCTTTAGCTAAGAAAGAGACTCATGGCTTAAAATGAAATCGTAGCAAACATGGAAAGGTTGATACGGCCTTGGTTGATTCACGACTTGCTATAAAGATTTGCCGAGACTCTTTGGCTTCTATCAATTTCAAAGATGACTAATCAGTTACAACATAATTTTGATTTGAAAAGAAAATGAAAAGGGAGAAGGAACAAGGAGGAATTGAAGAGTTTTAAACTTATTTATTGTTATAATATGCTCTTATATACGTTTACATAATTATATTGATGAGGTGACATTATTACATTATATTATTATAATTTATTGGTGCCATTCATTTTTATATTTATGTGTTCGTATTTAAGTGTTTATTATAATGATAAAATAAGAAAAATTAATAATAATTCTCTAAAGGTATGAATTGTATTCTAATTTAGATTATTTTATGTTTTTATTATATTGTTTCCCTAATAGCTCATGTGGTCCCATAATTTAATGTGTGGACAAGTCTTTGTATCCTTTCCAAGGGAGTCTTAGGTCATACCTGTCGATCCTGATGACTGATTCAAATGACCATCCCATTCTGATGATCCCGTTTAGCAATGCTTCCCCTCTCTTCAGTATTCTCTTGCAATCACCCAAGCAAAACATTAATTCAAAAGTATATTGATCGTTAATTCAATCAAACAACTGCTAGTTATCTAATATTAGTTATAGGTTACTGATCATTTCATCAACGTCTATAATAACTAACTCATTTCACATGATTACAAAAAAGAATAATTTGTTATTAGTTGGTACAACGTATATAAATAACTAACTCATTTTACATGATTATGAAAAGAAATAATTCGTTAATAATTGATACAATGTATATAAATATTTAACTCATTTCACATGATCAGGAAAAATAAATAATTTGTTAAACCAACAATTATGATCAAATTAAAAATTAGAGCAAAAATTTGGGATGTAACACTAGACACGAACTAGAGATTTAATATCATGGTGGCATCATACATTTATACACACACACAGACACACACACACACACACACACACATATATATGATGGTGAAGAAAAATGGAGACGCCATCATAGAACAACAAAGGTAATGGTTTTGAACTTGAATTTTGATAATGATAGCTATATATTTTATATGTTTGACCAAGTAACTCATGGTATTGTCCAACGTACACTCTTGCTTGTCTAGTTGTTTACCCTTAGCCATGGTGATTCAAGATTCATGTCTTTTGTGACAATGCTTCCACCCCTTTGGCGTGCTCCTGGAGGGAATTCTCCATGACTATATCATATTCCTCAATATAATAACAATTTACCATAACAAATTATTATTCATAAACCATCATAACGACTAACCACCATTCTACTTCCCATGATGAATAACCAACTTTCTAAGATTTCAAGATAATCATATAATAGCATCATAACAATTAACTAACATGTCATCTTTATATAAAATTATAACAATTAACCATCTTACCATTTCACATTATCATAACAAATTTTAACTGTCAACTGACTTCACGTGAAACCTCAACAGCTATATGAACATTTTAAATTGGGTCAAAAATTGGGATGTAATAGAACTAATGGCATTGGTGACATGAGGATAGAGTGGTTTCCTTTATCATGCCAATCAAGAATCTATAATTGTGTTTATCTTATTTGCTAGGTAGCTCTTGCAGCAACTAAGACATGTATTCTAACTTACTTTGTGAGGTTTATAATTTAGCTCTTCGGGTACTTAGATATGTGTTCGAACACACTTGCAAGTTTCGTCATTTGTTCATGTTTTATTTTTAGTAACCTTATAGAGAAGGATTTTGGTATGTATGTGATGACTTAACAAAGTCCTCAAATTTGCCTTAGCTTGTCATACAAGGTGGGAAGAGCACAATTTCCTTATTTCAACATTTTTTTGTGAATAGGCAAGTTCTTCAGGAGGAAACATATATGCTAGCTATTTTTCAACAATTATGCTGTATTTTAATTTCAGTACAGTTGAATGCAAAATAGAACTATGTAGCATGCACTGAATTTAGGTCTATAGTGAAGTTGGCTTATTTTAGCACATTGCTTCTGCATGCAAAAATCTTATTGTACCTTCATTTAGTATTATGATGAGTTAACAGCATACACATTGTATGGTTCTAAGAATGAAAAAAATGCTGCCAGCACAGATAATGTGATGAAATAAGAATCTTCCGGTATGACTTAGGTGAAAACAAATGCAAGAATGTATTGGTGAAAGGGTAGACTTGTAGGAGTTGAATCAGAGTTAGTGAAAGGGTTCAACATTTCTGGCAAGAATTATGCTTTGGAAGCAATGCATTGCCTATATCTTGATAGAATGACCAGTAGATGACAAAGTAGAATTGTTATTTCCATGTTGGGAAAGTGTTGAGCCTTTGAAGGAGTGAGAGTTCATAATAACAACTTAAGAACTGCCACATTGTGGGTAATACTTCTCTCTGAGATGTTATAGCAATGGAAATAGTTTTGTAATGAGCAAAGCAGACCCAAATCCATTTAATTTGATTTATATTGGCTAACATTTTTATCCTTTACAAACAGTTCAAAGGATTGAAGGTGTAATGTGTTGGACTATAATTAAGTTTTTAATCATGGTTTCAATAGTGAGAAAGTGGTTGTATATACTAGGTGGCAACTTAACAATGGGACTACCGTGTTGATGTGCCAATGATTGTTTTTGGCCATGTGCATCATAAAAATGAGTAAACTCAAATTAACTCTTGGTTATGTATGTAAGGGGCTTTTGATTCACAAGATGAAGCTCTAGGGCTATGGGCTTGTGCGACATAGCTGGGTGCACACAAGTATGGAGTAGGCAAGGCATGGTGCCGAGCTAAGGAGTATTTGATGGGCTTGTGCTGCAAAGTTGGGTTCATACAAGTGTGTTGTAGGTGAGGCGTTGTGTCGATTTGAGGTGTATGCAATAGGGCTATGTTGTGTGCTGCGCACGCATAGATGTGGCATAGGATCTTGTCTGGGACATGATCCGAGGTGTATCCAATGGGGCTGTATTGTGAATTGTTTTCTCCAACATAGTTGTGGTGTAGGCATGGTGTGGAACCAAGCCGAGGCGTAACTTTCGGCTGTGCTATGTGATGTTCCCACTAGCATGGTTGTGGTTTAGGCAAGGCGCGGAGCTGAGTTGGGGTGTATCTGCGGAGGTAAATGCTGACATGCATCAAGGGTGATTGAGGTAGTCAACCTCCCTCAAGAGTGACGAAGAAGAGTAGTTCTACTCTTTGGTCTCTGGATGAGATAGAGTTGACACATAGTTTCAGGAGCGAAGAAGAGTAGCTTTGCCTTATCGTGCTAGGGTGAGGTTTGGTGACAAGGCAAGGGTCCCTAACTGAGTGAGAGGTGTAGCTGGGCCGATGTTAGTGATGACTCAAGGGGAGTTGTCTAAGATCTGAAAGTTGGGGAAAATGAGTACCTAGTCCTATGGTAGGAGGCAAGTGGTTTCTTCGAGTAAGATGCATTGGAAGCTTATGGTGAGCTGTGTGGGGGATGTCTTGCAGAGTCAACAGTCTATGCGGGTGGTATCAAAGGGGTGTGGCATCGAGTGCACATCCATGTTACTTGGTAGAGAGGATTTGCATTGGGATGGGATCTCAAAGGTCATGGTGGTCTAGGATGGCGATCAAGATATGGTGTTTCGGGATAGTGCTTGTGGTGAGCCAAGTCATGAGGTAGATCCGTGTCAAGTAACTAAAGAGACAGTTGTGCGACATGGCTTAAAGAGGTGAGTCATGATGGATGGAAAGCAACGAAGGTTTGTGGTACATGTCTGAAATGGTTGAAGTGATTCATAGGTGAAGCTATGGTGGTGTAGTCGAGTTGGAGGTAGAATACATCTAGGCTCTGCGACTCAATTAGGTGTGCATGGCAAAGGAATCCGGGTTGTGTAAGATTGCATGTATGCATGAAGGGTTGGTTTCAGTGCTGCGGATGCATGAGAACAAGGTGTTCACCAACGAGGGCATGTAGACATAGATGTGGCGTTGAAGCAGTCGGGGCTCAGTATTAGGATTCAGTGATTGGCCAAGACAATCAAGCAGTTCTGTGGAGGATAGTGTTGGGCTTCAAGGTTCATGATGAGCTAGGGGAGACCAACAGGGGATGGAGTGTCGTGGAGATAGGGGTGTGCTAAGATAGCATGCAAGATTGTATTGGAGGACTCTAGGATGTTCCAAGGTGCTTTGGTGGTACTGAGTATGCCTCGGCAGTATGCATAGTGAGCAAGGGAGGACTTAGTGGTATAAGTCACTCAGGGTGGATGTAGTGTTCAGTGAGGGAGTCCTGTTGATTCTCGACGCAATGATGCAGTGCTTGGATTTGGTAGTTGGTGCAATTGAGCAAGGGGAGCTGTGGTAGTTTTGGGCATTCAAGGAGTGGTGCTATGGAGTTGAAGAGTGGTCAAGAGACTGTGGGAGTTGAGATTACATATGGCCGGTGTTGGAGTAAGGTTGTCTTATGGGGGACGCCGAGGTGAAGATACCAAAGGGCTAAGTAGGGGTTCATAATGGGTTGAACAATGGTAGAACTTGGAGGTTGAGGATGCTTGCATGGTGCAGCAAAGGAGTAGAACCAAGGTGGTTCGGCATGCGGTTCTAATCCGCAGGGGTGTATGTTTAGGCAGTCAGGGATGTTGGTGCTTGATGAAGTTTGGAGATAAGGAGTAGTTTA
Source organism: Cupressus sempervirens (assembly GCA_028749045.1). Lineage (NCBI taxonomy): Eukaryota > Viridiplantae > Streptophyta > Pinopsida > Cupressales > Cupressaceae > Cupressus > Cupressus sempervirens. Next base: position 259,380,829 of record CM053792.1, read on the forward strand.
GGTGAATGGACCGAAGGGAGAGTCAGAAGTAGTCATCGCCAGTGCTGTGCGTGGTTGGAGAAGGCTCAACCTGGGCAGAGCTAAATCCAACCCCTTGACAATGCACAACATGACGACAAGGCAGGCTGCTTTGCTACAGAAATCTGCCTTTAAAGCTAATTTTGAGCTGTGATTTTCATAATGATCTCTATCTACCGAGAATTAAAATAATGAACTTGTTTTCTTAGAATTACATCACTGCTCTTACACGGTGCACTTGTGGACGACAACTTCATTTCTGAGCTCACTGATCAAATAGACAAAAACAATCCCTGGAATTCCAAGACTCACTGACAAGTTCATATCTGAAAATGGTGTTTTATATTGCAGCAGAAGGGAATATGTTTAAAGGATGAGAATATCTGAGAACAATTTAATTAGGGCAATGAAGAGAAGGCATTGGATGAGGATCCCACTACCATCCGTGGGTTAATGCATTTTATGATTTGACTAAGAGGGAGTTTCAATCTTGTTACATTGGTTTGTTGATACTTGATAGTTCCCCACCATTTTAGCGAATGGTGCAACTGCACATGCATCTGAGGTTTTCCCTCTTGATGATATGCTCTCTATTTTTGACTGGAGGGATAAGGGTGCCGAGTGCCTGGACAAAATGTAGGTATGCATGCACAATTTAATGGCCATTTGCAATTCACAGTCAGATAAAATATACATATATTTGGCCACTTAGCTTTTAGCATAATATTCAGTAGGGGTGACAGTAGGTGCATGCAACAAACCAAATTGATTCCCCTCCTTGAATGAACTAAGGAACTGAAGAAATGAATTTCTAAAATCAGTGAGCATTTTCTTGGGGCATTTGCAAGGGCATAAATATAGTAGTTCATTATAGCATCATCTTTAAATAAAGAATAATGGTGTGATTTTTCCCAATTGAGGTCCTCCCTGTTTTTTCTCATGAGGTATAAAAGAAACAATTAAAATCAGTAGTGGAGTATGTGGCATGGACTTTCTAACACAAGAAAATTCTCCATGCAAATTCTTTTAGCTTTCATGTTGCTGCATGATTTCTGATATTTGTGCGAGACACACAAGGTTCACAATTTCAGGTTTTGGTCAAGTGCAATTGAAAATTGTTTTCTTTTCCTGTGGAAAGTTAAAAGTATGGTGTAAAATCATATTTTAGTTTTCTTTTTTCCAGACTACAATGTTATTGGAGAATTCTTTTATCTATAGAATGGCTGATTAGGTCATACTGACAACAAGAGATCTGAAATAAAATCTCAAAATCTCTTATTCCGACTGTCATCTATAATCTGCTATTGAATGACTAAGCCTTTTATATAAACATTTTACTGTCTATAAGACTATATATGTTGATATTGGTGATTGATCATAAACTTTACTTGCACTTTAATTGAATGATATAACTTCAAAGAATCACAATTCTCCAAGTTTTAATATACTATATAAAAGAAAATGGAACAAAACTCAGTCCGCAGTTACTGGTATTGGGCAGTTACAATGTTTTTTACTAAGTTTATTACATATCACTGTCCCTTTAGTCTACAATTGAACCTGCCTTTGATTTGAACAAGATCTTAAGTTTATACATTTTCATTATGACCTTGAGCTGTGTTATGGCTCCACTGCAGTTTTCTTTAATAGGATCTACTTTGTGGTACCTGCCTATCAAATTGTCAATAATAAAATGAGCTGATACATAGAAAAAAGGGTACCAATTGGTACTTGAAATTTTCTAGATTTTGGAATTTGTTCTATCCCATGCATCAAGATTACTTTTAGAGAGTCTGCCGTAGGGTCAAGCAAGATGGAACGATTCTTAACCTCTTTGTATGCTTGTTTTATTGAATAATCTAATTATTCTTTGAAGATATAATTTTTGTGTTCTATAGACAAATTAATTACATGTTAGTTATATCATATTGTATCATGAAAATTTCTGATTCTTAATAGTCTGTATGCTCTGTTTTAGGTGTTGCATTCACTTTGTGCCAAACGGATGTAGTGCTTATGGGTCGTGAAGATGATGTTGATAAGGAGGCTGTGATGGAACAAGTTCGTAAGGGTTTCATAGAAAAGGTTGTTGCAGAACATGAGCAAGAACACAGAGGTGACTCTAGTGATGATGACTGATGCTACATTATACTTTTTCTTTCACTTCTTTAAAGTTTCCTAACAGGAGTATTATTCATGATTTAGATCGAGTCTTGGTGTTGGGATAGTCTGATGTTGCAATTGTAGAATGAAATGTGTTAGGTACTATTATATGTATTCTATTTTGTTCTATTAGAGAGATCTTCCATTTTGACAGATTGGGTTGTCTTATTTTCTGTAAATTACGCTGTATTTTCCTTTGTATTCAAATTTGATCACCTTATGAATCTATAGAAAAAATTTATGCATTTCAAGGAAGAAAAATCTCAAGAGATGTTCTGGCAGTCAGTGTGAGTCTGTAAGCATCATTGGCCAAGTTAATAATTACGCAGAAAGGCCAAACATACCAAGGTCTCTATTCTTGCTTATACTGCTCGCACACAAAAAACTTTGTTGCAGAAATGGCTTCATAATTTAATATTTTGTCGGTTTATTACAAAATGAGAAAATGATGGTTTCATTTTGGACAATAGAAAGCTTGTTTACAGCACTGGTTAATGCTTGATGCAAACAATGCATGTAATTGTTCTCAAATCAAGTTAGGAGTTAGAGTATAGTATATCATTTAAAACACTGCCTTTCACAAAATGGTCAATTCAATTGCTTGGATATTCTTACTCTTTTGTCTTTTACATTTTTATGATTTCAAACATGATAGGTTGATCAAAACATCTGTGTCTGTATTATTCTTATTAATTGAAAGAGTATCATCATGCACGGGATTTGTCTTCGAGATTTGTGGGGAAGGATGGAAATGGGTTTTTAATTAAAACCATGTGAGTAACTTTGAATGAAAAACTTACATTGGCATGAAATGTTGAGGCTTTACCTTGTCTTGGCACAACAATGCCTTTACACCTATTCAGCATATTTAGAATCCCTTTACCTCTCTTACTGTCGGGATTTGTGATTGTGATAACATTTAATCCAGTGTTCCATGAGAGTGTGTCCCTTGGACTTTTCAGGCCATTCCCATCCTCAAGACATTTTGGGGATGTGGGGATGACTTATAAATGTCCCTGGGCCACCCTTGATCATTTAAAATTGCACGTGTTTTCCAGTAATGTCAATTATATTTGCAGGGGATGGTTGATCACAACCCAAAAAAGAGATCAGAAATTGTGAAAAAGAAAAGAAAATGCTAGGAAAGTTACGTGTAGAAACAACTTCTTAAAGCCAATTTTACAGGGGAAATAAGAAAGATTTCAAATCTACTTCAAAACTTTGAGATGCATGCAGAAGAAACAAGAACATAGAAAAATAACATGCACACAGAGAAGACCAAATTTAACATGGGAACCCACCCCTCAAGAACCCGAGCAATTTCTTTGTATTACAGTAATCAATTGAACTACGGATTCTTGCACATGTTAACAAGCTCAGATTGCCTTTACAATCAACCTATCTTTCACCATGCTATCCCAACAAAATATGCAACAATTTATACACACTACAATTCATTATGCAATCTAATGCATTGACTGTCACAGAACAAAACAATTATTGGCAGTATTGGTCACTCCTCTGGTGATGGTCCTGATGGTCACTCCCTTTGGCATCGGGACACTCCCTTTGACATCAGTCACTCCCTTCGCCTCGGTCACACGGATGCCTCCAGTCACACGAATGCCTCCGGTCTCTCTGTCACCACACATGTACTGTACATGGCAGTCATCATACAAAATGCTTGCTTCACAGTACATCTTGGCAGCTGACACCCAAACTTCCCTCACCGTATGGTGCACCCAAACTTTCCTCACCGTATTGTGAGCATTGTACAGTCTGAGTCATTCCTAACAGAAAAAACAGGTCAAGCCTGTTGCAAATCCCCGTTCTTTTACTTAGTTCTCTTTTATTTCTTTATTAGTATGTAGACATTTAAAAACAAAAACTATAGACATTCAATGATCAATAGGTTTTACAGAGATCATTTTAAGTTTGTCCATGGGAGTGTGAATCAAAGAATGAATCCTGAGATCTTTGATCTGCCCTTGGGTGTAATGTATTTAATTTTGTTGATGCACAACATTGTTTGATCTTTGATATGAGAAGCAACTGATGTTCGTAATCCTCCATTTAATATAAATTTAAAGCTTAAAAAAACAAGGCCATGACCAGTATTAAAAATTGTGCCTTAAAGTTTGTAATAGTCTAGATCCTAGTGTTCCATATATTTAGGAAATGTTTTGATGAGGCATGTGTGCTACAAATGTACATTATCTTAGTTGAGAGACCTTGTACTAGTGTGACGAAGTACGATTATAGTTTTTGATAAAGATAATTGGTTTTGAAGTGATCACAAATCACAAAATAACACCCAAGTATTGAGCTTAAAGGATGCCACATCTTGCCCTACAACTTCATAGCCTTAAATTTGGTGTGCAATTGGAAAAGAGATTTGAGAATGCCCTTAAAATAATAGTCTAGGAAATATCATCTTCTTATTCCTTAGACTAGGGAGAGGAAGGGAGGTCCCCTCAGAGGGCCCATTTATGGAAACAACACAAATAAAATAATTTCTTGCGAGAAGGCAATGAATATTGTGTAATGTTCCTTTTTTGGGATGATATGGTTTATGATTGGATTAGCCTATTATTGGCCATCTTAAACTAAGCCAGATGGTTAGAGGGTCTTGCTGGCTTTGCAAGAGACTTGATCCCATTGTGGAGGTCATAAGTGTTCAAGATTATGTTGGCATGATGATGATGTTTGAGGTGATTATTGGAATTAGAATGGATGGATCATCATACCAGTGTTGTCATTGCTGACAACAAGATGTATAGTTAATGGATCGACTATAGTGTTAGAAAGAGTGAACAATTTGACAAGATAGTGAAGTACGAGATATATTGGGGAACAAACAATTAGTCACAGTGATTGGTTTGTGCAATGGTGTGGTTGATGATTCACCATGTGTGGTTGATATGAAATGTTCATCAGAGGCATGTTTATCTATTTCCAGAGTTATATTTGCTGGAAATCGATATAAGTGAAGATTTGATGCATAAATAGGTCACAATGGGAAGAATAGGGTAATCAACAAACTATGTTTCTCTAGATTTTGTAATCTAATAAATTTTGAGTTAAAGTGAAATGCTTAGTGGTTAGTTATTTTGTGCCAACATCATGGCACAAAATTCAAGATATTGGCGCTTGCTTGTAAAACTTGAATTGCATCTAGAGCCAACTAAATGGTAATTTGTTTAGGATTTCTCCATCGCCTTAGGACAAGTATAAAATGTTTTGAAAGATTGATGTGCAATGATCGTTGATGCGATTATTGTTATTGTGGTGTCAGTAGAAAAGATCAGAACTCTGTTAGAAAGAATTTAGAGCAGAGCATTGATTAGGGATACTTTGGATCTGTCATGCAGTAAGTGCAATTATTAGACCACTTTACACTTGTTGATTTTAACAAGTTGACAAACAAAACCCTTTAACTGGGTTACTCCTAATAAGGTGAGTTGGATCCTGAGAGGTTTGAAGTGTAAATCCTCTAACAAGGTGACTCTCAGAAAGAGTTCAAATCCCCTTTGACAGGGTAGATCCTAGTAGGTCTTTGTAATGGCTCCTAACATAGAAACTCATTACTGCAGTGGTGAGATTTGTGGGTACTAATTCGAAATGTGTTTTTTCCTGCTAAGGGATTCCACACAAAAAATACTGGTGTTATTGTTGCATGTGTGGAAGCTTGATTTATTTTGCTTTTATATTCTCGTTTCCATTATATATTTACTATTGTGGGAATTATTGGTGAATGTCCATAGATATGTGATTACACCGATTCCCCCATGCCACTCCATCCGCACCCACACCCCCTCTTAGTTTCATCTAGCGTTAACAATTGGTATTAGAGCAAAGATCCCTTCAAGAAGCCTAACAACTTGGGAAATATCCTTGGAATAGATATGGAGTTTGCTAGATATGTGAGACAACTTGAAGATCAACTTGTAGAGGCTCACGATGCAATTGAGAGGTTGAAGGATCAGTTGAAGCATTTAAGAGACAAGAGAAAAGAACTATGTGAGCAACTTGAAACATACAACAACAATGAATCTGAAGAAGCTGAAGCCTTGTCACAAGAGAATGAACAACTGCACAAGGACAAGAAGAACATCAAGAGGGAATTGAAATCCATATCTATCAAAATAGGTCAAGAAATGGAAGCTAGGAAAGCAATAGAGGAAGCAAGAAAAGTTGCAGAGGATGCCCTCAAGGCAAACGATGAAAAGTCCTTCAAATTTGAACAAGAGGTTGGTACTTTGCATGCACACCTTCATGAGACTAATGAGGGAAAACAAAATCTGCAACATGAACTTAAGAATCTGATGATGAGCAATGGGAATTTGGATAGAGAGGATGAAAGATTGCAAAATGAACTGAATGCTGCAAACAACATGTTGAAGAAATTCAATGCAAGTTTTGCAAAATTGGATGAACAACTCAAGAACCAAAGAATGCAAGTTGAGACTCATGGTCTTGGTTATACCAGCTATGAAGTTGGAGAATCATTAGGATCTAAGAGACCTAGGCAAGATGTCAAGTCCCCAGCCAAGGTGAACAAGAAGAGTCTTTCTGAGAAAATATATAAACTTGTTTGTTTCAATTGTCATAAGGTGGGACATACGACAAATGCATACTGGAATAGGCCTAGCACACCTACATGCTAAATTTATCATGAGATAGATCATTGGCTAGGGTTTGCTAAAATAGACTAAATTTGTTTAATGGTATTTGCTATAATTGCAACAAATTTGGTCATAGAACTAATGAGCACAGTTCAAGGATGGATAATCAAAGACTATTTGTGAACCCACAAAGTCCTTACTAAAATGAGCATCGATAGAATGTTGTTTGCGCTTTACCACAACTCCATCACATGGCCATAAGATGCACATTGAGAACTAATAGAAGAAATGTTGGACCTTGGAGATCTACTGGGGCGACTTGCTTCCATTCTCACAAGGTTGAACACATAGCAAAGTTATGTAGTTCAAATAACAAATGAAACGTACTGTTGAATCAGGTGGATGGCAAGACAGGTAAGCAAATTTTTGCAGTTGAAGGGACAAGAAATTAGATGAGCAAGGTATGGGTTAAGAAGGATGAAAGTAAGTCATTAGAAGGGTCTCTGTCTCCACCAGGTGCTGAGAATTCATCTGCTAAGCTTGTATTGGCTCAGAGGGAGCAATATTGTCAAATCTAATTTTGGATGTCCTAGATGCATGTATAGTAAGTTCTTTTGGCATGCTTAGATGCTCAACGATGTTCTGTGATATGCTATGAAGTTTGGTTACATTATGAAAATTTTAATCTATTGGAAATGAGATTCTGTGTTAAGCAGTGCATAGTTTTTCTTAACTGTTGATGCATTAAATATTGATGTGCAATGAAAGATAAAATACGTTGTGGAGTTCATTTTCCATTCACACATTCGGAGAGCAATTGTAAAATCTATATAAGTGGTTGCTTGAGCCAATGACGAGGATCTCAGCTACTGGGAAAACGATTTGTTGGAGATTTAGTGCACCATTGTGAGTCAAGTTTTAACTTAGCCTGATGTAAACCCTAGTTTCATAGTTTCAAAATGTATTTAATAATTTATCATATCACAATCTTGAATTTGTTATCTTAATCATGGTTACACCTGTCATTCTGGATGCTACCCAGAGAACTTGACCAAAATTTAAGAACCACCTTTTCATGTTGATGAAGGTTGGTCAGATGGGTGACCTATCCAGTGTGTCCTACGATGTTGATGCATGTTGAGGATGTTAAAGCCTACATTTATTGTACGTTGGAAAATGTTGGTGCAGTCGTAATATTTGACAAATACAAAGAGCTTGGTGATGACAATTTTGTTCTTAAGGAAGAACATAAGATTTTTTGTTTATAAAAATTTGACAAATACTGTGCATTTCCTGAATAACTATTGAGGACAAGAAGATGAGGTATGCACTGAGCAGAGATCATGACCAATTCATGTGACTGGACCGACCTTTCAAGATTACCAAGGAGGCAATCATGCAGTTATTAAATATTGTGCTACCGTTTAAGTCCCTACACTCAGAACTGCACAACAACTCAGGTTTGCAATAGTTACGTTGGTGACCACTCAGGTTTTTAATAACTCAACTCTACTCATGCCAAATCCCAAGATTTTCAAACTCAAACTCCTACCAAGGGCTGAAACACAACCAGAGAGAGGCATGGCAATACTCAACCCCACAGATGATGAATGTCTATTGCAAGGAATGTGATAATCTCAATTTTGGTTCAAAATGTATATGTCCTGCAGGACTATTGTGATTTGCAGAGAAACACCACCACAAGAAGGGGAAGGATCACTTCATACAAAGCTTTCTGCTCTGTGTCTTCAACAACTTCCTGTTTTCCATACTGGTACTGAAAGATTGGTCAAGGTCTGCCTTGTACTGCTGCTTTATAATGACTTCTTATAGACTGATGAATTTGTTTAATCAGGCCTTTACAGGAATATTGTCTGTCGCATATGATCTGCCACAGTTTGTTGTCTCTGAATATTAATACTGCCTATGTATTACTGTTGTGTATCCCTTCCATAGTTCTTTGGCAATCACAGAATAATCTTCTTTTTGAAACACCGAGTTAGGACTTCAATCTTAATCCTCATACTTAGCAACCTTTCTGATCCTACCGCCACAAATCTTCGTCACATTCCAAAAATAATACAAGAAGTGAAATCACAATGCCCCCAATATCACACTTGCCATTACATTTTTCAAGCAGTAAACTATTTACAAATAATATATCTGATTATTCTGCAACAAAGATCAGGGCTGTTTGTATTGGCATTTGCATTCTCTGAAGAGGTTTCAATTAAATATATATGATGATAAGCATCTTACTCTTCTGGTGATATTTCATGTGCAAGTCTTTTCTTCATTGGTATTCTATTATATCTGATTCTAAACAAGCTGAAACTGCAAAATACACCTTCATGTCAATTGATTATTTGACGAATTGCACAAGCCATTCTGGATAGTGCTGAAATGTATGCCTAGATCAAACAACTTCCTTTTCCATATTCCTGTGATCATACCTTTTTTTTATTTTAAAACATATTGATTGAATATAAGTAGTGGGTAAGATCTGAAAATTAGCCCCTTGACATAGTATGTGGGACTCTAAATTTGCCAAAATTTAGAGTTCCATCAGAATAAACTTAATGAAAGTTTATCAAGGATTATTTATAAACATTTAATAATTAATACTATCGACGAGTCTTAACTGAAGATTTGGATGCTAATTTGAATGTTAATCATTTTAACGAATTTAGGGATTGATAATATGCAAACTTAGACTATGTCTATATACGAGAATCTTAAGATCTTAAGAATCTTTAACCATAGGCTAAATCAAACTATTAAGGAAATAATTCTATACTACAAACAATATTCGATAGATCAGATAGTTAAATAAGTTAATATTATCTGAAGCTAAAACTATATTTTTATTTATCATAAACTAAAACTAAATAGAGTCTAAAATTCAAAACTGAAACACATATTACAAGGAAAAGGTACCCACACAATATACTGGTACAAAAATGGACAAATCCTAAATCCATGGTTGAAATGAAAATACCTGGCTTAATCAATTATCTTGGTAGAACTCTGTAAAATTTGTAGAATATTGAGTACTAAAAACTGTAAAAATGTAGTAAGATTAATATTCAGAATAATTAATTGACAAAATGTAATAGCTGAGATTATAAACTGAAACATCCATAAATATAGTTTGAAGATAGGATTTATACTAATCAAAATTTGGAGAGTTTAAGAAAAATCTTATCAAGTAAACTGTTAGAAAGTATTAGACTTTCTATAAGATTATGCTAATGATAGAAGTAATATAGACCTAGACACGAAATGTGTAAAGATTTAAAAAGCAAAAGCAAAACTAAAGACCTAGACCCTATTTTACTTTACATATTGACAAAGTACTATCAGCTCCTTGTGCTGAGGATTTGACATTCTTGATCTTCTTTGGACAATTAGATTTTTTTAGTATAGGTAATTGGAAGCTCAAGGCATCATAATCTTCATCAATTTGTAGAGGAGGATCCAATTTAGCTTTCTTAAAAGGGAATTGGCCATAAATTATCCCTTTCTTTGATGATATCACACTAATAGATGGGAAAGTGGACATTGGCTTCCATCTCTGCCCTAATTTTGTCAGAAACCGCTTGATCTCCAATGGTTAAAACTAGGTGCTTTTGGTCTTTATCCCACTTAAGGCTACTATAGGCCAATCCATGTACATTTCTGGGAATGGGATCTCCATTTTGTGATTAATGTTGAAAACTGCTTTATGCAAACCTTTTAACCAGGTAGGAGCAAATATGGCATCATAGAGTTCAGTTGTATTTGACTGAGTAATACCAACTTTTAGAGTGACTGATATAAAACTTCTCACTATATCACTGTTTGTACACTATCAATTACTGTAATTGAAACGTTTTTCTCTTGAAGCTCTTCTTGCCACTTCTTGTTTTTCTTTTTACCAATGAAGGACCCTTAGTCCTTGCCTCGTTCTTGTGCTCCTTGCTACTTGTTGTTTCTCTTGTTTTCCCTGTTTGCTTTCCTTCCTGGGCATCGTTTGGGGCTGTTGCTGCTTGCGGCCTTTTATCTCCTATGCTGTTTAGTCCTATAGACCCGTGTGGCCTCTTGTTGGACATTAATATATTTATCTTATCTTATCTCCCAATAGCAAACTAGGCCAAGTCGTCTTGATTAAGTAGGATATTATTCCATCTTTCTAGCTTGACTGAACCTAAAAATGCCATTGTTCTATTTTCTTGGTTGTGAAAAAGAACAATGCCAGTATCCATGACAATTGAAGAAATGCTTAAAAGGATGAGATCTAATAATAAGCTAGGAAACCTAGAACTAACAACCAAGAGCCACATGGTACTTTATTGCGTGCCTACCGTATAAAGATGGCAAATGTACTCCATCACACAAAATGAATAAGGGATCAAAGAACAATCGCACTAGATAATTTCCGAATTCCTTTCCATTTCTAATCTTTTGGTATGCATCTTAACCAAAAAACCAACAATCTGCATTATCTTATCCCCTTCAAATAAACTATGCATGTTGTCCGCCCTTAAGATGACATCATAGAGACATCGAATGTTGTCGTATGTTGCACATTCTGAGAGAAAATGCCATTCCGTTTCAACTGCTCCAAACCTGTAAAATATGCAAATTCTTTACTCCCAAGTCTCTTTGGGCCTCTTCCATTTTCCCTTCTCGCACCTAAGGTGATGAGATCCCGTCTTAGTTGTGCCACTAATAACCTTGCCTTTCCTTTAACAGCAGCCCCAAGGTATGCTTTTTTGCCAAGATCCCCGTTTGGATTAATTTTTTTAATATAATAGACTTTTTTTTCTACTCATATTATTGTTCTACATGGCATTGTGAAACTTCCCTCTGACAAACTTTCTTATGTCCGTATTTATGTTTGGGCAATCTTGTAACTTGATGTTCCATTTAACCAACCATTTAATGTTTTGTTTCATCCATTTCTTCTTCCTTCGGTTAAGAGCCTCCCCATCCACAGTTTTTGGCCAACGATGATCTTGCATGTTTTCAATCTTCTTTAAGTGACTAAGTAACCAAATGATTGTTGGAGCCTTTAATGTAAAAACCTTGGCCTCAATAGCCATAAGAATTTCATAAGCCACAAAACTCTAGATTTTGAGATTGCTTGTGATTAATTGTTTTCGAATTCTCTCTATTTGTCTCCACCCCCATTTTGACATGCTGCCCCCCCACACCTCGTAGCCATAAAGAACCACCTGTGTGACCAACAAACCAAATAGAGTCTTCTTGGTTTTCCAGTTCCATAGTTTTGCTTTCTTGCATCTATTCTGGAGTAAAAATGAAGCTTCCGAGCCACCTTGAATCCATTTCGCTCTACAAGTCTCTCAACTAAGTTTATAATGGAAGTCAATCCCAAGATATTTGTATTCTTTCACAAGTTCCAGTTGGTTGCCTTCAAACAGGAATGTGATATGCTTTTCTTCTCTCCTTAAAAGGAAAAATCATGACTTTGGTTTTAGTAATATTCACTTGCATCCCAACTTCCTGATAGAATTGCTCTAAGACCCATAAATGATCTCTTAGCCCTTGCACCGTTTTTTATATCAAAATAAGATCATCAACATACAGAAGAAACTTCACCACGTACCCTATGAGGTGAACATGCTCCCCCTCGATTTTATCTAACCAAGTTTCTAGATTATTGATGTACAACCCAAACAAGGTAGGAGATAAAGGGCATCCTTGTTTAATGCCAATGTCACTCCCAAAACATTTCGACATTCCGCGACTAGTTCTGATTTTGGCTTAACCCTATCATATAATCTATGCACTGTTGCTCTATACTCATCTGGAATCCCCAAATCTTTCATTCTATTCCATAACTTGTCTCTAGGTACCGTGTCAAAAGCTTTCTTGAAGTCTACTAAACAACAGTAGGCTTGTTCTCCCCATTTGTCTCACACTTTCTCTATTATGCGCCGAAGAGTGATGCAATGATCAATTGTGGAGTGTTTGGGTCTGAAACCAGCTTGCCCTGTTGCTCTCTTACCTTCCTTTTCTGCACATTTGCTGATTCGACGTTCTACCATGCTCCCAAAAAGTTTGCCCAAAAGTGGGTTAACCATAATATTGCAGTAATTTGATGGATTGTTGACATCTCCACTCTTAAAGATGGGGATAACCACACTAGTTGTTCAGTCTGATGGGAAACTCTCACAGGCAACATGGTTGAAGATATTCTTTATATGAGGTGCAAGGATTTCCACTCCCCCTTTAAAAATTTAGCTTGCAACCCATCAATGTCCCTAGCTTTACCATTTGCTAGAGTCTTTATCCCTATTTTGATATCCTCAACTGTGAAGATTTCCTTCATTGTATTCACAAATGGAGAGCATACTCAAGCCGTTGAGCATTCGTAATGCTATTATTTATTTGTTTTTTGGCCTGCTACAACTCTCTCCAAAACTTCTTGGGGTCATGTTTTTTGAGGGATATTAACTTTTTCCTTCTAGTTGTGACATACTCTTCTTTCTTTGTGTGAATCAATTTTTTTATACCATTTCTTGAGTTCTTTGTTTGTTTCATTCCCTTTCATAGATCTCTTTGCTGTTGTACATTCTTCATCATACCATGGGTTAACCAGAAAAGTATTAGTAGCCCTTTTTTTTGTTTTTTGATCTTTTAAAGAAAGATTAGAAACTCAGCTAGATGAACCATTCAAGACTCAAATTATGGGAAGTGATATGGTGGAAGTTGTCACTTTCCCACTTGCCATTTTTTGCCTAGAGTTGATACAAGAATGTATAAATAGATAGGGCATATACAAAGTTTACTCCCACCCAGTCTATTACAAGGTTCAACCAATGTGTAGATAAACTTTGAAATGTCATTGCCATAAACTAGTTGCTAAAGTTTCAAAAGGGCGGCTCATGGTTGTTGAAAACCCTCACCAAGGATCATATGAAGCCCTATGTTAAATATTTGATGGTGCTATCGCACAGAGTCAAAGGTGCCTCACAGGTGCATTTATTTGTTGAATGAATGTTCTTTTTTATCTAACTCATTTATGACTATTCACATTAAATTATATTTGAGTTAGGAGCTATAAACTTAGATAAAGTTTGAGGTGAACGTGTTTTAGTTTAGGAGCATCCCACTAATGTTTAGGCCATCAATACCATTATTTGCTACTTTGTTTGTAGCTCTATATGCTTTTCTATATACATGTTTAATGTTTATAGTTGAAAATGATTTTACTTGTTTCAATTTTTTCCCTAGCATTGAATTTAATTTCCAATTTCGTGTTTTTCCACATCTTATAGCATTAACGATGATATGTGAATTCCCTTTGATTTCCAAAATTTTAATGCCTAAATCTTTGCTTAATTTTAGTCCTTCTGACAAAGAAGTTATTTTTGATACTCTGTTAGTGGTTTTGTGAATAGGTTGTGTTAGCTTTGCTATATATTTTTCCTTCCCATGTGTGTATTATACATCCAATTCCAACATCACTAGGATAACCCCTAGCTGCCCCATCTAAGTTCAACTTTTACCAACCATATTTAAGAGGTTCCCATTTGCAATTAACCAAATCTTCATTACTTTTATTTCCCCCTTTTTCATATTGAGGTGGGATTATCAATCCAACCCAATTTAATATGATTGCTCCATCCCATTGTGTAAATATTCCTTCAACATGTTTAGCATTTATGAGCATATTATTTAGAATTATGCAATATTTTCTTCTATTTTGTTAATTAGGGAATGAGTTGTCACATTTTTGTCTTGGAATATCCTATTAGTTGTTCCAGTCACATTTTGGGTGTCAAATTTTAGTTTGAGAGGATGTCATCTTCATCTTAAGGCAATAGTTTGTGCTCCTGATAGGTTGCATCCATGTTTTGAGGGCATGCATTGTGATTTCAAGGATTGACATTGCATACTTAGGGGCCACGTTGGAGTTTTAAGTGGCAACACTACTTATATAGGAGGTTGCGATCAATGTAGGAGGCAATGTTTACTAATCCCACCTAATGTGGGAACTGGGAAATGTTATCAGGGTTAGCTGCAAGCCTCGTCAAAGTCTAAGAATTAAGCTGGGTAGTTCTTATTGCATACCTTTCAACTTTGGTTTTTGGCACTTCTCTGCGCATACAAGTTGCCAAGCAAGTGTTTGACAGAATGCCTCTGTAAACCACAATATTCTTTGCATCAGCTTCTTGATGCAAGTTCACCTCTCTTGGATGTGAGACTTGTGTTCGGTGGTCCCTAGTGATCATGGACCCCCACTTGATCTAGTCACACTCTAGCAGCTCCAACAGTTTCCTGATCTCTTGTCTATTGTGGAGAACAATAATGTAGTCCTGAAAGACGCAACTCTTTTGTCATCCACACACTCTCTTAAACTCTTTGATCATTTGTGCATGGTTGAAGCTGATAAACGTACTCTTCAAGATTCTGTGTAGTCCCTAGTAGACGATACTGCAGGCCTCAGATAAGATCTAGACTCTGTTATCAGGCAGCTCAATGAAATGGAAACTATCAAAGAGAAACAATCAGAGGTTGTAGAGAGACATTCCTCTCTGTTGTCTAAAACTGAAGACAAGTTGAATACTTGGGCCTCCTTGTGCAACTCTATTGCTGCTACACCCGTTGCCGATGTTGAGTTTCTAGTTAAAGAGAAGATGGATGACGAGCGTGTGAGGTGAACTCGTGAATTGAACCTATGGGTTTGTGGTCTTTGCCCCAATGCAGACCCATCTGCAGCTTGGTACTCCTTTCTCATGGACCAACTTGGTGTCTCGAAAAAACACACTTGAGAGGTGTTGGTTAGGCCCTAATGACACTTTATTTATTTAGTTTCTCTCCCTCTCTGACATGTTGTGGGCTCTTAGGGCTAAGAGGAAGTTATTCCGTCTTCCCACCAAGATCTACTTGGATGAGGACCTCATGAAATACTAGACGATCGTGCTGAAGCATTCCAAGAGCCTCGTTGCTGAGGCTAGCTGTAATGGTAAGTGGGTCGTTATCCATAATCTTAGGGCAATTATTCGCGATTGTCCTCCTAGTGGTTGGGTTTCGAGATAGGTCCCCAAGGTTGCATGACGTTCTCACCAATAGTTGGTCAAGGGTGGACCCTACTTTGACTCTCTTCTTCTCAACTGTTGGACCAATAATGGCTCTTTGTGGTCCCTCCTAGGTCTCCTCCATGATGTTCTTGGTTTTGCGGATATCCTAGTCATCGTCGAGATGCACGAGAGTCCCATTCGTCCTCTTTCAGGTTTTGCTAGGTATCAGTGACTATCCACTTGTAGGGAGGAGGTGCGTGCCTCTGGTGGTGTTTGGGGCTCAGGTGGTGTGGGTTGTTTGGTTAGAGACGATCTCTTCAGTGCTACCTCGTTGGTCCACACTGACGTCCATGCCAGATTCATGTGGATTCGTATTAGTCCTACTAGTCGACGTCAGAGGGACATATTTATCATTGTTTGCTATTTCCTGCTTGCTTCTTCCCCATATGACATTCACAGTGCGGAGGGCGGGGGCCCATTCCTTGGCTTGTATGAGTGCATCTCCAAGTTTGCAGCTATGGGAGACCATTTTACTAGGGTATTTTAATGTCCGAACTAGAGATTTGCAGACTCCTATACACGATCGTTGCTTTGATTGGACTTGCACTTCTAACACAGATCACGCTTTCTTGCGTCTTTAGCACACCTCAGAGGATTGTCAGGGGGAACTCTTTATTTACGGTGGTCACCTCCTCTAGCTCTGCGAGTCCTTCGACCTGGTGATTCTGAATGGCCTCCCTTGCTTTCATGGTTCCAAATTGTTCACTTGTAGGCCCCACGATGGAGGTACCAGTGTTGTGGATTATGCCCTTGTTTGTGCCCCCTTCATTCCCTCCATTGACCACTTTACTGTCACCCACCTTCCCCTGGCGAACCATGCTCTTCTCAGTCTCATGCTTCGCTTCTCCCACTGCCATTTGCCTCCTCTTCTTATCTACCCTTCCCCATGTGCCCAACAGGTGCCTATCTGTACCCTTATCTACTTTCGCTTCCTTGAGAGTGATGGTGACCTTTTCCTCTTCTATCTCTGACGACTCCTTCCCCTGGTTGGTTCCCTCTTTTCTTGTGAGGTCTCCTCCATGTTTGAAGTTTTGGCCGCTGAAAATTGGGAGTCTGCTCTCCTCTCCATCCCTCACTCCCTCTATTGCCGTGCTTTCTATCGTAGCACTTGCCCCATGAACCACTGGTTCAATGATGACTGTAATTCTTTCCACCTCTGCTTGCAATTTGCGTTCTTGTTGCACTCTGAGTATTTCATTAGTATTTGCCACTGCTATAGTCATTTCCTTGGCTATGAGAAGTGTTTGTTCATTTCTTCCCAGTGACATTCCATTTGTGACACTTTATCCCGCAACCCGAAGCTTTTTTGGTGTACTTTGCTCCCTCGCTCCTCCTCCTCGCCCTCCACCCTCAACCTCTGCTACCTCACTACTCATGCCTCCATTCTCTACAATATCCCTGGTCAACCTCCTCTCCTCTTTACCCGCCTCCCAACTGCCACCTCTTCGCGCCATCCATCATTCATGAGGCTATCAGATTCATGAACACGAGTAGAGCTGCGGACAAGGAGGGTTTTCAGGTCGAGCTCCTCAAGGTTGATGTCCCCATCCTAGTTTCCTTTCTTTCCGTGCTCTTCAATAGTGTGGTTTGTACTGGCTTCCCCGATTCATGGTCAAGGCTCATCATCTATCCGAATATCAAGACTAGCTCGACTTTGGATTGAAGTAACTACAAAACTATCATGATTGGACACACCTTTGATAAGCTCTATGCTACAACTTTGAACATTATTCTTTCTAGCGAGCTTATTGACAGGACAACACGCAAAGCTAGGGGTCAGGTTGGTTTTTGGGCTGATTACCAGACCATGGACCATATTTTGACATTGCGGGCCATGATCGAGGAGGCTTGTCATCGCTTCTAGAAAGTCTAGTGTTGCTCTGTGGACTTTCGTAAGGCCTTTAATACCATCCTGCGGGTTGCCCTCTTCTAGAGACTAAGAGACATCAATATTTCAAAGATTTTGTTGACTGCCATTATGAGATTATATGAGAGTGTTACTGGTAGATTCAAGACGCTAGAGGGTTTTTCAGCCCCTATTCAGAGCACCATTGGGGTGAAATAGGGCTGCCCTCTTTCCCCCACCTTGTTTGGTATTTATATTGATGAGCTGGAGACCTTCCTTAGGGACTCCTCACTCCCTGTGGACAGTTGCTACCTGCATCAGGTCTTGATCTCCATTCTATTGTTCACTAATGACATGATCCTTCTGGCCTCCTCTCGTAAGAGTCTTCAAAGATTCCTTGATGGCTTGGCCTCTTTTTGTGACCTTCTTCAGCTCTCTATGAACCCAAGCAAGACTTGGGTTATGGTCTTCAATTGCTTGAAGACCTCTCATCTACATTTCTACTTCCAGGGTCATGAGATCGAGATCACCACATCATGTGTACCTTGGGGTCAAGTTCTCTGGGCCTCGCTTCAACTTGAGACTCGCCATCCATCCTAGGGTTTGCAAGGGTATGGGCTCCCTTGCCATGTTCGAGAGATAGTGCTTTAGACATCACTTACAGGACACTTCATTGAAGTTGTCCCTCCTAGACTCCTTTGTCAGATTGACGGTTCTTTATGGCTCGGTGGTTTTGGGCCCCTTTCTCCTTGATTATGACTGGGCTTTCATTAAGTGTGTCTAGACCCTTTTTCTTCGACGTATTATCAGTTGTCATTAGTTCACCCCCCATAGTATTGTTCTAGCCGAGTTCAAGGCCCATCCCTTTAGGTTGGCCACCATTTTTGATCTGATTTGTTTTCTTCACTATCTTCATGGTTTTGCTAACTCTGCGGGTGACTGGTTGAGATACTCTTACTTAACTTATTGCTTCTCTGTCATTGTAGCCAATTCCGATCCATCCTCCCGGGCTCGTTGTTGGTTTGCGTAGGCTTCTTTCTTTGTTGAGCTCGATTGGGATTGATATTTACCACCTCCCTCCCTCCTAGTTCTCTCTCAATGCTCCTGCCCACCTTGTCCCCTAACAATACGATTTGAACCAACATGTCAGACTTGACATTTACTGATAGTATATCACCACAACTTGGTGTAACCTTGCTGGCAGGTTATGCCTGAAGATGGCCTTTTATGCTGAGCACTTTTTGGTCATCAAAGACGGTATTATTATGCCCCCTTAGCTACTTGTCTCGGTGTTGGTGTCATGTCGTACACATCTCTCTGGGCTCCTTCAAGGTTGGCTTCCACTAGCTTCGGATTCAAATAGATCACAACATGGATAGAGAGGACTAGGCTTGTCACTTGTGTACCTTGGGCATGACTGAGACGAAGATCCATTTCATTTTTCTCTGTTCCGCCTACTATGTGATTCATGGGAGATTCTATTGCTTATTTAAGGAGTGTAGCTCCCTTGCTACCTTTTTCAACTATACGGGTAGAGATGCCTTGCACTATACCTTAGAGAGACTATGCAGCTCTGCAACCACACTTTATAACTCTTATTCCCCTAGAGAGTGACCTTGATTTAACTTATCACTGCTTTCTTCTCTCCCTCGTCTCCTGCTTGTGGGACAAAGCGACCTTCCAGTGCCACCATTGCTAGCCACTCCAGATCTGTGAGACCTCATTGTTGTTATACTTGTCAGCCACACACTCCCAACTTTTCTCGACGACAGTTTAGGACACTTGCTCACCCTAGTTCATACCCTTCGGTGCCTGGCTTCTTTTTTATCGAGGAAGGACCCTTAGTCCTTGCCTTTTTCTTGTGCTTCTTGCTTGTTTTTGTTTCTCTTGTTTTTCCTGTTTGCTTCTTTCCTTGGCACTGTCTGGTGCTCTTATAGCTAGTGGTCTTTTATCTTGTACACTTTTCAGTCCCATAAACCCTTGTGGTCTCTTGTTGGACATTAATATATTTATCTTATTTTACAATTATTGAAGGTGTTATTATCCATAAATAATTTTATAGGTTATTATGCATTCTTGTGGACCATTGTTTGAGGAAATATACTATGTTGTTATTGTTTGTCAAGCACCAAGTAAGTTTATGGAAAATAATGTTCCAACATTATTTGGTGTATCGACAATTGAGTATGATGTGATCCATTAATTCATCCTCTTGCTTACGTAATGAACAATTTGAAGGTCGTTTGTAGCCTAGTTCTTTAAAACATTCAACTATTATAATATTTTTTTGGAGAGTTGCCCAAAGAAAGTTACCGGCCTTGGGCACACAAGCTTTATTCTAGTGTAGAGTGAGAGGGATATCTATGGGTTGTAAATTGTGTGACTCCACAATTATACTATATCTTTCTTTAACTTTGTATTTACTATCTTTCCATCCCCCCAAATGATTTAATCCAATCTATTTTTAGTGAGAATTGTCTTTGATTTAATAATTTCATTAATTTTGATTTCCGTTGTGTTGATATGGGTGTGTCATATAGATTTTTCCATTGTCATCACGAAGAGGGGTTTGTGTCATTTTTGACAATGTAATGGTTCAATGTATTGCCCATGCATGTTTAACTACTTCTTTAGTGTTAGCATTTATTTTGAGTGAGTCTAGTGGTTTAAATCCTGTTGACGAGTCTTCCCAAAAGAGTGCTTCTTCATGACTATCGATGTCTCATGTTATATTTTGTTTATTATGTGTTTGCATTTCATCATGAATTTCTATATCCAAGATCCTTTGGGGTGCTTTTTTGGTCTAAAGATGTTTATGGGATCTTCTCTTAATATGTATTTATTTAGTAGGATTGTAGCCCATTTTCTATGAGGTTTTTGAAACATATTCCAAATTAGATTAGCACCTAGTAACATGTTTTTCCATTGAATGTTATTAATACCTAAACCACCACCTTTAATGAACTTGCATATGTTTTCGCATTTGATCATAGCAAATTGTTTATTTGTCAAGGTTCCTTGCTAGAAAAAAATTGTAAGTTTTGACTCTAAATTTCTTTTACTATTTGCCATAGGAAAAATTGACATTTAATATGTTTGAATTGTTGAAAGTACAAATTTGATCATTGCTTCTCTTCCAACATTAGACAACGATCATCCTTTCGAGCTATCCATTTTATTCTGAAGTTTAGAAGTTAGTGTTTCCCAAAGTTTTAAACAAATATTACCTTTTTCCAAAGTTATTCCTAAATATTTGTATAAAAAATTACCACTTTAAAAACCTATAATTTTAGAAATTCCAATTTATCTTTTAAGTTTTGTGTTTAAAGAAATGATTTTTGATTCGTCTACATTAACTTTTTGAGCTAATGCTTCATATTGTGGTTTAGTATGTGTTTAAATTGACGTACTTCCTTTTTGTGCTAGTTTAAGATAGAATAGTGTGATCAACAAACTGTTGAGTAATATTAGGCTCATTATAAGGGATTATGATGCTAGTGATTTTACCTTCTTGATGTTCTTTATTAATAGTTTTGCCTAGAGATTCTACCGTTATAACAAAGAGAAACATAGGTTGGTTTCTACTTTGTACTCAGCAATAAAATGGACATTTTTCATAAATTTATATCTAGTTGTAAAAGTATTCATGTTTCTATTTTATATTTAGTAATTGTAAATAAAAATATAAAGTAGAAATATTTCTTAAATATGCAAGAACAATTAGAAAGATTCTTTTAAAATGTAGATTTTACTTTAAAAGTGTTAAGATAAGATAAGATAAATCTATTAATGTCCAACAAAAGACCACCAAGGGTTTAAGGGGCTCAAAGCATACAACCAAAGAAGCAGTGGACAACAAAACACCAAACAGTGTATGGGAGAGAGCAAGCAAGAAACAAAGCAAGAAAGGAGCCAACAAGGAGGCAAGATCTAGGGGTCCTTCCCATGCTGAAAGAAATCCAACATTGGACGAGATAGTTCTGGGCAAGAAGGAACTCTGGACCGTTGTTGCGAGTTGCAGGAGTGGTGTCGCTAAAGAGTAAGAGTAAACTTGGTACGAGGTCTCATTGAGCTGGAGTGGCTAGCCATGGGGGTACTAGAGGCACTGGAGGTCTGCTTCAACCCTTGCATCATAGACAAAGGGGGTGAAGAAGGTGGTGATGAGGAGTTGATCCGAGGCCTTCTGGGGGCTTAGGCGTTGTAAAGTGTGGTCCTGAAACTGCATTGCCTCCTTGAGATAGAGCACCAAACACCTCTAATCCGTGTACGCAAAGAAAGCCATGAGGGAGCTACACTCTCTGAATAGACAATAGAATCTCCCTTTAATCTCATAGTAGGATGGGCAATAGAAGATGAAATGGGTCTCAGTCTTAGCCTCAGATAAGGAGCACGAGCGACATATCTGATCCTCTCTTCCCATATGATGATCAATATGGATCCATAATAGGTGGTAGCCAACTTTGAAAGATCCAAGGGAGATGTGTAAGATAAGATAAGATACAACAACAAGATAAGATAAGTTAAACTATTGGTGATCTAATAAAAAAATTAAAATCTAGTTTAATCATGAATTTTTAAAAAAATGGAAAGAAAGAATACTTTGATTTTAGTTATAGATTTCTTTTTATGATTATTAAATTTCAAGATTAGGATTTATTTCACTTGTAAAATTTGCATGCAAAACTAAAAATTAGAATATAAATTTTGTTTACATATTTTGCAAAGCAATTAGAAAGGTTCTATTCATATCTTAATTTTAGTTTTGAATTTATTTAGATTAATTGTTGATTCATTTAATGTTTTAAAAATAAAAATAAAAATTGATTAATGTTAGGATATAAGTAGGATAAGAGATACATTTTAATTATGTTTTAGAGCTTAATGAAATTTTGAGTAGATATGTTACTATTTAATTAAGTTTGGGGTTAGAGAATTAATTAGCTTTATGATTATGATAAAGATTAATAAGGGTTGGGGATTAATTAGTATTGGGCCTAGCGTTAGGAATATGGTTAGTGTTTAGTTAACTTCTTAAAATATTGAGATTTAAATATAGGATATTGTTCTTTGATAAAGCTAAAGTAAATTATCAATCCTATCTTTGACCTTTAGTTCGCTAACCCAATTTCTACCTCTAGCCATACCCCTATTCTTATTACTTTAAATCCTAACTTGTAGAAAATTTGAACAAATCAAATCCTATTACTAAATTATATATATATTTTTAAAGATACACACACATGCACACATGAATCATAACCCTAATCTCAAATGATATTATCAAATTTATTATATATACCTATACAAGTCCTAAATGTAACTCTAATCTAACCCAACATGAAACCTAACTGTCAAATTAACCTTAACACTATTATAACTAATTCATAACCTTGATCCCACCCTTAATTTCACTATAATCCTACCCTACGTATTATTAAACCCTAACAATAATCATACTCTACTTTTAATAAAACCCTAGTTTTATAATTAACTTCTACTCTAAGTGTAACTCAAAGATTTCCCTCCAATTGCATCTTAACCTCAGCCTAGCCTTAATTATAACCCTAATTATCCTTTAACCATAACATAATTGAACTTCTTTATCCCTATTTGAACACTAATTGTAATTTAACCCTAAATCTAACCATAACCATAACCCCAACCCTAATAGTGAGACTATCCAAACCCTAATTGGAATCCTAATAAAATCCTAATCTAAACCCTAACCAAAACGCAATGAGTACTATATCCTTAGTCCTAACATTAATCATAATTCTAACACTAAGCATAATTATAACCCTCACTCTAATAATATCACTAACAATAATCTTAATCCAAAATCATGGTATAAATTATAACCCTAACCACAATACCAATCCTATGTCTAAACTTAATCCTAACCCTAACCCTAATCACATCCCTAACAATGAAGTATACCCTAAATCTAACCCTGCTCTAAAACTAATCCTAAACCATAAACCTAACAATAATCCTAATTCATAAAAGGTAAAAAGGTTAGGCCCTCCATTCCTTTTGATATGCCATTACATTCTCAAAAGTTGGGAAAGAAAGGGAAAGCTTGGTTGTGGTTTACCCTTTATTTGGTTTTCTTGGCTCTTTTGGCCTGTTGTTCTCTGTTGTTTGACATGGTGAGGGACCCATTGTTTATTCTTCTTTTTACCATGGGGTTTCAGGTGCTCGTTCAAAACCTGTTTGTGTGGTCGATGAGTACTATATTATATGCGATGCCACCCTGGTCATTGTCTCTTGTTGGGTGACCTGTTTCACCTTTGGACTGTAGTTTTGTTTGGTTTGGGCTTCTTTGAAAATTTTATGATTTGTAAAGGGTTTCAGGCTCCCTTCAAAACCTATTTTTCTTATCAAAGACAATAATCCTAATTCGTAAATCACAATTGTATGAATTAAATCACAATTGTATCTTTAGGCCTAAATGCTAAACTCTAATTATAAATGTATATTCCTAATATTAATCTTAACCCTATATCTTAACTCTATTACAAACCTTAACCCTAACCCTAATACAAAAGATTGACAACATAATACAAGATAAATAAATTAATATTTAATATAAAAATGATGTGTAATAATAGATTTCTATAAATCTAAAATTTAAGTATTTTTAACATATTTTATTTTTGTATTCATTTGTTATCTATTTGTTACAATACTTTCTAATATGTGCACAAAGTTAAAGTATTGGTTTAAATGGATTTGGAAAATATGTATGAATAATTAATTGTAATTGACATGTCGAAAATATATCAAACGCTAAACGTGTTTCTTACTCAATCTTAATTCTAAACACAATCCTAACCATTATAGAAGTGCTAAGCCTAACCATTATTTGAACTCTAACATGAACATTAATCCTAATATTGAACAAAGACCTACTATAATTATTATTTTACTATAACCTTAATAATAATCCTAATCGTAAACATTTTGTTACCCTAATAATATATTTTTATTCTTGTACTCACTTGTTACAATACTTTCTAATATGTGCACAAGGTTAAGATATTGCTTTAAATGGATTTGGAAAATGTGTACAAATAATCAATTGTAATTGACATGTCAAAAATATATCAAACGCTAAATGTGTCTCTAACTCAATCCTAATTCTAAGCATAATCCTAACCATTGTAGAAGTGCTAAACCTAACAATTATTTGAACTCTAACATGAACATTAATCCTAATATTGAACATAGACCTACTACAATTATTATTTTATTACAATCATAATAATAATCCCAATCCTAAAAATTTCGTCACCCTAATAATAATTCTAAGCTTAATCCCTATCCTAACCCTAACTCTAATGTAAACTCTAAACTAAATTATAACTACAACACAAAATTCTAAGCCTAACCATATACTTGACCCTAACATTAAACATTATCATTGACTCCTAAGTATAACTGTAGCCTTAACATCAACCCTAATTGTTATCATACTCATCAAATGCTAAATCTTAACCATAAATTCTAAAACCTAATCGCAACTCATAAATCATAAACATAATGCTATACCTAGCCCTAATGTAAATTCTAACCTTGACCCTAATTAAATAAATTTATTCAATTTATAACACTCATCTTGGCCCTTATTTGTACCCTAACCATAAGTTTAAACCCTAACCCTAACAATAATCGTACTCATTAAATCCTACGCCCTTATCATGAATACTAAAAGCTAATCTTAAATGGCGAATCATAGATATAATGCTATTATATTATCCTAATTATATTAATTTATTCAATTTATGAAACTTAACCCTAGCCCTCATAGTAACCCCAACCCTAATATTAACTCTAACCATATGTCTTATTGGTAAACAAATTTGTCATTGTGAAATTATATCTTAACTTGACCTTGTTTGCCCTGTAATCCGTGATAACTGTGCCAATAGTTAGAGATACTACAAGTGATCACTATCAACTTGCAATCTTACTTTGTGTTTGAGAGGGGCAACTCTCTCATCTGATGTACATATGAGGAAAGAGAGAAACCCAAAAGATATACATACAAACACCTAATTGGGTTCCTAGAAGACGACAATTTGCAAGGAGTTTTGAGCACGAAATGTAACAATGTCAAAGAATGGATAACATACCCTAACATATGAAAAGATAAACTATCTCATCACATTCACTTCAAGATACCAAAAGATGAATGTTTTTCTTTGCATGAATCACATAATCCATATAAATGCATAAAATAATCACTAATTTAACCTACGATAAATCAATGATCAAAGCTAAGGACATTTCAGACATAGGAATAAATGCCGCCTTCATTATCTTCTTGAGAGTATAAAAACTTAGAAAACATCACACATTATATGAAATTGAAATTTATTAAAGGTTCCTTAGTATTTCAGCAGAGTTTCCTCTTTGTAAAAGTTCTCCTTCCGCCTTTTACAAAGCAAAATGATAACTTGTATAGACTCTAGGTTAAGATAAGATAAGATAAATTTATTAATGTCCAATAAGAGACCAACAAGGGTCTAAGGGACTGGAAACAGTACAAAGGAACAGATGCCAACAGAGGGAGCACCAAGTGGTGTTCGCAAAAAGAACGTGAAAGCCAAACAACAAAATAACCAAGAAAAGGGAATAACAATAGCTAAGAACTCCTCACAGGTGAGAAGTAGTCTAGAATGGAAAGGTGGACATTAGTGCAATCAGGTACTCTGGAAGGTTGCCTTTGAGGTCTACTAGAGGGATGTTGCCGAGTGTAATCTTTGCAGGGTCACATGGATCTGGTGTGAATCGAGATATTGTAGAGAGGCTGCTTCAATCCTCAAGCAGGAACTGTGGGACTGAAGAAAGAGGTGATAAGCTACGTAGGGGTCAATGTTGAGCAAAGTTGGAGCTATATATTGTGCTCACGAAGCTACATGGTCTTTTGAAGATAGAGTGCAAGACAATGCTGGTTAATATATCTGAAGAATGAGGGAAGAGACTGATACTGTCTAAACAAACAATAGAATCTCCATCAAACCTCATGGTAAATGAGAGAATGAAAAATAAAGTGAGACTCGGTCTCAACCTCCCGATGTGGCAAACCTAACAGATCTTGTCCTCCCTACCAATCTGGTGATCAGTCTAAACATGTAGCAGTGAGAACCCACCCTGAAAGATCTGCAGGAGATGCAAAGAGCATAAGTCCAACGACAGGTGAGGTACCAAGGATGTAAGATGATCTTGTCCTAGATTTCAAGAAAGTGCTCAACATAGAAAGCCATGCATGGACATAGTCCACCCTGGGGGATTCCTCTAGGTTGTGATAACATATAGTGTGTAGATGTCAAGTCTAAAATGCTCATTCAACTCCCGATGAGGTGGAAGAAGATGAGGTGGAGTGTCCAGAGAAAACTGGAAGAGGGAAAGATGATCCAAACTAATACCAATCGAAACTAAGAGAGCAGAGACCTAGGTGTACCAATAACAAGATCTGTGACCAGAGTTAGAACTCGCCACCTCCATAGAGGAGCAATAAGCCAAGAAGGAATATCTGTGACGATTGTTAGAGGAATCAATGAAGCTCTAGAGCCGGTGAATTAGCCAAACTGAATCAAAGATGGTCCCAATTTGAAAGGATGAGCACCAAACTCGGCCAGAATGATGCTGTGTGGTGTGAACCAGTGACATCTGATAATGTGCAAACGAAAAGACTTTGGACTCTCTCAACAAAGGCCCAATTAGACTCCAAGAGAGAGGGGCCCCAAACAGTAGAACCATAGAGGATAGTCGGCTTGACCAAGGAGTCAAGAAGAGACATCTTAGTCGTGGTGTCTTGGAAGTTGTGTTGAAAGCATTGTCGCTTAAGAAGAGCAAGGGAGCCGAGCCCTTATTGACTCTGGGTTGCATGGCTGGTCTTAGGGTGAATCAAGGTCCAAAAAATTTAACCCCCAAGTAAGTATATGAAGATGCAATCTCAATCTCGGTACCCTAGAAGTAAAAATGGAGATGAGATGTCCTTAAACAATTGAAGACCATAACCTAAGTCTTGCCGATATTAACAACTAGCTCACGTGAATCGTAGAAAGAGGCCAAGCCATTAAGGAGACCCTCGGGAGAAGATGCTAGGAGAATCACATCATCAACAAATAGGAGAATAGAGATCAATACCTGATGTAAATAACAACCATCACGAGGGAGCGAACAATCATGGAGAAAAGCCTCAAGCTCATCAATGTAGATGCCAAAGAGACTGGGGGAGAGAGGACAACCCTATTTCACCCTGATAGTGCTCTGGATAAGATCAAAGAAGCCTTGTGGAGTCTTGAATCTGCTCACAACATGCTTGTATAACCTCATAATAGTTATAAGAAGAATCTCCGAGATCTTGATGTCTCTAAGACACTGAAAGAGAGCTGCTTGAGGAATAGAGTCGAAAGCTTTGCGAAAGTCAACAAAACAACAATAAACTTTCATCGAGCAGTGGCAAACCTCCTCAATGATGGCCCATAAAGTCAAAATGTGATCAGTGGTCTGAAAATCTAAACGAAACCCAGCCTAACCTATAGCCGAACAATGTTGCTGATCGAGCTCATTGGTTAGGATACCGTTTAGCACAGTCACATAGAGTTTGGTGAAGGTATGCCCAACCATGATCATCTTGTAATTTCTGGGGTTAGAGGCTAGCCTAGATTTATTGATCAGATAGATAATATGTTGTGACCAAGAGTTGGTGAAGCCAACACAAACCACTCGATTAAAGAGCACTGTAAGAAAGGGACCTAGGATAGAGATACCCAACTTGAAATCCTTCATCATCTGGAGTTTTTCTATTGTTCATAACTCTAATTGCCTCACTAATGCGGGAGAAGGAGAAGAGGTGACAATGGGTGGGGGGGAGGATGAGATGGAGAGGGGTCTGGCCAGGAATATCATAGAGTGTGGAGGTGTGGGAGGCAAGGGAGTGAAAGTCCAGAGTAGAGGGAGGGGGGGCATGGCGAGGAAACATGGTGTGCCAAAAGAGCTTTGGGGACTGGAAGAACATGGCACAAAGAGACTTACACTGCATTAAAGTGAACTTCCATTTCTTATGGCGAAGAAAGTGGCGATAGTTGAGCATCAATTGAGAGGAAGAGGAAGAAGAAGTAGTGGGTAAAGCAGAGCGAAGCATGCGATGAAAGGGTATGTAATCCTCATCGAACCACTGATTCATGGGGTAAGACTTGTGAGTGGGACGAGTGGTGAGAAAGGAGGTGCAGTGGGGAATGAAGAGAAGGGTAGACTCCCACAAGGCAGACACAAGTAAGTGGAACATAGAGGTGATGTCCCGAGAGTTGGGGAAGGGGTCTTGGGGGAGAATTTGTTTGAGGTGATGGATGAAGAGCTCTGCATCACCATCGAAGAAGCGAAAAGAAGTGAGAGCATGGGGGGAGGGAAGAGGGGGGCAAGAAGCGGATAAGCAAGGAGGAGAAGGTGTCAGGGGTCCCCGAAGGGTAATGCTAAGGAGGGCATGGCCAACTAGAGGAAGGCGAGAGATGGTAAAGTGGCAAATGAGAGGGATAAAGGAGGCAGTAGAGAACATAGTCAACAATGCTAGCACCACCACCATGTGGCCAACAAGTGAAAAATTTGGATCCAGGAAAGCAAGAGAGTCCATTCAAGATCACTAAGTTAGAAGACTCACAAAGCTATAACAAATTATGACCATACTTGTTGAAGGGCCCCTGAAAATCCTTGGAGAGCCGAAGCAGACTGGCAAAACCAGGATTAGATCAGTCGTACACATGGGATTAGATCTACGATCATGGAGAGGAGGATGTAGGTCTCTGGTTCGTGCGTTAAAGTCTCCCAAAATAATGATGTCCCTCATGGCGTAGAAGTTGGTAATGTGCTCAAGAAGGTCCTCCTAGGGGTCCTCACCCTTAGTGTTGTGAATTGTATAGGACGAAGATGTTGGCGGGAAGTAAGAAACAACGATATAGGTATCTCTATAGAGAAAGGTTCCTCAATCAATGTGAATTGACATGAATATAGCATAGCTGTCAGAGTGAACCAAGGAAATTCTACTAAAAAGGTGGTCTCGAATAAGATAGGCGACCCCACTAGAACCTCTAACCTCGCCGGAACACCAAACTTCGTCTCTAAAAGAGGAGAGCCACTGATAGCCAGAAATACTTAGAAGAGGATGCATTGGGCTCTCATGTGTCTCTATAATAAAAAGAAGGTTGACATAACCAATAGCATCATTAAGTAAGCCAGGCATAGACCAGAGGATACCATTACCACTCTAGCAGTTGAGACACAAAGAGCCTGTGCTCAACTGCTGCTGAGCCAGTAATTTGGCCTTAGAGGCTGTTGGGTGTTCGTTTTGCATGAGGTCAACGACAGGAATCCATAGTGTAATTCCTCTCTTGAAAAGAAAATATTTTTAAGGATCCACTCCAAGGTTCAGTGTTTGTCTTGCGACATACCAAAATCTGCTCAGTAGAAGATAAATGTGAATGTTCACGAGGAGGCTTTTGTTGGTTCCAAAAACTCTTTTACCTTAGAATCAAGTAAAATCTGTTCGCTGTCTCAAAATATCACACCAAAAGAACAATATTTTTGTATTTTCTGTTTTCCAATGAATGCAACTCTAACAATGCAGCTAGTATGAGGTCCTATTCTAACGGGGGGGTTAGCAAAGCAAATAACGAAACTGAAAGCAAATAACATGAAATCAAATAACTTGAAATTGAAATTCCTAAACGGACATAAGCTATAGAACACAACACGCTGTGAGTTAAACCTTCAAAGAAATCAGTAGGAAACCAATGAAAACAGGAGCAGCGCTTCCTAGAATCCACTGATGCAATCGTCAGTGAGAATTTTTAACAAATTGAATGATGTTTCACTCTTTATCAAATCGCAAGGCCACAAATAGTGCGTTCATGCGAGACAAAAAGCTATGTAGACACAATCGGGTGATCTCTTCTCAAGCTCGTTACGTCAATGAAATTCATATATCTGTAGCAAACACTAGAACTAAAAGATCACACAACCAGAAACAACGCAATAAACCTTTGGCTCAATCACAATCTTATGAATAAAATCTACAAAACAATGACACATCCAGGCAAAAATAACTACACTCCAAATGTGAACACCAAAATCATAACTTTATTACATAATAACGATGACCCTTTTTACATTTTACAATGGGGTATTCATAAGAAATCATCTCCTCAATTTGTGTTGAGAGTGAGAGATATCTTGATGCAATAAAATGCTTTTAAAACATTAAAACAAACTAAATATATACAAACTAGTAATCTAACTGGTGCTTAGAGGGACTCCATCCATATTTGATTCATTAATTGGATGTATGAGCCCTTTACATGTCAAAAACACTGAAAGCATGAGAGAGAAAGTAGGAGGAAGCCATTAGTCAAAGTAGAAGTGCATGGAGACACCAAAAATAGAAGCTGACCCTTCACTTGATGTGTGTCGGAGTTAACTTGCCATCAAAATGCATTTCCAATGCATGGAAAGTGCTATTTTTGGAACTGGCAGTCAATTGTCGGCGCACCTCTGAATTGCAGAGCTGCGGACCTGCGGACCTCGACTGGGTCAAAATCTCAAAATTTTACTAAGTGTCAAAATTGAAATTCTAGCAATTGGGTTTTGCTCATCTTTATCCTAAAGATATGTTTGGATGTTTGCCCTTGAATTTCTCTATAATCTCAGTAATCTTAGTAGCATCGGGAAGATCCAAAGCCTCATACTTATCTTTGACCTTTTGTCTGTAGTTGTCCACCTTAATTCGAGTTTTTGCAAAATCCTCGAGTTTGGTATCCAATTCTAACAATGCTTCTTCTGTCCTGAAGGCTTGTCTGATGTCTTCATCACTGGATGCTTCCTCTAAAGTCTTTCTGAAGTTTTCTACAACTACCTCAACTAGTAAAAGCTTCTCTCATTCTTCATCTTCAAAAATATCCAAGCATGCATCACTATATAACTTTTCTGCTTCCAAAATTTGCTCTCGAGCTTGGTCCTTGAGCCTATGTATCTCATCATGCAATGTTTTCATCACTTTATTTCCCTCTACAATCTTTTCTATCCAATCATCTATCATGTCTAGCTCTTCTCCGGTATATACATCAATCAGAATGCGGTACCTTTGTCCTTTTATGGCCTATAGAATTTGCAAATCCTTACTCCAAACCTGTACCTCATCCATAATACTGAAGTCCTACCTCAAAATTGCCACAATCTTATCAACATTGTCTTATGTAGCATGCAATAATTTCAGGCTTCCTGTAATTATAGTGAGACCCCTATCCTTAAGGTTGTCTCGCCAATCCTGACAAGCTCTCAAAAATGGACTGAGCCGTACACCTTCCCCTTCTTTAAGAATGGTAGTCAAAGTCTCCTCAGGGCGTTCAGAATCAAGAGGACCAATAACTTTAGCTAGATATCCTTTCAAGATCTCAACTTGCCTTCGAAGTGTTCTGATTTCAATCTCATCACGTTCCATATGGTTAAGAACCTCTTTGACTCCCATAGTCATCATCTGTCGAGAAGTATCTCGTGTAGGCTTCCCTAACATGATATCCTTCACTTCATAGTCCTGAAGGCTGATAACTTCTTCATCTGTACCTTTCGGAGGGTGAGCCACTTGTGCAAATAAGTCCTAGTTTCGAGTAGTGGTAATGAATGCAAATGGTGTTGCATCCTGTAATGGAGAGTCAGGCTTGTTCAAAATCTCTGCAATGTCACAAATATCATCCTCTGAAGCAAGGAATTGATGCTTAGCACTTCTCATTATTTCCTTCCGGAACCATCTTGGGATATGTTTTTCTGTAACCTTGGCTCTAGATGATGAAGGGATGTGTTCAACTACATCCTTCCCTCTATCGCTCTTGCTTAGAGTCTCCTATTGTGAGGGTTCTTCTTCTGTGGTCTCAGTTTTTGTAGATCCCGTCATTTGATCCTCGACTTCCTGAGAAGGCTGTTGTATACATTCCATTACTTGTGTCTCTTTTGATGGCTCACTAGTAGGCCTTGGTTTTGGTTCTCCTTGTAATGATGATTTCTTCTAAACATGTCCCTCTGAACTCGGAGGTGGAGGTTTCACTGAAACCGTATCTACCATCACAACCTGAGGTGAAGATGGGGGAGTTGGATGAGGACCTTATGTCTCAGGTGGCATCTGCATCCAATCTTGCTGTTGAAATTCACTTGTAGGAGTATCTCTAATCTTATCTCCAACCAATTTTGTACCCACTGGCATGAAATCAAAATCTGGAATGGAGAGAATATCATCACCTAGCTCCCTTTTCTCATTCACCCATCGTTGTACTTCATCTTCCAAAGAAGAGAGCTCTACTGTTTCAGCTGGGGTGGGTGGTGGGGTATTTGTGACATTCTTCTTTCTTTCCAATTCTGTGGCTTTGGCCAATCGGGGTCTCCCTTGTAGAGGCACTTGCTCTTCCTCCCCATCTGACTCTGTTTCATCCTCATCTAATTCTTCCTCGGGAATGGTTTCAGGAACAGATGGACTAGGCACTAATATTTTACGAACTCTTTGCCTCTTGTTCATTCTAACGTTAACCCTCCTTTGCTTCTATGGAACTATAGGAGAAGTAGGCTCTTCATGGATCGGATGAATGGATGTCTCTGGAATCTCTCCCTCTTCTTGTTGGCTTGACAAAACATGAGGCAATGGAAAATCAACCTGGATATGAGAAATTCCAGGTTCTCGAGGGTCCTGGAGAGTAGATTCATGTTGTTGCAAAGGGGCCTGTTCTTCAACGTGCTCTATTTGGATCCTCTGAGGAGAGGTTCTCTTCCTCTTTTCCTTCTTCTTCTTTGATGGATGGTAGTATCCCACTGGACGATTAAGCTGGTAGACTATTTCTGGCCTGATAGGAGACTGGAGCGCAAAGATAGGAACTGTGACCTTCCTCCCCTTTACCCTTTCTGGGTGAGCATGTGCATGGAATATCATTGTGTCCGGAATCGGATCAAGTGGAAAGGGTTTCTTGATCCAACTCTTTGTCATTCTGATGACATGTCTTGCTCGATGATTAATATTATCTCCTTCCTCCCTATCAACTTCTGCATTCAGAATGGGCCTCTCGCCAACTTTATCTGTATTGAATAAGGGATCCAGTAGCTCTTGCAAATCTTGTAGCCTTATCTCATCCGGGATGGTCAAATGGAGAGCCTTCTCTGCTAAATACAAAGTCATTCTACAATAGTCCCTGATACGAACATCATAGTCATTTGTGGCATTCATCCAATGATCGTTAATGGCATCCTCGTGGTAGAACTCTTTTCCTACCAGATTTTCCACTTTACCAACATTGTCGAAGAATGGCCGGGGAGAGTTATATTCTTCGAGAGGATAGTTCTCCCATTCCCACTTGAAAGTCGAGATATTCTGCTTTCTCTTTACCTGGTATGCTCCTATTACAAATGGCCAATCCCAACAAGGCCTTCATTGTTTCTTGATCCTCTCATAAGCTAACTCAATCTGCCTAGAAATTTCCATTAGAACCAACTTGTCACTTGGGTACCTTGGGAGCTTCTTTGGATGAATGGATGCACCACCAACCCGAATGTATGTGAATGTCTGGAACTGGATGAAATATGCACTAAGGGCTGTGATCTGTGCCTTGGCTTCATCAGAAAATCTCTTCCCATAATCTCCTTCGATGTATCGAATGATGGCAAAGATGAAGGCACCATTCACAATCTTGTACTCTTTGCTTTGCGATGAGAGCTTCTTCTTAACTAGCTGAGGATAAACTATATACGACCATGCGTTAGGATCCTGCATACTGCCCTTTTTTTACAACCCGGATAGTCGGTGGCTCTTGCTGCAAGTAGATATACCACATAAGAAGTCATATAGAACTTCTTCTTGTCCTTTACTGTCCGCAACTGATCACACACGTTCTCACTAAGTGTGGTGGCCCAATCTAATGGCATCTTTGCGTGTCTGATAGTTTCAGTAAAGTTAACCATGAATGGAGCAAGATGACTCACTGCAGGCAATCCCATAACTCTGCTCAAGAGAATGATTGAATATCCAATGTCATCCTTCATGTATCCTCAAGCCATATCTACTTTACTGATTGTCTTTCCCCGAGATGGCTTCTCAATGAAGTATGAGGACTATATGATGTCGATGGCCTCCTGGTGATGATCCTTATGCCACCTCTCAGCTACTTCATATGAAAGCCTGATAAACTGATCAGCTTTAGGTAGGTGAAAAACCCTCTCAATATTATCAGGTCGTAGATCTAAGACCACTTCCCCAGTGATGCTCTTTACCACCCTTTCCTCAAGAACAAAATGTCAAGATAAGGTCATAATCAATTCAACCGACTGAATGGTCCCAGGATATGATGCTGCATTTACCAATCTAGACCAGATTAAGGTGGATCTCAAAGAAGATCTTTTAGTTGGGTTGTTACAAACCCTCAAAAACTCTCCCAAGTCCGTGTGTCCAAGTTTTGTGTCTTTGATCTCAGAGTGTTCATTATGCAATCGTGGCTTCGGGGTTATGCCTTGGAACTTGTACACAACTAGCTTTGCTGTTGATCTAGATGTAGACGCCATGTGATTATATTACTTGCACATTACAAAGGAAAAAAAATGATTAATTACTCGATACATATAAAACATTAAAAAAAAACAAAAAACGATATTCTAGAACTTATTTTATTTGTTGTGATTTTTTTTGGGTTTTTGATCATATATATTAAAAAAAAAATAAAAAAAAATAGTAAAAAAAAATAATAAAATGGGGTTTGCGGCAGCGGCCGCGCGTGCACATCCGAGAGGAGCGCGATGGAAGCACTGCGCGTGTGCATCCAAAAAGGGCGCACGGGGGCGGTCGCGCGCAGCCTCGAGGGCGCCTTTGCGGTGGTCGTGTCGCACGGCCCAGAGGGGTGCGGCGACAGCACCGCGCGCGCCGAGAAGGGCGCGACGGCAGCGCGTAGCGCGCGCTGCGTGCTTCTCCTGCGCGCGCGCAAGCGCAAGATTTCATGGGGATGGAGGGGGGGAGGTTTCATACGTTCCTCTCAACTCTCTAAAAATGAAGTGAAAAAAAAGGGGAAGGGGGGTTTTATAACCTCCCTTCCTTTCTTGTCTTTGCAAAGCGCGCGTGCCTCGATATGCTCATGCGCGAGATTTTTTTTTCTTTTTTTGAAAGTTTTGATTTTCTTACTCTAACTTATTTAACGGAGACTTCTTCTTCTGACTCCCGAACTATGGGTCCGGGAGTCGAAAAAAGTAGGGGGTCCCCATTCCTAGTGAGGAATGGGGCGTGTGTTGTGGATACCACAACATAGGCCTCCCTCAGAACTCAGCCTGCAGGAAAGGTGTTGCAGATTACTACTTTAAGATTTTTGATGACCACATATTTACCTTCTTGTCTTATTGCCACAATGAGGGCACGAGCTTGCTTGAGTTTTGCCACTTGTGATTGGGTGAGGTCTTTATCTAGGTAGATCTTAGGGGAAAGAGAGTAACTTTTTCTTTTCCCTAAGAGTCCACAAACTGTTAGAGAGGGAGAGGAACTAGATGAAGAGAGTACCATCAGGGCCTAACCAACACCTGTCAAGAGTGATGTCTGAAATGTCCAACTGATCCTTGAGGAAAGAGTATCCAATAGTCGAGGGATCATCAATGGAGGAGAGACCACAAACTTGTAAGTTTAGTTCACGGGTCCGCTTAACCCACTCATCGTCCATCTTCCCTTGAACTAACTTCTCAACACCTGAAAGAGGAATCTCAACCACATAACTACATAAAGAAGCCTAAGACTTCACCTTAAATTTAGTCTCTGTTAACAGTGAAGAATGCCTATTGACGAACTCTAATTGTTTCTCCTTTATAGTGTCTAACTCCTTGAGCTGCATGGTAGTAGATTTCAGATTAGCTTTGAGGCCTATATTTTCAGCAATTAGAGATTGCACAATATCTTGTAGAGTGTAGTTCTCAAATTCCAACAAAGCTAACCGTTCTGCAATTTTAACATAGAGTGAAGTTGACTAAGCAACAACATTTTGTAGGACAACATTAGTAGACTCTGATGTAGCCAAGTGATCAACAAGTTGCTGGAGTGTAATTGGATTAGATAAGGGTGCCATAGCTTATAAAATAAGGTGCCC
Organism: Cupressus sempervirens; assembly: GCA_028749045.1. NCBI lineage: Eukaryota > Viridiplantae > Streptophyta > Pinopsida > Cupressales > Cupressaceae > Cupressus > Cupressus sempervirens. Next base: position 259,417,718 of record CM053792.1, read on the forward strand.
CTAATAGCTCCCAACCTTACCACAGACCAAGTATTTTGTCAAACAATTTACAACTATGTGATGCATAGTCCGTCAAACAGTTGGAACCTATTTGAAGATGTTGGCACTAAATGTATTGGACCTAGACATCCAATATATTGTGTTTGAAATGACAACTATTGTTGTCTTTGGCTTGAACTGGTGTGTTGGTAGAGATTTGCAAATTTCGCAACACTTTACCTTACTATTGTAACATAGTCGAGCCGGTAGGCAGCTCTTGCTTTGTATTCTAGTGCTCTGTGGGCAGCCATATTCCAGTACCGTATCCCAGTGAATAACCTTGCACAACTGTTGATGCCAAAAACCTTGAAATCAAACAATTTTGGCCTGAACACCTGTGATCATTCATGCCTGAACATTTGCGATCAATCCGAAACTACGACATAAACTACCCTTTTATGATTAATAACTAACTCCTATTTACATATTTGGAGAGGTTAATTAACCTTGAAAAAAATAACCTAAAGATATTATCCATGAAAGCATAAACTTATACATTCTAAGAAAGAAACTTATCTATAACACTTATATCCCTAGGTAATCATAGACAAAAAGAACTATCCATGTCATGGGCACTAACCATTCCCAAGGACTGACACTTCATAAAATGACAATTGATATTGGTAAAATGGAATGACAAAGTTTGACTTTTATAGCTATGTCAAGAGTTAAATCAATATACAACCTTAATAGAATATTTACCCTCAAGAAAACTTTGAAAGTCGTTGACGTGAAAAGATGACTATTGAAAAAATAGATCCTCATAGATGTCATCAAATGTAAATTAAATTCACAACCCTTTTGTATGTTGAGCCAATTCACCATACTTTTCTCTACAACTACTATATTTACATGTCGTAAAAATAGAATACCTCCAAATTGATAACATACGAGATGAAAAACATAGCCTTAACTACTAACCTTCATTAATGAATTGATTCATTATGTACTATTATTTGTATTCACATTAATGTATTTCCTAATATTATGAATTCAATATTTCCCATGAGAAATCATTTCTTTGAGTTAATAGTTATAAATCATAAAAACTTAAATGTTCATTAATTAGTTGTTCTTTTCATGTTCTATAGTATAGATTTGATCGCAAATGTCTTTGATCTTCATGAGATGATCCTATACGGACATCTTATTATTCATCATAGTTGAGAATATGTTCTTAATGAAGAAAGCTTTACCTTTATTTGGCATCTTGTGTAGATCCTTTAGGCAACTCTGAATCTCTTTAGCAATTTTGTTTGATGGTCCTTCTCAAAGCATCTCATCAATGACTAATCATTTTAGCAACATAAATTCATAAGAAAAAACTATGCAAAAATAGTATACATACCCCTTAAATGAAAAAAATTGTGAAAAACATCATCAATTATGCCATAAGAACACTGTAACCCTTAACCCATTTGTACAACATGCCCATTCCATGACATTCATATATAAATTTAGTATATCCTCTGTCCCTGAGCCACACACCATATAAACACATACATGCACAATGTATATATACCAAAATTAAAATTAAACTCAAACAATTTTTTTTCTGATAAATTATTTACATTTTCATGGGACAATGGTATGGGCACAAATTCACTATTGATTGGTCACCAAATCTTCCTCTTTTCTCTAATTGGTTCTCTTGTTTCTTTCCTTTCTTGTGTTCTTTTTGGTGCTTTTCTTTCTTTTTCTTTTATATTTAATTAGAAACATAGTTTTCCTTTGGATCTATTTTCTTTTTATTTTGTCCCCTTTTCCCTCTTTGCCCTTGATCTTTAGGCCCTTTTTCTTTTTCTTCTTTTTAACTCCTTTATCTCTACCCTAGTTTGCAATCTATGTTTCAATTTATCCTTCATCTCTCTTTTGTCATGATGATGGATCTCAGAGTGTGGTCCGAAATGTTGATGCAAAAACTCCAACACAATCTCTTCTAGAAATGATAGGATTCAGGATTGAAGAAAAGGAACTGGCCCTCCATGGGGATTGGTTGTCGAAGCTTTGCATTATAGGAGATGTTGAAGATCCTTAAAGATGTGAAATTCGTGAGGGTTCCAGGGATCATGCCAGATAAATTGTTGTTCCTAAGATCCAGCATGTCCAGGCACGAGAGCCGACCGAGATTCTCTAGAATGCTATCGCTTAGACTGTTGTAAGAGAGATTGAGGTAGTATATATCAGAAAGCGCTGAAATTGCTTCAGTAATTCGGCTAGAGAGGTGATTGTTTGCTAAATTGAGGGCTTTGAGTATGGTATGATTTGCAAGGGATTCTGGTATTGTGCCCACGAAATAGTTTTCGAAGAGCTGGATATAAGTAGGGACTTGAAGATTGTTAGGGTTTCTAGTGCATATGAGATAGGGCATGGTTCCTTGTAAGATATTGTTCTAGAACTGGTTGCAATGTGCTCTTAGGAAGATCTGGTAGATAAAGCAATAATTTTGGGGAAACCATCTCGACATGGCCCAACATCCTCCCACAATTGGAGGCACAAGTGACAGGTTTTGCTTGTTCCGGTTGAAAGTTTTATCAGCCTCTTCTCCCATATGACCGATGTTGCGAGGAATTGACCCAAAAAGTTGATTGTCTACGACATTGAGCTAGATGAGGCTACTGCAGTTCATGATTCCCAGTGGAAGCTATCTATCCAGGTTGTTTTTTGAGATGGTTAACCAGAGAAGAGATTGCAAATTGGTGATAGTGGCGGGAATCAGTCCTGACAGGTGGCTTTTCGATGGATCCAGACCCTACAATTTGGTGAGGTTTCCAATTTCCGATGGTATGGTTCCCAATAGTTGATTTGCATCGATGAACATGAGATGCAGAGACCAAACTTTGCTCAACTCAAAGGGAATTGTTCCCGTGAAATAATTGTTATTCAGGTTCAGAATAGAAAGATTTGCAAGAGATGACAATTCCTTTGGGATTCCGCCATTAAGCTTGTTCTTGTGCATGACTAGGGTTTGCAAGCTTACCATTTGACTGAATGGGGGAGGAATTGGACCTTTTAGTCAATTGTTGTCGATTGACATCAATCCCAACTCTTTCAGTCTGCTCAATCTCGATGGGATCACTCCTATGAAAATATTCTTCCCCAAAACCAGCGACTTCATCAATCACAATAATTTTACGAGAATATAAAAATAGAAATAACATCATTTATTCCTCAAAATCATAATATATCTATGACTAAGATGCAATCATCCAAACTGCAGACACATTGAATGCTTTATTTTCAGCCATAAAACTGTACGATATGTTGCATATGCCACCATTAATTGGAAAAATCAAATCTAATTTTGATAGACAAAATCAAATCCAAATTTCATAGAATAAATCATATCTTCGTTTCAGCGATTAAAAAGCAGTTTACCAAAACTTGTTTTTGCATCAAATAGGTTTGGACTAAAAAGCCCACCTATAATAGCCTATCAGCTAACCAGGTGATTATCTAGATTAGGAAGTGTGAACATAAATCATATGTAGATCAATCATGCAACTATGTCAATATCTATGAATGGAGCTCTGTAATCGCTGAATACTCTGGCTCTCAAATTTCATAAACCACGTACACCATAAAAGTATGAAATTACTAAGCTCTAACAAATTATTCATGCCTCCCTTCACTTTGGTGCCTCTTTGAGCTTTCTCTATCCTATGCGGCCATGATTTCCTCCCCCAAATCCAACATTATGCCTATCTTTCTTCCAATCTATAGCCTGAGAACACTCTTTGTATATCAATGTAGGTGGTAGGAACATTAGGTGTTCTGTTCCTTGGGAGAAATTCAGAGTTCGTTGGAGAAAGTGTAGTGCCATATCTTCTCCATGTCATCCCAATCGATGACCACACCATGCAAATTACAATCCTTCCACAATCTATAATGATTCTTATTAGATATTTTTAGAATAGAGAAAAATAGAGGAAAATAAGAACTTAGAGGCATAAATATTATCCCCGTTGCTTCTCATCAATCCACTTTACATTATACATTTACGAGATATAAAATAAAGTATTCAAAGAGTCCCAGATTTGGAACTCAAAACTGGGTGGGAATGTTAAATGTTTACCTACCACTTTAAATACAAAACTAACTATCAGAAATTTCAAATGTGGGTGGGTTAACACGAGGGTTAACCGAAAGCATCATCAACAACAAATGCTAAAGTTAATAATTACATTTAATGCACCCCCTTAATTTTGACTTAACTAAATTAATACATTTTCAACACTAACAATTCCTTTTTGTTGCTTTTGAAATTCAAGACTTGCTCTTGCTAATGGCTTTTTGAATATGTTTGCCAATTGATTCTTTGATTTGCAATGCTGTAGGTTGATTTCTACATTGCTGACCAGCTCTCTGATGAAATAATATTGAATGTCAATGTTCTTTCTCTTCTAATGAAATACTGGATTTTTGGAAAGTGCAATCACTGAGTTGTTGTCACAAAAAATTGTGATTGGCTCCTTCTTTGATGTTTGTTCAAAATCACTAATCAATCTCTTCATCCATACTTCTTGGCAAGCTGCTGATGTGGCCGCTACGTACTCTGCCTCTGCTAATGAAATGGTGACAATTGGATGCTTCTTAGATGCCCATGAAACTATACATGTACCCAAACGACATAACCTAGCTGTTAGGAACCTGTGTGTTCCTTCTGTTTATTTTGTTAGAGTAGTGTTGTTGGACGCATATGCTTTGTAAGTCGTCCCGTGAGTATATTTTATTATCCCACATGCATAGGTAGTATTACTTTTCTAGATCGTACTCAGTATATAAGAATAGGTTGAGGCCCTTGATGGGCACGGACGAATTTATTGTATTGAGCTTGCTCAAAGGAGGTTACCCCCTCGAAGTGGCCTGCGATCAGTAGATTCATTCTGAGTTCTGCTATCACTTTGTATTCTGTTATTTCGAGCATTCTCACGATATTGCTATAAGGAGGTTCATCACATCTGGTATCAGAGCACTCTCTTGGGCTCGCTGGGTGGAAATTACATCAAATTTTTTTTCTGTTGTGGCCTTCAGGTTCCTCTCACTTCTAATATCTCTTGTTATTGCAATAACTCTTTTCAGTTGTTCTGTCTGTGCGTGAATTTTTCTAAGTCGACTGTTCAAAAAAAAAAAAAAAAAAAAAAAAAAAAAAAAAAAAAAACCTTGCTTTATGGTTGTTACGCGTACAGGAGCAAAAATCATGGAAGAAGAAATGGCATCCCTCAAAACCAAACTTCAAGATCTGGATGACAAAATTCTGGGTCTTAACTTTCAGCAGTCAGCCATGAGCCGAAACCATTCAGGAGATACTGGGTCCTCTTCTGGCAATTTCCGTGGACCAAAGCTTGATTTTCCACGCTTCGATGGTTCTGATCCGACTGGATGGATCTATAGGGCAGAGCAGTATTTCAGCTTGCATAATACTTTGGATAACCACAAAGTCCCCCTTGCATCTTTTCATTTGGAACATGAAGCTCTTCAATGGTTCCGTTGGTACATCAAGGCTAATGTAGGCCCAACGTGGAGAGAATTGTGCACCCTCATTTTGGAGCGCTTTGGCCCTAGTTCCTTTGATGATTTCACAGGAGCACTCACTAAACTGCGTCAAACAGGCACTGTAAGAGAATACTAGACAGAGTTTGAAAAATTAGCTAATCACACAGAGGGCTTGTCTGATGAATTCTTTCGTAGTTGTTTTGTCAGTGGTCTGAAGGATGCACTTCGCTCGGAAGTCAAAATGTTTCGACCTACTACAATGATGGAAGCCCTTGGGTTGGCTAAGTTAGCGGAAGACAAGATTAGTGCTCTACAACGCTCTAGATCTAATTTTGTTCCATTCAGAAATACAGGTTCTCACAACCCTCCAGTCATACCAGCTCCCAGAACTACTCCGATCAAGCACTTGTCTGAAACAGAGATGCGAGTCAGGCGAGACAAAGGGCTTTGTTATAATTGTGATGAGAAATGGTCTCAGGGCCATAGATGTGTTCAGCAAAAGCTCTATCTCTTGGATGTGGATTCTCCACCAGAACTGGAAGAATATGTAAATGCTCAGGAAACAGTGGATGATGAGGTTGAGCCTCACCAGCCTGAACCTCCTTCACCAGAAGCTCCACCAGAGATATCTGTCCATGCTTTGGCAGGAGTCACTACTCCACAAACCATGCGGGTCCAGGGTTTCTTCAAGAAGATCCCTCTTACTATACTCATTGATTCTGGTAGCACTCATAACTTCATTGATCCACGAATAGCCAAACAGGCTGATTGCTTTATCCATCCTTGCTCTAGCTTTGAAGTCATGATTGCCAATGGGGGCACTTTACCTTGTAAAGGGAAATGTCGCAATGTGCGTCTCTCTATTGGCGATTATAACATGCGCTCTGACATGTTTGCCTTACCCTTAGGTGGCTGTGATGTGGTTTTGGGTGCCCAATGGTTACGCACTCTTGGCCCCATTCTCTGGGATTTTGCGGAACTTTGGATGCAGTTTTCAGCCGAGGGGCACCAACACACTTTGAAAGGCTTACAACCAGGGTCTCTCAGCATCATCAGTTCACACCGTATGGAAAAACTTCTTAAGAAGAATTCACATGGTGTCATCGCTCAGCTCCATTCCATTCAAATGCAGCCATCAGCAGTCTCTAGCACTCCTGCCGATCTCCAACACATTTTGGACAAGTATTCTGGTGTATTTGCTGAACCTGTGGGATTACCTCCTTCTCGTCCAGAGGACCACCGTATTCAGCTCCTTCCTGGCAGTGTTCCGCCCAACATCAGGCCCTACCGCTACCCATTTCATCAGAAGACCGAAATCGAGATACTTGTCCGTGACTTACTGAAGCAAGGTATTATTCGCCCTAGTACCAGTTCCTTTTCTTCTCCAGTTCTGCTTGTTCGCAAAAAAGATGGGTCATGGCGACTCTGCATTGATTTTTGCGCACTTAATCATCTCACTATAAAGGACAAGTTTCCCATTCCAGTTGTTGATGAACTTCTTGATGAACTTCATGGGGCTCATTTTTTCTCCAAGTTAGATCTTCGTTCTGGGTATCATCAAATTCGGGTTAATGAGGAGGATATACCTAAAACTGCCTTCCGCACACATGATGGTCACTATGAATTTTTAGTCATGCCCTTTGGCCTCACGAATGCTCCTTCAACATTTCAGGCAGTGATGAATAACATATTTCGACCATACCTCCGGAAATTCATTCTGGTCTTCTTTGATGATATCCTCATATATAGCAAAACTTGGGCTGAGCATCTCCATCATCTGGAGCTTGTCTTGCAACTTCTCTCTGATCATCAACTCTGTGCAAAACTATCTAAATGTGTGTTTGGCCAGGAGGAAGTGGAGTATCTCGGGCATATTGTTGCACACCATGGAGTGCGGGTGGATCCTACAAAAATAGATGCCATGAAAACTTGGCCGCATCCTAAAACTCTCAAGAGCCTTCGGGGTTTTTTGGGGTTGACTGGCTACTACCGCAAGTTTGTCAAAGATTACGGGAAAATTGCAGCACCATTGACAGCTCTGTTAAAAAAGGATGCCTTCTCCTGGACCCCTGTTGCTGAGACTGCATTTGAACAACTGAAACAGGCTATGTGCAGTACACCTGTTCTCGTAATGCCAGATTTTTCCAAACCCTTCACTATTGAGAGTGATGCTTGCGGCAATGGATTGGGTGCTGTTCTCCTGCAAGATGACCATCCTATTGCGTTCACTAGCAAAGCCCTCTCTGGTAAGAATCTAGCCCTCTCTACTTATGAAAAAGAAATGATGGCTATTTTGCATGCTGTACAGAAGTGGCGGCCATACCTCTTAGGGAGTCATTTTTGCATCAGAACCGATCACCAAAGTCTGAAATACTTCCTGGAACAACGGGTATCCTCTCCTACACAACAGAAATGGGTCAGAAAATTCATGGGGTATGATTATGAGATCACCTACAAGAAGGGTAAGGAGAATATTGTGGCAGATGCTCTTTCTCGCACATTTGATAATCAAGCTTCCCTTTCCGCTATTTCTATGCCCATTCCCAATTGGTTAGCGTCTGTTCAGCAGGGCTATGACAGTGACTCTTCTTTATCTCAAATCATTCACCAGCTAGCCAATAATCCTTCTGCTATACCACATTACTCTTGGGATGGTGCTTCTCTTCGATACAAGGGTCGGCTAGTGCTTCCTCAGAACCCAGCTCTACATCAGGCTATTTTTTATGAACTCCATGCTTCTCCTTCTGCAGGGCACTCAGGCTTCCTCAAAACTTATGAGCGAGCAAGGAGAAACTTCTTTTGGAAAGGGATGAAACAGACGATTCAACAGATGGTGGCTGAATGTGATACTTGCCAACGCCACAAGGGTGAAACGACCCTCCTTCCTGGCTTGCTCGAACCATTGCCCATCCCTACACGGATTTGGACTGATATTTCTATGGATTTCATTGAAGGGCTTCCTAAATCCGGTGGCAAGACAGTGATCTTGGTTGTGGTTGATCGTCTCTCAAAATATAGTCATTTTTGTGCCCTCAGCCACCCCTATACTGCCTCCTCTGTTGCACAAATCTTCATGGACCAGATATTTCGTCTTCATGGACTCCCTTCTTCCATTGTCTCTGATCGTGATACAACTTTTACCAGTCATTTTTGGACTGAACTGTTTCAGAAAACTGGCACCAAAATGAAGATGAGTTCGGGCTATCACCCACAAACTGATGGTCAAACTGAAATTGTCAATAAATGCTTGGAAACTTATCTTCGTTGCTTCACTTCCGAACAGCAACATCAGTGGGCCAAGTGGCTCCCTTTAGCTGAATGGTGGTACAATACCTCTTACCACACTGCCTCTAAAATGACTCCATATGAAGCAGTCTATGGTCAGGCACCTCCAGTGCTCCTTCCCTACACTCCCAACAGCTCACCAGTCCAGGCAGTTGACATAGTTCTCCGCAGCAGGGATCAGATTCTTTGTACCTTACAGGATAATCTTCACATGGCCCGTAATCGGATGAAACAGCAAGCAGATCAACACCGTTCTGAGCGCTCATTTCAAGTTGGGGATATGGTTTTTCTTCGTCTACAGCCATACAAACAATCCTCCCTAAAGCTGAAAGGGCGTCATAAGCTGGCCCCAAAATTTTATGGGCCTTATAAGGTTCTGCAGAAGATTGGTTCAGTTGCTTATAAACTGGAACTTCCTCCTTCTTCCCGCATTCATCCAGTCTTTCATGTTTCTTGTCTAAAGAAAGTTCTGGGTACCACTGTCAGAGCACAAACTACTCTCCCTGAAATGGATACGGAAGGATCCATTATCCTGGAGCCGGTGGCAATCATTGACCAACGCACTCGCCAGCTTCGCTCTCGCTCCATCTCTGAGGTCTTGATTCAGTGGCATGGCATGCAACCAGAGGATGCTACCTGGGAACCCCTTCTTCAGATTCAACAACAATTTCCACACCTTAAGCTTTGAGGACAAAGCTTTTTTCTAAGGGAGAGGGGATGTTAGGAACCTGTGTGTTCCTTCTGTTTATTTTGTTAGAGTAGTGTTGTTGGACGCATATGCTTTGTAAGTCGTCCCGTGAGTATATTTTATTATCCCACATGCATAGGTAGTATTACTTTTCTAGATCGTACTCAGTATATAAGAATAGGTTGAGGCCCTTGATGGGCACGGACGAATTTATTGTATTGAGCTTGCTCAAAGGAGGTTACCCCCTCGAAGTGGCCTGCGATCAGTAGATTCATTCTGAGTTCTGCTATCACTTTGTATTCTGTTATTTCGAGCATTCTCACGATATTGCTATAAGGAGGTTCATCACACTAGCGTGCTCCTTTTGTCATCTACACTTCCAGTAAACTCACTATTTGTGAATCCAATTAGCTGATTGTTTTCATTACTTGCATACAAAATACCATGTTGCATTGTTCCTACAATATACCTTAGTGTTCTTTTGCCTACCTTCCAATGTGATGTCTTTGGTGATTCCATGATCCGAGAGAGAAGGCTGACTACAAACATAATGTCTGGCCTTGTTGCTGTCAAGTACATTAGGTTGCCTACCAAGCACTTGTATAAAATGGAATTCATTGTGCACCCTCATCATTTTTGCTCAATTTTGTACATGGAACAATAGGTATGCTGATTGGCTTGCAATTATTCATTCCTGAATTTTGTCAACATATCTTGTGCATACTTCTTTTGAGTAATGAAAATGTCTTGTTCCAATTGTTCAATCTCCAAACCAAGAAAGTATTTCATGTGACCAAGATTGGTCATTTTGAATTCTCTTTCCATATCAAGTTTGAATTCTTCAAGATGCAAATTACCAGTGTATAGTAAATCATCAACATAAATACATACAATCAAGATTCACCTTGTAAGTTTATTTTGTTGTACAATGTTGGCTTATTGTTGCCATGCTTGAACCCTTTATTGAGTAGATAAGAATCTATTCTACTATACCAAGCCCTTGGTGTTTGTTTCAATCCGTATAAAGCCTTTTTTAGTTTATAAACCTTTTGTTCTTGTCCTTTGATCTCAAACCCAGGTGACTGATCAACATATACTTCTTCACTTAAAATTCCATTTAAAAATGCCAATTTCACATCTAATTGATAAACTGATCATTGGTGTTTTGCTGCTACTGCCAATATAGTTCTAATTGTGTCTAATCTTTCTACGGGTGCAAATGTTTCTTCATAGTCTATGTCAGGCTATTGTACATAACCTTTGGCTACCAACCTTTCCTTGTGCTTCTCAATTTGACCTTTTTCATTAAGCTTTGTCTTATAAATCCACTTAACTCCTATTCTTGTTTTGTCTTGTGGCAAGTTGACCAACTCCCATGTGTCATTCTTCTCTATGGGTGCAATTTCATTGTTCATTCCTTCTACCCATTATTTCTTTTCAATTGCTTCTTCAAAGCATATAAGCTGACTAGATATCAAAGCAAATAATACTTGTTCATTTTGGTCCTTCTATTCATATATGTCTCTAAGTGTTCTAGTCTTTTGGTTCCCTAATTGAGATAGTCTAGGATCTAAATATATACTTGAAGGACTATGCACTTGTTGTCCTTGGTTTTCTCCTATTGCTATTGGAACCTCTAATGTAGGTAGTCTTTCTCTTGGTTGATCAACATTTGCTGATTCAGAACTATGTGGAGTTGGTTGACCTTGAGTTGTTCCATTATCTTGTTCATACCATGACTAATCTTCAAGAAATTTGACATCTCTAGACACTATTGTCTTCTTAGCGATTGGGTTATACAACTTGTAGGCTTTTGATGCATCACTATATCTTACGAATATACATTTCTCACTTTCGTCATCAAGCTTTTTCCTTAGTTCCTCGGGCACATGTGTATAAGCTACACTTCCAAAAACTCTTAAATTTGTTACATCTGGTTTTACTTTACTCCATGCTTCTAGAGGTGTTTTATCCTTCACACTTTTTGTAGGTGATCTATGCAAGGTGTAGATTGAACATGCAATTGCCTCAGCCCAATATTCATTTGGTAAGTTTTTTGCTTTTAGCATGCTTCTTGCCATGTTAATGATTGTTTGGTTTTTCCTCTCAGCTACTCCATTTTGCTATGGAGTATACCAAGCAGTAAATTGTCTATGAATTCCTTGTTCTCTACAATATGCAGCAAATCCTTTGGAATCATATTCACCTTCTCCATCACATCTTAAGAATTTAATGTGCCTACCACTCTAAATTTCTACCATTGCCTTAAATTGTTTGAATATCTCAAAGGTGTCTAATTTGTTCTTGATGAAATATACCCATGTCATTCGACTACAATCATTAATAAAAGTCAAGAAATAATAACTCCCTCCTATAGACTTTATTTGCATGGGGCCACAAGATCGATATGCATCAACTCTACAAGATCTTGGGCTCTATAAGTTGCAGCATTTGGAAAGGCATTCCTCTTATGCTTAGCAATTATGCAACTCTTAGAAGGATTGTGATGAACATTTATTGTTAGTAGACCTACAACTATTGACCTTTTTTGCAACATTTCTATATTATTAAATGCTAAGTGGCCATATCTAAGATGCCATAACCAAGTTTCATTAGAATTTGTGACATATTGTGCATAAGCAATAGGCTGTTTGACACTTCTCAAATTTAGAGGATATAATCTATTTCTTGTCATTTGAATTCTAGCTATGACCATTTTACTTGGAGGTTTGTCTAGGATAATGCAAGTAGGTCCTTTGAAACTAATTTCAACCCATCCTCACTCATTTGGCCTACACTCAATAGATTATGCTTCAAATTCTCAACATAATAAACATTATGGATGTCTTTCTTTTCATTTTCTTATTTACAACTATGATATTACCTCTTCCTACAACATGAACCAAGCGATCATCTCCTAATTTGATCTTGGTCTTCACTGTTTCATCAAAGCTAGTAAAAAGATTTTTTTACATGTCATGTGATTGCTGCAGGTGTTGTCCCAACCATGTGTCTTATTTGTTGTTATCTTTTGTTGCTGAGCATGATAGAAACATTGAATGAGTTTCCCTTTCTACTTTGGAAACACTAGCTCTTCCTCTGTTATGGTTTTCTTGTTTTTTCTTGCACTCACTCTCAAAATGTCTATATTTTTTGCAGTAATAACATTCTATGTTTGATTTATCAAATCTGCCTCTTCCTCTGTTGCTTCTTCCTCTTCCTCTTTGGTTTTGTGACTGTGATAGTGGTTGTTCTACTTGATTTTCAGCACCATGTTTGCTATCAAATTGAAATGAACTTCTTCCTCTTCTTCCTCTACCTCTATTTCCTCTACCTCTTCCTCTGCTAATTGTGGCTTGTGTTTGTAGAGCAATCTCCAAAGATTCATTTCTCTTTTGAATTCTAGACTCATGATTCAGCATTGAAGCAATCAACTCTTCAATGGAATATGTCTAGAAAGATCTTTCCATTCTTCAGTTGTAGTTACCAAAGTGTCATATGGCTGTGGAAGGCTTCTAAGAATTTTCTCTACAACTTTTCTATCTGTGACATCTTCACCATAAGCTCTTAGCTAATTTACTACATCCAGAGCATGAGACATGAACTGATCTACAGTTTCAGTATCCTTCATTTGCAAGCTTTCAAACCTTTTTCTCAAAATTTGTAGCTTAGCATTCTTCACCTTTTCTACCCTTGATATATTGTTGCAAGTATTTCCCATGCTTGATATGCATTAGTTACTGCTGAAATTTTGGGAAAGATGGATTCTTCAACTCCATTAAGTATGTTCCACAAAGCTCTCAAATATTTTCTTTTCTTCTCTACATTAGCATTCCATTGTGCATTCATCATTTGAGCTAGTTCTTGTGCACTGGGCTCTTCATACTTAGTTTCTACAACCTCCCAACAATCTAAATTCTTCAAGTAACTCTTCATTTTAATGGCCCATATAGAATAATTTTTGTCATTCAATATTGGTCCTTGTGTGCTAGGATTACTTGTGGAAGCCATAACAACTTTAATCTATTTTCCCTTTCCCCTGAGCTAACTAACAAGATTTCTTTGTCAACAAATAGTTAGACACACTATCACCTTGATCTACTCTTCTTCTAAGAGAGATTATATGCCCTTGGACATTTTTGTTGTAGATGCTTCTATCTCTTTAGGTTAAACATGACTGGTTTAACTTCTATCTTTACACGGTAAGAACATGACTAGTTCACCCAAAGCTTTTAAACTTCATTCCAACAAACTCTTGATCTTCTCCAGCTTCCAACTATTAGCTCTCAACCATTAACTCACCCATTAACATTCAACCATCAACATTCAATCATCAGCTCTGATACCATATTAGATATTTTTAGAATAGAGGAAAACAGAGCAAAATAAAAACTCACAGGCAAGAATATTAACTCTGTTGCTTCTCATCAATCCACTTTACATTATACATTTACAAGATATAAAATAAAGTATTCAAAGGGTGCTATATTTGAAACTCAAAACTGGGCAGGAATGTAAAATGTTTACCTACCACAATAAATACAAAACCAACTATTCGAAATTTCAAACACGGGTGGGTTAACATGAGGGTTAGCGATGAAGTCAACAACAACAAATGCTAAAGTCAATAATTACATTTAACAATTCTTAACATATGTATTTTGTGCATGACCTGCACTCATTGCTATTCTCTCATTTTGATGACAAGTACATTATGTCAAATGGTTCACATGCTTCTGTCTAATGCATTTTCCTAAGATAATTGTAAAATAGGATGGAACACTCTATTTATCTTTTGCCTTGAAGGTTTTTAAGTTCCCCATCGAATGTTTTGAAGCATTATCCTTTTGGAAAAATAGCAATGAGCAAGTGCCTTTGGTTTTACTTGACTAATGTTCAATGTGTTGTAGGTTGAGAGTTGGGGCATTCCATCATAGATAATACATGACATCTCCTTCATATCACAAGGTGGAGATCGAAGCATTTTGTCAAATAGTTCACATGCATGCTCACCCTTTCTATATTAATCATGAGTTACCATCTTCATAGCACTGCGTAGTATCCTCGTGGATTGGGTGGTATCTATTCTCACCATAAAGATTTTCACTTGAATATCACTCGCTACAATAGCCAATGACTTATTCTCTTTAAACTTATCAGACTCATGGAAGAATGTATTACAAATCTCCTTCATATCACACTTCTAGCCATAGCCCTAGTGTATGCATGGGATGATCGTACGTATTTTCCAAAGTTTCAGACTTCCTCTTGAAAATGCTTTGAAGATTTCAATTGTCACAAACAACAGTACCAATCTGCTAACACAAGAGTCATTATGGGTGAATAGTATTGTTCCCATAATATGGAGCTTGGGTTTCATTAATTAATCAAACATTCAATATATCGATTATTTATATTTTCAATATCGTGTCTTGATATTGCATTAGATGAAGGTGATGTGCTATGTCTCTCACATTTTCTTGTCCTGTGAGCAGGAGATTGATACGAGTCACTCTTTAAAAGCTTTGAAACTGCACATTTTTCTCATTACAATAACATCAAATTTTTCATGGCTTCTAACATTTAAACCATCAATTTCATCCTTACATGTCAAAAATGTGATTTTTCACCATACACACAATTTTAGACATGATTCACCTTCCAAATCCATAACCTTTATCAATTGAACAAAGAAGTTGATAATCGTCTTTGAAACATGTGTTTTGGGCTTCAAGCTTAACCCTTTTATTTTTTTGAAGGTTAATGTTTGGGGTTCAAACATGCGTTTGGAGTGCTTTTCATAACTCTTTTCTTGGATGGGAGTTCAAGATTACAAATGGAAACACACATTTTGAACCTTGTACCTTAACCTCTTAAAATTTTAAAGGTAAACAATAAAGCAAAAAATGTCTTTTTTGAGACCTTTTATTAATCTGCCACAACTTTTGACTCGGGAGTCGAATTCCAAAAATTCAAAGTGCTAGATGGAGTTGATGACAAGATTCAGAATCGTGAGACTACCAAAGAATTGGATAAGCCTCTGACCAATTTAAATCTTAAATGTAGATGTTCATTTGCATATGTTAACTGATTTTTTTTGAATTTGGGTATCGTAAATACTAGGACAACAAGCCTAAACCCTAACCCTAGCCAAAATCATAGACATAAACCAAATCTTAACCATAATGCTAACCGTAACCTTAATTCTAACCTTGACCCTAACCTAACCATACCTCTAACCAAATGTAAACTTTTATGCGCACTCTATTAAAACTCTTTAATACCATCCCTAATAGTAATTCCAACCCTAACCTTAAACCTTGACTAACACCATTCCTAACCTAAAACCTATTTTAGTTATAATTAAACTCCTAATCCTAATCGTAACCCTAGCTATAATTCTACTCCTAACCATTACCATAAACCAAATCTTACCACAAAATCCTAACCTTAATCATAATAAAATCTAACCCTAATGATAATGCTAACAATGATAAATGTACCCCTAATAGTAACTCTAAGCATGATAAAAATGGTAACTCTAAATACTAACCCTGACCCTAATTATACTAATTTATTCAACTTATAACACTAAACCTTGATAGTAAAAATTAACCTTAACCACCATTCTAAACTTTAATCATAATCATACATCTAAACTAAATCTACACTATAACATTATTATTGATCTTAATCTTAACCTTGACCTGGACCCTAACCCAAAACATAACATTGACAAAATTTATATATTTTCCCTTGACCTAATTAAAATTATAAGTTAAACCCTAATAAAACTACAACATTTCCCTTAACATTGATAGAAATGTTATTCTTAGGTTGAAACCTATCATTATTATAATCAAAATCTAACCCGAATCTAACCTTAATGTTATGATCACCATTAACCCAACCTTTACACTAAAAACAAATTCTAACCATGATATAATTTTAATGCTAAATGTTAAGCTAAATCAAATTAATTTACTCAACGTGTTGTGCATTGCAATTGCTACTAGGTAATATATAATCTATGTTCAAAATACGTCAAGATGCATTGAAGCATTGATTTTTCTCATCATTCACCTTCAATTAAAAAATAAAATTATACACAATTTATACAATTAGTTATATTCCTAGATTTTGAAATATTGTATAATCTAGTTGATAGGCTTAGTGTGGGAGCTTTGCTCCTAGAATTTATTATTTCATTGAAAATATTGTAAGACCTTATAGTTTCATGATTTTTCAATGTTAAATGTATGTTATATTTAAATTTAGTTAATTTTTTTCTTTGTGAGGTTAAATGTATGTCTATATAATTTTAGTGCAAGTTTCATTGTGAAAATGAATTCATGTTTATTTGATTTTGATTTGTTAAGTTATTTCTAACCTTATTTAATTGTAGTTTGATTTTCTATTTGTAAAAATCAATATATGTTTTAGTTGTTTTAGCAAAGGAAGGCCATAGATCGAAGTGGCCCAGGAAACATAAAGATTAAAGTATTTCCTCTCTCAAACTAATTTACAGACTTGCTACCAAGCAAGTGAAGAGAAAGTGCTTACATTTTCTCATTCAATTTCCACATGCAAGAGTGTAACAAAATATCTAAATTAAATATATAATGATTCTAGTCCATCAAATTTATTTTTAAGTTTAAAGAGATATTTCCAGAATAGATGAGCCAAAGTCAGGTCAATAACACACACATTTATCAAATATACGTGCTTTAAGTTATGTTCTACCATTGTAGTAGTTCATCAAGGTTAAAGGAGTTGTAATAGGTGAAGTAGTTTGGGAGACCTTAAGAGTTAAAGAAGGGGCGCTGCTGACAAATATGATTTTCAAAGAAATTGAGAAATCTTATTTTTTGTAAATTTTATTTTTAGTAAAGTCGAGGGGTTTTTTTCCTATAAATCTTTGTTTAGTAAATTTGCCTAAATTTATTTGTTTGAAAATATATTTTGTGGTAAAGGTGTTGGGGTATATTCTGGGTAAATTTGTTTTTCAATTAAGATTGAGAAATTCTATTTTTTTGCAAATTTGCATTTTAGAAACATTAAAAGGTTTTATGTTGTGTTAATGTGCTTTTGCATGAAGGTGAGGGGTTATATTTTGTGTTTTATTGAGGTTTAAAATATTTTAGCTTTTAGTTTTATAAATCATTTTCCTCAGATGTTGTTTTCCTCTCTAAAATACAGAGTTCATTGTGCTTTTTGTTTTCTAGAAGGTCCTACTAGCTAGAGAATTATTTTCCTGAAAACTTAAAACCGTTTTCTAATACATTTTTGTCATCTATTGAAAGATTATACTGTAACATATTATACCAACATCAATTACCGAAGAGTAGGTTGTAATGTTCCAATGGAAAAGACATTAGAGTAGTAAATTAAATTATGAAGATTTATGTTAGACAATTTACAAAAGGAAAGTTAGAGCTAAATTACAAGGGAGTTTTATTATTATTTAAACATTAAAATTAAAAATAGTTTTGTTAAATTTGAGCAAAGAAAAATCTAGCATTTCAATTAAAAATTAGTAAAGATAAATAACACAATGTCATTTATAATTGTTAAAAATATTTTTTAAAAGATAAATAGTATAGTGTTATTTTTAATATATATATATATATATATATATATATATATATATATATATATATATATATATATATATATATATATAATTAATTGGTAAAATATATTTGCATAAATATCTTGTCTTTTGAATATTGATTGTTATTATAAAGTTCTATTTTCAATATATTTATTCAATTAAACTTGATAGTTCAAGTAATATCATTTTAAAAAGGAGATTTTGACAACACTTTAGGTTGTGGTGTTGTTATTAGGATTCAAGTGTGCAATTTTAAAGCTACATTAATGAGTTTGACTTCAAAACTACAAAATGAATCTTGATAACAATATCACAACCATCTTAAATACCAATATGAAATATAAAATTTAAATTTAGATAAGATAATTTAGTTGAGAGGGTTAGTGTGAGAGTTTTACTTGGGAATTTTATTCAAAGAATTTATTTTTGGAATAAAAATCAAGATTTTACCATATGAGAAAAAATATTAGAAAATTTATTTTTCCTCTTACCATTGTCAATCCTATTAGATTTTTTCCAAATTTCTTAGATTATTTTATATTAAATTTGTGTTAATGTGGTGTTATATATCTAAGTTTAGTTTGTTTTTCCCTTTATAGAATTCAATGCATGTCTATATAATTGTAGTGTGAGTTTCATTGTGAAGTTGAATGTATGTTTATTTGATTTTGGTTATATTTTTGTTTGTGAATTCATTTGAAAAGTTATTTGGTTTGATTTTCCATTTGTTTATAATATTATTAATTAATAAATATTTCAAAAAAAATATTTTTTTGTACTTCAAATCTATGGTGTTTTGAGCTTGTATTAGACCTATATTTAAAGAAAACATAATATTCTTCAAATTACAAATATATTATTCAAGAGAGAAGTAAAAATAGTTACCAGCTAAAAACTCATAGCGTTACCACAATAAATCTATGGTGTTTTTAGCTAGTAACTATTTGGACCTAGACATTTTGAGTACAATAAAACTAGAAAAATAGGGAGAAGTAAATTTATGTGGCTTCTATATATAATATTAATGGCATAATATTGAAAATGGAAAAAAAAGCAAGAATTTCAAAATTAGTGAATAAAGTAGGAAATTACAAAAATGAAACTTAAGTAAGCACAAAACATACCCTCAACAAGGGAACCCTTGCTAAAACATCCATTCAGATTCCATGGAGTAAAACATCAAGATTGAGAGGACAAGTGATCCCCTGTATTTTGATCAACAATAGATTTGATGTGCTTGCAAAGGAAGAACCGAAGACAAATATTTTTGGCACCATGGTCAAATTATATGAAGCAAGATACAGGAAGATCACCACACAATACAAAAATATATGTATGAACACCAAATAAGATAATGGTTGGCAAAAAGTACTATCATACAAAAAGAGAAAGGAAAATTTGGCCCTGAATGCGATAAAAAAAAGAATGGAGATGAAAGAACACACTAATAAAGAATAAGATATACAAAGGTGCAAGCACAACCGTTAGATTTGATATCTTCAGCAATGATAACTAGCAAGGATTGTATCCATGAGATACCTAAACCTGTCAAAATATTAGAAGCTAATGGCATTCCACTAGGGAAAAATCAGAAGCAAGAATTGATAGGAAATGAAGCTAGGGTTTCCAAGCAAAACTAAAAAAATTATATCCCACCACATAAAAGAATAAAAGAAAAAGCAGGCAACACAATAAAAGGATTGTCTCCTAAGTTGATCCTACATAAAGGAAATTATGTGAGGAAAGACATAGATACAAATTTTCTATCATCCAAGGTAACAAAACTTAATTGCAATGATTTTTCGGATATTCTAATCATCCGTGATAGGTACATAGAAGAAAAATGGGAGGAATATTCACAACTTAGAATATATGCGTGCTGGAGTGGGCCAAGTAAGTATCTAGCAATCTAATAAAGAAATTAGAGAAGATCTACAAGCAATAGGTAAGTATCAAAATATTCTCATAGTCATCAATTTATTTACATTGAAAAATTAGAGAAATAAGGAATAAAATAGTTCAAATATCAAACTATTTTTATAAAGGATATGTAGTTAAATTCCAAGCTTGGTTGCCTAACTGGAATGAGGAAAATGAACTTTTAACACCTACTTGGTTTGAATGCAAAAATCTACCAGTAGAGATTAAACATTTATATACTCTTATGAAAATAGGTAAATCACTTGGAAAACTGATAGGTATTGATTCAAATTATGATAATACCAATGGTGTTAAATTATTAATCAATGTAGAATCAAATCTAAAGAAATTAAAATAAAAAAATATCATTACAAATAAATCCATCTATGATTTATAATTCACAACATATGAAGGAAATATTAAAGGTATTATTAAACCCAACCTAAGCATAGATTCCAACATCTCGAATTTAGATGAAACAATAGAAATGATCAACACTAAGGAAAATAAGGATTAGAGGAAAAAGGAATCATATAAGGGAAAATACAAGAAGAAAGAAGAAAAAGTAAGGAAAAATGTCATAGGGTAGTATACTCAATCAGTAAGGAAAACATCATAAGAGCAGAGCATAGAACAAGGAAGACAAGCATGTTTGACTGAATCAGAAAATAGAGATAAAGAGATACATAAGAGTTTATCAACAGTTACAACTCTAAAGGAATGCAAAATATGTCAAAAGGATAAAATATATTGAAAGAAACAAAAAGAAGCATTCAAGAATGATACAAAATGAATCATGACATTAAGCACCTATAGATGGATATGGAAGACCAGATTACATTTGGAGAACAATACCATCTAGAACATGAATCTAAAGAATTACAAGCAAATCAAGAAGGAACAAAAAAGGAGTGTAATGGTAAAGAAACATATATTATAGAGAATTTGGATAACTAGCTGAGAAACAATTTAGATAATTTAGGGTAGAAAGATCAAGAGAGGTCAGCAATTGGAACCCTAGGGATGGAAAGAATAGCATAAATAATGGAAATATCGATAATCAATCAAACAATAAAATTAACATCAAAGAGAAGGAACTTATAAAATCAACAAAAATCCCAGTGGAAGGATAGATATCAATCCCAATAATAGACTAAGAATATTGGAGTAATATAACAATTAGAAAGAAAGAAAAGAAAAGAAGCTACAAATTCTGGTAGACACCAACAAATGGGAAAGACATATTTGGCACAAAAACTAATGAAGATATAGATAAACCATAGGAATATTTGGCACCTCCTAGAAGATCATGAACAAAAGAAAAATAAGAAGATCACACAGAAATAGAGCAGAATGTTGATATGCATAATTAGGAAGAATTTGGTTTACTAAATGTAACACCCATAACATAGGAAAGAAAATAGATCACAACAGAGATTAATGATCAAACAATCATAAACAATCTTGGTATTTCCATTAACCCGAAAGGTTTCAGAACTCCAAAATGTGGCAAAAAAAAGTCAAAGAGAGGAAGAAAATCATCAAAGAAACTAAGAGAAGTAGATGGTCAAGCTAAGGAACAAAAAAATATATTTGAAGTTCTCAAAACAAGGGGAAGAGCCTTCCCAATGACCAATGAGGATCATTACTTGGAATGCTAGGGGCCTGAATGCCCCTAGCAAACAACGGTTTCTAAAACATAACCTTAGCCTATTTGAATCAGGCATAATATTGCTTCAAGAAACCAAGCTAAATAAAGAAGAAGGGGATAAATTAAAGAAAAAACTAGGCAGATGGACAATAGAAATGAAAGAATTAGACATAGCATTAGGAGGTATGGGGATCATATGGAATAAATGAACAATAGACATCAAATTAGTAGCATTGAATAGTAATTGGATGGGGAACAAGGTATCCAACAATAAACATAACCTCCAACTCATACTTATTAATGTATACAAACCAATACAAACAACATATAAGCAGAAAGTATGGGATGGAATCACTATATTCATGAGATTGTATCCTGACACTAACATGGTTATAGGTGGCAACTTCAATGCAATACTGGACCTCAGAAAAAATTGGAGGATCCCAAACAATTTCCAGGGAAATAACAGATTTCAGGGAATGGGTTAGAGTCAATAAATTGTTAGAAATACCTACCAACAATGGAATGTTCACATGGAACAATAGAAGGAAAGATTTTAGTTATACAACAAAAAAACTAGATAGGTTCTTCTTTAAAGGAGAATTAGTAGAATTGGATTTATCAATCACAACCACTATACAACTAGTAGAAGGATCAGACCATTATTTGGTGAAAATTAAGTTTATTGAACCTAAGAAACCTAATAGGAATCTATTTAAATGTTAAAAAATGTGGTTGTTAGGCAAAACATTCATGGAAAACATCAAACAATGATGGGAAGAAGGTAGGTTCATAGGATCTAAGATGTATTTTTTAGTTTCAAAATTTAGAATGATAAAAGAAAAAATATTCAAATGGAACAAAACACATTTCAATAATATATTCAAAGAAAAACTGGATAATGAAGAAGAACTCAAAAATTCAAATAATGAGGTAGTCAAATATGGTATGGACAATGAGGAATTTAATAAACAAAAAGAGATGCTACCCAAAGATGAAGATATTCTAGCAAAAGAAGATGCCTTTTGGAGGCAAAAATCCAAGGAGAAATGGCTTGTAGTGGGAGACAAAAACACAAAATTCTTTCATAATAGCATTATTCATAACAAAGTTGTTAATAATATTACTCAAATTAAAGATAGGGATGGTAATGTGACTAATAATCCAACAAACATAACAAAAACCTTTGTTACATATTATGAGAACTTACTAAATAACTATGACTCGCCTAATTTAACTGCATGAGAAAAAGTATTAAAAAAATACCTAAAGTAGTCACATAAGCTAATAACACAAATCTTAATAAACCTTGTACTAAAGAAGAAATCAGATTAGCACTCTTCAAACTCAGTCCAGAGAAATCCCTGCGGCCAGATGGCTTTCAATACCTTTTCTTTCAAAAATGTTGGGATATCTTAGGGGAAGAATTATGGAGGGCAATCAAGGTAGCTAGGAATGGTGGATCAATTTTGACAAAAATCAATCACACTTTTCTAGCCTTAATTTAAAAAAAATCAACAACTGACTCGCCCTTTGACTTTCATCCCATAGCATGATGTAATACAATATATAAAGTTTACTCAAAAGCATTAGCAAATAGGATCAAAACTCTACTCCCAAGGATTATGTTTGAGGAACAAACTGAGTTTGTAACAGGAAGATCAATCTTGGATGGGATTTCCATTATACAAGAAACAATTCATTCAGCTGTTCGCAATAAGGAAGCTTGTATGTTTATGAAACTAGACACACAAAAAGCTTATGATAGGATTGGATGTTCTTATGCAAATGTCTATAAGCATTCAGATTCTCCCAACAATGGATAAACATAGTCTTTAATTGTATATCTACCCCAAAATATCTCTGCTAATAAATGGAACCCCAGAAGGATTCTTCAATATAACGAGGGGAATTCGACAAGGAAACCCCATCTCACCCTTTCTATTCATTATTATGGCAGAAGCCTTTGGTAGATCAATCCAAAAAGCTCATACTGAAGGCATAATTAAAGGAATTACGACAACAAAAAATGTATCAAATACTACCCATCAATAATTTGTTGATGATACTATTCTTCTTGGAGTAAGCACTAAGGAAGAAACCAAAGCCTTTAAACAAATTATATAAGATTATATTGCAACATCAGGTCAAAAAGTGAATGTAGAAAAGTCATAAATTTTCTTTATTAATACATCAAGAGATATGGAAGAATTCATCAACAACCTAATGGGATACAAGAAATGTAATTTCCCATGTAAATATTTAGGGATCTATCTAGAGAAAGATGTTAGAAATAAAAAAGGATGAAAAAACATTCTTGAAAGAATTGATAAACAAGCAAAGACATGAAAGGGAAAATGACTACCCAAAGCCGAAAGAGAAACTAATATAAAATCCATTCTTACAGCTAGCCCCACTTACCCTCTCTCTTGCTTCCCTCTACCCAAAGCGATAAATAAAAAGTTGGAAGGACAATTTAGAAATTTCTTCTGGAGTGGAATAGAAGAAAAAAAAAAAGCATTAATAAAATGGAATAAGATCTGCCGACCAAAGAATCAAGGTGGTTTGGGCACAAAAAATATCAATTGGCAAAATGAGGCATTGGGAGCAAAACTAATATGGTGTATGTATAATGAAAAAGATAAGAAATGGGCAAGAATTTTATACAACAAATATTTAAATTTAGAAGACCCTTCCTCTCTTCTTAGAGTCTGTAACACCCCAGTTGGTTGAGAAAGATGGAATTTTATGATGAGGTGTAGGCCTTTAATTAGCAAGTACCTTACCTAGGATTTAAGTAGAGGAGAAGAGGCACTTTTCTAGGAAGATTCCTGGGATGGTTTGTCTTTGATCAACAACTTAGGAATATCTGAAAACAACATAAATGACTTAACCAACTTATGGGGCTCGAAGGTATCAAACTTTAGAACTTTGGTAAAGATTGATGGGGAAGAATCATGGGCCTAGAAATCACTAGATGATGTAAATATACCTTTAACAGAAAAAACCATTCTTGAAAACATTTTCAAAGAGAGAATAGTAAATAATAAAAATTGAGTAGATAAACTCATATGGGGAACATCCAAAGATGGACAATACAAAGTAAAGTTAGGATACAATCTCATCATCAATTCGTAGAGTGGGAAAACATGAATATCCCCTTGGATTTATGTTGGGATGCGGCTTGTCTACCTAAGGCAGGAATTTTCCTTTGGGCAAAAATCCAAAATTGGATCTTAATAGTTGATAGATTTACCAAAATAGGATTTGAAGGTCCCTCCAGATGTAACATTTACAAGGCCAACTCTGAGACCATGGAGCATATTCTCTTTAATTGCCCCTTTGCACAAGAATGGTTGTATTGGAGCCACATATGGGGATAGCCAACTAAGAATAAACTTAGTGTCTATGATAAACTCTAGAATGTAATGCCAACAATACTTATGTGGGAGATATGGAAGGAAAGAAATAGGCGTATATTCCAAAATATAGAATCTAGCATGACGCCCTTTCTAAATAAAATAGAAGCATCAATCACTGAAGTTATGAATTGTCACCTTCATAAAATATTAAAACAAAAGGAACCTTCTCAGAATGGGATGGGATTATGAAGAAAAACTAACAACATTTGATTAATCCCCCCTTACTATATCCTAAAAAGGATAGTTTATCTAGGAAAGATTGCAAATGGATAGCACCCTTGAAAGGTTGGAAGAAATTAAAATTTGACGGAGCTTCTAGAGGGAATACATGGAAAGCTAGAATATGATGTATAGTGAAATTGGAAACTGGAGATTGGATAATAAAAAGAGCCAAACCATTGGGCACTGTAACAAATAATATAGCAGAACTAGAAGCAGTAGTGGAAGGTTTAAAGCTAAGTTTAAAAATAGGATCACCAAATTAATCATTAAAGGAGATTTGCAAATTATCTTGAATGCAATTAGAAAACATCAAACTCCAAACTAGGTGATGAATGCAAAACTTGAGAGTGTTCTTTGTCTAATAGATTGATTTGAAGAAATTAAAATCCAATACATTTACCGTGAAGGAAATGTAGAAGTAGATAAGTTAGCTAATAAAGGAGTAGAGGGTGAAGAATTTACGCTTATAGCACCTTAGAATAATAGAGTTAGGATACACAGTATATATTAAACTACTGATACAAGGAGAAAGACTTAGATTTAAAGAAGGATTGTGTACTGGCATGATACGTTTAATAAGAACCATTATTACAATTACTTTAAGTTGGAAAAGTACATTTAATATCATTAAGCAATATGGCTCGTTTGTAACACCATTCCCAAAAATGTCAGATCATGATTATTTAAAAGTTAGTATTAATCATTGTTTAATACCTTGACTACAGCTGTTGCTTATAAGGATTGGCATTCTTTAGATCTTTAAGGGTTTTTTGGTATTTTGTTAGTCGATCAATTAGGATGGAGTCTTCTATTTCCCTTTTTCATGCTTTGGAAGTGAGGACTATGACATTTAAAGGTTTGGTAAAATAGGAGAGGTAGAATATGATCTTAAACCTGGTAGATGATGTATCTAGGTTTGCTATCTCTTGGGCAATTGGGGAAAATGCATTCAATTATGACTACACTTGGCATACAAATAGTTTTTTCATAGGCTCCTTTATAGGTTGCATGGCTAGGGAAAGTGTAGTGAAAAGGGAAATTGTTAGGTTATGTTATAACATCTTCAATCCAACCTGGCTTGTGGGTCTAGAGAATGTAATACTCAGCATGCATGAGAAGCTGCGTTCCTACTCCCTAAGGTGTATATGTCTTACGAGCTAGGAGAAATTCTACAAGTTAATGCTGCCAGGAGACTTTCAATGTATATCAGGGATAATATCCAGTTTTATAACACATGGCCTAAAATGGAGGCTTGTATTAATTTCTTGCTTAGATGGCGAGGAATTAGAGAGGATCCCAATAAGGAGTGGCTCATAAATTTTTTGCAAGCATTCGAACCCTATGTTGAGCCGGATATCAATTTTGAGGACCCAGATAAGTTCTATTTCATTTTGCGCAATTACATCAAATCCAATAGAGAGCTTTGAGCCTATGTATTTGCGCTAGGTTCACAAGTTGATGATGTGGAAAAAGCTAAAGACATTCTGATGGTATGTTGGAAGGAGACAGAAGTTGAGCACTGACATCTGTTATTTTATGTTTTAGGGTTTTTTGGGCCTACTTTACACTTGTTTGGTCTTTAGCAGGTTTTATATATAGTATGTAAATAGCCTATTGGCTATAGTTTTGTATGGCTTGCCATGACCCTAGAAATAACCATTTTGTTTCCTTTTTTGGTTTTATTAGGAGGTAGCCCCTGAATGTAACACAATAACAATTATGTATATCTTTCGTATATTAATAGAATGCTGTTAAAAATGCTTTGGTTACATGGAAATCTTGGTTTGCTGGTCTACTAGTTAAGCCTTAAATTTGTATTTACCAAATTCATTCTACTAAGGGAGAGCTATAGGAAGGGAGTTATATGCATTTGGAGAAGCATCACCTAGCTTTCAATTTGCACGTATTTACAATTTTATAATCTCTAAAGATCTCTGCAACTAAATTTGGGAAAATGGACATTTGCAATTAGTACCTGTCAACACTATTAATTAACACATGTCCCAAAGAGGAGATATGGTAGATTATTTTAGTCACCTAATAATATTAGCACCCCTTCAAACTTATGATTATCCAATAATCTAATATTTTTAGCCCCAAATAAATCAACAGAAGAACATACGTTAATGATTATTCAGAATAGGCATAGAAGAAGATATGTTACCATGAATTAGATCTAGAGATAGCTAAGAACCAAGAAATGAGTAAGATTTTCATTTACTTTCAATATTAACTAAATAGTCTTGAAAACGTTTCTTTTCTATCTTGATATTATAACTAGCCCAAATATAAGTTGGTTAGAATGTTTGCATTAAAAAAAAAGTAATTTTATGGCTTAAATAATTATTAACTTAAGAAGCAATAAATATGGATAAAAAGATGTGATTCTAGTATCTAAGCATTATTAGATCTGCATATGTAGTTCTTAAAAAGTTGGTTACTTAATGAATGCATAGTTATATTTACTGATTAGTCAATCTCCTTTTTTATGTTTTGACTAATACCCAAAGGGAAGTGCTAAGTTTTGTCATGCAAATTATTAAACCTAACCCAAATTGGATCATTTGAAGTTTGGAGTTGAGAATCTTGTATTAGCTCAAACAACCACTCTCGCTTTCTTGCTTAAGAAAGTATAATGAAGTTAAATATGTATTAACACTGAAAGATAAGCTTACAAAGATTTGTACTAAAGTATGCCCATTTAAATTGTATAATATAGGACCTCGGTCCTAGGCAAGACTAGAGGTTTTCCTACTCTGCTCATTCCTACCAGTGCCCGTTTGAATGAAGAAATTTGAAATGATTTTATTCTTTTACTCTTTGAAATGTGCCCGTTTGGCCATTTATTGATCAAATTTTTTATTTATTTATAAAACTAGATTTAATTTCATGAGTCTTAATAGTTTTATATTTTATAAATTAACAAATTATTTTTTTACAATTTGAAAATGTTAAGTTATTTTTTGATCAATCCTTAGAATTGTTTAATAATTGATAACAATTCATTAAGCCTTCTTTTATGGAATTTTTTAATAAGGTTATGTTTGATGTAACATGTTATTAAAAATAAGAGTTTTAAGTCTTTTCAAAATAAACAAAATTTTGTTTAGTTTATGAGCTTGTAAGTAATGTACAAACTTGTGTTTTAAATTCTCTTACATCTTTGATTTATGCACCAAGAAACATACAAAAAGCTTATGATCTCTTAATATTTATCAACATCTAGTATTTTTTAGCTGATAGGCTATTTGTGGGAACTTTGTTCTCGAAAATTGAAATTTTGATAGAAAAGTTGTTAGTTCATCGAAAAAGTTGTCAATTGGTCAAAAAGTTGTTAGTTTGCTAGAAAAATCGTAAATCCTTCCCGTTAATTATTTACCGGCTAGTTTTTATCTCACTCCACTTTTAAGTCTTGTTTTGATATTTATTAGTTGTTATCTCCACTTTTAATTATTGTTTTTCTTTTTCTATTTAAAAAAAATATATTTGTGATTTCACATTAGCTCATGTTGTGATTTCTATTTATTTAACTTTTGATTTTTAAAATTGAATTAGATTTTAGTTTTTAAATTATTATTATTATTTTTTTAATATTAGTAAATAGTTTTTCTTTAAATATTATTTTTTTAGTTTTGTAATTATTTAGTCAATAGAATATTTGTTAGAGACGTTCCTATTTTCTCATATTAATTTTTCATAATAGATTTTTTCATGAGTTTTTAAAAATATTTTTTCATATTTGATAAATTGAATTTAAATAAATAATATTTATTACTATATTTAATTTTTTTTAGTAAATATTATGTTATTTAAATTAAAAATTATTAATAATCTAATAATCTAATTTGTTCACATAAGATTAGATTTTGAATCTCTAATTTTAATTATTGTTTTTTGTTTATTTAAAAAACAATTACTTGTGATCTCCACATTAGCTCATGTTTTGATCTCTATTTATTTAACTTCTGATTTTTAAAATTGATTTAGGTTTTAGTTTTTAAATTATTATTTTTATATTAGTTTAGTTTTTCTTTAAATATTATTTTTAAATTTCTATAATTTATTTAGTCAATAGAATATTTGTTAGAGACATTATTTTTTCATATTTTTTGTATCTGTTATTAATTTTTCATAATAGATTTTTTGATGGAATTAAAATTTTTTTTTTTCATATTTGATAAATTGAATTTAAATAAATCATATTTATTAATATATTTAAAATATTTTAGTAAATATTATGTTATTTAAATTAAAAATTATTAATAATCTAATTTGTTCACATAAGATTATATTTAATAATAATAATTTTATTTTTGAGCACCTATCAACTTATCATTGTAAGCACAAAAGTGTACGACTGCTAGTTTTAATATATTTATACATTTAATATCTTTTAACTAGTACTCTACTTTGCAACCTTATTATTTTTATAATTACATTATATATATTTTAATTTAATCATATTACTAAATATTTTTGATTATGTGTTTCTTACATATTTATTAAGTAAAATATTATTTGTTAAAATCTTATAATAATTACATTATTATTATATCATTATATCTTTATCACAATTCTTGAAAACCTATAATCCCTTTTTTCATTAGCAATATATCATTTCAATCTTAATGACATTTCTTTAATTTTGTTTTCAAAACTTGTATATTTAAAAATTGGTAATAAGTCTATTTATTAATTGCACTTAATTTGAATTCTAATTGCATTAATTTTAACTCTAATTACATTAGACTATTGGAAGAAACTTTGTTTTTTAAACTTTAATAAAAAATATTTTAATCTATTATTTGTATATATTTTAATTTAATAATGATCAAACTTTAAATAATTAAAAACATTTTAAATTTAAAATTACAAATCACTATTAATCATAAAAATAAAATAAAAATAGAAAAATATTTCAAACGTATCCTTTGTTATCAAACTTGTCTAACACAAACATTTCACATGATTAAACTAAATGTTTGTTATTTAGAGGAGCCATTTCAATTCATGATCCATCACATAATCAAATTAAACTTGAATAATATTTATTTAATAAATTAAGTACAATTTTGAACTTTTTTTTTCTTATCATGTTCTATTGAAAAATTAAAATGACACAAAACTCATACAATTAGTTTTACTTAAATTTTTAAATATTTCATTAATAGATTAAAAATGAATAAAAACTAAAATTCTAAATATCTTTCTAGTTCTATGCTTCAATTTTTCCATTCACATTATAATTGGATTACTCTTAGTTGACAATCTTTGTTGAACTGAGCATAAGTTATTCAATTAAATTGTATTATAGTAAAAATGTAAAATAACTAGCAGTTACACGCTTTTGTGCTTGTAACGATAAGTTGTTAGGTGCTCGATAATAAAATTATTTTTAAAAATATAATCTTATGTGAACAAATTAGATTATTAATAATTTTTAATTTAAATAACATAATATTTATTAATTTTTTAAAAATAGATTAATAAATATTATTTATTTAAATTCAATTTATCAAATATAAGAAAAATTATTTAAAAAAACCCATCAAAAAATCTATTATGAAAAATTAATAAGATATAAAAAATATATATAAAAAATAACGATGTCTTTAACAAATGTTCTATTGACTAAATAAATTAGAGAAACTAAAAATAATATTTAAAGAAAAAACTACAGTAATAAAAAAAATAAATTAAAATAATTTAAAAATACAAGGTAAATAAATACAGATACAACATGAGCTAATGTGAAGATCACAAGTAATTATTTATTTAAATAAATACAAAAATAAAAACAATAGTTAAAATTAGAGATAATAACTAATAAATATCAAAACAAGAGTTAAAGTGAAGTGAGATAAAAACTAGCCAGTAAATAATTAACAGGAAAGATTTATAATTTTTGGGCCAAACTGACAACTTTTCCGTGAAAAACTCAATTTCAGAGACCAAAGTTTTGAGAAATAGCCTATTGACTAAATAATATTTACTAATTTTTTTAAAATAGTTTAATGTATATATTTTATTTAAATTCAATTTATCAAATATGAAAAACATAATCATGTTAAAAAACTCGATCAAAAAATCTATTATGAAAAATTAATAAGAGAAATACAAAAATATAATATGAAAAATAGCAACATCTCTAACAAATATTCTGTTTGACTAAATAAATTATAGAAACTAAAAAATATTATTTAAAGGAAAAACTAAACTAATATAAAAATAAATAAAAATAATTTAAAAATTAAAACCTGAATCAAATTTAAAAATCAAAAGTTAAATATATAGAGATCATATGAACTAAAGTGGAGATCAGTATTATTATTATTTAATTAATGCCAATAGACAATCGACAATGGTAGAATGGATGGAGTGGAATGGTGTGAACGTGTTAATGTTAACTTTTATTCTTCTAGGTTCAATTTTACAACCATCTACATGTTAAAAATTTAAATCTTATTATAAACATAATATACTTTTAAAAATAATTTAATAAATACCATATAATTTTTTTTTTAAATTTTAATATTTGGAGATATAAACCATCATGTTTTAGATATTAAAATAAAAAGCTTAAGTTAGTAAAAAACTAAATAAATAGAGATAAACGAAATATAAATAAATTTAGATGTAGTAAACTAAATTATAATGATTTTTTAGTGGATATCTATTGACATTTTTTTAGATAAATTTATTTAAGATATCTATACTAAAAAATAGAAAAAGAAAAACAATAGTTAAAACTAGAGATAACAACTAATAAATATGAAAACAAGAGTTAAAAGGAGATAAAAATTGACGGTAAATAATTAATGGTAAGAACTTACAATTTTCTGACCAAAGTGACAACTTTTCGGCCAACTGACAAATTTTCCCTCAAAAATTCAATTTCTGGGATCCCACAAATAACCTATCAACAGTTGAGCATTTATGTACACTCAACGATTAGCCGATAGGAGTCATTTGTTCATATGAATGTAAAAGAAGAAGATTCCTACTAAGACCCTTTAGATTTTATATAATAATAATTAATATATTTAAATATTTTTAATTGTTAAATCTTGGAAAAATTATATAATAGTTTACAAAATCTATTAATAAGAAATATATGATCAAATTCTACATTGGAAACATAATGTCAATTACCTATCAACCCTAATAAATAAAAATCAAATTGCCACATACTCTAGTTTAAATATATAGAAATAGTTTAACTATTGATAATGACAATCCATACATAAATGAAGATCTTTTAAAAGAAAAAGGCAAAGAAAATAATTTCAATTTTCAAAAATAGAGTAATTTTTTGTGAATTCATATAGTTTTTTTAATTGTAGATAATAAAATAAAATTTGATATTTATTTATTTTAAAAGAGTCTAATACTATAGAAATATTTTTTTGTAGGCATGGTTGATAGAATTGATTTTTTTCTATAAAGTTGAAATTATAATTATTTATGTTGATACATAAAATTTAGCATTTGACCTAGAAAAAATAAGATAATTTTAATTGTCACAAATAATAGCACTATAAATTAGAAGATTTATACATAATTATTTAGAATAGATATTAAAAAATACCATCTAATTAAAAATAAATAATAAATTAAAAAGCATTTGTTAAACAATTTAAATATAAAATAAATTTTATATTTATATTAATTCTCTATCAAATATAAAAGCAATAACAATTATTTGTTAAATTAAATTAATTAAAATTCAAAAAAATATTTATATTAGTATACGTGACTACTATTGTGAAAAAATATATTTTGTTGATATTTTATGGTGCCTATTCTACATTACATGAAGTAATTAACATTTACAATGTTATTTACATGTTCAAAATATCAATGAAATTGAATGAACAAATATATAAAATAGAAAATAGATGTGAGTCTATAAACTATGAAATCTACAAGAAATCAAAATAGAAACTTGTCAAAACATTAAACAAAAAATTATAACTAAAATTGAGAAAAATAAAATTTTATTTTTGAAAATTAAAAAAATATAACCTTAATATTAAATTGTCACATACTCATAGCTTATATATATATAGTTTAACTAATGATAATAACAATCCATACATAAATGAAGTTCTTTTAAAAGAAGAAGCCAAATAAAATAATTTCAATTTTAAAAATTAGAGTATATTTTTTTGTGAATACATACAAATATTCTTAATTGTAGATAATAAAATAAAATTTGATATTTATTTATTTGTAAAAGGTCTATAGAAATAATTTTTCGTGGCCATGGTTGATAGAATTGATCATTTTCTATAAAGTTGAAATAATAATTATCTATGTTCATATATAAAATTTAGCATTTGACCTAGAAAAAATAAAAGAATTTTAATTATCACAAATAATATAACTATAAATACTAAGATTTATACATAATTATTTAGAATAGATATTAAAAATACCATCTAATTAAAAATAAATAAAAAATAAAAAAGTATTTGTTAAACAATTTAAAAACTATTTTTCTTTAAAAATGTGTGAATAATTTTATATTTAGATTGATTCTCTATCAAATATAAAAGTAATAATAGTTATTTTTAAAATAAAATTAATTGACATTCAAAAAAATATTTATATTAGTGTAGGTGATTACTATTGTCTATTGTAAAAAAAAATGTATTTTTCTTTTTAAAAGGCAAAAGTGGCAAGCCACTATATTATATTAATAAATCTGGTTAAAAAAAGGTCGACTAGGAAAGAACCAGTAAGAAAACCTAGCATCGTCTCTTATATTTACATCGATCATAGTTTTCGAATTTACAATTTTGACTCCAAAATAGGAGCAAAATTTTTTACAAAGTAGAGAATATACTGTCTCCCTTGAGAAAATATCCCAAAAATGAAATTGAATTCGGTAAGCATATACCAATTTTAGCAACATTTCAAAATAACAAAATATCACAAAAATCAAAACATTCACTTTCACTGATTATTCCTCCATGTCGTCACTTCCTTGAAAACCCTTGTTTTCAACACCTTTGAAATCATTGCCACCCAAAACAATTAGACCTTCTCGAACACTGGTCATGGCATCACACCCTCAGCCAACATGCTCAAATTGTTGCTAATCTGGAGACCATCCAGAACCTCTTCGAGCATGTGAGGAAGATGGTTGCAATTTTAAATTTGGCCCGTGATCCCAGACATTCCACTTTGCAACTCTAGACGACTGAGTTTGCTTGATTTCAAGGTTCCGAGTGGGAAAACTATTTGAAAATCTTTGCAAATCCAACAGAGCAAAAACCATTTTCTTTACCCTTTCCTCTAGGTGAAAGCCAAGTGCCATCTTGATGTGGGTAGGGCTTCGATGCTCATATGATTTTTTCAATGCTTCAAGTACCACCAAACACTCATGTCTATGCAACAATTGAGAATGAGAGAATAAACTCCCTACCAATGCCTTTCCACTCCATAAATCATAACTTTGATAGGCTATCAAAAGCTTGTTCTCTACAATAAAAAATCACTTGTTTGATAGCCCTCCTAATTGTTGGTGAGTGAATAATGAACATAATATCCAACACTGAGTCATCAATATCCTTGGGTAGCACTATTTCCCCAACACTCGACGTTAACCAGATGCAATAGTTTTTGGGCAGCATTGATCGATGCTGCATATGACAACCTTTGCATGGAACATAAATGTCTACCTTCGCTTTCAACATTGTTAAAACCATGTATTGCCTATCACATATTCATTGGGCATTGATATATATATATATAAACACTTTGTGATATGATATATACATAAATGTGTAGATTTTGCATATCTTCGACCATGTAAAATAATAATACCTCCACATTTCAAATTTTTTCACACACTGTGAAGCCATGTGAATGTCAGAGAATAAATGTCCTGTCTATCACTAGCCAAATGTACTTTCAATCCTCCACACATTTGAACTTAAATCTTATGCGATGAACATCATGTTACCACAATACTCTATTTTTGCAATAATGTAGAAAAACTCCTCCTTAAATGAAATCGTGCATCATAATATGGCGTGGCTTTTATTATTGTTATCCATAGCAATAATCTTTTTTAAGTCCTCATACTTTTCAATGATTGATCGTGGATTGAGAGATGAGAAATGTACCCTGTCACACCCTATATTGGAGAGATGATATGCCACATGATTGCCTTCCCGAAATATATGTGACATACATATATCTTGAAACTTATCTAATTGCTTCCATACCTGGTTGAAAATGTATTTTAATTTCCATGAATATATTTTTTTATGTATGCAAGCATTAATTATAACTATCGAATCTCCTTCAATGTGTAATCTTTGATATTTCCCTTACTTTGCAAGAATAAGACCAGTTAAGAGGGCTTGCAATTCCTCCATGTTATTAGTTCCAGATGGTAGAGGAGAACCAGTAATAGCCACTACTACACCTTGTGAATCTTGAACACATGCGCCCAATCCAGAATGACCTAGATTCCCTCGAGAAGCCCCATCAAAATTCAGTTTCCAGAAGCCTCCCAAAGGATATGTCCAGTGAATTGTAGACCAAAGAACCAAATAATGGTTTGGCTATTTAATTTTCCAACCATTAGGAATGAACAACTGCTTCCATTGTTCAATGATTTTAGAGTCCCCTTCTATAATAGTAGGATTAAATTTTGAATGATGCAAACTCGAATTTGTTACTTCTGATATTGATCTCTCAAGCCCCTCCAAGATTTTGTCAATTGTAGAATCCTCTTTCTTGAAAATACATTTGTTCCTTTCCCACCAAATAGCCCACATAATTAATGCCAAGATACATTTCCAAATGTTTGCAAATAATGAATCTAGATATAGGACATGCCAAGCTTGAATAAAATCCCAAAGATTATTTTGAATTGGAGTACTGTAATTCAGCTTGTTCAGTACGAAAGTCTAGCATGTATTAGCAAAAGAACATGTAAGGAGTAGATGATCCACAATCTCTTCACATTCATTGCAAAATAGACAATTAAATGATGATGCTATGTGCAGCCTACTAAGTCTATCACTGGTCAAGATCCTATGCTTTAGTGCTAACCATGCAAAACTACCTGCTTTTGGAAGCACATCATTATTCCAGTAGAATAAGAAAGCTCTACATGGGGCTTTATTCGAATGATTTTGAAGTAAGATTCTATAACCATCCTTAATTGTGTAATTGCCATCCTTAGCTGGTGCCCAAATTATCTTATCAACTGATCCTGACAAGAATACTTGTTTAGATTCCAACAAAGCCTTAAATGTATTTTGTTAATATTTTATGGTGCCTATTCTACATTACATGAATACCAAATTGAAATAGTTAATAGTAATTGACAATGTTATTTACATGTTCAAAATATGAACGAAATTTAATGGACAAATATAGAAAATAGAAAATAGAAAATAGATATGAATCTATGAACTACGAGATCTACAAGAAATTAACATAGAAATGTGCCAAAATATTAAACAAAAAATTATAACTAATATTGAGAAGCATCAAATTTCTTTTTTGAAAATTAAAAAAATATAACCCTAATAATAAATAAAAATCAAATTGCCACATACTAATAGTGTGCGCACGCACGCACGCACGCGCGCGCACGCGCACACACACACACACACACACACACACACACACACACACACACACACACACACACAATCCTTTTAAAAGAAGGCAAAGAAAATAATTTCAATTTTAAAAATAAGAGTATTTTTTTTTTGTGAATACATATAATTTTTTTAAATTGTAGGTAATAAAATAAAATTTGATATTTATTTATTTTAAAAGGGTCTATAGAAATAATTTTTCTTGAGCATGGTTGATAGAATTGATCTTTTTCAATAAAGTTGAAATAAGAATTATCTATGTTCATATATAAAATTTAGCATTTGACTTAGAAAAATAAGAGAATTTTAATTGTCACAAATAATAACACTATAAATATTAAGGTTTATACATAATTATTTATAATAGATATTAAAAATACCATCTAATTAAAATAAATAAAAAATAAAAAATATTTGTTAAACAATTTAATTTAATTTTTTTATAAAAAAATATGTAAATAATTTTATATTTAGATTAATTCTCCATCATATATAAAAGCAATAATAGTTATTTTCAAATTAAATTAATTAAAATTCAATTTTTTTTTTAATATTAGTGGAAGTGACTATTATTGTCTATTGTTATATATATATTTCATGGTACCTATTCTACATTACATGAATATTAAATTGAAGTAATTAATAGTAATTTACAATGTTATTTACATGTTTAAAATATCAATGAAATTGAATGAACTAATATATAAAATAGAAAATAGATGTGGAGATCTACAAGAAATCAAAATAGAAACTTGCCAAAACATTAAAATTAAAATTGAGAATAATAAAATTTCATTTTTGAAAATTATAGAAATATGTTTTCTTATCAGAAAATCAATCGAAAAATCTAAAAATCAAGAAGTCTTACAATATTTCCGATGAAATAGTAATTTTTGGGGGGTAAAAGTACAAAATTTTGTCACCTTTCAGGCTGACTTATTAGAGCGATTGAATTTGAGTATTTCTATATAAAAATCAATTTTATTCAAACATATGATCTAGAAAAATTCATTGTAGTTGAGTTATATATGGGCTCACACTTTTTCAATAGGAAATGTCTATTAGATGCATGTTTCTATACTAGTTTGTATCCAATTACTAAAAAAATAAAACTATTTCAAAAAACTGACGTTTCAGTAACTCTTACTATTTTTTTGGATTTTTTTTAATAACATATAAACACCATTTTATAGAGCTCAAAGTCAAGATTATTATCAAATTGAGTTTATAGTGTTTTAATTAGATATACTATATTATAATTAAAAATTCTACAAGTATGTATTTTAACACTTGAGAAGATGTCAATTTTGAGAAAATAAAAAATAAAAAATTATATCAATTTTTTTAAAAATCACATGACGTTCTAGAGGAGAGGTTCCTCTTCAAGAATCTACAATTTTTATTTTGGTTATAATAGATTTGTTTTGATAAATGTGGTGGGAGATGAAAATTATCAATTTCAGGTGAGTTAAAATTGTAATCATCATAAAAGATAAAATATTGGTTTAAAGCCAATTTTTATTTTTGAATGTTCTAACTATATATGTTATCTATAACATAATCTAAGATTGAAGGGAA
Source organism: Cupressus sempervirens (assembly GCA_028749045.1). Taxonomy (NCBI): domain Eukaryota; kingdom Viridiplantae; phylum Streptophyta; class Pinopsida; order Cupressales; family Cupressaceae; genus Cupressus; species Cupressus sempervirens. The sequence goes on from CM053792.1 coordinate 259,456,260, forward strand.
ATAAGTTTATTTCCATATAGTTTTGTAGTGGGAACTAGACCCCTAATTTTCAACATTTTTCAGCAATTAAAAAAATTCTTTAAAAATTTAAAAAAAAAATCAATTCTTATTCCAAATAATTATTAAAAGTTATAATCTTAATCTTCATCTATTTCAACACATTTCATTAGTTTACATCATTATCAAATTCTAAATAATACTACGAATTTTATATCATTGAAGATGAACCATTATACTTTTGTTATCCTTTTCTTTTATAAAAGGATGACACATGTTTGTGCTTTTACCCTGGGAGCAAAATCTCCCACCTATCAGCTTAATTACTAACTACTTTATGACTGGAAGTTGCATGCTTTTGTGCTTGCAACAATAAGCGAATAGGTGCTCAATAATTAAATTATTTTAAACTAGCAGTCGCATGCTTTTGTACATACAATGAGTGTGCCGATAGGAGATGAGATTTAAGAGAAAAATGTAGAATGAACATTAAATAATGTAAATATAAGTTTTTTAAAAATGAAAATACAAATATAAAAAAATGATGATTAAAACATAGGTATAAAATTTACAATATTTAGAAAATTTGAATATTTCTTAAGAAACGTGTTCAATAATTTCAATATTTTACAATTAAATTAAATTTATCAAGTATGAAAATAAAAGCATTTAAAAAAAATCCATCAAAAAATTTATTATAAAAAATTAATAAGAGAAATACAAAAATATTAATATGAAAAATAGCGACATCTTTAACAAATATTCTATTGACTAAATAAATTATAAAAATTGAAAAAATAATATTTAAAGAAAAAACTAAACTAATATAAAAAATAATTTAAAGTAATTTAAAAACTAAAACCTAAATCAATTTAAAAAATAAAAAATTTAATAAATAGAGATCACAACATAATCTAATGTGGAGATCACAAGTAATTATTTTTAAAATAAATAAGAAAAGAAAAACAATAGTTAAAAGTGAATATTTAAATTATAATCTTATATTATTCTAAATTTTCATTTAAATTATGCTCAAAAATATTAAATTTACCTTAGAGTCGAATAAAAAATGATAAATTAATTTACATAAGTTTATAGAAGACATATAGCAGATTGATTTTAAACAAATATTTTGAAGTATAATAAAAGTATTATATATTTATCTCTTACTTAAAAAAATATTTTAATTAAATTATATTCTTAAAATAAAAATTGAAATCTATTTTTACTTGAAATACAAACTTATATAATATAGTGAAAACACATTATAATGAAGTATCTTAAAATTAAAATCATTTAAGTAAATTGAGACATGACTAAAATTAGATTGATTTGGCCTATGGATGTACAGGTTGCTGCACATACAGTAGAATAAAAAATGTCTCTATCAGAATCGAAATAGAAATAATATGAACACACTTATCATTTAAGAAGACTTGATTCACAAAATCTGGTAGTGAACAAAGTGAGAGGTAATGTCAGTTTAATTACTCATTCTATTCTCGATGCAAGAGACTGTGATTGATATCATTATTGAGGGTAATTGATACAAAGAAATATAAGAAAAATAGATAAGTACATAGTGGGTGTTCCTACATTAGAATTTAAAATATGGTGCAATAGGGAGTGAAAGAGTTCTAAAGAGTTTCGGGGTGAGGAGGAGAAGAAGAAGAAGAGAGGAGAATAAAAGAGAGAAAAGAAGTAGAAAGAAAAGCCAGAGGATGGAAGGATAAAAGAACAAAATGATGTGGAGGGAGGTAGGCACATTCCTAATAAGTAACATGTGTCCTACACAAGTAGGCTGCTGCTGTGGCTGTGCAGTGTCACTTGAAGGAAGTGTGGATGTGCGAGTAAAATTATCGGCTGGAGCGGTTTGTGCACTGTTGTGTTTAGGGACATGAGTACCGGGCAAAACGATGACTTCCAACTTCATTCCTACATTGTAGTGAGTGGGAACTCCACAAATGAAATACCTTGTCCCCACGCTGGTAAGTGAAATCCTATTATTACCCCCTTGAAACTCCTCTATTGGATTACTTGTGTTGCACGATTCATATGTTCGCTTCTCATTCACCTCGGTACTCGAACACTGTTTTAGTTGATTCAATAAACCTCTTGTTATTAGTATTACTATTACTATTGACAAGGAAGAAGAGAAGAGTTAAAAGATAAAATTACCCAAGGTGTTGCCCACGTGGAATGTTTTGGTGGAAGCCCAGGTGGTATAATCTATGACAAAGTCCCACCTCTATTCATCTCCAACAATGTACTGGGTGCCCGTGGCCTTTGCAGATGCACACAAATACATACACAAAACTAACAACTTCACTAGAGCCACCATTCCTTTAGTCCTCAATGTGCTTGTTTTTTCTTGTTCAAACTGCAAAACAAGAGTGGAGAGGGGTAGGTATTTATGGTCCACACCCTCAGTATTTATTGTCCCCAGCCTTCCCTTCCCACCCCCTTTTTCTTCTTCCACTAGTTGTTAAATATCATTTTTAGATTTTCAAAATAGAAATACACCACATTCCTATTAAAACTTCAAAAAATAATTGTGGCAACCCTTTGTTTCTTCTAATTAAGGTGGACTCTAGATTAAATTTATCTTTTCTCTTGGTTTCCACACCACTAGTTACATTATTATTATTTTTATTGTTTCTATAATATAATGAAAATTCTTTGTTTTTTTTTCTAATTAGGATGCACTAATTAATTAAGACTCAAGCTTAAATCTAGGTTCTCATACTAGTTAGATTATTATTATTATTACTATTTTTTTCATTGTTTTCATAATAAAATTTATAGGTGATATAAATTTATCATTTTCATTATTTATCACTCTACTTAGATTACATTTTGTTATATACAAAGACAATTTCTTTCCAATACAATGAGAATTCTCCACTTAAAATAAAATACAATATATACTTTACAATGAGAATCCTCCACTTAAAAAATATATAATATATCGAAACAAAATTTAACATTTTTTAATCAATATTTTGAACTACATGAAAATTCCTAATTTTCTAAATTTCTCGTCAAGCATTGCCTAATGTAATTAGTTGAACATAAAGATTACATATACAAAGAACCTTCCAATAAAATTATGGAATGCAAAAGTGGAAAAAAAAAGAATTAAACAAGCTTTCTAAAGTTCTCACAACTTCTTACATGTAGCCTTTTTGAATCCTTACACTCTAGATCATCCTAGATACCTACTTACACTAATAGTATGCAATTTGATTCTTTTTTATTGTCCTCTTCACAAATGGTTTTAATCTTTTTTTTTTCTTTAATTTTAATTAAAAAAAATCAACTCTCAATAACATTTCAAGAACTTAATTGAATAATTTATTGGTCCTTTTTAATTATTCACACTATTTTTAGTAAGTACATCACATATACTAAAGACCAATAGAAGAGGGGAATTGAAGTGACTAGGTACTACCTCAATAAATTTGAATCCCTCTCTATGTGTTGTGATTGTTCTTTCTATTATGATTGAATCTTTATCTATGCGTTATGAATTCTAAAATTTGTGTTTTACTCATGTTGTGATCTATTCAATTAACTTCTGATTTTTAAAATTGATTTAAATTTTAGTTTTTAAATTATTTTAAATTCTTTTTTAATTTTAATTTAGTTTTTAAATTATTTTAATTTTTTCTTTAAATATTATTTTTTATTTAGTCAAATAGAATATTTGTTAAACTTTTTTTTTTTTTTTTTTGTATTTCTCTTATTAATTTTTCATAATAGATTTTTTGATGGGTTTTTTTAAAATGATTTTTTTTTTTTCATATTTGATAAATTTAATTTAAATAAATAATATTTTATAAATCTATTTAAAAGATTTTAGTAAATATTATGTTATTTAAAATAAAAATTATTAATAATCTAATTTGTTCACATAAGATTATATTTTAAATATCCACATTTAACTATTATTTTTCTTTTCTTATTTATTTAAAAAATAATTACTTGTTCTGATCTCTATTTATTAAACTTTTGATTTTTTAAATTGATTTAGGTTTTAGTTTTTAAATTACTTTAAATAATTTTTATATTAGTTTAGTTTTTTCTTTAAGTATTGTTTTTTCAATTTCTATAATTTATTTAGTCAATAGAATATTTGTTAGAGATGTCGTTATTTTTCATATTTTTTTTTGTATTTCTCTTATTAATTTTTCGTAATAAATTTTTTGATGGGTTTTTTTTAAAACATTTTTTTTTCTAATATTTGATAAATTGAATTTAATTGTAAAATCTTGAAATTATTGAACACGTTTCTTAAGCAATATTCAAATTTCTTAAATATTGTAAATTTTATATCTGTGTTTTAATCTTCAACCTTTTTATTTTTGTATTTTCATTTAAAAAAAAATTATATTTACATTATTTAATATTCATTCTACATTTTTCTCTTAAATCTCCCTATCGGTGCACTCATTGCATGTACAAAAGCATGCGGTTGCTAGTAAATAGAAAAAGAAAAACAATAGTTAAAAGTGGAGATAACAACTAATAAATATTAAAACAAGAGTTAAAAGTAGAAGGAGATAAAAATTGGTTGATAAATAATTAATGGGAAGGATTTTCAAATGTTCAGCCAAACTCTTGCAAATTTTTCGCCAAAAAATTAATTTCCGAGAACAAAGTTCCCACAAATAACCTATTTGCTAAAAAATACAATCTTATGTTAACAAATTAAATTATTATTAATTTCCAATTTAAATAACATAATATTTATTAATTTCTTAAAATAGATTAATAAATATTATTTATTTAAATTCAATTTATCAACTATGAAAAAAATTATTTAAGAAAATCCCATCAAAAAATCTATTATGAAAAATTAATAAAAAATAAAATAAAATAATATGAAACAATTCTCGTGACTAAATAATTTATAGGAACTTAAAAATAATATTTAAATTTTTTTTAAACTAATATAAAATAAATTAAAATAATTCAAAAATTAAATAAATAAATAGAAATCAAGTGATTATTAAAAAATAAAATAAAATAATAATAATAAAAAATAAAGATTTAAAATATAAATTATTAATAATTTTCAATTTAAATAACATAATATTTACTAAAATCTCTATTTTATAATTAGATTAATTTCTAATTTTAGCATTACAACAACAAAGAAGGAAAAATCTTCATGCTGACAAAAGCAACCATGACCAGAAGAAGAATGAAATAAGAACAGGCCTTAAAAATAGAGCAAAAGATTAATCCACTTCTTCAATCTTGGGGCCAGCGCCGCTGTCGGATTCAGTTAGAAAATTGTCCGGCACAGGCGCCCCGCAAGCTCCCTGATACATCTTCCCAATAATTGGATTGCAGAGACTCTCCAGCTCCTTCAATTTGTCTTCAAATTCATCCACCTCTGCAAGCTGATTGCTATCCAGCCACTCGATCGCCTTGTCCACGGTCGATTCAATCTTCTGCTTTTCTGCAGGTTCCAACTTCCCAGCGATTTTTTCGTCCCGAACAGTATTCCTCATGTTGATTCACCATTCTGTTGAATTAGGTTTAGATATAGTTAAAAGTTAAATTTGATTAGTTGAATTAAATAAATGGGTGTTAAATATATTTTTAAAATAGTGGAGATGGATAAGAATTTATTTAAAAATTGGGAAGTTGATACTTTTAATGATGTGATGTTGTAATTAAAATGATTCGAAATTTGAATTTTGATAAAAGATTAAATATTGATATTCAACATGTATTCAACATTTACATATATTCAACTTTTAAAAGAAATTTTTGGTTTACCTTAGATATCTTTTTCCTAATCTAAATCTAACGTATAGAGATATTTTCATTTAATGTTCTATATTTCTGTTGATAATTAAACAATAGAATGTACAACAAAATACTTAATATGTAATTTAAATAAATATACAGTGCAATGTATTTATAAGTAAAAACATTTGGATGATATTAAATTTATTCAATATTTAAAATAATATACAGTTCAATATATTTTATGTTTAATTTGTTTGTAAAAGATTACTAATTTAAATCCTATTACTTTTAAAGTTATCACATTCACATTTTCTAGAATGTGAATGTGATAAAGACATGTCAAGCGTAGGGCAACTTTGACAGTGGAAGAGATTGAAGAAGAAATGAGACAACATGTAGATGAGATGAGAGCACATTGTACATAAACATCTCAGGATAATCAAAATATAGTGAGAAGACAAACAAAAGGAGCTATGAACCTATACGAGTTGAATGAAAGAGAAATACAACAAATACAACAATGTAAACGTGAATCGATCAAGGACAAGCTCAATCTCATGAAAATGGTGGGTTTAGTTTTGATGGGATGAATTCTATGACAACATATCGTGTTCTACAAACGCCAACTAATAGAGTAGAAGATCTTATGAATGTTGATTTAGGAAATTATAATTTACAGGAGGAGTTGACATCTCAAATAAGAACAGAAAGACAATTGAAAAGAGCACAAAATAGATTGGATGAGGGGACACTCAATACTATTGAAAATAATGGGATTGATTTGAGGACTTTACAAATAATGTTTCAAAATGGATTAAATAAACTTTCTATATCGAGTATGTGCTACATTTGTCAAGAAAGTTATGTTGCAATGAAGGTTGTATGGGTCCTTGAAGGCCCTATGTGTCATCGATGTCAACAAGAAAAGAATGAACATCGATTTTCAGCATCAAACAACATGGATCCTTGGCCACAACCATTCAAACTTTTGAATCTGACACAGATAGAAGAAATGTTGATAACACATATCAACCCCATTCTTAAAGTTACACAAGCAACTGGAGGTCAATTTAAATATAAAGGGCACACCATAAGTTTTCCACAAGAAGTAAGAGAAATAGCCAATATCTTACCACATTGAATAAAAGATTACCTATTATCATTGTTTGCAAGAAGGATCATCGTGGAACAAGTTATAATTTTACAGTAAATAAAGAGAGGGTATACAGAGCACTTCATTTTAAAATAAAACATGATAAGTTCTATAGAGATGTTCAAATTGATGAAAATGCACTTAGTGAGCTCACATCCAATTCAGATGACAACATCTTTGATCAGCTAGACTCAGTTCATATGGAATTTGATTTGGATGCAAATGAATATGTATTTGTGGGTCCAATAATGGAGATAGATCAAGGAAATATTATCAATCATACTACATCAATGGCTTCTAAACCACCAAATGCATGAAGAGAGATGAAACTAATTCATGCATGGATAAATAATCCAAATACATAGATCTTGGATCACTTATTGATTGGCCAAGAATTGAAACATCTCTAGTGAATGAGTATGTCATAGAAAGATTACTTGATATGGCTTTTCCAACACTATTTCTAGATGGACGATGCGATTGGATTGAACCAAGATTGATGAGAGTCAATCTTCATGAGTTTGTTAAGCATTTACTTTGATATAGAGATCATCGCTTTGGATGACACCCACAATTAAGGTATTATATGATGAATATGATCATGCGACATCATGCACAAAATTCATCAGCAATAATTGTCAAAAAGAGCTTGCAAGATATGCCGACCACAATCAATGAGTTACGAGAACATATAGAAAATGTCCCTCACTCACATCTAGCTGATCGCTTGATGCATTTTGGTACAACTCTAAGGGGTACAAGGTCTTATTGAACAAAATGTCGAGCTGAATTAAGTGATCTCTTGCATCAAATTGGAACACCAAAAATTTTCTTTACTTTGAGTGGAGCAAATATGTATTGGCTCAACTTACAAGCATTAATGCCAGGAACAGAGCCGTTTAATCCACAGGAAGCATACAAATGGAGACGACAAAATATTATTGACTAGCCACATATTGTTGCATATTATATGCATCTAAGATATACAATGTTTCGAAAGGAAATATTAGAAAAGGGAATGAAAGTAAAATATTTTTGGTCAATATATGAATGGAAACACAAAGGATCACCACATGTGCATGGATTCATATGGTTAGAGGGAGCACATAACATAGAAAACCTTAATTGGAGAAATCATGATGAAATCAAGATTGTTCAAAAATATTTTGATCCTATTATACATGCATGGAAAAAGCACATTTCAGATTAAAAATTTAATATAATCCAATTTTACATGTTGCATTGCAGATGCTACTAGCTTAGATATCTTTATACATCTATCTAAAACATGCCGAGAGATATCAATCTCAAGGCGCCTATTTCAATAAATAAGCTTGTGTGTAATTCATATGTAGAAGTGGAGACTGAGTTATTCAATAGATGTATACAAGACAATTTGAATGGTGTAAGGTTATGGTTGCAAAAATGCAGTCTGATGTTTTCTTGTGGGGAACTGCTTTCTAACATTAAATTGAACTTCATATTAGATCTAGTGAGGAAAAGTTGGAAGATGTGTAAGATTAGTAGAAAGAAAAATAGTTATAAAGAAAGAATGTATGTCGAAGCAAACAAACAAATTGACTCACTCAAGAAATTTGCATTAATCTTAAAGATACCATAAATAAAATAATGATTTTTTTCTTAGTATAAAATGTTAGAGAATTTTAGATATTTACTCCATGAATATTGGAAAGGAAAAAAACATATCTTGAAATTGATAGAGGAAAAGTAATTTGATTACATTTTAAAATAATTTGATTTGGACTCGTACGATATATTTTTGTAAAATTAAAATATAGCAAATAGTAAGAAGAAAATTTAATTTAATTTTTTTTTTTTCAAAATATCATTTCTAAATAGAATAGATACAATTTTAAAGCAATAAAATAATGTTTTGACAAATTTAAATGTTATAAATAATTAAAAAAAAAAAATTCCAACAAAAAAAAAAAATACTAATATATTATTAAAGCAAAAATAATTTCCAATCTATTTCTTTTAGTAATTAATTTTTTTAAAAAGAAATTTATTGACACTATTGTTAATCTAAAATTAAATGACTTCATAAAAAATAATTAAATGACACAAAGTTAACATTTGAATCAAGAAATCAATAAACTTTTGATTCCAATAAATTTATATATAAAATTTGAACTAAATTATAATTCTTTATTAATGATATATAGATATAGATATGTATATAGATATAGATATAGATATCTATATTTATAAAACAAAAAGTGGCGGAACACTTAAATAGAAAAATATTATTATTATAATTAGAAAATAAATGATATATTATCTTATTTTTAATAATACTCTTAAAAATAAATAATCTAATATTAAAAATTAAATTAATTGTAATAAAGCTGGATTCATGACATATTTGTTAAATTGATTATAAGTTAAAAAATTTAATCAAATAATTTGAAATTCATTTCCCCTTCTCATAGAATGTCTTCAAATATTCATTAACATTTTGTTAATGTTGTGTTACTATGTAAACACAATATTATATTAGTAAGCTATATGTTTTCTTTTTAAAGTATTAGATTAGGTTGTTTCTAATATTGTTAAGTAAGTCTATACTTTGTAGCGTAATGTAAATTATGAGAATAAGGCAAAATAGTGAAGGGGTCTTTGTAACATGGACAATTGAGAAGAGTGTTGGGCACACAAATGCATAGATTAGTCACTCCCTGTAATACTCTTTCAAATTCACCCAATGTGACAACTGGGAGAAAGAAAAGAAAATCAAAATCCATTCCTCATTCCGAGCCTCTCAATTTTGATTCTAGCTCTCAGGTTAATCAAATGTGCTTCATCTAAACTAATGCTCCAAATTGACAGTCCACATCTTTCATGTGACATGCAGCCTCTACAGCAGTCAATTTTGGTGAGATTTTTCATCACAAAATGATTGTTGTTTTTGGGTTTGTGGAAGTGGAAGAGATAGTTAGTTTTCTAAGGGCCATTTATATGTGGAAGAATGGGGAGTGTGAGGTTGACTTCACTGGGGCCGTCAATGGAGTTGACCATTCCATCTGTGGAGAAGACTACCAAAGTTCTTCTTTAGCGAATTTGGGGGCAACAACTTCTAACTCTTGTGATTGTCTAAATTATTTTTGGATTTCTGTAAATTGTTTGACGATTCTACTTTTCAGAAGTTTTAACCATATTTAATTGTATAAAAATTAAAATTTGTAGATTTAGAGCTAGATATTTATATAGAGAACAAGGAGGAGATTTTCTGTGTTAATGAGCTCTGCTAGCAATAGTAATAGAGTTTTCTTTAATGTTGATGTTGTCCCTAGTAATGGCAACAATTATATCATGTGCAACTTTTGGAGAGAGGGAATTTTAGTTGCTATTGAAGGCTACCATGGATGATCCACATGGAGCTTTGGATGGTTGGAATCAATCAAACATTAAGGGTTACTACAATTGGAATGGTGAGTGTGATGGAGAATATAATATAATGTCATTAGATCTGACCAACATGAATCTTTCAGGGGAATTTCACTCGAGATTTTGGTTCTGATGTCCCAGGTGAATCTCAGCCTTGCTGTGAACAGGTTCAGTGTGAGTTTTCTAGCAGTGAAAGAGGGCTCTTTGAGGATTCATTAGAACTATTAGAAGAAACTTCTAGAATGAAGTTGGAACAGTCTATAGATTTAATCTACTAATTTTTGTGACAAAAAATATTTTTATCTCTGCCAAAATTATTGCTAGCCAATAAAAAAATAATAATTTGTGATTGAAAAATAATTTTAAAATAAAACAATCTTTGAACTTTGGAAATTGACTAATTTTGGTCATAAAAATTAATTGTGGCCCTCAATGAAAATATTAGTTCCTACCTATAGCATAGGCAGGGACTAATCAAATCAATTTCCATCAACAATACTATATTTTTCATATGGATCAATAAAAAATATGAATATCAATAAAGCCTTATTTTTGTAGAATCGGGCTATCTATTAAATATTAATATCTAAATATAATATAATATCTTTAATATTTATATTTTATGATTTTATAATATGATTTAATGTATATGATATTTTTTCAATTATATAACTAAGTTTAAATAATTATATTGAATATAAATTTAATCTATATATATATATATATATATATATATATATATATATATATATATATATATATATATATATATATATATATATATATATATATATATATATATATATTTGAAAAATTAAACATTAATCTTTGATTAATATATATTATTTGTTGTAAAAAGAAGGTAGATTTAATAAATTGCTCATTCATGGGCCTATAAGGGTTAATTCTTGTTCTAGGAGGGATGAATAGTTTGTGAGGGAAGAATACTTAGTGTTGACCCTAAAAACCATCATAGTATTGTCAGTCAGTGCAAAACACTTAGTCATTCACAAGGAAAAGTTGGAAGGTCATCATTGCGACCGAGCTATTCTACGTAGGCTAAGCTATGTAAAGGCTAAATGTATATATTTAGTTGTTATAGAGCAGTAGTGACTACTAAGAAAATCAATAGTCATTAAGTATACAAGAAGCAACACATGAGATGAGCACCATAGAGGCCAAGCAATACAGTGGAAGCCAAGGATAGTATGTACCAAGGCACAACATGAAGATCAAGCATGAATGAGCATCAAAAAGGTATATGTGCTTAGTTAGACAGTTTTTGTATATATGTTTGGAACGACACAAATATTATGTAAACCATTTTTGCCAAGCTGGAAGTACGTTTTTATGATTGAGGGTTAATCATGGAAGTAATTACACTTATAATTATGGATTATTAATCCCTATGCAATGAGATCAACCAATCAGAAAATTGGAAGTTATAAGCAGAACTATGATGGACATTTAAGCATGATTCCAAGCCAATTTTTTTTTGTTGAGAGTTGAAGGATTGCATGTGTGTGAAGCTAAGGCGAATTACCAAGTTGTGAAATAAGGCGACATAGTAGTGCAGCGTGCAGTTATTGTAGATCAATCATAGAGAGGTGATTACATATTGGAAAGAAGTGATCTGTCATCAACATTCAAGTGAAAACCAAAGGATCAAAGTATTGTTACATATAAACAAGTGTATCAGGGTGAATCTCTTAATAGAGTGGTCCCAACAAGCCTATATAAATCTCCTAACAGAGTGCTCACTTAATTGTGCAGTTTAAATCCTTTAATCAAGGTAGACTTGACAATCTTGTAAGCTCTTAACAGGGAAAACTGCTCAGAGGGTAGATCATCATAAGTGATCAAACTTTCTACCCCTAACATACACAATTTATTGCTGTAGTAGTGAAGATTTTGTGGGTGCCATCCCCACCTTAGTTTTATCTTCACCTTGGAGGGTTTATGCATTACCAAATATTGTGTCATGTATTGATCAATTTCTAATATGTGTAATTCATGTTATTATATGTTAGATCTGATATTACATGTTGATATATAATGATGTATGGATACAGTTAATGAGGTTTATATGGTGAAACAAGTTTATGTCTATTTTTTGAACCACACATTTTGTATTTTGAAACAAATATAAGGACACCCTAATCCTTAAGACCTCCACTGTTAGTTGTAAGGTTTGAAGGTAATGATTGTTTCGACTGTATGCTTGCAATTTGAAGGATGACATCTCATCTTCTTCCCAAGAGGATGTAGTTATTTCTAATTATTCGATCGCAAAGACTCATGTTGCCTCTCATCAAGGACTTTGATACTAGCCATCATCTAAACACTTGTACCTTCTTTCTTTGGTCAAAACCTTGTTTAGATTAAGATTTGTGAACTTTTTGTGAACTTCTCTAAATATAGACCACAAGTGTGGGATATTCTTACCTTGTAAATAGTTGTCATGCTATTTTTGTTTTGGACTTCATAAGTTATGTATTATAGCTTTAATTTTAGTATTATGTTTTTATCTTCTTATTTTGGTATAAATGTAACAATCATCCATATGTCATGCTAGGACTCTCTAAGAATGTATTTTGATTTTCCAATCATACAACTATATGACTAGATTGAATGTGCTCTTAGATTGCCTTTTGGTAACGTATTATCAATTTAAAAATAAAATTGCACTTTTATAGAAATATTAGATTTCAAAAACAGCTAAAGAAAATGATTGCCAGTCCCAATATCTTAAACTTAGGCTTGAAGTTGATAGTGCCAAACAGAACATATTTTAAAGATTACAACTTTAAAAAAAAAAATGCATCTCTTCTACCTACTTGCTGGTACTCCCACAGCAAAAGTACTCAAGCGCAACTACAGCTCTTTTTTTTCCTCAAAATTAAATATTTTATATTTAAAATTGATATCAAATTCAATTTGCTTAGAGATAAGTTATTGAATTTTCACAAGTAAAAGAAACGGACCATATTCTCCTACAAAAATATCGATAAAACGCAGGAGTTTTACTCTGTTTTGGAAACTGTAAAAACATATTATATAGTGAAGAGGACGGTATCAAGTATTGATAACATGGACAGCTTTTATTCACATTTATACCAAAAACTTCTCTTCTAAGGAAGATACAAATCTTTGCTCATAAACCCATCGAGCAGATTTCAGCATGAGAACAACGAAGATTCATGCTACTTATCCACTCAGTTTGGGAAGAAAAAACTTCACGCTGACAAATGCAACCATGATCAGAATACAAAAATAAGAACAGACCAAAAAACAGAGCAATAAAATTAATCCACTTCTTCAATCTGGGGGCCAGCGCCGCTGCCGGATTCAGTCGAAAAATTGTCCGGCACAAGCCCGGTGCCTGCCCCTCCCCCCTGATACATTTTCGCAATAATTGGATTGCACAGGTTCTCCAGTTCCTTCAATTTATCCTCAAATTCATCCACCTCTGCAAGCTGATTGCCGTCCAGCCACTCAATCGCCTTGTCCACGGCCGATTCGATCTTCTGCTTGTCTGCAGGTTCCAACTTCCCGGCGATTTTGTCGTCCCGGACAGTATTCCTCATATTGTATGCATAATTCTCCAGAGAATTCTTGGCCTCGACTTTCTTCTTCAGCTCCTCATCCTCGGCCTTGAATTTCTCCGCGTCCTGAACCATTTTCTCGATTTCCTCCTTGCTCAGCCGCCCCTTGTCATTTGTAATGGTAATCTTGTTCTTCACCCCGGCGGTCTTATCCTCCGCCGAGACATTCAGAATCCCATTCGCGTCAATGTCGAAGCACACATTGATCTGCGGCACTCCCCTGGGCGCCGGCGGGATGCCGGTGAGCTCAAATTTTCCGAGCAGATTATTGTCCCGGGTTCGAGCCCTCTCGCCCTCATACACCTGGATCAAAACCCCAGGCTGATTGTCTGAGTAAGTGGAGAACACCTGCTCTTTCTTCGTCGGAATCGTTGTGTTCCTCGGAATTAGCGTGGTCATAACCCCGCCGGCAGTTTCGAGCCCCAAGCTGAGCGGAGTAACATCAAGCAACAGCAGATCCTGAACCTTCTCATTCCCCTCGCCGCTCAGAATCGCCGCCTGCACGGCAGCGCCATAAGCGACGGCCTCATCGGGGTTAATACTCTTGCAGAGCTCCTTCCCGTTGAAGAAATCCTGCAAAAGCTGCTGCACTTTGGGGATGCGAGTCGAACCCCCGACCAGGACAACCTCATGCACATTTCCCTTGTCCATTTTCGCATCCCTCAAGCACTTCTCCACAGGCTCCATGCACTTCCTGAACAGATCCATGTTCAATTCTTCAAATCTAGCCCTAGTAATTGTAGAATAGAAATCGATACCTTCATAGAGCGAATCAATTTCAATCGTCGTCTGAGCAGTCGAGGAAAGCGTCCGCTTCGCCCGCTCACAAGCCGTTCTCAGACGCCGCAAAGCCCTAGCATTTCCTCCAATATCTTTCTTATACTTCCTCTTAAACTCCTGAACAAAATGATTCACCATTCTGTTATCAAAATCCTCGCCTCCAAGATGCGTATCACCGGCCGTGGCTTTAACCTCGAAAATCCCCTCCTCAATTGTCAGAAGCGACACATCGAAGGTCCCTCCGCCGAGATCAAAGATCAAGATATTCTTCTCTCCAACAGAAGAAGCCTTCTTGTCCAGACCATAAGCAATGGCAGCAGCGGTCGGTTCATTAATAATTCTCATCACATTCAACCCCGAAATGACACCAGCATCCTTCGTCGCCTGCCGCTGCGAGTCGTTAAAGTAGGCCGGAACAGTAATAACAGCGTCTTTAACAGTTTGCCCTAAATAAGCCTCGGCAATCTCCTTCATCTTGATGAGCACCATGGAAGAAATCTCCTCTGCAGCAAATTGCTTCTTCTCGCCTTTAAACGTGACTTCAATCATCGGCTTCTCACCGGGGCCTTCAACGACCTTGAAAGGCCAGTGCTTCATATCGCTCTGCACCGACGGATCAGAAAATCGCCGCCCGATGAGCCGTTTGGCGTCGAAGACAGTATTGGTGGGATTCATGGCCACCTGATTCTTCGCAGCATCACCGATAAGCCGCTCTGTATCGGTGAAGGCGACATAGGACGGTGTAGTCCTGTTGCCTTGATCATTTGCAATGATCTCAACACGATCATGCTGCCACACTCCGACGCAACTGTATGTTGTCCCGAGGTCGATTCCCACGGCCTTTCCTCCGCCCTTTGCCATATTTCACGACTTTTCTCAAAATCTTACAGAAAACAGAATACACAAAACAAGAAATTGAAAAGCTCTGAGCACTTAAAATTCTCTTTTCGAAACAACTTTTCTTCAGATTGCCTTCCATTTGAGGCACGTAAGTCGTTTTATACTTTTCTAACGAACTGAAACTAGAAATTTCTGGAAAGCGGTGGACGATTCTGCACATATCGGGAAAATTCTAAGGGGTTCTTCCGTAAACGAAGATAATAATTTACATTTGAATTATTGACAATGCAAAGGTCTCTCCAATCTAAACATGTAAGATTCATATGAAACCGAAGAATCCGTGTGAATGTGGAAGATACCAGAAATAATAATAATAATAAAGTGAAGTCGCTAGACGGGCAAATTCCCAATTCCGAGGCGAGAGAGTACATCATGATCGACATTAACAATGAAGTGATAAGAAATCAGATCCGATTGAATAGAACATTCAACAACAAAATGAAAAAGCTAATTCAGAGCACCTTATCTCCAAATGATCCTTAAGCCTGCAACTGGTATCCAGCCATTCAAATCGCTGACTGCTGTGTAGGTCATGCTCGACCGACAAGTTCAGCTCACGTAAATTCCGAAAAAAAACGAAAGGCAAAGGGATTAGGGAAAAGGCAGGGGAAATGAGAGGGTATTAGAGCATATACTTTGTTTAAGGCGAATAGCCCAAGAGAATTCCTTGGAATTAAAACTACATATTATTCAATACCTGATTTTTTTTTTGTTTGAATGCAAAAATAAAATAAAATAAATAATTATGTTAATAAATGATGTTTTTCTATTTGATTGTGTAAAAATCTTTGATCAATGTTTAAATATATCATGCGATGAAATAATAGAATTATAAATAATATTATTAATTATGGGAGTTGGAAATGTGAAGTCTTAATAAATCTTTATGCAAGAGTTTAATAGAAGTATGAAAATATAATTAGTCGATAGGCTTTCCCATTGAGGTTGCTTGCAATCAGAAATTGACTCATGTGAGTAAACAACTTGTGATAAATAGTTTCAGTTCACTACTAAATAGTTTACCAAGTGGTTTTCGAAGCGAAGGAAGCCAAAGTTCATAATTTGTTTCTCTGCCATCACTACAACTTGCAACTCATGTTTAAGTATTCCCTACCACAACAATCATCCATATATGGTTGAAGTACCTTATCTTGGTTAAGTGTGCATGTTGGGAAATTGGCACACACTTTTCTAAAGTGTGAACTGGGCGATGTATTATTGTGGATATTGTGGAAGTTGACACATGCTTATTCATGCCTCTTTACATTTATTTCTTGATTAGACAACAATCATGAATGCATTTGGTCTCTTTATGTTTATGTCTTCCTTTCACCTTTGTTTGTTCTCTCCCCTTTAGTATCGAATACAATTTTTTTGAAATTTTAATTTATATTAAATTTAGATTATTTTTGTTTTAACATATCAATATCCTAATATTTTCTCATTGTGAGCTATACATCATTTTTCAAGTTCTACCTACACCATTTCATTCTTAGGAAACAGTGAACTGTCAACATACATCCATCACTAGCGTAGATTGATAAATATTTGAGTCATCCATTTTCTTTTTGTCTCTCATCGTTTTGCATCTAGTTGACAGTTTTTGGAAAGATGCAACTTATTTTTTCATGCCTTCATCTTATAATTTATTTACATTTCTTTTTACGTGGATTTCTATAGCTTGATAAGCTATAGTAGGCATAATTGTCCATTGTCCATATAATCATTTTTTGCAACCTTTGATAGGTTCATGGATTGATCAGTATTAATGGCTTGGCATTATATCTCACTACTATCATTTATGGGTGGTTTCAAGTATGAATTAACATAAATGAACATTACTTGAATAGTCTTAATACATTATGTGTATGGATGCTTGTGCATTGAAATTAAGTAGGCAAAGAGTTAAGACTATACTCATGTGTTACTTTAGGTGAGCTATAGCAATTCATTTTGCACAAGTACTTATGAAAGATATATATAATCTCTACGTGTTAATTTTATAAGGAGGCAAAGTTTTTTTGGGGATATTTTGGAATTTGAGTTATTTTGTTTTTTGTATGGGAAATAATGTTGAATGAGTGAAGTGGATTGATTGGGTTGCCAATAAATCTACAAGAGTAGTAGTAGTAGTAAAGTAAGCTAGGATTTGTATATGGATTAAAGAGATTGCATTTAAGCCAACTTGATAACCCATCAACTCAATGTCAGCATAGTGCAAACCCACCTCTTGATGCTTTTTCCTATAGTTGCCACTACTAGAAATACCTTTTGAAAAATTATGTCTTAAGAGGCAGTTATCATTCAAGGTGAATGGCATGTGAGCCATGGTTTGACAAATTTTCACTCACGATTACATGCTTGGGCTGCATGTGGGGCTATTAAATCATTAACCATTTTTGTTCGTATCTCCAGTATCCACGATCAACCACAAATCATCGCAGATTTGGCTTCTAGCAGACAAGTGCAACTTCAAGTTTATTTGGCTTTTATGTTTTTGTCCATTTTGAGAAGAAGCACTTTTATATTGATTTTTTTTTTTACGTTTAATGTATATAATGCTTGTATGCTCAACAAACAATTTTAGCTTCAAATAATGTCATTGCATTTTCTTGAATACCATGCTATGGATACCCTTTGGCATTTATTTTTGTAGTTTTTAAATTTTTTCTTAAGGTTGATCTAGTTGTGTATAGATAACTTAAGGGTGTAGGCTAAGGGTGAGAAACTTTGATTTGTCTTTGCAAAAACAAATGTGGGATGGTTTATAAAGCCTTTAAAACAAAGTTAATTTTAATCTATCATGGAAATCATGGAACAACTACTATTTTAGCAATTCTCTAGATATTTTAGACACTTTTATTGGACACCCAAAACACATTGTAAGATGTTGGAAAGATTTTGATGAACTTCATTTCACACTTTCAATTCGTTTTTGCATGCAAGCTTTTTAAAAGCCCTAAAAAGGTGTTTTCCATGTATCTAGTAGCCAACTTGTGAAATGCATTTTCTTGGAAATTTTTTGCCTTAACTATTTTGATCTTGTGCTATAAACCCTACTATATTAGGACACTTTTTTTTAATCTGTTATACAATTTAGTTTTTTAATATATGTTCTTTTATTGACCTAATTTCAATTTTTGCAACTCACTTTTTCAGATCAAACTGTAAATTAAATAGCCATTCAACAAGACCTTATGTTCAAATTCTTGGACATACTAATATGTAAAGCAAGCAATATATTGCATCCATTTCATTAGTGTCACACACCTCAATCAATGAGCCTTGCATAAACCTCAACATTGAAGATATACATCCTAGACTAAAACATGTTAATAATTGATTTTCCCATTATGTTTTCCCCACAATGCCACAAAAATGAGAACATGATTTAAGAATGAATCTTAAAATATTTACAAAGGACTTCCTATTGGAATTAGGTACCTCCTAGAAACTATATTGAATTGGACAAGGTTTGATTTATTAATAATTTAAAATGATTTTAGTTTTTTGGAAAACCCAACTTATCTCTCTTCATTTTTCAATTTTGATACAAATATGACCAAGGTTTTTAAAAAAATCACTTTTTTGAGTGGCAAAAATCCTAACTTGTTTATATATCAACCATATATTGGTAAAAATTGTTACCCTTTGACTTTGATGTAGTTTTCTAATAATGATGGATATTCCATCATTTATACTCCTTAAGTTTGTTTGATTTGTTATAGTTTGTTTATTTGTTAGTATAGTATTGGCATATGATTGAATATGTTGTTACTTGGTTGTTATGTTTTCACTTTACAATTAAAATAAATTAATTTACTTTCACTTTTATAAATTGAAATAAATATCCATTCATTTCAATGATATACTTTCCAATTGGCAATTACTTTTGGTGAGTGCATGGACTCTATGCTCACATCTCACATAGAGCGGTTCACCTGGTCTATATTATTATAATTTATTTTCCTTTCCATTTGTTCGAACTCTAATGAGTGTATTTTTTTTCCCAAAATAGTAAATGTCTATTTGTGCAAAAAATGAAACATTTCTTGTTTTGTTTTTCCAAAAATGAGAGATTTGTGTCTTAGGTTTAGATTTATTGGACATGAATTTAGCCTTCAACTCAATCTAAGTAGACTTCACTTTTGTTAAAAATACTAATGCAAATCATTTATACTTACAAATAAAAATAACTCCCATTTAAGACTACACATATTGTTATTGGTTCTCTTTTTTGGATTTAACACTTGTTTTGGTTTTCTAGGTCATGGCTAATCCCCAACAAACTATCCAGGTAATAGATATCCCAAGTAGTACATTAGAGATCAATACTCCACAACCATAGATTGGGTTTAATGTTTCTATCAATTAGAATGGGTATCCTTAAGCTGAGATCCAACACATTGCAAATTATACTTCTCTAAATTTTATTCAACTTTTTAGAAAATTGAAAGTGACAAGTTTGTGTACATGTGATGTTAAAAATTTTGAGATCATCATAGTAGAAGAAGTTTTGTATGAAATTGATGCATTGCATGTCAACTATTTTGGTTAGTGCACTTACCTAAGGGAGATTCATGCTAACAAGTATTATGCAGAAGGAAATGCTTCAACTATTCAAGACTATCTTAATAGTCCATAGAACATGCTTCACTTGTTTGGTCCTCCATTGTTGTTTATCAGTGGACCCTCTTATATAACTCTTGGAAAAGTAGAGGTTTTTGAAAATTTTCCTATTTTGGTAATGAGAAAATTGGCCTTATGTTCCTCCTTTGTTCTACCAAATGTTGATTAAAGATTAACTTGTACAAATTTGGTTCTATTTTGAATACAAGTGTAGCTTACATTATTTCCAACACTTTTGCATTTTCCTCCTTGCTTTGCCCCTACATTTTTTAATTTTCTAAAAGAGACACCACATTTATTTAACTACTATGGATTTTTTTCACTGCACAAATATTTTTCCAACTACTTTTGAACACATAAACATATAAATGTACATACTTGTTGTACATGTTTCAATTTGTTTTATTCATTTAAAGATAGCCCACATATGTTTAACCACTAAGGTTTTTTTTTATCATAGCACAATGTTGTATACCAATTTCTATATAGCACATATTTATGTAACTTGTATCTAAATGTTTATGTTTTTAACCTAAATTATCATTTGAAAGATAGAGAAAATATGTCAAATTGTTATCCCTTTTTGAAAAAGCATAATTACTTACCCTAACTTTAACCCTATGCTGTCTTAGCAATTCTTTAAGCATTTGCATGTATTGCACATATCCTTACATATGCTTCCTCTACACTAGGAAAAAATGTGTCCTCTCCTGTCTTGACCTATACTCAACATTTGAGTTGTTCATAAAATACATTATACCATAAGTTTGAGCACTCTTTTGAATCAATTCCCACATTTTAATAGACAAATAGATATTATTTTCTAAAGGATTTGATGAGAACAAATCCATAGATCCAGTAGAACACCTGCATGCAAGAACCTATCACATAGAAGAAAAAGACAAGAGAAAGCAAGGGTTTGGCTCTAAAAATATGCAAGAATATATTATCAGACTAAAAGAAATGAAAGAAAACATACAATTGATCAATCCTTATAGAAGGGTGAACCCACAATAATGGGTTCCACTTTAGTGGGACGAAGAAACTTGGAAAAATTGCTCAATTTTCGGATTTCTAATTTTCGATTGTTCACGTGAACATGTACACTGGACATGTTCACGCGAACATGTGCGTGCCTAATAAGGCATGTTCGCGCGAACATGTCCAGTGTACATGTTCGTGCGAACATATGGCGTACCGATTTTTGATGCTTTATATTGCGCTTTTCAATTTTTGAATGTCATTTTCTCGGTGACTGTTGATCGGGCAAACGTTGGGGCGAACGTGCATTTTGTCTACCTCCGTCAGCGTCATCTGGTCATTTTCCTTCTCATTCTTATCATCGGGTATGTGTAAATAGCATTAATTTAATGTTTTTAAAGTATTTTAAAATGTTTTTAAAGTAGATTTTAATGTTTTCTATGCTTTTTTTAAATGTTTTAAAAGTATATTTGAATCTTATTTACGTTTTTAATGGTTTTGAAAGCATATTTAAATGTTAATTTAATATTTTTATTGTTTATTTATATTAATTTAGAAAACAGAAAAATATTATATAGAAAATATTAGAAAACAATTTTAGAAATCATTAGGAAAAATAGTAGAAAATTTAGGAAAAACATTAGAATTTTTTTTTAGAAAAAACATTACAAAAACATTAGAGAATTTATAATTTAATATAAAATTTACAAAACAAATTTCGAAAAAAAGGTAAAAAATATTAAATAAATATTAGAAAATTTAGGAAAAATATTAGAAAATTTAGAAAAAACATTACAAAAACATTAGAAAACTTATAATTTAATATAAAACTTAGAAAACAAATTTATAAAAAATATTTAAAAAAATTAGAAAATTTAGAAAAAAAACATAAAAAAAAATTAGAAAATTTAGAAAAAAAAATTACAAAAACATTAGAAAATTTAGAAAAGAAATTTGGAAAAAACATTACAAAAATATTACAGAATTTATAATTTAATATAAAATTTAGAAAAAATATTAAAAAAATATTAGAAAATAAATTTAGAAAAATATTAGAAAAAAAATTAGAGAATTTTTAATTTAATATAAAATTTAGAAAAAATATTAAAAAACATTAGAAAATAAATTTAGAAAAATATTAGAAAAAATATTAGAAAATTTATAATTTAATATAAAATTTAGAAAACAATTAAAAAAAAAAACATTACAAAAAATTAGAAAATTTAGAATTTAATATAAAATTTAGAAAATAAATTTAGAAAAAACATTACAAAAACAGTAGAAAATTTATAATTTAATATAAATTTTAAAAAACAAATTTAGAAAAAACATTAGAAAAATGTTAGAAAATTTATAATAATATAAATTTTAGAAAACAAATTTATAAAAACATTACAAAATTTACATCAACTACAAATTTTAGAAAACATATATATATAATGTTAAATGTAGACATGTATGTCTTCGATATTAATGTTTATGTATATATGTCAAATTCACCTTTATGTCTTAATCTTAGAAGTTTAATTAAATGACATATCTTAAGGGTCTAGATCCTAAATTGTACATGTAAAAATATAGATTAGAATGTATAATTTTTTATTTTGAACATAGATGTACATGTATATTTGTTCATGGTTAAAAGTAGATGTATGTACATGTTTTTAATAAATTCACAATTTTATATGTATAATTTGTGTATATGTTAACTATTGATCTTAATTTATCTTATAAAGTTAAGTGTAATTAATTATATTTAATGACACATGTCTTAAGGGGAGATCCTAAATTATACATAAGAATGTAGATTAAAATGTATATTTTATTTCATAAATGTACATGTAAATATGTTCATGTGTTAGATATAGACGTGCATACATATGTTTTCAATATTCATGTTTAAATGTACATATATTATTATTTTTAATGTCTTAATAATTAGAAGTATATAATTAACTAAATTATTCAATGACATGTCTTAAGGGGAGATCCTAAATTATACATATATAAGAGTGTAGATTAATTTGCATATCTAGGTATGAATATAACATACATGTACATCCAAACCCTAACCCTAACCTAACCAAACCCTAACCTTGATCTTAAAATTTAATTTCTAAACCCAAGATTATAAATGATAATAAATACCCTAAATCATAATCTTGAACCAAATCATAAACTTCATATGCTAAGTTCCCTCATGTATTACAACTAGCAATCGCACCTTAGTGTGCAATGGGTACGTCGTAGATGTATGGAAGATCAATTATGTATGTCCTATTTTTAATCTCTCCCTCTCATCCTCTCTATTTCTCCTCATCTCTTTACCTTTCTATCCTATAATCTATATCTATAATTATAGTCGTTCACAGTTAAAACATTTTCTATTTCAGATTTGTTCACACAAGTTTCATAATAATAGAACCTGGGCAATTCCCACAAGACAACCCACTGCACATTGCACTGCATTTTTAAGCTCTTCACGAGAATCGAGTCAGCAACTCGAGAATTGAACCTAATAAGTCTTCCATATAATGGAACCCACCCTATCTCTAAAACACATTGCTCAAATTCTTACAATCTCAAAAAATACCTCTATAAAACTGCATTAAATATAATATAAAAGAGAACAAAGAAAAATGAGACCTGGTTTGCATTTGTAGAAAAATCTCCGTACGTAATTCTGGGAACAAATTTTTCATTTTCAATTTTGTCGGGAGCTATTTGTCTTAGAGGTAATACTTGGTAAATTTGAAGGCTGTCTTTTTGGGCAAATTCTCCTTCCTCCTCACTATCTTCATATTCTACCAGATTTTTGTACGCATACAAATTTATACATAATTATAAATTATTGTGAGAAATAAAATACACGGATGCAAAATAAAATCTGTATAATAACAATGAATCATATGCCACACTCGGCATACCATTTTAAATTAATAGCAAATTAACATAAATCTTGGCAAGCTAAGAAATTTTTTCACTGCGAAAGTTTCTGGTTGCCAAAGAGTGATGAGAGAATGAATTTATGCTCGCTCTGACATTGAGGTCCGTGTAACTTGTTGGCACTCAAAATTGCATTCCCATTTTGAGTGCCTGTTCGTGATTTTGAGTCAGTTTTGCCCCTTATACACGATTTTCATGCTTGTGTCCCGACTGTTGTCTTGTTAGTCAATGTGGTGTTTTATGTTTCTAACACCTTTCTTTCAGCCTATGCATATTTTTCATGATGATAAACTGACATTCTTAGCCATTCAGTGAAGTTCCATTTTGAGCGTGTGTCATTTTGCATTGTCTGCCCAAGTGTCAAACAGTGGTCGGAAGCCCAGTTTGCCTTTGAATACATTTTACCTGGATATGTTTCATGGTTCGCCACTTTGAGGATTTTTAATATGCATAACAAAGAACCTATGTTTCAATTTTTAAGTCATTTTGACATGTTTTGACTAGGTTTCAAACCTCTCAAAGTTGGTCAGTTACCTTTGTTGTAAATCTGCAAATTATGCATTTTTCCAGGTAGCCCTGTTTGACAGGTAATAAATTTTGACCAGTTGACCCAAATGAGAAAATTTATTTTGCATCATTTTCTAGGGGTCAGAGACTTGCTATGCTCCAGATTTGAAGTCATGACGAATCCGTTTGATCAGTTTTTAAATGCGATTCCAAATGCAATTTATAGAGTTTCACTGGTAATAAGAGATGTAGATTGTTCAAGTGCCCTGTTCGTGATGCTATATCTTTTGATATGGGATTGGTGGGATTGAATGGTTTGTTCCCCTGCATTCTACTATGAAAATACTTTAAGTGTGCCAGTTTATAGACCTTGACGAATCCGTCTTCACACTTTTCCAGGGCCTTTCCATTTGCCAAAAATGTTATTTTGCTGTTGTTCCCTGTCCTGCAGTTCCAGGTTGCCAACTTTAGACTCTTGCCAAACGCGCCTCATGATTCGTCATGAGCCCAAATCACAGAATCATACTCTCCTCATGGCAAAGTACCAGTGCCCCAGTTTTCAAAATCCCAAGTGCTCGTTTATTCAATTTTCGAAGCTCAAACCAAACACACTTTGTGGTTTTCTGACTTGTTTAATCTGCAGGTAGTTTTAATTGGGCATGTTCGGAGGTCGATATCTTTTGAGTTCGATGTCGTCATGTGACGAGATTTTGCAGGCCTGTTGAACGTGTCAGAGAGATGATATATCCAAGGTTTCGGAGCTCGATCACATGTTTGAATCAATTTTTAAAGCCAGGCAACATGCCTCTTGACACAGTTTTCTCAATGGTGCGAAAATGTTTTAAAATGGTTTTTAATGATCAATCAGCGGAGAAAGGCGTCTATCTGTAAGGGCACATCTTTTATTTTGTGAATAGCCCCGCTGCCTTTATCCCACATTGGCAAGGATGGGGGACTCTTAGTCATTTTAATACCCAGTAGCGCAAAGGCTTAAGTGTTTGAACGGTGATTCAATCGATTCTATGGTTGTCGAAGGCCTCTTCGCTAGAATGCACCGTTGATTGTAAAAGTTAGCCCGAGTTCTTTCATATGGAAACGCCTACGACGTAATTATAGTCATTCACAGTTAAAACATTTTCCATTTTAGATTTGTTCACACAAGTTCCATAATAATATAACCTGGGCAATTCCCACAAGGCAACCCACTGCACATTACACTGCATTTTTATGCTCTTCCCGAGAATCAAGTCAGCAACTCGAGAATTTAACCTAATAAGTCTTCCATACAATAGAGCCCACCCTATCTCTAAAACACATTGCTCAAATTCTTACAATCTCAAAAGATACCTCTATAAAACTGCATTAAATATAATATAAAAGAGAACAAAGAAAAATGAGACTTGGTTTGCATTTGTAGAAAAATCTTCATATGTAATTCTGGGAACAAATTCTTCATTTTCAATTTTGTCGGAAGTTTCTGGCTGCCAAAGAGTGATGAGAGAATGAATTTATGCTCGCTCTGACATTGAGGTCCGTGTAACTTTCTCAAGTACGTGTCCTTGATGGCTTTAGTTCTCATTTAATTTCTATAATTGTAATATAAATGTATATATTAGAGGAAAGGTCTCAATGGTTATATATGTAAGATTTCTATGTTTGATTTTTCTTTGATTATTTTATAATGATCACAATATGTTTAAATAATTTCACCTTATTAGCTAAGTTCTAACCAAAGCAATTATAAAGTACGAAAAATGAAAGTCCTCGATATATCAAAGTTATACTTGATACATCAAGAGTATTGAAAGAATTGCAACCTACGTATTTGTAAGGGTTTCACATCAATATTTAAGAATCCTTATATAGGTGATCATAAGGTCCTAAATCTTACCCTAAAATTGAGCCTAATTACACTAAAACCCTATTTCAAAACCTAATTGAGGCCTAACTTACATTAAAATTAAAACAAGTTGACCCTAATCCTAAATTGTTAAAAACTACATTTGAGATACATGCACATACATGAAACTTATGACACTTGTTTTAAATGATATATATGTAACCCAACTTGAAACCTGAACCTCGAAACATTATCATTTAAGAGTAATAATACGGGCCCTTTAATTGAATTCTCTAATAATACGGGCCCCCAAAGTATATAATAAAATCCTAGAACAATAAATTAACTCTAACCATAACCAAACTCTCAACTTTAAAGTTATCTTATACTTATATGCAAATTAATCTAGGTCTGGATGTGTTACAGATTATCTAGGTCCATGATGTGTGATGGTTGTTCAATTACATGTGTATAATTTTTAATTAAAAAAATAAAAAATTGTGTGCACAGTAGGCAATTTAGCTCTTTATACATTTCTACAGATATGGCTTCACACGATCAGCTTGATGCGGCTCCTAGTGCGACACCTGATGTAGTTCTTGTTGCGGCTCTTGGTGCGGCACCTCATGTAGTTCCTGCTCTGGCTCCAACTGCGGCACAGGTTGATGCGGTTCCTGTTGCAGCCCCTGATGTAGTTCCTGATTTGGTTCCTCGTGCAGCTCGTGGTGGGGCTCGTGCTACAGCTTCTGGTGGGGCTCATCGTGTACCTCGACGTAGGGCTCGTCGTGCAGCTCATGTTCTGGCTCCTCGTGCGGCTCCTGTTCCAGGTCAGGCTGCACCTGCAACTCCTGCTGCACCACCTCCATGCATTGATATCAATGCTGTATTTGCATTTTCAGAGCAGGAGGTTGCCAGACTGCAACACTCTATATTGACCTTTGAGGATGGTCTTTATAGAGACATATGTGTTACGATATGTAGGAGTTTACAGGATTTGACAGCTAGGTTCAGAGCTCACCATTCATTTACTCCTGACATATTAGCTTCCATATCTAGGGAGCTTAGGGCTGAGGTTTCAGGGACTACATTGTTTGATGACGTCAAGAGGGTAGCCCCCAAAGACGTCATCCAGAGAGAGCTCTTTCCAGAGTATGAGGGGACACAAGGTAGGGTGAGAGGCTACAGAGTCACACGATGCAGAGACCTTGTTATTGCTAGCATGATCTATCCACGATTTTTAGCTGCACATGGTCGTTATCCTAATAACGACCAGATACCCCTTTATTTTGCACAATAGTTGTACGTTGAGTTCTATATAGGGCTCAATGTCAACTACCTTGATATTCTTGGTTATTGTGGACAGGGGCGTGGTCGGATCGCAGATCGTGACTAGTATCGCAGTGTAGATCGTCTGCCACCTGCAGATCTTAGACAGTTTGTTGGACCGAGGATTCCTCCTGTGACTCTTGCACATGCACCTATTGCAGATAGAGTCGTCATTGCTTCCCAGAGGGAAGCAATTGACACTATTGGGCAGATTGCATTTGCGGTGGCAAGTATCACGTCAGATTCTATTGGTCGTTATCTTCATAGTTGACGTCCTCGTCCACTTGGTCGACCATCTTCATAGGCATCTAGTAGCACTTCAGGTGCCTCCTCTGATGATGCATATAGAGCTGCTGGGCTACCAGTGCCAGGCGATATTTGTGGTCTTTCAAGACAGCAGACACATATGGATATGGCACAGTATTTTTTGGAGGATATGTTGCACTTGATTAGCTATATTTTCGATACACAGAGGATTCCAGTACACTCGGTGATGGATGTTGTTAGACAGCATCAGAGCCCCGACATAGTTCCACAGACATAGGCCGCCACACCAGTGACAGATGATACACCTGTGCATAGCTCACAGCATTCGACACCAGGCTCACGACACTCTACAGATGACTCGAGCATACGAGTTGGAGATGTCCATATCACAGCTGAGGGTCTTGATGATTTTGGTGAGCAGTTGCGAGGCCTATCTGAGATTGATACTAGTTCGAGCCTAGGTATTTCATCGTACATGGACCTGTTGTTTGGACCTGGCAGCACTGATTCTACACCATTACCTAGCCAGATACATAATCCACTTCACTCAGATTTACTAGGAGTTGGACGTGGAGTTTTAGGCTCAGGTGCATCAGTAGATGATACGATGGAGTCTGTTGATCATCCTCCACCTCCAGAGACCCAGGTACATATATAATTTATTTTTAATTTTAAATATATATGAAATTAAAAAATATGTTCATTTATTGAAAAATTTAGTTCAGATATATATATGTATATATTTAATTTAATCTTTAACTCATAATAAATCATGTAGGCATAGATCATTGAGCACAGGGTTACACATACTGTTGGTTCAGGGCATCATGTACATGAGAGAGATGATTCTATTGAGGCACCTAGTAGTGCTCAGGTACTTGAATTTTAAATAGTTTGTTTAAAGTTATATGCAAGTTCGTATTTAATTTGAATGTACATGTACATGATACACGTATGTATATATATGTTTTAAAGATAGAACTCTAACACATGTGTATGTATATATATTTGCAGGGCTCGGTTGATGCGCCTCGACGAGAGGATGTACAGGAGACTCGATTAGAGGGTCGTGCTGTTCGTATGCATCTTGAGGGGACCTTCTAGTAGTAGATCAGATTTATATATTTTTTGATGCATTTATATATTGGAGACCTTCTAGTTTACATTTACACATCATGTATATTTCAGTTCCTTGATGACATACATGTACTTTCACTATTTATTTGATTATTGAGTATTTCAGTAGTTAGATACCATATCACATGTACGTATATATGACTTTTTATATTTTGCTACATACGTGTATTTATTCGAGATTTACAGTTTGCATTTCAGATACATAGAGATATATTAGATCTGTAGATGTTTATTCTTGAGACGTGTATATGTGTACATATGTGTATTTTTTTTGCACGTTATAGCTATAGAACATGATCTTGAGACGTGTGTACATGAATATCAATTATCAATTAGTAAGAAGTTAGAAAGATACATATTTCTTAAATTATCAATTACTAACCCGCTAAAGATAAATATTAGTTTTATGTGGATAAAAATATGTTAATTAGGTAAGCCAATACATTATTTTAGAAAACTTTTACAAAATATAATATTAAAAAAACATATTAATTTAAACTAATTTAAACTTTAAGAGTAAATGACCGTAGATGTAATAAAGTAACATTAAAATATATAGTTTTTTAATAAACTAACCTAAATGATAACTATGAACTTATAATCTTACAATTTTAAAAACACATTTAATTTTCACTTATGAAATTCAATCTAGTTTGAAAAAAAGTTGATAAATGAATTTAAATTATTAAATTCATCCATGGTACAATTAATTTAAATTATTAAATTATATAGTGTTTTAATAAACTAATGATAATTAAGAACATATGTTCGTACAATTAAAAACACATTTAATTCAAGATGAAATTCAATAGTTTGAAAAGAAGTTGATATTCAAGAATTGTAAGATATTAAATTATTTTTGATATAAATCTATAGATAATGATTGTGTAAGTTTGAACTAACTTAAAGCCTATTTATATCAAGTTGTTAAATTATTAAATTCATCCATGTGGTACAATTAATTTAAATTATTAAATTATATAGTTTTTTAATAAACTAATGATAATTAAGAACTTATGATCGTACAATTCAAAACACATTTAATTCAAGATTCAAAATTCAATAGTTTGAAAAGAAGTTGATATTTAAGAATTGTAACATATTAAATTATTTTTGATACATATCTATAGATAATGAAATTGTGTAAGTTCGAACTAACTTCTAGCGTATTTAAATCACTTGTTGTTAAATTATTAAATTCATCCATAGTACAATTAATATTATAGTTTTTTAATAAACTATGATAACTAAGACTATGATCATACAATTAAAAACAAATTTCATCAAAGTTGATATTCAAATTATTATAAAATAAATCTCAAAGGTCTAATAAACCATGATGTACACTTATAACATGTAATATCTTTTCATGATCTTCACTATCTAGTCTCCACTTGCGACGTACATGCTTAAGTTTGACTGGATGTAGACAAAGCCCGGTAGCAACGACCAGGTGGCTGTATTGTAAAACCTTGTTGTCACGGTGATAATAAAAAAAGTGTATTCCATGTTGGACTATTTTGTCTTGCTTCAAATATGTTCCCTCTATCACAATAGAACTTGCACCACAAATTTAAGTATTTAAAAATTTGATAGATATTAAGTTACCTAGATATATATATATTTATTTAAATATGTATCTGCATACATGTATATGTATAATTTACCTATAGGGAACAACATTCCATCACTTTCTTCAGGGTCATATAACTTTGTCCTCTCTGTAGTACATCGCAATAAATAATAATTGACACATTCATGATTTTTAGGCTCAACAATCACTGCAAAGACATGTCCTGCATAACAAACTTATACATGAATGTATGTGTACAATATATATAACACTATTGAAATCAATTGATAATTAAAATTAACAAGTTGAGATTAATTTTTATGATACTCACCCACTTTTACCAATCCAGAGATATGATTATAATCATTAGAAATCAATGGAATATCATCAAAATTTTTATCATCTTTATCAAATGTATCGGTAACATCAAGTGGTACCGAAATCCATGCACTTGTATATCCATGTGTTTGATTGATGCATTCTTCATAGTCTTCATCAATGCAACTGTCACAAAAACATGAGTATTCTCTTGTCTTCAATGTCCAATTGCAATTATCTGTACTCATGACTGAATGTAAGGAACGTGTATTTTCTATCCTCTTGCAACAATGCATGTTTTTTCTATTAACACCTGAAAGTTTGAATTAAATTAAAAATATAGACAAATTGAATTTAAACTTCAATGAATTGAAAAATAAAACTTAACAATAAAATTTGGGAACTTAATTGCATAAAATTTAAACAGACGTACACATCCACACCTGTTATCTCCCAGAAGACTCTATATGGTACCTGTCGACTAATGGTTGATGATGTCCTGACCTCATCTAATGCAAAATGAGTGTTACACCATTCAACAACATCATGTGCATCATTTATATGAACTCCCTGATAATTCATTTGATACTTTTGCAAAGCACGTTTGATGCAAGCTCCAACACCATCATGTTCACCTTTTCCATGGCCAATCTCGAAGAAATTCCATATGTGTTTTATATTCTCATTGCGATGATATCTACACAATGCATAAAATGGTCTAGATGATTTAAACTGTGCGGCACATCCATCAGACCAAACATAATGTTTATCAACATTTATGTTTCTTTCTTTCAAATTAGAAAAGAACATATTGAAGCAATGTTCTACATAGTGAATGCCATGTTCTTTATCATCACTTATATAAAAATGATATTCCTTTATAATTACTCGTGCTTGAACTGTACTCTGAACACCATCCAAATCTAACTGTGCATGTCTATAACAAACATGTACCATAATAGTGACCTGCTTATTAAAGTAATAATCTGATTGAATTGCTTTCTGATGAATAAAGGAATAGTTCTCTACAAAATCAACAACTGATATAATTGTTCCAAGTGGAAAATTATCTCTTAGAGTTTGAAACTGTTGTTCTTACCACTTTGCAAAAAATGCATGACGAATATAAGGTTGAATCAATTTCTTAAATCTATCCATAAATGTTAGAACAGACAACTCCTCTTCAACATATTCCAACCTTTTTGTTTCTTTCCCCAACTTTGTTTCATTCTTGACATACTTGTAACTTTTGCAATTCAATATTTTTGTTACATCAATATTTTCAGTTTTCAAAGGAAATAGAGCCAATTCACCACATGTTTCACATAATCCTTTGATGCAATTTATTTGACCAGCTGGATCATCTATGTTGTCACACAAAATGGATGATATAAAATCACTTCTCCTACTAGGAGGAGCAGCATGAAAACCATATGTGTCTTCTACAAACTTTCGAAATACCTGATAGTGGAGATCAAACTCAATATGATGACGACAACAACACGTTTCAAACACTTTGTTTGACCTCACAAAGTATGGCTTCAATTTTTCAAACAATGTTTGCCCAACTTTTACATTAGGATGTTGACTACAAAACGACACATATAACTCATGTTGTGTTGTGTCCAACCAATGTTTTGTATGATGTTCATATTGACCAGGTGCAATCCTATGCCTGATAACATCTCTACTATTTGATGAAGGACAAGTGTTATCAATCCAAAATGATATGATTAATTTTTTTAATAACTCTTCAATCCTATCAGAACGAGGTGCTCTACACATGATTGCCCAATTACCCTCCATAGTACTGTCATCCACAATTAATCTTCTCTTAACATATTCTCTCATTGTTTTCCTACTAAAACCCATTTCAGATGAAATTGAAGATATTTGTCTATTTTGGGTCATATTCTTACTTACAACAGACATCAACATCACTTTTCTTGTCGCAGACTTATCTTTAGTTCGAGAGTGTTTTCCTATGTTTCTCAAACCTTGTTTAACATTTTCAATCAGATCAGTTTGCATGTTAGAAAATCTTCTCTTTTTTGATGTTGTGTCTACACCTAACAATTTCAATGCCTCTTGCAACTTCTTTTGTTTAAGCAAAAGTGAAAGCAACTGATCTTGTTCAAGTGTTATCAAATTGAGTCATAATTTCTCTTATCTTCTTATTCATTGACCTTTTCTTAGACAAACTTAATGATTGAACACTAGTTGCAAGTTTTCTCAATTTATCCACATCCATTTTAAGTAAATGATCTAAATTCTTATGAGAAATATTATTCTTTACAGATTGGGCAATATTTAAGATTTCATCCATACCAATTCCTGCACCTGATCCCGACCCTTCTTTAACTTCTGTTACTGGAATTTCTATAGGGACTGATCTTGAGCCTTCTCCAACATCCATTGTTTGAGATTCTGCAAGGAAAGATTCTGACTCTTCTCTGACTTCTGTTATTTGAACCTCTGTAGGGAGTGATCTTGAGCCTTCTTCAACATTCATTGTTTGAGATTCCATAGGGAGTGTTCCTAAACTCTCTCCCATATGCACTACTTCTACTTCTGTTGAGCCTTCTTCAACATTTCCTTCACCTTGTTTAATTCGATGATAACGTGCCGCAGTCTTTTGAATATTTCTTTGTTCTGCTTCATCAGATCTTTTCCTTGCATATTTGTTTTTCCTTCCTCTCTTGTTTGCCATTATAAAATCAAAAAAAAAATAATTTATCCCTTGCCTCAAGATAAATTTCGCGCAATAACCAGATAAAAAAATCACTGTACGAATTTGTCTGTTGCTGTCAGTACTTTTAAATTGTTTGACAGAAATCAATAGAATGCAATCATCTGCAACAAGGCATAAATATTCATCATTAAATGACTAAAATCTGTGAGTCACATTCTTTACAAGTGGCAAAGCACCAAATCCTTCTTAAGCCATCATTGAGTCACAAACAAATAACATGGTATGGATACTAGAATGTTTGTCAGGTAAAAAATAATTTTTTCTTTCTTATAAAATATATAATTTTTTTGTCTCTTTAATTTTTTCATTCTTATTGTAGGACTAGAAAAATGGGTTAAATGCATAACATACTATGAGAAATCACAAAACCCAATCAACATACATTAGCACCCGCTAGTCTACCATGAAAGCTAAACTAATCAAAAGAAGCAAACACAAGGTTAGAAACCCCCTCTTTCGTTTGTAGCTCCCATGTCCTTCTTTCTTCTACAAATGATGTAGCTCCAAAGTTTCCTAAAATGCAAATTTTGAGTGTTTTGAGTGATTTAGAGTGTTTCCTAAGGTCTTGGGATGCAATGCAAGGTGTGGAAGCGCAGATTAGGGTTTTGGAACCTAGAATGAAACACCTAATTACCAAGTGCACCCTAAAACTACCAAGTGCGCCCTGAAACTACCAACTGTGCCCATGAAGTGTGCAGTTGGTAAAACAGGGTTGCAGTTGATAAAAGATGTCAAAACTTGATAATTAAGATGTGGGTATGCAAGATATGAGTGTTTTTGATATTTTTAAGTTTTTAGGGATGTTATGCAATGTGAGGAAATGTTAAATGACCTAGGGTTTTGATATGAAAAGTGCAAATGTCCTAGGGATTTAATGCAAGTGCAAATGCAAGGTGTCATTTTGAAGGTATGCAAGATGAAGATTATGATGTGCAAAATGAAGGTTAGGGTTATGTTTTGGACTTGGTAAGGATGTTAAAGGTAGGTGTACGCAAAGTGGACTATGCAAGGGATGGTTTCCTATGGTTGATAACGATGTTTAGGCTATGCAAAATGAGGATAGGTGATCAAGAAGACAAGTTGGTTGATGGACAATTTGATAGTGAAAATGATGCTAGGGTTTGAAAAATGCAATATGAGGGGGATATACCACTAGGGTAAGTCAAAAATGAAATTTAGAAATATGATTATGCTAATGATAGCTTGGTATACATAAGGTTTTTTGAACTTGGGTGAAATCTTTACAAGGTATTAACCTAAGAGTTTAACGTTATGACAATAGACTTTGGATCTTGACCAAAAAAATGACAAAAAAAGATAAGATCAAAATGACAAAACCAAATCTACCTTGACATAGGTAGCAGTTGGGAAGTTGGGCTGAAACTAAGGCAATTCTAAGAGCTATGTTTTCCAGATTTTTTGTTGAAAAATGAGTCAAACTTTACTAGTGCCTCTACAGAGAGATCCGTAAAGGCCCAAATGCTGAAACCTTAGCATTAAGCTTTTGAGTCACCTATGGAGGTACACCAAAAAAAAAACATAATTCAACTTACGATTTAAGAGATCTAGGTACTCGAAGTTAGCCTAAGCGACTACTAGGTCTCTTTCCCAAATTGGTGTCGTTGTTGGTGAATGTATTGATAGGCTCCACGAAAGGACTGAGATTGTTTTGGCCTAGTCATTTGCATTGTTTTTAATGTCAATAAAAATAGCTTTTCACCTTTCTAACAAAATAAAAGTTTATCGTTTAAATGCATTATTCATCTTCTTCTATTTTAAAATATATTATTTAATATATATTTAACCAAAAAAAAGGTATCTATATAAATATGTATATGTATCATTATTACTATTTAATATAATTATACCTAATCTATTTAATCTATTATTAATTTTTACTTGAAAATAATAAATAAAATATATTACTCTTATAATACATCTAAAATAAAACGTGTCTTTTATAATATATTTTTTCTTATTCAAACTTTAATATTTTCTTATTATGTTGATATTCTCTCAAAAGGAGATTTAAATTTGAAATATTAGTAATATAACAATGTTGTAAAAGCTTCAAAAATAATTGAAATTCTTAAATATAAATTTATTCAATTAAATAGGTTGCATTAATTCTTATGTTTATAATAATTTAATGAAAAAATAATTTACAATTAAAATGTATACTTATTAATTATATTATAATGAATGTAAATATTTACAATAGTTATATATAGATCACTACTCCAAATGATAATTAAAAGATAATATAGATAAAAAATGTCATCTAACAAACTTAAACTCGTAATATTAAATGATTCATAATAACATATTTTTTAATTTAAATATATAATTATTTGATATGTTATAATGGACATAAAGAAAAAATAATAATTTGAGAGAGAGAGAGAGAGAGAGATGTGGTTTGGTAGGGTGGGGGGTGGAAAGGAGATAGAAAGAGAGAATATGCAAAGGGAAGAGAAAGAGAGAGTAAGGGATTGAGAAGAAGAGGGATATGGAGATGAAAGGAAGAGATAAATGTAAAGATAGTGAAAATGAAATATATAACTAAGAGAAGGTAGAGAGGGAGATATAGGGATAGAGACGGATAAAGGGAGAGATGGAGAAGAAATATGGATATAGAGGAGAGGTGTATGTAGAGAAGAAAAGGGATAGGTGATGAGTGAAGTGAAAGGGGTAGATAGAGATGGAGGGATGAATATAAAAATGAGACACAAGTAAATAGTGTTTGTGTGTGTGTGGGAGAGGGAGAGAGCAGTGAGGGAGAGACACATTCAAGGAGATAATTCAAAATGAATGCTCAAAATGATGTGTAGGACATCCGAAATGATGGTTAAAGTGGTCAAGATGAGGGTTGGGTATGCAAAGATGCAAGATGGAAGATGCAAAGGATGCAAGCTTAAATGCTAATGATTGCAATGTGAATATGAGGGATACTAAAAAGGTGCAATATGAAGTCTATACAATGCAAGTATGAGGCTCAAACTATGAAGAATGCAAGTGGATGCTATGCAAGAGTGAAATCTGTGTTTTGCCAAGCATGTTTAGGAGCACAAGTTGCCATGTTTTCTAAGGTTTGAATGTATTGAACCAAAGTTTGTGATGTTTTGACAATGTTTGATATTTTGACAAGGTTTTGCAAGTTTCCAAGGTGTAAATTTGAATGTTGGCTTTTATCTTGATTATGTTTTACACACACGCAAGACACATTAAGACAAGAATAGCTATTGTTAAAAGTGAACAGTCACACCACAACCTAGGCTTTAGGATTGTATCCACTGAATTCCTACTTGAACCAAAGTTCAGCCACGCTTATCCAGAGCGGACAACTTAGGACCTTGACACCACAGGCTCCCCCTTACAGCGCACTCACTTCTCTGGGCTACCAAGATCCGCTTCCCAAGGGGCATGACTTTCCAAGGGACTGTTGTCTCTACTAAGGAGTGTGAGAATGTAGGATGTCTTCATGGGCATGGGTGACCCCTTGAGCCAGTGGATAGAAAGGATTTTGGCCACTAAAACATGGTTTTTAGTAAGGGCATTCCGTTCAACAAGTGAGTGATAAACTTCCTCAGAAGGTCTCCCAGCCCTGAGAACCAGGGTTTGATGCACCACAAGGGTACTGGAGGAGAGCTATCACTCAGCAATACCGCCGACACAATTTTCACCGTAATTGAGTTTTATATAGCGGCTGGAATGTTGACCTGGCTTTTGGCCCATTATTGCTCTGAGGTCGTCCCCTAGCATACCCAATATCGAGTATCTTGGTCCAAGGTAGGCCTCCTATAGAATTTACATGGTTTTCTCTTACACCCAAGATCCACGAATGACGAGGGGAGAGGATACATCCAATGCAACTCCTAGGGATTTAAACACTGTAAACACACCAGACAGAAAATAAAAAGTTCATTTTAAGCACCAAACGAAGTGTTATTTAATCTAATAAATCCACACACATGGTTTTGACAAACACATCGACAACGTCCTGCAAAGCAAACATTAGTAGTTTTTTATGATCAT
This sequence comes from Cupressus sempervirens, assembly GCA_028749045.1. Taxonomy (NCBI): domain Eukaryota; kingdom Viridiplantae; phylum Streptophyta; class Pinopsida; order Cupressales; family Cupressaceae; genus Cupressus; species Cupressus sempervirens. The sequence continues at coordinate 259,494,177 of CM053792.1, forward strand.
ATCTTCATCCCACAATTGCCACATGCTGCAAGGAGACCATTAGTAACACAAAATCATCTAATCTATTTTCTAGAAGGAAATGAAAATCTTAGATTATTTCTTTATAGAAATTGAGAATTCATAAAGAGTTATGGCACATTTATTTTTATTGAATGAATTTGATTTGAAAATAAAATTAAATACTTTTCATTAATTCAAATTGTGAATGAAGATAGGAAATATTGATGAAAGCATTAATGAAGATAGGAAGAACATTAATTTGCAAATATTGAGAAATCTCTCACCCGCCTTTGATGTAACTGTGAACAAAATTCGTGGCAAAGACAGGCCTGCAATGCACTATCAGGTTGATGCCAAATACAGAGATTGGTGAAACAAAATGACGTCTATGATGGAAATTTGCACTCAATGATTGAAACGCGAGATGTGGCACTAGTTTTTGTTTCGCGGATAGAATGATGTTTGGCGGATAGAATGATAGACACAGGTCCCATGTTTGGTAATTTTTTGGTTTTTTTGACTGTTCACACGAACACAAAAAATTAGACATGTTCGCATGAACATGGCCAATTAATTTCTCAGCCACTGTGAAATTTAAATGTGCATGTTCGCCTGAACATATGTTTGCGTGAACATGCTTTATATGTTCGCGCGAACACCATGTTTGGGCGAACGCACAAAAATAAGAAAATTTCAACCCATTTTTCATAATTTTTTTTTTTGCTCTTTTGACTCCCATAATTGCAGGAGAATGATCTTCTACTGTAAAATTAAAAATGTCAAAATGTGCTGCTCGGAGCAAGCTTTCCAACGACTATAATTTCAATACATATTTTAGTCATTAAGACTTTGAAAAATGAGTTTAACTCATTATAGGTTCATTATCGATTCATTACCAATTGAACATCAACCGACTTCGACACCTTGGGAAAATTAGTAAATTAGGTCAAATTTTTTTTGAAAAATATGTAGGCACTAGCTTATTGAGATACCTCACTATTAAAAAAAAAAAAAAAAGGTTTATGATAAATTGACTTCAAATTATCTGTGTCAAGTGGAACGTATGTCTGAATTACGATTCGTGTCACTTCAAAACTTCATAAACTATACAATATTCAACAAAAATAAATCAAACCAAATGCAGACACTGGATATTGATGTTGCAAATCCAATGCTGAAAGAATTACCTTATTATCATTTCTAGAAAAAAGGTTATGTGTGTCAAACGGACTGTCACTCTTTAAAATATTGAATTTTATTATGTATCACTTTTCGGAGGAGATAAAAAAAATTGACATAAATAATTTTTTTTTAAAGATTAAAAAATATAGTTACAAAGTAGGAACAAAGTAATCAAAATCACTAGTTTATGTCATGTTGAAATGATTTATAGTTTTGGAGATATAGTCACTTGAACGTGACGTTTGTTGCAAAAATATTGATTTCAGTGTCAAAATTAGTCAAAAAGTGGAACCCATTATTGTGGGATCACCCAGAAGGAGATTGTAAAACCTCAAAGTGAAACCTTAAGAGGTAAATGACATTTAATAATTAATATGTAATTATTAAATAGAAATGCATGTGCATGAAAAAAATATTAAGAAGGGAGTAAAGGTAATTAATAAATGAAATGAAATTAATCCTTTACTCTAACAACCCCCCTTCCCCCTTAAGATGAGAAATAATGCAGCTACAAGAAGTGTATTAAAAAGTAAGGAAACTACAATTTTGAAAGCATAAATAGATTCCAACAACATGGCCTAATGAGGTATTCAACACAGCCAAATCTCTGAAAAAATGGAGAAATAGGAAAAACCATGTGGGAAAAACCCTACTCCAAAAAGAGATAGAAGAATGCTAAAAACAAAAGAAGGAAGAGCTCATCAATGAGATCCCTCTTCTTTTACATACCCCTTGAAAAATAATATTTCCTTATTCCTTGTGACTTCACCATTCTCATCTAACTTGTTCTATACACCTACTTGGTTCCTATCACATTCTTGTTCTCTGGTCTGGGCACTAGAGTCCATGTTTTATTCTTCTCAATCTTGTCAATCTCTTCTTTCATGGCTTTAATCTAGTCTTCATTCTCTAATGCATCCTTCAATGACTTCAGATCATGCAAGCTCAAAAAAAATGTATCACTTCTCAACTTATTCCTTGTCATTGGTTTAGCTTCTTTATCTCCAATAATTTGTTCACCAGGGTGATGTCTTCTGACATGCTTTCACAATCTTGGTTTTTCTCTTGTATCTTCAATGAGTTTGTCAACTTCAGAATCATAATGTAGTTCTCTATCAGGTAAATCAACATTCCTTTCATGTACATTGATCTCAGAATCAGAATGTACCTCAACTTCTGTCTACAACTTGGCTCCTGAATGCAATTTTGGTTCCTTAATGCAACCTAGTTCTTGAATACAACTCAACATCCATTGTATGTGACTTGTCAGTCACTAATACTTGTTGTTGTTGATTTAAAACTTGGTTCATAGCACCTTCATCAATAGACATATCTTCATAAAAGTATACAAAATATTTTTTTCCTTTAGGTTCCTTCATAGGCTTAACTTCATGTACCTCTATATATTCATTAAACTTCACATTTGTACTTTTCACAAGTTTGTTAGTGTTAGTATTTAAACACTTATAAGCTTTTCTTCTTGTGGAATAACTAAGGAATATACCTTATTCACTTTTAGCATCAAATTTACCATTCTTGTTGCCCTTAAGAATGTAACACTTGCTTCCAACTAACTTAAAATATTTTACATTGGGTGAGTATCCATACCATAGTTCAAAGGTATGGAGTGTGTAACTTTCTTGACTTAAATTTTTTCAAGGTATAGACAACTATACTTACATCTTCTCTCCATTATTTCAAAGAAACATTCTTCTCCATCATCATTGTTCTGGCATAGTTTATTACAGATCTGTTCCTCCTTTCAACAATCCCATTTTGTGGAGAGGTCCTAGGTATAGAAGTCTGTCTTTTGATACCTCTATCATTACAAAATACCTCAAACTTATTTGATGTAAATTCTCTACCGAGCTGCCAGATCTCAAATATTTCAAGCTTTTATTAGTCTCCTTTTCAACTCTTTCCAAGTACCACTTAAACATTTGAAAAGCATCATATTTTTGTTTCATAACTATCATCATCCTAGAATAATAATCAACAAATAGGATAATGTACTTTTCACATTTGTAGATTTGCACATCAATAGGTCCACACAAATCAGTATGAACTAATTCTATAATTCTTTTAGAGGAGTGATTCTTACTTTTAAAACTAGATTTTATCATCTTGCATAACTGACATTGTTTGCAAATCACATTATTAGGTTTTTCAGTTTAGGCAAACCTCTGACTCTTTTCATGCTATTACTACATTAAAATTAACATGACATAACCTCTTGTTTCATAGCCACACATCATCAAATTATACAACAAGACAAGTATCATCATTCATGCCGAGATAAAATAGATTACCTCTAGTTTGATCTCCATTTTCAATTAGTTTTCCACCAGTGTCATATATCTTTGCTTTCTTGTTCTCAAATTCAACTTTGCAACTTGAACTATTCAGTTGTGACACACTCAACAAGTTATAGTTAAGTCCTTCTACATAATAAGCATTGTTAGACATGATTTTTTTTGTTAGTTTGATTGATCCTTTACCTTTTATCAAACAGGGTGCATCATTACCAAATCTAACACTATTTCCATTGTAGCAATCAAGGGTAATGAACTCACTTTTATCTCTAGTCATGTGATGTGAACATCCACTATCAATGATAAATTTGTCACTCTTATTCACATAAGACACTAATGCAGTTGCCTCATCCTCATCAGAATCACCCTTCATAGAAACATACACAACTTCATCATCATGGTCATTAGATTCATCTTTTGTTTCCTCTTTAGCAATGTAGCAAGATTTCTTTCCTTTGTCTTTATAATCTTTTTTGTTCTCATATCTTTTACCTCTATATTTTTCTCCACTTCTATTTTTCTTCTTCTTTGGACATCTAGCATCAATATGACCAACCTCATTACAATTAAAGCACATGATAGTTAGCTTACCTTTGTATTTCCCTTTGCCTTTCTGAAATCTCCTCACTAGTTATGCTTCAAGATCTTCTACATCATCTTCATCTATATCACTGTCACTAGAAACATGCTTGAACATTTTCTTTTTCTCTTTAGGTTCCTTCAATGACAATTTAGCTTTGAAAGTAGATTCAACATTTTTCAGTTTTGAAATGATCAAAATTGGAGAGTTCAAAAGTAGTGAGTCTACCCATCAATCCTTCAAGAGTTAGATTACTACCAGGAACACACCTTAGTTTTTGTATGGTAGAGACTCTAATAGCATAGATAGGTAGTAGTGTTCTCAGTACTTTTCTAATTCAATCTCATCTTCAATAACACCATTAGCTCCTCTAATAGCATTCACAACATCTTTGATTCTTGTGCAATATTGGACAATGGTCTCACCTTTTTGCATTCTCATGTCATCAAAATTTCCTCTTAGACTTTCAACTTTGGCTCTCAAAACATTTTTATCTCCTACATAAATTGTTTGAATAGAACCTCACATCTTCTATGTAGTATCACCTCCTTTTATGTCATCATACTCTAAGTAGCTTAGGGCAGAGGCAAGCTCTAACATTGCCTGATTGTGTTTTTTTAAAAAGATTATCGACAGTAAGGGCTCCAACAAGATTAGTATTCTCAATAGTGATGGTAGATTGTGTATAGTATCCTAGACCTCCTACATGTAGCTTCATCAAAATTTGCCATGCTAGAAAGTTTTCCTTGTTTAGTTTGGGCACCTCCTTTCTGTACAAGTTAAGCTTTAGCTATTAGTATCTTCAAACTATTCCTCACAAGCACCAATACTCTGATACCAATTGTTGGGATTCTTTAGAATATTTGAGAGGGGGGATGAATTAGTTATCCAAGGTCAAAATGTACAAATAAAATTTATCAGTGCTTAACAAATCCATATCCATAAAACCATAACATGTATGCATCCATTAGATCATGCAATATCTTAACTTAGTAGGTTACTCTGCTTAGTCAAAATAAATTTGTAGTAATGTACACATGAAATACCATTAAGACATTCACACAATTTGACACAAGGATTTTACATGGAAACCCAATTTGGGAAAAACCACTAGTAACATGCTACCCAAATTCACTCTTCTAAAGTGATGCCCTGTGAAAGGCCAACCCTATTAAAAGTTACAATACACACTGTTCAATGTGACCTGGTTAGAGGATTTCAATCACCCTATTAAGAGTGACCCTTGTTAGAGGGATTTAGAATATTTCATTAGAATCTCACTCGATAAAAGGATTTACAAATGATTGTTAGGTCAACCTTAATCCAAAGGATTTTATCCATACTTATACAATTGTTATAAAGCAAGAGCAGGACTTGATTTGATAAAAACTTACAACTAACTTGCAGATTATAGATCTCTAGTCTAGTCATCCATTATGCTTGACATTCATACTGTTAAGCTTTGATAGCTTGTTCACCCTTTAAGAATTCATTCTCTTAAGCCTCTTGCTTTGTATGCCAACTACAGTCTCTTCTGTTCAACCACTAGATGAAGCAACACCCTAGACTTCTTGTCTTCCTTAGCTTCTTACACATGACAAGCTTTTCTTTTGGCCTGCCATCTCTATAAGTAGAGAATTTAGATCTTTTGCTGCTTAACCACAATTGTCCATTCTAGGGTTAGGTAAGATTCAATGAATCTACCCACTTTTCATTTGAGTCCCTCTAGAAACTTCTTCTACAGTCTTCCTTGAATTTACCTCAAAATAGTTTACCTTGAATTCTATACCACTAGCTCATCATAGTTATCTTCCACATGCTTCACATAATTTAAGAAATCAAATTAGTTTTCTTAGATTTGTCAAATCTTTGATTTAACACTTTTTGCTGTCACTTGACACTTACAGTATTCTGTCACTCAGCCAACACTAAAGTTTATTGATGCTCAACATCAACTAAAATTTACTCAACATATACTAACTTTCACTCAGCTTCCACTGTTTGTCTTCTTTTCTTGGCATTTATTTATTTTCACTCAACTTCTACTATTTTCTGCTTGGCTTGCATTATTTGCTTGGCAAGGCTTGACAGACACTTTTCTTCACTTGATCTTCTTCTAGTCTTCCCTTGAGGAATCTTTCATTACAAACTTTAAGTATATAAATATCAATGTCTTACTTGGTCTTAGTGCTCCTTTTATGCACTGAATAACTCAAACTTTCTCTAGGTTTGCTTGTTATCTTCTATTTTCAAATCCTCTTCATCAATCAACAAAATGATAGCATTTAGACCAAAAAATAATTGTCTCACCAGAAAGTAGTAGGTTTGACATCATTGATAGAATAATGATTGTTCCATTACAAGTTCTACTCTTCAAACAATCTCCTTTCAACAATCTCTCTCTTTGGGATTGATGACAAACCAATACCAACAATAATACCAAAAAAAAAATTAATACCTTTGAAATTTCCCCCTTTATTAGTATATGTCCTTCCTTTGTATAGGGTGATTTAGTCTTTGTTAATCTCCTTCAATGTATCTTCTCCCTCTAACTTATATCATCTCTTTAGAGTCTCTGTGTGTGTCTCTCTCTCCCCCCCCCCTTCTTTTTTATATCTCCCCCTTTGAAAACAATTCCAAATACTTGTCATCTTTACATGTAGATATAATGAATTTAGGTTCTCCCTCTATCACCTTGCACGTGACTATAAATCTTCTGATTCAACTCCTTCATTACTGCAGGCAACTCCTAAAGTAAGATCCACTGCGTTAAGTTGTAAGATACAATATTCATCTTAGTTGATGCAAGGAACTACTCTTGCTTCTTAAGTGGCTTTATATAGGGGTATCACCCCTAGCTTACCTCTAAGATATTCATGTTCATCTTTAGGTAAAGCTTTTGTGAATGTATCATCTATCTATTTATTTGTATTCACATATTCCATTCTCACTTCTTTGTCTTGATCCAACTCTCTCAAGGAATTATTCTTGATTGCAATGTTCTTTGTCTTTGTGTGCATCACATGGTTCTTTGATATGTTTATAGCACTTGTATTATCACAATAAAGTACCATAGCTTCAGTAATTTCTTCTTTCGTGCTTTTGAGTAGTTATTTGATCCATACTACATTTGTAAAATTTACTGCAGCAGCCACATATTCAACTTTAGCAGCAGATTGAGATATACAATTTTGTTTCTTACTGGTCCAGGTGACCAATCTCTTTCCTAAGAAAAATGCTCCACCACTTGTACTCTTTCTGTTATTAATGTTTTCAACCCAATTAACATCTATATAGCCTCTTAACTCAAACTTATCATTTTTCTTGTAGTATATACCATAATCTTCTATTCCTTTCAAATATCTAATAATTTTCTTAACAACCATCAAATGATTCTCCTTAGGATTTGTAGAAAATCTTGTAACAATCCTAACAACTAATGCAATATTAGGTCTACTATGTACTACATAATGTAACTTTCTAATCATAGACCTATACAATGATTGATTCACTTTAGTAGAATTATCAATCTTTGAAATTTTATGTCATGTGACCATAGGAGTGCTAACTGGTTTTAAATCCTCCATACCAATTTTTTTTCAATATTTCCTTTACATACTTAGATTGAGTGATGTAAATACCATATTTCATCTGATATACTAACAAACCAACAAAGAACTTTATCTCTCCAAACAGACACCTCAAATTCTTTATTCATTTCATTTGCAAATGTCTTACATAATGTATTTTGACCTCCAAATATGATATCATCAACAAAAATCTTAGGTAGTAAAATATTGTTACCTCCTTTTGTCTTCAAATACAGATTTCTATTATCACCAGTCTTCTCAAAACCAATCTTCACAAGATAATTGTGAAGCCTCTCATACCATGCTCTTGGGACTTGCTTTAAACTTACAACTCACTTGCAGATTCTAGATCTCTAGTTCAATCCTCCATTCTTCTTGGCATTCATACTCTTCAGCTATGAAAACTTGTTCACCCTTCAAGTATTCATCCTCTTATGTCTTCTTTCTTTGTATGACAACTATAACCTCTTCTATTCGGCCACTAGATGAAGCAACACCTTAAACTTCTTGTCTTCCTTAGGTTCTTGCACATGTAAATTTTTTCTTCTGGCTTGCTATCCCCATAAATAGAGAATTTAGATCCTTTTCTACTTAACCACAATCGTCCATTCTAGGGTTAGATAAGATTCAATGAATCTACCCACTTTTCATTTGAGTCCCTATAGAAACTTCTTCTACAATCTTCCTTGAATTTTCCCTCAAAATGTATTACCTTAAATTCTATGCCACCAAATCATTATAGTTATCTTCCACACGCTACACATAATTCAAAAAATCAAATAAGTTGGCTCAGATTCATCAAATCTTTGATTTAACACTTTTTGTTGTCACTCGACACATACAATATTCTATCACTCAGCCAATACCAAAGTTTACTGATGTTCAACATCAACTAAACTTTACTGGGCATATACTAACTTTCGCTCAACTTCCACTGTTTTTCTTCTTTTCTTGACATCTTTTGATTTTCACGTGGCTTCTACTATTTTCTGCTCAGCTTGCACTATTTTCTCGGCAAGGCTTGGCAGACACTTTTCTTCACTTGATCTTCTTCCAGTCTTTGCTTGAGTAATCTTTCAATATGAACTTTAAGTAGATAAACAATACACTATAGTATCAATGTCTTACTTGGTCTTAGTGCTCCTTTTATACACCAAATAACTCAACCTTTCTCTAGGTTCTCTTATTGTCTTCTCTTTTCAAATCCTCTTCATCGATCAACCAAATGATAGCATTCACACCAAAAAGAAATTGGCTCACCAAAAAGTAGCAATTTTGACATCATTGACAAAATAATGATTTTTCCATTATAGGTTATACTCTTCAAACAATCGCTTGATAAAATTCCAAGCTTGGCAAAGTTACGATAACAAGAAGAGATTGAGAAGAGGAAATCAGAATAAACCCCTCAAACAAGTGGATGAAATCTAGCGAATCAATGCTCATGATGAATATTAGGAAGAATGCATTGCACAGTGAGGCATGATTTCCAATATCATAAACTTACCCTCAACAACACTATCCACGTAGCTGGTGCAAGACTAAGTATAAGAATTATGGTCAAAAAGAGGTGAAAGATATCAAAGGAATGCGACATTCAACGTATAGCTTGAATGGGTGTGACTCTATATTCAATATTCTTATCATGCATATAGGTAGTTATCTGGAAGCCATAAATGCCATTCACATTATAGATCGACTAGATTTAGAAGTAGGCATATTGCACATCGACCAACAAAGCACCTCCAAAGGGATTTGTCTCTCTTTCATTTTGAGAGAATATTGAAGATTCAATTTACAATGAGTTGAAGAAATACATCCCAAAATTTAACTTATAATTGGAGTAAGTTTTAATTCTAGAAATTGTGATAATCGTGAAAGGCACAAGTTCTACAATCTACATATGTGATGTTCACATTTGATGATAGAAAGCTGGGTGAATCTTCTACTCGTTGAGTCTTTACCAAGTTCAAATCATCTAAGTAAAAGACATATATAAGTAAAAGTTAATTTCACTTTTGCAGTAAGAGAAATTACTATGAACTATATATACTATGATGCTTTAAATAGTGGATGAGAACATACTATGATGGATATATCTAAGTAGAAATAATGATCACAAGGATGTTGAAGTTATATATTCAACAAAAGGGTAAGGAGTTAGTGTAGGAGGAGAACATTGACATGGACGTTTGTGTGAGCATCAAGTGATAAGGATTGAAAGGAAACATTAATAATGCTCAAACATGTTTATATGAATAATAAAAATACAACACAAGTTATTCATAAGGATAGTGTGTGTTCTTGTTTATTCACTAAGTTCATATCATGGAAAATAAGTTGTTCTTGACATTAAATGAATTAAAGACTTTAACATTTAAAGAGTCCAATGCAGTCTTGAAAATTAGCAAGAGGGTCAAATAGTTTGACCAAATTCATGTCAGAATTTTTTTATATACAACAACAACCTCTCTCAAAGGATAGTAACCAATGATAATCACTAAGACCATCAAACTATGAATCAAGGCAGTAAACTATCAAACTATGCATGTTTGTAACCCTGATAGAAATGAATGGGTGAAATAAAGCTAGTTCAAAGGTTTTTTCCATGTTGGACAAGAGTCATCATTTCATTTTTTTGATTTGATATTAACATGTTTATTGGCAGTTTAGTATAATGGAACAAGTAACTTCATTTGTCGGAGGTCTCATTGTGAATGCTCTTGGGAAACTAAGAAAGGTTGTAGGTGGATGATTAATTCCTGTTTGACAAGTGGATGACACTAAACCTCTAATGGTCATTTGAAGAATCAAACCACATATGAAGCTATGCACTTTGAAAAGATGCACATAACCAAGCTTGAATGGAATCAATGCACATCAATAGTTTATAAGAAAACATGCATAATAATATTATTATTATATAGAAAATTTATATAAGAGTGATATAAATATAGGAATGAGGGATAAATGAGTGATGGGCACCTATATCAAATACTTAGAGGTATCATTTAATGAGGAGATGATAGAGTAAGGAATTTGATATAATTTTGAGAAGTGTAAAGGTACCTTCAATATTCAAGACTCTAACTTCTAAAATAAAATGTCTTCCTTAATGTGATTATTCACTAAACTTCAATCATAGTGGGTTATAGAATATGGGAAATAACAAGAATCAATAAAATTGGGGGAGATTAATAAAGCCTCCTACCCTAAATCAAATTATAGAATCATAGTAAATAAAGAGATTTGAATGAAGATTGGAGATTATAGAAAAATAGAATATTAAAGGTCATGAATAGGGAGGACACACATCATGCATGAAATTGCTAAAGGAGAGGAGTCTTTTACTAAAGATGGAAGTAGGAGGAAATATAATGGACATCAAATGGAAGATTATACAATTCCATGGGTATTGTATTTCATTGAAGTATACGACTTAGAGTTAACAATTGATTGTAATCCTGGAGGTTCAAATACAATAATTAAATTGACATATGGACCCTCATTGGAGAAACTTGTATCAAAGATGTTGATGTGAAAATAAGTATTTATTATCATCGAGTTACATTTATCCACTCATTGTGGTTTCTCTTATTTGTATTTCTATATGTACTATAAGAGATATTTTCCTTGATCTTTGACATTCTCTCCAAGGATTCTCTTATAGGAAAAATAAGATTGATATCAGATTCAAAGGGAGCTTGACAATCCACCAAAGGAAACTTTCGATGAGGAGCTTAGAATGATGATTTAGAGGGAGAAGAAAAATTTGAGATGGATTCTCCAGTGATTACAAAACTGTAAAAGTTAGAGGACTGAGAATCATGAAAACTATTTCATAACTATTTGGGCCCTATTTATATCATGAGGACGTGACAACTTCCAAATGATGTCACGTGTATTTTTAGAAGTTACTGTAAGGTGGAAATCTTACAATATAACTTGTATTATGTGATTTCAAACCTTACTTTGAGTACTTGGTGAATATCATTGATATTCTAGGAGGCTAATACTCTTGATATTAGATGTGATATCATACATTTGAGTAATTGGTGAATATCATGTATTTTGGGAGACCAATACTCATGATATCGAAAGTGATATCATAATGGTGGATATCTTCTAATCATAGAGATCATTAAAAATTGTCATTCATAATATTACCAATGGTGTAATATATGTCTTGTTTTAATCCTCCCTAGCTAAGAGGGAGTGTTGATATGTGCAACTTTAGTTGGCTAATACTTTAGTAAGCACTATACTTAAATCATGATAATATGCATCTTGTGAGACTTACAACTAAGTGCTTAGATGTCATTAAATTAACTATCTTTGAGTTGTTTGTATAGATGCATATTGGGTATGAAGTAAGTATGCATTTTGTGAGACTAACAACTAAGAGCTTAGATATCATCAAATTGATTATCTTTGGTTTATTTGTATAAATGCATACTATGTATTTTAATAACTAAGAGCTTATATATCATCTCATTGATAAACTTTGGGTTATTCAAAATAATGACCATCCTTTACCTTTGATTATCAAAATGTATTTATCCTTCTTGACTAAGAGGGAGTGTTAAAGTTTTAGTCAATTCAAATGTCTTTGTCCTTTATATATGTGTGTTCATCATATATATATATATAAAAGTATGATTAAAGTTTATATTATATTAATTATCTAATTAATGAATAGATATGTCCCCATGGGACATGTCTCTTCATTTATTATTCGCATTATATATATAAGAGGTTGTTGCCATTTGGAAAAGACATACCAAATATAATGGAATAGCTATTACATTTGCAATGATCCATAGATTTCAACAAAGAGCATACTTTTTTTAGAGTATGGTTATCCCATCCGAAGAATGAACAACTTGTAGGCCAAAAAAATAGTATAGAAGTCCAAGGTCTGTCATCTCAAACTGCTCTCGCAAAGCTCCTTGAATGCTTTGAATCATAGAGGATGAGCTACCTATAATAATAGGATCATCAAATTATAGAAAAAGTATCAATAGATCAGCCCCATCATGCTGAATGTACATTGTAGGATTGAAATGACAATGTGTGAAGTGAGATACAAGAAAGAAGGAATCCATATTCTCATACCAATCTTGAGGGGCTTGTTTGAGACCATACAAGGACCTTTGAAGTCTGCATACCATAGTAGATCCATGCATAAAACCTTGAGGTTTCTCCATACAGATCTCCTCATGTAGCCTCCATGGAAAAATGCACTCTTCACATCCATGTGAAATACTATCCATCTTGTGAAGCTACAAGAGAGAGTACAAGGTGAATATAATTCATCTTGGCAATAGGAAGAAAGGTCTCAGAGTAATCAATACCCTCCACTTTTGAAAATCCCTTCACAATAAGATATGCCTTGTACCTATCAATAGAACCATCTACAACATACTTGGTATAGTAAACCCACTTGCACTAAACCATCTTTATTTCTTTCGAAAGAGGACAAAGATCCCAAGTGTGGTTCTTCATCAAAGAAGAGTATTCCTCATCCATTGCCTTGTCTCAATCTAAGTGTTCTATCACTTATGAAAAATATTGTGGATCATCTGAAATGGCATGAATCAAAATTCTAGAATTTAGATGTCTGAGCATGAGTGCGACAAGAATCCAAAGGATCTCATGCCATAGGTCCAGCTGCATCAATAGTATCACAAGATCACTTGGGTACTCGTAGAACATCAGGGAGAGGAGGGGAAGTTGGATCATCATAAAAATTTACCTCAAAGGATAAATAATCATGTAGAGAAGAAGAGAAAGTACTAGGTAATAAGGGAGAAGATGACAATGGAGGCTCCATTAGAGGATAACACTCATCAAACTAGACATCTCACTAAAAAAAGAACTCTCTGGAATTAGGATAAAAAAACCTATACACCTTTACATCCTCACAATATCCAAAAAATATAAGTGGTCGGCTCTTCCTCTCCATGGATTTCCTATATGCATCTAGAATAGATGTCCAAGCCTCTCTACCAAAAATACAGAATGTAACAACATTGGGCTTGACATGAGTCCAAGTGTCCTCAGGAGTCAAATGTCATAGTGCCTTGTGAGGCATCTAATTTTGAATATAGTTGGCTCAATTCATAGCCTCATCCCAAAAGGAAGGATTCATATCTTGATACTGTATCATACAATTGGCTATCTCATAATTTTTTTCTTTCTCTTAGCAACTCCATTTTTCTTAGGGGTATGTGGAACTATGAACTGATGCTACAAACCATTCTTAGTGAAAAAATATTTGAAAGATTGATTCACATATTCCCTTCCATTGTCAATGTGTATACACATGAGAGAAAGACTAGACTTCTTCTTTACAAATATCTTAAATATTTGAAATGAATCAAACACACCAGACTTGTACTTTAAGAAATATAATCATGTGCAGTTAGATAAGTCATCTATGAAGGTAAGTATATATTGAGCACTAGAAAAAAAGGAGTGGGGAATAAACTAAGATCACTGTGTATCAATGCCAATGGCACTTTAACACATGTGGATCTACTTGCCAAAAACATATCTCTATGATGCTTTCCAAGTGCACAACCTTAACTAACATTGCCAGTACAAGAGATCTGAGGTAGCCCAACCACTAGATTATGTGTACTCATCTACTACAGATACTTGTAGTTGACATGGCCAAAAAACACATGCCAAAATTTTCTCACTATATCTACACAAGAAACAAGAGAAACACCTATAGAATCAAAGCTCTTGAAGCCATCAAACTGATATAACTGAGATTGTAAATCAATGCTCTTAGTAACAACAACCAAATCAGGATTATGGAGGTCTTGAATAATAACATCATGTGGGGAGAACTCAAAAATATTACCAAAGCTAGAATGAAAAATCTGATAGACAAATAAGAGGTTCATAGAAATAGCCAGAACCAATAGAACACCCTATAGGGAACCACCCTCCAAAGAGATCATGCTAGAACCTAAAACTAAAAGTTGTGTGGACTCACCAACTGCAATAAGTATAGTAACACTTTGAGAAAGTCATGTAATCAAATTAGGTGAATGTTCCATATGGTGGGAAGCACCTGGATCAATGATTCAAGTAGTAGAAGAATAAAAATCTCATGCATAAAGAGTATGTCCTTTACCTGAAGGAGGAGGTGGTGGCTTCATAGAAGCAATATTGTACTGCTTCATGGTCTCCTCTAAAGCCTCAAGAAATTTCCAACACCTGGAAAATGAATTTCCTTCCTATTGACCTTATGGCAAGACATATTTTTAGTTAGTGCCAAAATACTTAACATTAGCGAAGACAATATATCTCAAGCTACTAGATAGAACTATGTTAACCGAGCTCTAGTGTTAATAAAGTTAGTTTTGCATTCCAATTTTAGAATGAAAACCAAGTAGGCATAGAAGTATGAACTGAGCCAACTAAGTTTTTTGAATGATCATTGTGAAGTGAGCATCTAGGGTCAAACAAGTGTTAGAGTTAGCTGAGTTGATAGTGTTGCCCGAGTATCTCCATATGACCCAAGTGAGCTATTGGATTTGAGTATCAAAACTGAGACAACTTGGTAATTATTTGTGAAACTATTGAAATTTTGTTTTAGCTAACCTCATGCATAGTTACTATTTGGATAAATATATAAGGAAGAAAATTTGTTTCTTCCAAATATACAATCATGTAATAACATTTCTTATCATAGGCAAATATGGATAATGGAAGAGAAGATTGATTAAGAGGGTATCAAATAGTACAAGGAAAAGTAGAGACTCATCTATCATAGTCAAGTGATCAATATATTACTCAAAGGATCTTGATCAACAAATAAAGTTGCATATCAGAGATCAACCTATTGATTCATCCTAGCAGGTGTATTAGTCTCAAATCATCTAACTAGGTGGACCTAACAGTCCTTGGAGAATCTCTTAACCAAGTGAATACTTTATTGTATTGTGAAAATCATTTCACAAGGTGGATCTAGAAGTCCTACTTACTCTTAATCAAGTAGATCACCAGAAGTGATCAATTGTAAGCCCCAACAGGCCAACTTTATTATTGTAGTAGTGAAGCATTGTGGATTTCATCCCCACCCCAGCTTTACCTTTTGCTTGGAAGCTTTATAGGTTACCAAATATTGTGTCAAAGTGTTATGGTGTTGTTACTTCATTTCTTTATGTTCCATGCATGCAAAAAGATTAGATAATCTAATAAAGTGGGATTAAGTAAAAGAAAATTTAAGTGGTTCCTAATTCAGCCCCCCTCTTAGTCACTAGGTCATCATTACATTTCCAACAATTAGTATCATAGAAAGGTTATCTTATTAGAAGTTTAACAATCTAAGAGTAAATATCAAAGACAATGGAAGTGTACAAGCTAGAGAAAGTCATTGAAAATGAAACGCTAGATCTACATGTTGCCATGGAACAAATTAAGAAATTGAAGAATCAACTCTCTCAATCTCTGAATAGAAGAAAAGAGTTAGTAATACATATGAATGATAATTTATATATAGAAGAAATAATTGAAGATATTTGTAGAGAAAGAAGTTTAGATGAAGAAGATGAAGCTATAGAAGATCTACTTGGAAGGAACCTCATTTTGCAAGATGAAGTTAGAAAATTGAAAAGAGAACATGAAATTCATTCAGTCAGGATATGTGAAGTTATGGAACAAAAGAACAAGATGAAAATGACAAAGAGATGGCAGATGAAGACAAAATATTACCCAAAAACAAACTAGAAGAAAAGGACAATGAAATCCAACAACTTTCACTACATCAGGTAGATATGAGAAATAAACTGAATAATGCAAATCAAGAAGTCATAAATTTAAGGTCAGAAAATGATAGACTCAAGAATGATCTTAGAGTGGAAAAATAAACCAATGAAAGAATGATGAGATCCCAAGAAATCGTGAATCAATTGATTGAACTATCTCAAAAAATGCATAAAGGGAAAAAAAGATTAGGTTACACTGATCAAGGAGAATCATCATAATAAGGAGCTCAAAAGAACAAAAAGCCTACATGCAATCATTGTGGAAAGATAGGACACTCATCTGACAAAATGTTAGAGTAATGGTAAGTCTAAATTCAATGGAAATTGCTACAGTTGCAATATGCCTGGTCATAGAGAAAGTGAAAATAAAGACAAACCAAAGTTTGAAGGGAAATGCTTTACATGCAACAAGAAAGGTCATAAGTCCTCAGAGTGTAAAACAAAGCAATGGAACATTGGACCAAGAACATGATCATTTATCAGTTGGGACTACAACACTTGGTACAGATATTATCTATATGGATAAAATGGACACACTGGAGCAAACTATATGAGGACTCACTTTAGAAAAAAGAATCCTACCAAAAGATGCTATGTATGTAAAGAACTTGGTCACTTGGAAAATAATTGCAAGAACAAAACTACTATGCATACCAATGAAGAAAAAAAAGGAAAAACCAAGATTGATGAGATCAAAAGTCAAAGACATCAATAATGGGTAACAAAATCTCCAGAAAGATCAAGTCAAAACTCTGAAGTTATTGATACCCCATTCAAAGAGTTGGGTGATTCAATCACCTCTAAATAAAGCATGCAAGGAGACAACTAGAACTGGGCATACAAGCTATCATACATCAGTTCCATATATGTAAGAAATTCCAAATTTTCATAATAGATGCACTAGGACAATATGTAAGAATCAAGTTTCAACCAAGTAAAGCCTCAGTTATAACTAAGCTATTAGACCTTACCAAGTTACTCAAGCATACCCGACCAAGGTTGGGTTCTATGACTCAACTGAGTCATATGAATTAACCAAGTGAAGTTGATAGCTAGTTCTAACTAAGATTTATGATGTATTCAATTTTGAAGACTCAATTGAGCTTATTTCACCTACCAAGGTATAGAGAAAATGAGGCCCTAAAAATTGAAATTTTGATCAAAGGGGAAATCAAAGGTTTTATTTTTCACCGTGAATCCAAAGATCAAATAGAGAAAAGAATTCTTTGAGTCCCAAGTGATCTTGAGCAAAGTTGTTGACAAAATAAGTTGTACGCAAGTTTTCTATCCAAAGTTCTTCGCTAGCTGAGTATTATGGCAGCCTCATCATGCAAAAGGTTGGAAAGGGTTCTGAAATGTTGGTCAAGGACATAGATTGCAAATCTCCTAACTTAAAACTATACCTTGAAATCGCTAAAGAGAAGGATCCCAAAGGAGCACACTCAACCATTCTATTGAAGGTACTTCTAACTCATGATGTAAGGATTTTTACTACTATTCAATTCAAGAATTGGGTAATTTTAAACTAGATTAGGCATACAATGTTTTGTGTGAGAATGGAGCATTAGAAGTTGAACACAAGCATCTAGAAGTTGAAGGATTGACCCACATCCTTCATATGCCGAGGTACTTTCAAGTGAAGTGGATAAGTTTGTATTGAGCCAAGTCCACGACATGACCTTCTGGCTTGAGTAACCAATAATAATCACCAAGAAGATGATCCATCAAATCACTAGCTATCCAATGATGGAAAAGTCAAAGGCAACCAAAACCCTAGCATGAGGAGAACTATCGAAGCTAACCCTAGTTAAATGGGATGACAGAGGCATGAAGTTGAATAATGATGTTGACATGGAAATCAAGTTCAGAATCCATGTCATAGCTCACAAGATCTACAGTTCAAGCTGACCCAAAAATGTTCCTTATGAAGTAGTTGACCTGGCATACAAGGTGGTGAAGAAGAACTTGACATTTGATCTTGTCGAGCTATAATGTGTTTAGTTGAGAAAAAACATGGACAACATCTAAGCTTCCAAGAATAATACATGTAAGTTTGGATCTCTTCTGATGTGTTTATTTTTTATGTACATAAATTCTTTCCATCCAAAAAAAATGTTGTATGGAAGAAGAAAACACTTGTTCAATATTAGATCATTAATTTCATTGATGAAATGGGTGAGAATTTTGATGGCATCATGGATGCATATTTTGAGAACTCCAAGGAGAAGACACAAAATAGGTTTAGGATCCCTAAAAAATTGGTTGGTGATTATGAGCAAGACATCTTTTTCCTAGTTGATTGTGACAAAGTTCATATTCAAGCAGTTAGATGTAAGATTGCATGGGTGAAACCATTGGGTTATGAAGTTAACATCGATGAAATAAGAGACATCGTTGAAGCCCTTATCAATGAAGTAGTGGATCATAAGGCTACCTACTTTGTAACCCATGAACAAGCTAAGACCAAAACCTTACTTGAGATTCAAATTCTTCAAATCTTGAAGAGAGGAAAGAAAAGGATAGAAAACCTTGAGAAGAAATTTTCCAAATTCGATTCCCCTCTCATGCTTACTGAGGGAAAAGGTGATGATGTAGAAGAGGAAGAAGAAGAGGAAGGAAATCATAAAGAAGAAGAGGAACCTCCAAAGAAGAAGGCAAAGACACCATCAAGGAAATCAACAAGGTCTTCTACCCCTGTGATTACAGCCACCAAGCCTAGGAAGCCAAGATGGAAATTTAGGCTTGAGGATGAAGATGATGATAAAACTCCAATCATCTCACTAAAGAAGCTCCCACCTACTTTTGAGAAAAAAATAAAATCATTAAGGGAAGGAAGTGGGATGGTAGGATCTAAATTCTTCGAGTATGATTCTAGAAATAAAGAGGAGAAACAAATTGAAGATGCATTACTAGAGAAAATGACTAGATGGAAATATGACCCCAGTGAACTAAAAGGGCATGCTCATGAAACCTTATTAAAAGTTGTTTCTCACCATTGTGGTAATGCAGTCAAAACAGAGAAAGACATTAGAGAATTTACTCAGAAGAAACTAATGAAAAACCTATCTAAGAAAGGATTAAATGAGGAAATGTCTAAATATGAAAACAAACAGACTCCTAGATTCAAAGCCTTTCAAATTATGTCTAATAAAATTGATGATGTTGTGTAGTCCACATCCAATGTGTGGAAAAATATTTTTGACTGAAAAAAAGAGGGAAATATATTGTAGGTTTAGACCATTGAAGAGTCTAATCTTGTCATGGCATCTCTTCCAACCTCTTTGATCCAAGAACCCACTCCATCAAGCTTTGAGTTAAACAAGGTAGCACCCAAGTTGTAGTCTAAAGCGTTGAACATGGTTAAATTAAGTGATAAGGAGAAGAAATAAAATCTTTCATCTACCC
The DNA here is from genome assembly GCA_028749045.1 of Cupressus sempervirens. Taxonomy (NCBI): domain Eukaryota; kingdom Viridiplantae; phylum Streptophyta; class Pinopsida; order Cupressales; family Cupressaceae; genus Cupressus; species Cupressus sempervirens. The sequence continues at coordinate 259,514,029 of CM053792.1, forward strand.
CATAGTAATTGAGAAATAGGCTCTAACTTCTCTAGGGGCAAGCCTAGTCAAACAAGGAGATAAAGCAGTCAAGCTTCAACCAAGCATTAAAGAAAAGAGTGACGAAGGCAAGGGAAAATAAATCATACCTTCATCAGTTGCAAAGGTCAAAGGAAAGAGAAATATTGTTGATGAAATCAACCTAGATGAAGAGATTGTGATTCCAAATTAGGACCAATCTAATATATTTGTCAAGAAAATGGACATATTGGGTGAACTGTAGAAGAAAAGATCCAAGCAATAGATGTTGAGAGCAAAAAAGGACATAAGAAAATTCTTGGAGAAAATCAAAGAAATATTTTTTGATGTATTGTATATAGAGGTAAATGAAAAAGTTCCTATTGTATATGAAAAATATGTTAGCAAGTAATACTAATCTATTCAAAAACAAAAGCATTAACTAGCATATAAACCATAACATAAATGAGAGACTAAAGAGGAAACCCCAATTGGAAATGTGAGCCAAATGAATGGACTCTCCCAATAGGATTCAGCTCCTTTCTTGGTAGATGAGTCTAAGGATTGTGATGTATGCTCAAGGTTCTCAAAAACTAGCTTCAATGGTGTTCTTGATGGATTTTGGCTTGGGTGAATGGATTTGATGTAAAACTTGCTCTCAAAATGGCATTATAACTTTAGCTCCAAGATTGTGATGAAATGGCTTGGGAGGGGATTCAATTTATAGGCTAAGGTCTTGAGGGATGGAGGGCTAAGATGCAAGGAGAGATGAAAGCTTAAGGAGGGCTAGGATGCACTCAAAGGGGAGCACATGGATTGTGCTTGTTTAGCACCAATCAGGGAGTGACACATGTCACAGGGTGAGTGGATGGATGGAAGGGGATGGATGAGTCAAAAAAGGAGGCTCAAGGGATAATATCTTCATAAAGACCCTTCATTATGGCTTGTAAGAGTCTTTATGGCTTTTGTAAGAGCATTCATTGTTGGGTGGTTGGGATATTTTGGAGAGAGTTGAGATTGTTGACTTTCCTTGGCTTAGGAAAGTCTTAAGCTTGCTTAGGGAATGTGACAACATTAGGGGGTGGATTAGGCTTGGGTTTTGGATTAGATTAGGTATGTTAGAGATTTGCAAGTGGATGGCATTCATGAGGGTGGGTGAGTTAGTGGCTAAGCTTGGTTAGTATGGGTGGATGGGGTGGATTAGGCTAAAAAGAGGGTTTAGGGATAAGTTAAGGGCTATTAGATTTGAGGGTTTTATTTATCAAATAGATTTATTTAATAAATGGGGATTTTGGAAATAGATAGAAGAATAGGATTTAATTGATAAATGATAGGTTATTTGATTGATCAATTAGGACTATAAATGATTAATTAAATTAATCAGCTAGGGGATGGCAAAGGATTAATTAAATAGGAATTTAATTAATGATGCCTTTAGAGATAACTAAATAGGATTACCAAAGTGGTGTAATCAAATTTAGGTGTCTACACCTATAATTGAAAAATTAATTGAAATTGTACATAAGTTCAATGAATATACAGATGGATAGGACAAATTTCTAGAAAAGGATGAAAGGAAGTTTGAAAGAAACATTTTGGAAAATGTAGCACAAAAAATTGCTATTGACCAAGTAGAGCTATCTACTCTTATTTCTACATTGGAAAATGTTGTGTAATGTTGTATCTTTATTTTTAAAATTGAGTGATTCAACAATTTTCACCAAAGAAATAAAAAATAAACTGGCTAAGATTTATATGGACTTGATGGCTAGTGCTATTCAATTGGCACTTAACTTGAGTTCCAAGTCAAATTATTTTGAAAAAGTTAGATTTTTGACATAACTATAGGCAGAATTGTCAAGATAAGAGGCCAGAATAAGAGCAACTTTGATAGACATTCAGGGTATGGTGCTTCCCCATATGGATATTATGTAGAAGAGAATGGAACATGAAAAGACACAAACCTTTCAATGGTAAAGCACATGATGGAGTTATCAGACAAGCTTTAGATAGATCTGCACATCTCAAAGGTATTGCAAGATAATTGGGATAAGACCATGTCTTTAATTGTGAAGGTACATCATGATTTTCTCTCTAATTTTTGGTATAACCTTGTAAATTTTGGCATTTGTAACAAAAATAAGGAAGTGTCTATATATGAATATAAAGGTAGATATTTATAATGGAGGAAATATGTATAGCAAAGGAATTGTCTAAAAAGATATGTAAAAGAAGATAAAAAAACAATGTTCAAAAAAATAGAAAAATAAAGTTTTCAGTTCAAACCTAGTTGCATAATTTTTAGTACAAACCAAGCTACTAACACAACACATACATAGGGGGAGTTTGACTGAACAATTTTGATCAAATACTTTGTGATGACAAGTATTTTTGTCACTAATTCCAAATGGGAAAATCTTTGACCTTATGGAAAAACATATTGTCAATTAGTGCCAAAACACTTAAAGTCATCATGGAAGACAATATAGCCTGAGCTACCACACATGATAATGTTGACCAAGCTCTAGTGTTAATTGAGTTTCTTTTTCATTCTAGTTTTAGAATAAAAACCAAGAAGGCATAGTAGTGTGAATGAAGCCATCTAAGTTTTTAAAGTGATCAATGTGAACTGAGCATCTAGAGTCAATTGAGTGCTAGAGTCAATTGAGTTGATAGTGATGCCTAAGTATCTTCATATCACCCGAGTAAGCAATTGGGCCTAAGTATCAACACTGAGCCTACTTGGTAATTGTTTGTGAAACTATTGAAATTCTATTTTAGCCAACCTAATGCAGAGTTACTATTTGGATCAATATATAAGGAAGACACTTTGTTTCATTTGAATATACAATCATGTAGTTACATTTATTATCATAAGAAAATATGGATAATGGAAGAGAAAATTGATTAGGAGGCTATCAAATAGTACAAGGAAAAGAAAGGACACATCTATCATAGTCAAGTGATTAGTAAATTACTCAAAGGATCTTCATCAAAAAACAAAGTTTAATATCAAAGATCAACCTGTTGATCCATCCTAACAAGTGTATTAGTCTCAAATCCTATAACCAAGTGGTCCTAACAGTCCTTGTAGAACCTCTTAACTAAGTGTATACTTTATTGTATTATATAAATCCTTTCACAAGGTGGCCCTAGAACTTCTACTTAGTCTTAACTGAGAAGATTACCAGAAGTGATCAATTGTAAGCCCTAACATGCCAACTTTATTACTACAGTAGTGACACATTGTGGGTGCCATCCCCACCCCAGTTTGAACTTCTAGTTGGAGGCTTTCCAATTACCAAACGTTGTGTCAAAGTGTTATGGTTTTGTTACTTTATTGTTTTATGGTCCATGAATTTAAGTAGATTAGATAATATAATAAAGTGGAATTAAGCGGAAGAAGTTTTAAGTGGTTCCTGATTCACCCCCCCTTCTTAGTCACTAGGTTGATCATCATTACATTTCCAACACTTCGTTGCCACAAAAACTACAAGAATTACTTGTGAACTTATTAGTCTTGGAGGAAGACTCACCAAACTTGGAAGGTTTACCCTTTGGAGTGGATTTCTTAGAAACTAATCTAGAAGATGGCTTGGAGGAACTCTCACTACTAGCTGAATCTATTTTGGGCTTTAGTTTCTACTTGGGTGTCCTTGTAGACATCTGAGCAACCAATTTATAGTTCTTTGATCCTATTAGAGAGTCCAACTATGTAATCCTGACCTTCTATCAAGTCAATCAATCATATAATACCTCAAAAGTGGGCATGGTAAGTCTGGGACCCTGAGAAATCATAGTGGAATGGAAGGTAGAAGAGAAAATCTAAACATTTCCTTGAAGATTTGACAAAATTAGTTAAATTCACTCCTTATCAGTCTTTAGTTTTCCACAACCATGTAACAAAGATCTCTATTATTTAAACTTCATTAGAAAGCCCACAATGGAGGGAAAAGAATTAGTACCAGTGATGTAATCTCTTCCTTGATCTAAAGTTCCCTAAACTCATTGATTGTACCAAATAAGCCCTCCAGCTAAGTCCACATATCTTGAGGAGTAGTACACCCATCAAGATGAAACTAAAAACTATCAGATACTTGCAAAAAAATCAGCCCCATGGCCTCATCCATATTGATCCTATGTTTCATGACCACAAAGGCCCTCTATAAAAATGGTTGCACACCATCTAAACAAGACCAAAATTATTTTGAATGGAGAAGTCGTGTCATCAAGGTTTTCCATGTGTGATAGTTATGTGGGGTCATAAGTGCTAGTCAATAAGAGGTCTCCGCCATTTTTTAGAAGGCGTTTGTTTTGAAATACTTTTGGTTTACTAAAGTGAATGACAAAAACAAGCATATAAAACACCCCTCACAACGTTAAGAATTGAACTACAATAGCTAGTAGGAAATATTATATAATGAGTAGATCAAAAAATATTCAAATGAGAATTATGTGTACCTTTGAAAAATTCTAATGAAATGATAGATAATCTAGAAAGAGCTTGAAGATATTTTTTTGACACTTCTTCTAGATCAAAAAATGAAGAAAAATTGAGTAATCTAGGGACCCCCCCCCCTCAAAATGCAAGGATAATCATGTGGATTTGACTACAAAAACATGTACTATACCATAAAAATTCACCACTAAAACTTACACCAATGTGTCCATCTTGGAATCATCTTTCTGATGATATCTCCTTTACCAAAAAATGCCTCTATATGCTCAAGATATCACAAAAAATCCCAGGTAGGTTTAGAAATAAAAAATGTAATGATCCTTGCTCAAAACTGATCACAAACTGCCCTTATTTGCTACTTGTAATTTTGTCAAACAATTCATGTGCAACCTTGTGACTTGCTGATATAGCATTTCCATTTGAAGTTGCTTGATAGAAATGGTTACTAAGATTATTTTTTAAAAACTTCTACAATTACTATGCAAGCTCCTCAATGAAATATTATGCTTTTTTTCACCTTTTAATGCATTTAGATAAAATACTAAGAAAATATGATGCATCTACAACCAAAACATTTTTACAAACACTTGGCTTACAAATACAAGATTGAATACAAAACTATTATTTGTAACAACTACTAATTCTCCACATCCAATACAATGTTAATATCAAAAGCCAAGATTGTGACATCATACATATGAGTGAATGCTTAAGGTTGATATAGATAGCCACCTACAACAAATGTACACAACAGTAATTCTGGGCATATCCCAGTCAATAACAAGCATGGTAACAAAAGGTAAATACCAATTTATGATCTCCAATTGTGATTCTGTGGTAACAACATATTATAATTGCAGAACAAAATATTTTTGATGATATTTAGAGGCTACAAAGATAAAAAATAAGCTACAAAATGCTTGAAATAGAGTGCCCATAACATGAGCAAACTGGTCTTCAACCTTGCATTCATTCTGATTAGTAATAATGGCAATAATTCGATAGTATGATATCCTTAGAACTTACACAAAAATCATTGAACATTTACCAAATTTATTACAAGTCTGAAATGAATTAAAGTAAGCAAACAGAGTGCATTGAGAACCTAATTTAACCCACTAGGACTAGAGAATAACACCTAGGACTCCAATGCAGGTCAGAAAAGAGACTTTACTTGGGAAAGAGTGAAACTCAAGCATCTCACTATAGCAATTTTACTATTCAAAAGTTACTGTAGCGCGACACTATTCACATGGGTACTGTTCATGCGAGTACTATAGTAGTGGATAAAAAAAAAACTTGCAATCTGCTCTTAAAACCTTGAATAATTTGTTAATAATCTCTCCCAAAAAGAATGATATAATTCCATGTGCCAAAGAAGGATGATTCACAACTAGCTATAAATTTTCTTCAGCAATAAACTTCAAACCCTTGTAGAAAACTTCACCAATTTGCACAAATGAAAGAACTAAAGTATTCTTTCCCATAACTACAATAATTCAGATTTTATTTCACACCCTCAAAATTGCTATCAATGAGAGTTTTCATTCCCAAAGACAAATTGATTATCTACAAACCACTTGGCTCCACAAATACTCAAGGAGAAGTCATCAATCATCAACATCAAATCTGCCTACTTCAATAGTGAGACTTCAAGGTCTATTTAAGCTTGTTTCCTCTAGAGGTCGGCCTCAATAAAATAATTTTTTTTCTTTTCTTTTTTGACTTCTAAAAGATTCCAATATTTTTTAATTGTTGCACTTTATAAAGTATTAAAATATTATATTATTAATAAAGTGCATCTCAACATCAAATTATAAAATAAGGTTTCCATAAATAGAAACAATAATGATATATGATAGAAAACCTTACTCCAACCAAAAATTGAGCCAAGTAATCATCAAATGACTACTAGATGACTCTCTCACCATGCATCATTAGCCTATGAGAGATGTTAATAGGTTAATCCTGCTAATATGTCATTGTCAACTAGAAGGGGACATTACAGTCCGCCCCTCCTAAAATTGCCTATCCTCAACAATTCACCACCTAGATCCCACAAGAAGAACTGCATAATGTCCCTGTCATCACCGAACAATCTTTGCAACTTTTTCCCAAACTAAAACTATCATACCAACGTAATATCATTATCAAGTTTTGTAGAAGTATAAGCCTCAAGTGGAAGCAAGCCAAGAGACTGATCAACCTTGCCTCCAAACTTCGTACAAGCTAAACTATCATCCCAACTATTCAACACATGCGCTCTCAAATTGTACATCATGAATAGGTCATGCACATGAGAATAGAAAATGAAGTTGTGAGCATTCCTCACCATGTACACCTCTGAAATCTCCTCTGTGAGCACCATTTGCAATCCCAATGCACTAGTAGGATCACAAATACTATCAGCAATGCTCATCTCAAGACTGGAATCAAGAGAGCTATCATTCATCCAAGCCATAGAGTGGATTATCATATGACCAAGTAGCTTCCACTTCAAATAATGGATTGAGAATCATCTTAGGTTTCTCCTGAATCACTTTCTACTTTCTCTTACTATCCAACCCTCTAATAGAATGCAAGCCTCCATCCATAATACCCCTCAATACATGTGTCCTACCATCAACCTCAAAAGACATTTCCATCTTAGGTAAATTGAGAGTAAATACTCTCAAGTCCTGGAGCCACTTCATTCCCAAAACTATGTCCATCTCTCCCATGTTGACCACATAAAAATTTGAATGTAACTCATAGTTGTTCAATCTCAATGTTAGATTAGCAACCTTTCTGGTGCATGCGAGATTATATCCATTTGCTACTTGAACTCTAAATCCATGAAAATCCTCAACCTGAAGTCTGCACCAAGCTACAAAATCTCCATTAATAAAGTTATGTGTCGCACTAGTATCAAGCATAGTGATGCAATGTTGTCCATTAACTGTCCCTTTGAACCTGAATGTAGTCTCATCCTAAACATTGGCAATATATGCCATGGAAGCAAAAGTCTCCTCACCTTGATTAAGTTTTGAAGCAACCTACTAATCAAATTCATCAGAATCAGAGTCCCCAAAGTATGCCCACATGAAATGGTTCGCCTTGCCCTTAGGCCACAAAGGGAAATAATGATCCTTGTTGTAAGGCTCCTTGCACCAATAGCATAATTTCTTCTTCCTCAAATCTTCTCGTGTCTCCTCATCCATCATAGGTGCTGATTTATTTTTCTTGTCTGATTGTTGGGGAGTCTCATTTCTTGTTGAAGGGATTTCCTTATGCAAGCTCTTGCTCTTTGGTGCTGCAAACTCCATGCTCCTAGCCTTCTTCATTGCCTCTTGAAGAATAGGAGGATCAAAGGCTTTTGTCCATCCTCTCATAGGCTCCAACAAGCCCTCCATGAATAACACTACCAGTTGTCACTCTGAGATGTTGGAAACCATCACTAATAATTTCTAAAATTCTCCAATGTAACTCTCCAAACTCCCAACTTGCTTGAGTTGAGCCAAATCTTTGAAGTATGATTTTGGGTCTTTCTTGTCAAAGCATTCCACCAATCTATTCACAAACTCTTGATAACATGTGATCTGATTGTGCTGCAAAGTAACTAACCCATGATACCACCATTCGTGTGCTGCACCCTCCAACTGCAAAGTGGCATACTTGATGGCTTCCTCTTCTTTCATGGGTTGAAAAGCCAATAAAGTATCTAACTTATAGATCCATGACTATGCAGTAGTTTTGCCACTTCCATCAAACATAGGTAATGTAAGCTTATTAGTAGCCTGCTTGAGATCCTTATTCTAATTCTGAGGTCTCCTCTCCTATGGAGACCTATAATAGTCCATCCTTGTTTGTACAAAATGATCAAAATGCATGAGCTCTCGAGCTCCTGGTGTCAATAGTTTCCATTCATCATGAGCAGCCATATGTGCATCAGCAAAGGTAGGCTCCTCAACATCTTCAACATTCTCTTCTACTACACATTCTTCCCTCAAGAAGGTGGGTTGTGTAGGTCTATTTTCTATTCTAGAAAGAGTTCTATGAACTCTAGGTGATCCCACTACACCCTTTTTATCCCCTTTCTCTTGATTCCATATGTCCTATGGGTTCATGTGCTCAACCATGTTAGTGAGTACTTGTAAAGCCTGATCCATCCACTCTTGTCTTATAACCATTGCTCTAAAAAATTCTCTTGTTTCCTTATCTACATTCCTATTGTCTCTTGGTGGGCTACGCTCTTGCCTATCACCCATGGTGTCTGACTACCTATAAAAATCTTGTTCCTTGTCAATCAAAGCTAGCTTGCGAGTGTAAAATCTATGAGAGCCAACCCCAGGTGGTTGCATGTGATTGCTAAACCCTCAAGATGGTAGGATTTAGCTCTGATACCACTGTAATGAGCCTTCCTCAAAATTGATCACAAACTGCTCTTATTTGCTACTTGTAATTTTTTCAAACAGTTCATGTGCAACCTTGTGACTTGCTGATATAGCATTTTTGTTTGAAGTTGCTTGATAGAAATGGTGACTACGATTATTTTTTAAAAACTTCTACAATTACTATGCAAGCTCCTTAATAAAATATTATTCTTTTTTTCACCTTTTAATGCATTTAGATAAAATACTAAGAAAATATGATGCATCTATAGCCAAGACATTTTTACAAACACTTGGATTACAAACACAAGATCTAAATACAAAACTATTATTTGTAACAACTACTAATTTTCCGCATCGAATACAATGTTAATATCAAAAGCCAAGACTCTAACATCATACATATGAGTGAATGTTTAAGTTTGATATAGACAACCACCTATAGAAAATGTACACAATAGTAATTCTGGACTTATCTCAATCAATAATAGGCATGGTAACAAAAGATAAATACCAGTTTATGATCTCCAACTATGATTCTATGGTAACAACAGATTATAATTATAGAACAAAATATTTTTGATGATATTTAGAAGCTATAAAAGATCAGAAATAAGCTACAAAATGCCTAAAATAGAGCATCCATAACATGATCAAACTGGTCTTAAACCTTGCATTCATTTTGATTAGTAATAATGGCACTAATTCGATAACATGATATCCTTAGAACTTACACATAAATCATTGAACATTTACCAAATTGATTGCAAGTCTGAAACAAATTAAAGTAAGCAAACAGAGTGCATTGAGAACCTGATTTAATCTGCTAGGATTGGAGAGTAACACCCAAGACTCCAATGCAGGTCAGAAAAGAGACTTTACTTGGGAAAGAGTGAAACTCAAGCATCTCACTGTAGTGATTTTACTATTCACAAGTTATTGTAGCACAACACTATTCACATAGGTACTATTCATGCAAGTACTATGGTAGCGGATAAAAAAAAACTTGCAATCTACTCTTAAAACCTTGAATAATTTGTTGATAATCTCTCCCAACAAGAATGATATAATTCCATGTGCCAAAGAAGGATGATTCAAAACCAATTATAAATTTTCTTCAACAATAAAGTTCAAACCCTTGTAGAAAACTTCACCAATTTGCACAAATGAAAGAACTGAAGTATTCTTTGCCACAACTACAATAATTCAAGTGTTATTTTACACCCTCAAAATTTCTATCAATGGGAGTTTTCATTCCCAAAGACAAATTGATTATCTGTAGACCACTTGGCTCCACAAATACTTAGGAGAAGTCATCAATCATCAGCATCAAATCTGCCTGCTTCAATATTGAGACCTCAAGGTCTATTTAAGCTTTTTTCCTCTCAGCCTCAATAATATTTTTTCCTTTTTTCTTTTTTGACTTCTAGAAGATTCCAATATTTTTTAATTGTTTCACTTTATAAAATAGTAAAATATTATATTATTAATAAAGTGCATCTCAACATCAAATTATAAAATAAGGTTTCCATAAATAGAAACAATAATGATATATGATGGAAAACCTTACTCCAACCAAAAACTGAGCCAAGTAATCATCGAATGACTGCCATATGACTCTGTCACCATGCCTCATTAGCCTACGAGAGCTATTAATAGGCTAATCCTACTAATATGCCATTGTCAACTAGAAGGGGACATTACAAAAAAAGACTCAAAAAACTCCTTTAGGCCTCAAAATCCTAGCCCCCTGGGCATGGATATGATAGCAAGTTGGCATGTTAAGCCCCAAGCAAAGCTCTGGTAGCATTTGGGTGGAGCATTGTTGTGGTGGAGGAAAGTTGGAGTGCTGATAGAGGACAAGCAGAGTGCGGTGGGTGGTTGTTTGGTGGTGCAACAATGGCTTTGTGGTGATGTGGTAGTTGTGCCTTTTTAAAAATTGAACGATCTTTTATTAAAATATGATTTGAATATTTTTTTGCAATAAAAGTGACCTTGATTTATGCGTCAAGGGTCGTACACCCTACTGTGCACTTTTTTTTGCCTCCCCTGTCAAGTGTGGCCAAAATCAAAGTGTTCTATATCAAAATAGGGGTTTTGATGACCTCTGAATCCAATCATAAGGTCTATTTGGACTCGAAGTGCTCCAAATTTTAGAGACCCCCCTATTTCCACAAAAAAATACCTGAAAATAAAGTCAGATATGTTTTGTCAAACCCTCATTCCTATTTTCCTCCAAAAAAGAACAAGCTACAATAGATCTGACTCTAATACCATGAAGGATTTGATGAGAACAAATCCACAGATCCATTAGAAAACCTACATGCAAGAACTTGTCACAAAGAAGAAAAAGATAAGAGAGGGTAAGGAGTTAGCTTGCTAGCTAGTCAAACGATCACTGAATACCTCAAAAATGGGCATGGTAAACTTGCAACCATAAGCATCATAGTGGAATGGAAGGTAGAAGATAAAATGTGAAAGTTTCCTCGAAGCTTTGACAAAATTAGATAAATGCACTTCTTATAAGTCTTTACTTTCCAACAACCATGTAACAAAGATCTTTATTGTTTTAACTTCATCAGAAAGTCCTTAATGAAGGAAAAGAATTAGGTACAAGTGATGTAAGCTCTACCTCAATCATAAGTTCCCTTAACTCATTGACTGTACAAAATAAGCCCTCTATCTTAGTCCACATATCTTAAGGAGTAGTACACCCATCAAGATGAAACTACAAACTATATAATACTTGTAAAGAAATAAGACCCATGGCCTCATCTATCTTGATTGTGTGTTGCATGACCTCAAAGGTCCTCTATAAAAATGGTTGCACGTGTGATAGTTATGTGGGGTTAGAAGTGCTATACAAGAAGAGGTCTTAACCATTTTTTAAAAGTTGTTTGTTTTGAAATAGTAAGAAAGCTTATACAATGAAAAGAGAAAATATATTCAAATAAGAATCATTAATACCTTTGAAAAATTCTAATGAAATAATAAAGAATCTCGAAAGAGCTTGAATAGATTTTTTTAGCGCTTCTTCTAGATTGAAAAATAGAGAAAAATTGAGCAATCTAGGACCCCCAGAGTGCAAGAGAAATCATCTCAAATTGACTACAAAAATAGGTACTATATTAGAAAAATTCACCTTTAAACTCATGCCAATGTGTCCATAATGGAACCATCTTTCTAATTATATCTCATTTGCCAAAAAAAGCCTCTGTATGCTCAAGATATCGCAAAAAAACCCAGGTAGGTTTAAAAGGCAAAAACAAACTCAAAAAATTCCTTTAGGCCCCAAAATTCTAGCCCCTAGGGCATGGATATGAAAATAGGTGGGCATGTTAAGCCTCGAGCAGAGCTCAGGTGGCATTTGGGTGGAATAGCACTATAGTGGAGGAAAGCTAGAGTGTTGACGAAGGACGAGCGAAATGCAACGAGTGGTTGTTTGGTGACATGGTGATAGCTCCACAATGGCATGTAGGTTGTGTGTTTTAAAAAATTGAATGCTTTTTTTATAAAAAATATGATTTGAATAAATTTTTTGGGGATAAAAGTCACCTCAATTTATGTGCCAGAGGTTATACGACCCTAGTATGCATTTTTTTTGCCTCCCCTGTCAACTGTGTCCAAAATCAAAGTGTTTTATATGAAAATAGGGGATTTGATGTCCTTTGAATCCAATTGTAAAGTTTATTTGGACTCAAAGTGCTCCAAATTTTAGAAATTCCCCTATTTACACAAAACATACTCGAAAAAAATGTTAGATCTATTTTTTCAAACCCTCATTCCTATTTTCCTCCAAATAAGAACAAGCTATAATAGATTTGACTATGATATCATGAAGGATTTTATGAGAACAAATCAACAGATCTATTTGAGCACCTACATGCAAGAACCTATCACAGAGAAGAAAACAACAAAATACGACAAGGATTTGGCTTGCTAGCTAGTCAAATGATCACTAAATACCTCAAAAGTGGGCATGGTAAATTTGGGACCCTAAGCATCCATGGTGGAATGGAAGGTAGAAGAGAAAATATGAAAGTTTCCTTAAAGCTTTGACAAAATTAGATAAATGCACTCCTTATAAGTCTTTACTTTCCCACGACCATGTAATAAAGATCTCTACTATTGAAACTTCATCAGAAATTCCTCAATGGAGGGAAAAGAATTAGGTACAAGTGATCAATGTAAGTTTTTCCTCAATCCAAAGTTCCTTGAACTCATGATTATACAAAATCAGTCCTCTAGCTTAGTCTAAATTTCTTAAGGATTAGTACACCCATCAAGATGAAACTACAAGCTGTTGGATACTTGCAAAACAATTAGCCCCATGGCCTAATCCATCTTGATCTTATGATGCATGACATCAAAGGCCTTATATAAAAATGGTTGCACATCATCTAAACAAGATCAGAATTATTTTGAACGAAGAAGCTGTATCATCAAGGTTTCCACATGTGATTGTTATGCGGGGTTAGAAATTCTAGACAAGAAGAGGTCTCGACCATTTTTTAAAAGGTGTTTTTTTTGAAATAGTCTTGGTTTACATCTAATGTGAATGACATAAACAAGCATATAAAAAACCCCTCACAATGTAAAAAAATTGAACCCCAACAACTAGCAAGCAAGCTTATAAAATGTGAAGAGAATAAAAACTTCGAATGAGAATCATGAGTACCTTTGAAAAATTCTAATCAAATAAAAAAGAATCTATAAAGGGCTTGACGAGATTTTTCTGACACTTCTTCCAAATCAAAAAATGAAGAAAATTTTAGCAATCTAGGCCCCCTAAAATGCAAGAACTATCATCTCAATTTGATTACAAAAATAGCTACTATAGTAGAAATATTCACCTTTAAAACTTACACCAATGTGTACATCATGGAATCATTGTTTTGATGATATCTTGTTTTCCAAAAAATGCCTTCGTATGCTTAAGATATCGTGAAAAAACCCAGATAGGTTTAGAAGGTAAAATAAAAACTCAAAAAACTCCTTTAGGTCCCAAAATTCTAGCCCCTTGGGCATGGATATGACAATAGGTGGGCACGTTAAGCCCCAAGCAAGGCTTGGGTGGCATTTGGGTAAAACGGTGTTGTGGAGGAAAGTTGGAGCATCAATGAAAGATGAGCAGAATGCAGCAGGTGGTTGTTTGGTGGTGTGGTGACAACTCCACAGTGGCATGGTGGCTATGCCTTTTTAAAAATTGCGTGCATTTTATAAAAATCACAACATGAATAATTTTTTTAGGGATAAAAGTCACCTCAATTTGTGTGCCAAGGGTCGTATGACCTTGGTATGCAATTTTTTTGCCTCCCATGTCAACTATGGCCAAAATAAAAGTGTTTTATTTGAAATTAGGGGTTTTGATGTCCTTTGAATCCAACTATAAGGTTTGTTTGGACTCAAACTGGTCCAAATTTTATAGACCCCCTATTTTCACAAAAAAAACCCAAAAAAACTCAGATCTATTTTGTCAAACCCTCATTCCTATTTTCCTCCAAATAAGAACAACCTATAATAGATCCAACTTTGATATCATGAAGGATTTGATGAGAAAAAATAAATAAATCCATTAGAACACCTGCATCGAAGAACCTATCACAAAGAAGAAAAGATAAGAGAAGGTAAGGGTTTGGCTTGGTGTCTAGTCAAGTGATCATTGAATACCTCAAAAGTGTGCATGGTAAATTTGGGACCCTAAGCATCCATAGGAGAATGTAAGGTAGAAGAGAAAATTTTAAAGTTCCCTCGAAGCTTTGACAAAATCATATAACTGAACTACTTATAAGTCTTTACTTTCTCACAACCATGTAACAAAGATCTCTATTGTTTAAACTTCATCTGAAAGTCCTCAATGATGATAAAAGAATTAGGTACAAGTGATGTAATCTTCACCTTAATCTAAAGTGCCCTGAACTCATTGCATGTACCAAATAATCCCTCTAGCTTAGTCCACATATCTTGAGAAGTAGTACACCCACCAAGATGAAACTGCAAATTGTTAGATACTTGTAAAGCAATCAACCCCATGGCCTCATCCATCTTGATCTTGTGCTACATGACCACAAAGGCCCTCTATAAAAATGGTTGCACATTATCTAAACAAGACCACAATACTTTTGAATGGAGAAGTCATGTCATTAGGGTTTTCCAAGTGTGATAGTAATGTGGGGTCACAAGTGCTAGAAAAGTAGAGGTTCTGGTCATTTTTTAGAAGGTGTTTGTTTTGAAATAGTTATAGTTTACTAATGTGAAATATAGAAACAAGCATATAAAACATACCCATAATATAAAATTGAACCCCCATAGCTAGTAAGAAAGCCTATATAATAAGAAGCAGAATAAAGCTTCAAATTAAAACCATGTGTACCTTTTAAAAATTCTAATGAAATAATAGAGAATCTGCAAAGAGATTGAAAATATTTTTTCGACGCTTCTTCTAGATCAAAAAATGAAGAAGATTTGAGCAATCTAGCCCCCCAAAATACAAGAACAATCATCCAAATTTGACTACAAAAATAGGTACTATACTTGAAAAATTCACCATTAAAACTTACATCAATGTGTCCATCTTGGAATCATCTTTTTGAAAATATCTCATTTGCCAAAAAATGCCTCCATATGCTCAAGATATCGCAAAAAAACCCAAGTAGGTTTAGCAAGAAAAAAATTCAAAAAACTCCTTTAGGTCCCAAAATTCTAGTGCCTTGGGCATGGATATGGCAGCAAGTGGGCATGTTAAGCCCCAAGAAAAGCTCGAATGGTGTTTGGCCATAGTAGCACTATGGTAGAGGAAAGTTGGAGCACCAACGGAGGGCGAGCGAAGTGCAGCAGGCGATTATTTTTTGGCACAACAATGACTCTGCAGTAGCCCAATGATTGTTCCTTTTTTAAAATTGAATACATTTTTATCAAAATACAATTTGAATAATTTTTTTTGGAATAAAAGAAACCTTGATTTCTGTGCCAAGGGTCGTATGACCCTACTATGCAATGTTTTTTGCCTCCCCTGTCAACTATGGCCAAAATCAAACTATTTTATATGAAAATAGAGGTTTTGATGTCCTTTAAATCCAACCATAAGGTCTATTTGGACTCAAAGTGCTCCAAAATTTAGATACCCACTATTTCCACAAAAAAGTATGTGGAAAAAAGTTAGATTCTATTTTTTCAAACTCTCGTTCCTTCTTTCCTCCAAATAAGAACAAGATACAATAAATCTGACTCTGATACCATGAAGGATTTGATGAGAACAAATCCACATATCCATTAGAACACCTACATGTAAGAACCTATCATAGAGATGAAAATGACAAGAGAAGGAAAGGGTTTGGCTTGCTATCTAGTCAAATGATCACTGACTACCTCAAAAGTGGGCATGGTAAATTTGGGACCCTAAGCATCCATAGTGAAATGGAAGGTAACATAGAAAATCTGAAAGTTTCCTTGAAGCTTTGACAAAATTAGATAAATGCACTCCTTATAAGTCTTTACCTTCCCACAATCATGTAGTAAAGATCTCTATTTTTTGAAATTCATTAGAAAGTCCTCAATGGAGGGAAAAGAATTAGGTACAATTGATGTAAGCTCTACCTCAATCTAAAGTGCCTTGAACTTGTTGATTGTACCAAAAAAGCCCTCCATCTTTGTCCACATATCTCAAGGAGTAGTACACCCATGAAGATGAAGCTAAAAACTGTCAGATATTGGAAACAAAATCAGCCACATGGCCTCATGCATTGTGTTCCTATGTTGTATGACCTCAAAAACCCTCTATAAAAATGGATGCACACCATCTCAACAAGAGCACAATCCTTTTGAACAAAGAAGTCATGTCAAAAGGGTTTTCCATAATGATAGTTTTGTGGGGTCAAAGATGTTAGATAATGAGAAGTCTTGGCCATTTTTTTAGAAGGTGTTTATTTTGAAATAGTTCTAGTTTATTGATGTAAAAGACAAAATCAAGCATATAAGACACCCCCCACAAATGTAAAAAATTGAACCCCAAAAATTCAAGTTTAGTGAAGAATGATTGGAAAATTTTAGAAGCAATTTGAAACTTCGTACGAAACCTACTCATTTGAGTTCATGCAGCATTACTGGCTAGCCTCAATAGCCTCACATATCATTTTTGTGTTTTGTCCTTCTTTTTGTTATTGATTGTCATATCATTTTGTGGGCTTGTTTCTTAACATGTTTTTTGTGCTATTTTTCCTTGGCATTAGGTCTTGGATTATTTTTGTTCTATGCCAATTTGGTTAGGTTGTTCAACTCTTTCATTGGCTTATGCATGTGACTAAGAGCAGATGGACAAAAATGATGATGCTACGATGAGTGAGCGATCGGGTGAGGATAAAATGTGTGAAAATGATGATAAAGAGGTAGAGGTAAACATGTTGGGCAATGATAAACAAAAGGATTCTAGTAATGATGGAGAGAAAAGCCTTGATGAGGGCATCATTGACAATTCAGGCCCTGAGAAGAAAAGTGAGAAACCTTTGTATAAGGCAGTTCTTATTGATATTTTAGTTCGAGTATGTCCTGCGTTGGCTTGTTTTGAGAGTAAGTTTGAAAAGAAAGTAGTTTTAGAGTGCTCTAATAGAGTGGGAAGAACCATAGCCCATAGAGATAGATAGGATGTTAGAGATGGTCATGAAGTTTCTCCTAGAGAAGAAGATAATAGGAATCTTTTTTACAGTTTGAAAACCCTAAGCTTGTCTCCCAATTTGGATATGGTTAAAGTAGTTAGAGTAGAGTAGAGTCGGTTAAGAAATATTGCTAATTTCTTTGTTTTCTTAGATGTTAATGCTTTTCCTTCATGTAAATTTCTTGATGAATGGATAAATTTAGTTTGGGGAAATAAATTTGACTTACATGTTAGTTTTTGCAGAATTTTTCAAAAAGGGCTCTTTGTTATTTAAAAAAAAAAATCATAATATGCAAGAGAGAATCCTAAAAAGGGTTTTGGAATGGTAATTGTCTATTTAGAGCATATGCATGGTCAAAAAATGGTAATTTTGAAAAATTTATAAAACATCCACACCAAATTGGGTGGAAATTAAAAACCTCCAAGCTGAATTTTGGCCCTTTATTTCGCATATCTTGAGTCCTTTAGGTTCTATTTTACAAATTGACGAATCTAGAGTTACTCTCCCCCATTTGAATGCTCATATTATTGTGGCCCTTGATCCCAATGTGGTTTTTCCTTATATTATTTTTGTAGACCTAGAAGGAGAAAAATTCTCTTGGGAAGTCTCTTTGTCAGAGAATCTACATGCTTGTTTTCATTGTAAGCTTAATAGACATATGAAGAAAAAATGTTCAGCTCTTAAAGTACATTTTGATAAAGTTGAAGTGAATGTTAATAGTGTTAAAGAACTAGTTCTAGATATGGTTAATAATGATGAGGCCACAACTAAGGATGATTTACCACCTACCTTGAAAGAAAATATGGATAGTTGTAATTCTAATTACTCTTTGCCCTCGAAGATTTCTTTTGAGGCTAATTCAATAGAGTGTGGTGGGTTTGTTTCTCTAGATATTCCTTCATATGATAGATAATTTGAGGTGATCCTGGCTATTCATGCTAGACATCTTTCTAGTGAAGTTCATCCCATGACCCTCGATGTGACCTCTCTAATTGTTTCTACTGAAACTAGCCTTGGTGGATCCTTACTAGATTGAATGCTCAAAAACTTGCCATCAGATCCATTAATGAGAAGGCACAAGTTATTAGAAGTACTATTGTTAAACCTAAGGAGGTCCATACTTCTACACATGTGATTCAGAAGACTTTAGATGCAGACTCGAGGGAGCAATTCACTGAAGTTGTTAAAAAAAAAGACATATGAGAAGAGATCTATCTTTGGTAGTGATGGTAGCAAGAATGCTATCCCAAATTTTTTTAATATAATTTATAAGGATCCAAATCCTCCCTCTAAATAATCCCCCTAATGATGATCAATATCCATAGTTGGAATGTTAGAGGACTTGAAATGGTAGATAGGAAGTATATTGTTTGAAAATGGTGTAATAAGTTTCAAGACAAGGACATCATATGTTTGCAAGAAATTAAAGTTGTTGGTTTTCAAGCATCTTGTATGAGAAAATTTCTATAGGAAAAAGCCATAGGGTTTCATTCCGAGCATGAAAAAGGTAAAGGTGGAGTGGCCATTTTGATTGGCCCAAAATGGGCTGACTCCATCTTTCATCATGGATTCTCACCATGTTAAAGAGAAATTTGGGTGAATTTTAAGCATGATGAGGAATTAATTGGGGTATGTAATATATATGATCCTAATGATTACAAAGAAAGAGCTAAGTTATGGGATTGGTGCTCATCTAAGTTGCCTAAAGCATACTTTATTTTTTAAGGAGGCTTTAATATGGTGGAATTCAATTGTGATAACAAGGTGGATTGAGACACTCATGGAAAGGTAATGAACAATAATTTTGGTTAAAATTCAAAAGATATATTAATTTGGTAGATCCTCTAGAAAATAATAGGGAGAACTTCAAATTCATTTGGTTTACTTGGTACAATAATCAAGGAGGTCATCACAGAGTCTTTTGTAGATTGGACAAAGTATATTATGAATCTTCTTTTTTCTCCTTTCAATCTAAGGAGGGTCACTCTCCAATAATTGTTTCACCCACTGCAATGTCATATCTATTGGAATTATTTATAATAATTGAGAGGGGGGTAAATTATTTATCCAAGGTCCAAATGGAAAAATAATTTTTTTATAGCTTAGTGAACCCATATCCATAAAATATAATCATGGATGCATCCATTAGATCACACAACCACTTAAATTTTTTAGGTTACTATCAAATCAACTTTGCAGAAATGTAAGCATGAAACATAATAGATTCAATAACACATTTGACATAATGATTTTATGTGGAAACCCAATTTAGGAAAAACCACCAATAACATGCTACTCATTCTCACTCTTCTGAAGTGATGCCCTATGAAAGGCCGATCTTGTTAAAGATTACAATGCACACTATTAAATGTGACATGGTTATAGGATTTCAATCATCCTATTAGGATTTATCCTTGTTAGAGGACTTTAGATCATTCACTCAGAATTTCACCTGGTTAAAGGATTTACAAATGACTGTTAGATCAACCTTAAACTAAATGATTTACCCTATACTAGTACAATAATTAGAAAGTATTAGTAAGGCTTTATCTGATAACAAATTACAACTCACTTGCATATTATAGATCTCTATTTTAGTCCTCCATTCTGCTTGGCTCTCACACACTTTAGCTCTGATAGATTATTCACTCTTCACACATCCATACCCTTAAGCCTTCTTTCTTTACTTGCCAATAGCAGTCTCTTCTGTTCGGTCTCTGAATGAAGCAATATCCTAGACTCCTTGTCTTCCTTAAGTTCTCACACATGAAAAGATTTACTTCTGACCAGCCATCTCTATAAATAAAAAATTAAGATCTTTTTCCATTCATCCTCTATCATTTCTTTTAGGGTTGGGTAGGATTAGGTAGGATTCAATGAATCTACCCATCTTTTCATTTTAGTCCCTTCTATAAACTTTTGTTTCAATTCTCTTTGAATTTTCCACAAAATAGTTTACCATAAATTATGTGCCACCTGTAGACACCTAAAAAACCTTTAGAAAATAAAGTATTTTTATTTTCTAAAAAATTCTTGATGACATCATCATTTATTAATTAATTAATTATTTAATTAATTAATTTATTTTTATGCCATTAAATTCCTTTATCTTAATTAAAAATATTTAATTAAGAAATCCCTCCCAAAAATGTTTAAATCTTATTTAAACATTATTTCTTTATTTATTAATTATTTAATTAATAAATTGACCAAAAATCCTAAAATAAATAAAAAATTTATTTTTTGCCCAAAAGTTGGCCAATTTCCTTAAGACCACTAACCTCTTCCAAAATCTTCTAATTCTTCTTTAATTTTGATTAAAGGCTAATCCCATCATTTCCTACCCCTAATCCCAACTCAAAATATTTAATCAAGATTAAATATTAATCCTCATGTTTATTAAAAATATTTTAATAAATATCTCCTCAACCCAAACCCTTGAAATAAATAAAACTTTATTTATTTCATAAAATCTTATCCTAGGAAGTTCTAGACTCTTCTAGAAAGTCTTCATCCTCATCCAAAGCCTAGACTCTTCTAGAAGATGTCTTTAAATCCTAATCCCCTCCTAACCTTGTCACATTCCCTAAACATGGGTTAAGACTTGCTAACTCAAGCCAAAGTTAACAAATATTTCCTCCTTCACCCACCCTCATTAATTGCAATCCACTTGCCATCCACTTGCCTAGTCCTAAGCCATCTCTAACCCTTCCTCTAATCATTTTTACAACCCTAAGCAAGCTTAAAACCTCCCTAAACCATCAAATTCGAATTTCATGGTATCTCTCACAAATATCTTCAACCACAAAACTTTATAAAGCCCACAAAGTCATAAATGTTCTTACAAAGCACTTATGAAGGGTCTTTATGAAGATTTTATCCCTTGAGCCTCCTTTGTTGACTCATCCTTCCCCTTTCCTCCATCCTCTCACCATGTGACATGTGTCACTCCTTGATTGGTTGTAAGGAAGCACAATCCATGTGCTCTCCTCTCATGCAATCTAAGCCCTCCATGAGCTTTTTCCCATCCTTGCATCTTAGCCCTCAATCCCTCAAGCCTCTTGCCTATAAATTGGATCCTTCCCCTTTGCAAAATAACACAATCCATGAAGTAAAGTTATAATGCTATTTTGAGAGCCAAATCCATACTAAAGCCATCTATCCACACTAAAAATCCACAATCATCCATTGAAGCCTTTGGAAGCATATTGAGCATACATCCTATCCATTTAGATAAAGCTACTCAACAAGAGAGCTTCTTATTGAGAGAGTCCATTAATGGCTCATATTCTCAATTGAGAGCTCATCTTAGTCTATCTTGAAGTTTATGAATTTTGTTTAGTTTATAGAAGCTTTATTTAAATTTGGTTTCTATTAGCATACTAACATTGCTCATATACACCACCAACTTAGATCATAGTTATCTTCCATATGCTTCACAAAATTCAAGAAAAAAAATAGTTAGCTTAGATTTGTCAAATCCATGATTTAAAATGAATACTGGCACTTGACATCAATATATTGTCACTTGGCTTCCATACTGTTCTTCCACTTGGCATCAACTAGATAACTTGGCAAAAACTAAATTTTACTGGTGCTTGATATCAACTAAACTTTACTCAGCTTACACTATATCACTTGACATACACTAAAGTTTGACTTTTCTTGGCTCCAACTAATTTTCTACTCAGCTTGCACTAACTTTTCTTGGCACCTACTATCCACTCGGTTAAGCTTGGTAGACCCAATTGTTCTTACTTGTTCTTCTAGACTTAATCAGTGTATCCATCCTTTGCAACCTTAAGTAGATGATCAATGCACTATATGATCATTGTCTTATATGATATTTGTGCTCCTTTTTCATACCATAACTCAACCTTTCCTCTAGGTGCTTTTGTTATCTCGTTTGATCAAAACCTCCTCATCAATCAAACAAATGATAGTACTCAAGTCAACTAAATAATTATCCTACAAGCAAGTAGTAGGTTTGACATCAGTGACAAAACAATGATTGAAACACATTCTCATACTTGAATCAATCTATTTTCAACATTCACCCTATTTGGAATTGATGATAAACTAGTACAACCAATTAATAATACCAAAAATAAAGTAATTCCTTGTATCGAAATGTCTCCCTCTATCAGAAACTTTTGTCTTCTATTTAGGTTACAAAATTATGTTCTGATCAACAAATAATCAACTCAACCTTATGACTCCCTCTTGATCACTTCTTATATCTCCCTTAGAACTATCTCCCTCTTACTAGGGAGATGTATGTCTTTTAACCATCTCTCTCTCTCTCTCTCTCTCTCTCTCTCTCTCTCTCTCTCTCTCTCTCTCTCTCTCTCTCTCTCTCTCTCTCTAGTAATCATCAAGTACACTATCTCCCTCTAAATCAATATTTCATGTTTCTTCCTTTCTGTATTTCCCCTTTTTTGGATTGCTGGATTTCTCCCTTTCTTTTTCTTTCTACCTCTTTGAAAACAATGCCAAAGACATGTCATCATAATATGTAGATATGAACATTTTTAGTTTTTCCTTCTTTCACCTAGCTTGTGATTGATTTGTAGCTCTAACTCTTTGATTATTTTAGGAAGCCCCTAATGTAAGATCCACTGCATCAATGTGTAACATATGTCAATCATCTCAGTTGATGCAGGGCACTTCTCATGCTTCTTAAATAGCCTTGGATAGGGGTATCACCCCTAGTTTATAGATACTGCTAAGCATCCTTAAGTAATGCTTTTGTGAAGATATCAACTATTTTCTCTTTTGTGTTCACTTATTCCATCTTCACCTCTTTATCTTGAACCAACTCTCTCAAATAATGATATTTGATTGCAATGTGCTTAGTCTTTGTATGCATTACAAGATGTTTTGATATATTTATAGCACTTGTATTATCACAATAAAGTATCACAGATTCAGTGGTTTCCTCCTTCATACCTTTGAGTAGTTGTTTGATCCATACAATGTTTGTACAATTTATTGCAACAACAACATATTCAATTTCAACAGTAGATTGGGATATGTAGTTTTGTTTCTTGCTAGTCCTTGTAACCAACCTTTTTCCTAAGAAAAATGCTCCTCCACTAGTGCTCTTTCTATAATCAATATTTCTAGCTGAATCAACATTAGTAGAGGCTCTCAACTCAAATTTTTCATTTTTCTTGTAGTATAGACCATATTCTTTTTTTTCCATTTAGATATCTCATTATTCTCTTAACAACCATCAAATAATTCTTCCTAGAGTTAGTAGAGAACCTTGCAACTATCCCAACAAATAATGCTATATTAGGTCTTCTATGTACTACATATTACAATTTTCCTATCATAGACCTATACAATATTTGATTCACCTCAGCTGAATCATCATTCTTTGACAATTTGTGTCTTGTCACCATAGGTGTGCTTACTAGCTTGGAATCTTCTAGTCCAATTTTTTTTAGTATCTCCTTTACATATTTTGAATGAGTGATCTCTATACCATATTTCATTTGATGTGCTTACAAACCCACAAAAAAAAATCTCTCCAAACATAGACATCTCAAATATTTTCTTCATTTCATTTGCAAAAGCTTTACATAAGGTATCCTAACCTCCAAATATGATATCATAAATGAAAATTTTAGATAGTAAAATACCTTTTCCTTTTTCTATCTTCAAGTATAGATTGTTGTTATCACCAGTCCTCTCATATCCAATCTTCACAAGATAATTGTGAAGCCTTTCATACCATGCTTTTGGTGCTTTTTTCAAACGATATAAATCTTTGTGTAGTCTGCATACCATGTTTTTGTTGTTAGCATCAAGAAATCCTTCTATTTATTCTATATAGACCTCTTCTTCCAATATGTCATTAAAAAATGTAGACTTAACATCCATTTGATAAACTTTGAAACCTTTGTATACATAGTAAGCAAGTAGAGTTCTTACTCCTTCCAATCTTGCAACAAGAGTGAATGTTTCTCCTTAGTCTATCCCTTCTTCTTGTGCATTACCCTTGCAAACTAACCTTTCCTTATTCCTTATGAATTCACCATTTTCATCTAACTTATTTCTATACACCCACTTGTTGCCAATCACATTTTTGTCTTCTGGTCTAGGAACTAGAGTCCATGTCTTATTCTTTTCAATATGTTCAATATCTTCTTTCATGGCTTTACTCTAGTCCACATATTCTAAGGCATCTTTCATTATTTTAAGTTCATGAATGCTAAACAAACATGTATCATTTCTCAACTTGTTCCTTGTCATTAGTCTAACATATTTATCTCCAATAATTTGTGCAGCAGGGTGATATCTTTTGACATACTTTGACAATCTAGGTTGTGCTCTATCTTTCTCATTAGATCTAGTAACTTATGAATCACTATGTACTTCTCTATTAGGTAATTCAGCATCTCTTTCATGCACACTAATCTTAGAATCAAAATGTGCCTCAAATTCATTATGTAACTCGACCCCTGATTGTAGCTTAGTTCCCGAATGCAATGTGATATTCATTGTATGTGACTTGGTAGTCACTAAAAATTGATGTTGATTTGCAACTTGATTTACAACATCTTCATTAGTAGGCATACCTTCATAAAAGCATACAAATTATTTGTATTCCTTTGGTTTCTTCATAGGTTCAACCTCATGTACTTCTGTATATTCATCAAATTTCACAGTTGCACTTTTTGCAACTTTGTTAGTGTTAGTATTTAAATACTTATAAGCTTTAATTCTTGTGGAATAGCCAAGGAATATACCTTCTTCACTTTTCGAATCTAGTTTACCATTCTTGAAATCTTTGAGAATATAACATGTTTCCAAATACCTTAAAATATTTTACATTGGGTGAGTATCCATACTATAGTTCAAAAGGTGTTGAATGAGTACCTTTCTTGACTTGCACATGGTTCAAGGTATAGATAGTTGTACTTATAGCCTCTCTCTAGTATTTCAAAGTAATATGCTTCTCCATCATGAGTGACCTAACATAGTCCATTAGAAATCTATTCCTCCTTTCATCAAATTCCATTTTGGGGAGGGGTCCTAGGGTCAGATGTCTATCTTTTGACTCCTCTATCATTACAAAGCATATCAAACTCATTTGATGTAAATTCTCCTCCTGTTTCAAATCTCAAACATTTTAGATTTTTACCTATTTCCTTCTCAACTCTTGCTAAGTACCACTTAAACATTTGGAAAGCACCAGATTTGTGTTTTAGAAACATAACTATCATCATCCTAGAATAATCATCAAAAAATAACATAATGTACTTATCGCCTTTGTAGCCATTCACATCAATTGGTTCACATAAGTTAGTATGAACAATCTCCAAAATTTCTTTATAGGTGTGAGTCTTACTCTTAAAACTAGACTTTGTCATTTTGCCTAATTGACATTGTTTGCAAATCATATTGTCATGTTTGTTCAATTTAGGCAAACCTCTGACTCTTCTCATGTTACTGATACTAACCAAGTTATCAAAAGTAACATGACATAACCTCTTGTGTCATAATTGTACATCATCGAATTCTACAATTAGACAAGTAGCATCATCTATATTGAGGTAGAATAGATTACCTCTAGTTTGATCACCTTTACCCATTAGTTTTCCATTAGTATCATATAACTTAGCAATCTTGTTCTCAAACTCAACTTTGCAACCTGAACTATTCAGCTATGACACACTCAAAAAATTATAGTTAAGTCCTTCAACATAATAAGCATTGCCACATAAAATATTTTCTATTAGTTTGATAGAATTTTTTTCCTTTTATCAAATAGAGTGCATCATTACCAAACCTTACACTATTTCCATCATAATAATTCAAGGTAATGAACTTAATTTTATCTCCAGTCATATGATGTGAACACCCACTATCAATGATCCATTTGTCATTCTTATTCATAGAAGACACTAGTGTAATTGCCTCATCCTCATCAGAATCATCCTTCATTGCAACATACATCACTTCATCATCATCATTTTTAGATCCATATTTGGTTTTCTTTTCTACAATGTAGCAAGACTTCTTATCTTTTTCTT
Organism: Cupressus sempervirens; assembly: GCA_028749045.1. Taxonomy (NCBI): domain Eukaryota; kingdom Viridiplantae; phylum Streptophyta; class Pinopsida; order Cupressales; family Cupressaceae; genus Cupressus; species Cupressus sempervirens. The sequence continues at coordinate 259,540,550 of CM053792.1, forward strand.
TGTAATATTTGTTGTCTTCATCCCTTCTACTTTTGTACTCATCTCCACCTCTGTAGTCCTTCTTCTTTAGACATCTAGCAGCAATATGGCCAACCTCATTGTAATTGAAACACATGATAGGTAACTTACCTTTTAATTTTCCTTTACCTCTATAAAATCTCCTTGCTAGTAATGCTTCAAGTTTTCTACATCCTCCTCATCTGTATCACTAAGAATGAAAACACATTTTACCTTTTTCTTCTTCTTGGCATTAGGTTCCTTCAATGAAAACTTAGCTTTGAAAGTGGATTCAACATTGTCAGATTTGAAGTTTTTAAAATTAGATAGCTCAAAAGAAGTGATCCTACCTACAAGACCTTCAAGAGTTAGATTAGAACCTAGTATACATATCAGTTCAGATTGTATTGTAGAAATTCTAATAGCATAGATTTTCAAAAGTGTTATCAAAACTTTTCTTAATACAGTCTCATCATCTATCTTATCAATAGATCCTCTTATAGCATTAACAACATCTTTTATCCTAGAGAAATATTGAGAAACATTCTTACCTTCTTGGATTCTCATATCATCAAACTTACCTCTAAGAATTTCTGTTTTGGCTCTCAAAACATTTGTGTCACCTTCATAGATGGTGTGAAGAGCATCCCACATTTTCTTTGCACTATCAAAACCCTTGATGTCATAAAACTTAGCATAACTTAGGGCAAAGGAAATCTCCAACATTTTTTGTTTGTGTTCTTTCTTCTTTTTTATATATTCATTAGTTAGGGCTACAGTAGGATTGACATGCTTAGTGATGATGGTAGATTGTGCATGATCTCCAAGATCTCCTAGATGTAGCTTCATCAAAATTTTCCATGCAGGAAAGTTATCTTTGTTAAGCTTGGGTACCTCTATTTTTGACATCTTGTTCTTTTGCTTCTAGTACCTTCAAACTAGTCCTCTTAAGCGTATGGCTCTGATACCAATTGTTGGAATTCTTCAGAATAACTAAGAGGGGAGGTGAGTTAGTTATCCAAGGTCTAGATGTACAAATAAAACTTTTCACAACTTAGTGAACCCATATCCATGAAACATAATCATGCATACATCCATTAGATCATACAATCACTTAAACTTTTTAGGTTATTGTCAAATCAACTTTGCAAAAATGTAAGCATGAACCATAATAGATTCAATAACAAGTTGACACAATGATTTTACATGGAATCCTCTAGGTTCTTTTGTTATCTCATTTGATCAAAACTTCCTCATCAATCAAACAAATGATAGTACTCAAATCAACTAAACAATTGTCTTTCCAGCAAGTAGTAGGTTTGACATTAGTGACAAAATAATAATTGAAACACATTCTTATACTTGTATCAATTTGTTTTCAACAAGACCACTCTCCTGTTTCTATGAGGATCCTAATAAATAAGGATGAAAATGCAAGCAGTGAGAGTAATAGATGCAAATTATTTAAGTTAAACACTTCATTGCTTGAGGATAATAACATTAAAGAGGCTATTAGAATGGTGAAATTCTTGTCAAAAATGTGTAATCAATCTCAAAGGCCAATTAAACAATGGTACCAATTAGTGGAAACTTGGAGAAAAATGTATCAAATTATTGGAAAAAAGTGGCTAATGATAGAAATGAGGAAGAGAATGATCTTCAAACCAAATTAGATGAAGCAGAATATGCACTTTAGAATAAACTATATGACCCATTGCTTCTTCATGAATTGGTCTATAACAATCATCAATTAGGTTTTCTACAAGGATATAAGATCCAAGGGCAAAGGGTTTGGGCAATAATGAACTTGTTAAGAGAGGGAGATTTAGGCTCTAGATTTTTTTAAACATCATTAGGGATAAACAAAAGGTAGAAATGATAGAAGATATTTAGGTGGAGGGTGGTAGAACAAATGACCCAAAGGTAATTTGGGAGGTTTTTTCAGTTTTTATTTTGCATTGTTTTCTTTAGAGTTTGGTCAAGATCAACAAAAAGAGTTGAAGGATTGCTTGAAGATGATCCCTAGGAAGGTTTATGAAATTGAAAGTGATAATCTTAATAGAAGAATCTCATTAGAGGAGATTCAAGAGGCCACCAAAGCTATGGATAATGACAAGTCCCCAAGACTGGATGGGATGCATGTTGAATTTTATAAATATATTTTAGAATGGATTGGGAAAGATCTTTTTCTATTTTACAATGATTCCTTTGAGTATGGTTCTCTGGGAAGCACAATGAATAGAGGGGTCATTAAATTGCTTCCTAAAGTTGGGGATAGATCCCTAGTTAAAAATTGGAGGCCTATCACCCTGCTTAATTTGAGGCCTATCACCTTGCTTAATTTATCTTATACAATTATTGCTCAAGTGTTGGCTAGAAGAATTGCAAATATTAAAATGAATATTGTTTCAGTCACTCAAATTGGTTTCATAAAGGGAAGATATATTTTCGAGAACCTTATCACTAGTTGGGAAGCTATGAATTGGGCAAAGGCTAGTGGGTAGTATGTGGCTATGATTCTTCTTGATTTTGAGAAGGCATATGATAGAGTTGAGTGGCCCTTTGTCATTGGAATGTTGAAAGATTTTGGATTTCCGCCTTACTTCTACAAATGGATTGAATTTTTTTATAGGATTCTTGGAATGTTATTGATGTGAATGGGGAATTATTTGACCCTATTGTTCTTTAGAGGTCTATCAGAGAAGGTTTCCCTATTACACTATCCTTATTTGTGATTATTGTTGATGCTCTCTTTTACATACTAAGGGACTCCTCTTTGGGGCCTCCTATTAAGGGCATTACTTGTAGTAGTTGAGAATCTAACTCCGATAATGCGCCAAGATCACCTGCAATGCAAATAGCTTGCTAAAGAGAAACCTAGGGAGCAAAGAGCTTGAAGAAAATTCCACACAAGAATATTTCACAATAGGAAATTAGAATTTCTATGTGAAAAAATGGAATTAGAATGAATTTACAATGAGTGAGAGATCGAATAAAAAGACCTCATGGAAGCTTGTAGAACAAGCTGGAATGAGGTAGGAGATAAGGTTGACAACTAAGCACACATCCACAAGAGGTGGAAAAGATAAGTATGCTAAAGGGAACAAAATCCCGTGTTGTCAAAAACTAACCTCAAATACATGCATTAACCTAAGTAAGCTTAAGCAATAGAATAAATAATTAACAATTAATTAATTATTTACTCTAACACCCCCCCTTAAGTGCAACTTAGGAGAACGCCTTAAGCTTACAAAACAAAGGAAAAAAAGAAAAATGGGTCTTGGCAACGAGGCCATTTTAGGTACCCAAGTACAATGCAACTAAATGCAACCTATAAAAAATTGAGAAAGAGAGAAAACCCCATGGGAAAAACTCTCCCCCAAAAAGAGGTAAAACAACATGCTGAAAAAAACATGAAGTGAAGGAAGGAAGGCCTCAACCAATCCCCCCAAGGAAAAATTCCATAACCCCAAGCATTGACCGTAGCTAAAGAAAGCGAGGCAATGCAAAAGGCTTAGTGAAGATGTTTGCAACCTGACTAGTGGTAGGAATGTGCTCCAATGCAATAACACCATCCTAGATCAACAGGCAGATAAAATGCATATGCAACTCAATGTGCTTGGTACACTAATGTTCCACCAGGTTGCGTGAAATATGGATGGCACTCTAATTATCGCACCACAAAATAGTGGGATGATCAGGAGGAAAGCCAAACTTAGTCATCAACTGATGAAGCCATAAAGCCTACTGACTAGCAAGAACTACAACCCTATACTCAACCTCTATAGATGAAAGTGCTCGAGCATGTTGCTTCTTGCATGACCATGTGATGGGACCGGAGCCAAGGAAAAAAACAAAGCTAGAAGTAGACTTTCAATCATCGACATCACTAGCCCAATCTGAGTCAGTGTAGCCAACAATGCGTGGAGTCTTTGTAGTGTAATGAATGCCATACATAAGTGTGCACTGAATGTAGCACAAAATACACTTAGCAGCTTGCCAATGACTCTCATGAGGGTCCTAAGAAAACCAAGAGACTTTTCCAACCACAAAAGAAAGATTAGGGCGCGTGTGTGTTAGGTACAAAAGGATGCCAACCAACTGCTGATACAAAATAACATTCACTATAGATGAAGAGCAGGAGGTAGACAAAGTGACACTCGACTGAAATGGTGTAGGAGTAGCCTTACAATCAAGCATGTGAAAGCAATGAAGCATGTCAAGAGCATACTTCTGCTGATACACAAAAATGCCAGTAGGAGACTGATGAATTTGAAGACCAAGAAAGTAGTGAAGCAAACCAAGACCAGTCATCTGGAACTGGTCCATTAGTGCATGCTTAACATCCTGGAGCATGGATGATGAACTACCTGTAAGGATAAGATCATCAACATACAAAAAAGAATTAGAATCTCATCACCAAGATAGTAAATGTACACTGTGGGATTAGAATGACATTGAGTGAAGCTTGTAGATAGCAGAAATGAGTCCATCTTCTCATACCAAGACCTAGGGCTTGTTTGAGACCATATAATGAACGTCGAAGCCTGCAAACCAAGGTGGGATCCTGCACAAAACTTGGAGGCTGCTCCATATAAATCTCCTCAATGATATCACCATGTAGGAAGGCACTTTCCACATCCATTTGATAAACTGACCATCCCTGTGAAGTTGCAAGGGATAAGACAAGGTGAATAGAATGCATCTTGGTGATAGGGGCAAATGTCTTGGAGTAATCAACACCCTCGACTTGTGAAAAACCCTTCACAATAAGATGAGCCTTATGCTTATCAATGGAACCATCAACAACATACTTAGTGCAGTAAATCCACTTACAACACACTAGCTTTCTCTCCTTAGGAAGAGAACAAAGATCCCATGTGTGGTTCTTCATCAAAGAAGAATATTCCTCCTCCATTGCACTATCCCATTTTGAGTGTCCTATCACCTCCGCAAAATTTTGAGGATTAGTACTAATAGTGTGATTGAGTAGATTGGAACTTGTAGTGTGAGAACAGGTGCGATAGGATGTGGATGGGTCACCAGCTAGAGATCCTGCAGCCTCAACAGTAGCTCGAGCCCATTTAGGCATTTGGGGAGGATCTTGTGGTGGAGGTATATTGAGATCACCATGATCATCATCCTCATCATCTGTAAAACAAACTGGAGATGAAGAGGGAGTAGTGGGAGCTGGAGGTGAGGAATGAATTGCAGGAGGGATCTCATCAAACTGGACATCCCGTCGAAATAAGACCTCTCTGGAATTAGGAGAAAATAACCTGTAAGCCTTTACATCCTTGTAGTAGCCAACAAAAATCAATGGTCAGCTCTTCAGTTCCATTTCTTTCCTTTGAGCATCAGGTACAAATACATATGCTATACTCCCAAAAACTCTGAATGATGACACATCAGGCTTGACATGGGACCAAGCCTCCTCAGGACTCATATGTGGAAGTGCCTTGTGAGGCATTTGATTCTAAATGTAGTTGGCACAATTGACTATCTCTGCCCAAAAACATGAATCCATGGACCTAGACTGAATCATGCAATTTTCCATCTCTTGAAGGGTTTTGTTATTTCTCTCAGCCACACCACTCTGTTGAGGAGTGCAGGGCACTGAAAGCTGATGTTGAAGACCATGCTCAAAACAAAATTCTCTGAAAGCCTAGTTCACATACTCCCCCCCATTTTCTATGCGTATGCATCGAATAGAAAGTCCAGACTACTTCTCTACAAATGCCTTAAAAACTCAAAATGAGTTGAAGGCATCAGACTTGTACTTAAGAAATTACACCCATGTGCATCTGGAGTAGTCATCAATGAATGTAAGCACATATTTAGCACCCAAAAAAGAAGTAGGAAATTACATGAGGTCACTATGAACCAACTCCAAAGGTTCTAAAGCATGAGTGACCCGTCCGTGTGGAAAGGAATCCCTATGTTTCTTGCCAAGTGCACATCCCTGACAAACACCATCTAGACTAGAAATCTAGGGAAGCCCAAGAACAAGTGCCTGTGTGCTCATCTGCTTAGGATATCTGTAATTGACAGGCCCAAAAAATTCATGCCAAAGTCTTCTTACTAAATCTGCATGTGAAACTAAGCATGAACCTGTGTTGTCAGAAGACTGAAATCCATCAAATTTGTAGAGGTAAGATACAAAGTCAACACTCCCAATGGCCACAATCATCTCCAGATCATGCAAGTCTTGAATAACCACATCATGTGGTGAGAACTCGATTGTCTTCCTAGAGCTAGAGTGGCAAATCTCATAGATAGACAAAAGGTTCATTGAAATATCAAGAACACAAAGTACATCCTATAGAGAGCCCCCGGCCAAAGCAACAATGCCAGAACCCAAAATTGAAAGTTGTGAAGAGTTCCCAACTGCAATCTATGCGGTGGCTCAAGGAGCAAGTGAAGTAAGCAACTTAGGAGTTTTTTTTAAGTGGTGAGAAGCCTTGGAATCAAGAATCCATAAAGGCACTAAAGTTGTAGCTTGTGTAGAAAGAGCATTACCTTTCCCTGCAGGTGGAGATGAAGACTGAGGAGTTGAAATGTGATACTCCTTCATGGCTTCCTCTAAAGCCTCTAATCATTTCCAACACCTAGAAATTGAGTGTCCATCTTTCCCACAAAAGCTATAGTTCTCACTCAATTTCTTCTTGGTCTTGGAGGTAGACTCACCTGACTTTGAAGAATCTTTACCCTTGGGAGGGTTTGCTGGAGGATTAGCTGGAGGCTTAGGATCAAATTTTGATGTGTCTTTCTTCAATTTTCCTTTCTTCTTTGATTTCCCCTTAGAATTTTGAGCAACCAATGCTTGGCTGGAAGAGCTAGAGCCATCCACCTGTTGGATCTTTGCCTATTCCCTAGCCAACCTATCACAAAATGTCTCAAATGTAGGCATCCTATGTCTGTCTCTAAGGGCATCCATGGTGGAGTAGAAAGTAGAAGAAAAAACTTGATACTACCCCTTTATCTTTGAGAGTATAAAAAATATGCATTCATTATCCGTTTTGTTCTTCCCACATCCCTATAAAATTGCACGTAGAGATTTGAACTTCATCAAAAAGTCCTTGACGGTGGGAAAGTTGCTTGGTGACAAAGACGTTAATTCTGCATCCAATTGAAGTGCTCAGAACTCATTCACCTATCCAAACAGAGTGTGAAATTTCTACCAATAAGCCCATGAAGTAGTCAAACCATCTAGATGAAATAACAGACTGTCTGAAATGTTGAGTGCAATCAGTCCCATGGCTTCATCCATTTTGTTCCTGTGCTGTAGAACATCAAAAGTGCACGTAAGAACTGGTTGATTCTCATCTAGACAAGACCATAGACCTCTTCACATGAGAAGCCTAGTCATTTGTTCCTTCCAGGTGTGGTAGTTGTGTGGTGTGAGATGGGTCACAGATGGATCCGCCATTGACAGAAAGAATAAGCCGAAAGTAAAAGGGTCTTAGCTGAAGTAAATTATAAAAAAGAAAGACACCCCCCCACAAACATACAATAATATCTCCCAAATACCACAAAAACAACTATGGAAAGGGAAAAATTGGAAAAGAACATGGATTTGTTGATGCAAAATGGGAGGAAACAAAAGCCTCTACTTTGATGCCAAAAATGGGAGCTCAAATTAACTTGGAATATTACAAAACTAGCACCAATGTCTCTATCTTTGAGTTAGCTTTCTGATGCTTCTTTCAAATCGGAAAAAGACCTCCGTATGCTCAAGTTATGGCCAAAAAACTGACTGCTGCTCCAAAATTGCACCTTAATGAAAAATTAGTCACTGGACTAATTTTGATGCCCTTATGGCCATCATGAGACCGTCGCCAAAAAATGACATCAGCTATCAAAATGATGACATCAACAACTGAGAAGATGACTTCAACTGACAAAAAGGTGAGGTGAGCTGATTTATCAAAAAAGTGACATAATCGGCTGAAATGATGACATCAGCATACAAAAAGATGACATTACTTGTCGAGAAATGACATTAGCAAAGGTTGCAGGTGCCACATGTCAGCAAGTGATTGGAAGTGCTATGTGAGTGGAGACCGCCAATGGTGGTGGTGTCTAGGAGGTAAACCCAATGGCCCTACTGTTGAGTGGAGGCTCCTTGGCGGAGCCGCGATGGCACCGGGTGGCGCTGCGGCCACAACATGGTGGCGCTTCTAGTGGAGAGGGGAGTGGGTGGCGTGTGAGTGGCCCTATGGTGGTGCATGAGCGTTACTATGGTGGCGTGTTTGTTTTATATTTTTTAAATTTTTTTTTTGCAAATCCGTCCATACGACAGCCCTGGGAGGCCAAAAAATTTCCAAAAAAAAAGCCTAAAGCCAAAAATGAAAAGTTTTATATGAATCTTAGCTTTAAATGGTGTTCTGGATCTAATGGCAGTGTCTGTTTGGGCTGAAAATGCTCCAAAAATTTTCTCTACCCTCGATTTGAAGAAAATTGCACAAACAAACTAGGGTTTGTGACTCCAAATGACGGCTTCAAAAATCCTTCAAACAAGAAGCAGTGGGGAGGCTCTGATACCATGTAGGAGTTGAGAATTTGACTCCGATAATGTGCCAAGATCACTTGCAATGCAAATAGCTTGCTGAAGAGAAACCTAGGGAGCAAAGAGCTTGAAGCAAATTTTGCACAAGAATATTTCACAATAGGAAATTAGAATTGCTATGTGAAAAATGGAATTGGAATGAATTTATACTGAGTGAGAGATCGAATAAAAGGCCTCATGGAAGCTTGTAGAACAAGCTGGAATGAGGTAGAAGATAAGGTTGACAACTAAGCACACATCCACAAGAGGTGGAAAAGATAAGTATGCTAAAGGGAACAAACTTTCGTGTTGTCAACAACTAACCTCAACTACATGAATTAACCTAAGTAAGCTTAAGAAATAGAATAAATAAATAACATTTAATTAATTATTTACTCTAACATTACTCTCCCTAATTTAGAGGAATTGATTAATGCTTAGTTCACAAATGACACTACTCTCTATCTGGAACTATTTGAAGATAACTTCTCCTTGTCTCTCAATAGACTTAATTTTTTTTACATTGTTACTAAAGCCAAAGTGCCCCCCTGACAAGTCATCTATTATGGGAAGGATGGAGATACCTCCTAGTTGTTTAGTCAAGATGGGTTCAAAATGAACTGGGCCTAAAACTATTACTAGATATTTGGGTATCCTATTTTCTTTGGGACCTTCTTTTTCTAATATGTAGGAGTGGATGTTCAAGAAGATAAATGGAAAAAATATAAGATGGAAAACTCATTCCCTCTCGTTGGCTGGAAGAGTTTAGGTTGTGTAGAAAGTCCTTTCTTCTTATCATATTTATTTTTCTTTGACTTAGATGTTTACTAAATCTTAGTTTGGTGTGCTTGAAAAAATTCTTAGAGATTTTTTTGTGGTCAAATGGTTTGGGATCCAAGAATGTTGCCTCCCTAAATAGCTGGGGGGCCCAGGGATAAAAGGTATTAGAATTTGGGGGATTGCTCTTGTAGCTAAATGGATATACAAATCTTTTTGGGTAATGAACCTTGGAAGATTCTTGTGAGAAACAATGTTGAACAGTTAGTGATTAAGAAAGGTAAACATTGGGCTAACATTCTATTTTGGGATGTTATTATGGGAGACTTTAAGATGAATATTTTTGTGTCTAAAGTGTTTAAATCCCTATGGTCTCCATGGTCACAAGTGGGGGAGTTCATCTCCTATAGTAATGCCACAAGGGGACCTCCTATATATTGTTGCTGACAGATCATTCTAGTCAAGATTATATTTGAATAATAAACCTCTTGGTCTTACTTAAATTTTTTATGCAAAAAAGTGGAATGATAAAGGTATTTCTCTAATAATTGATTTAATGGTGAATAAGAGGCTTGGGTCATGGGATGAGATATCCAGTAAGTTTGGTATCCCCAAATCTCAAAAGAAGACCTATACTCTCTTGTCCAAAGTGATAAGTAGGGAGAAAGTTGGGAAAATCATGAATGGAGATAATTTTATCAGAAATATAAAATGGAAGGATGGTACTGTTATTGATAACATTTCTATTAAGGAGATTTATGGAATGTTTAAAAATGATCACTTCGTGTTCCTATGTATAGTCAAATGTTGGGGTCTTGACTGTCCTTTCTCAAATAGGCATTTTTTCTTTGATTATTTTTGGAAGGGTCCATGTGAGCCTAAGGTTATTCATTTTAGATGGTTGTTATTGATTAAGAAGCTTGTTGTCAGGTCAATAATGTCTTCTATTAATGTTGAGTCCTTGACTTATATGTTGTGTAATAAGCCTAAGAGTATTGGGCATGTTTTCTTTAAATGTATTTATGTAAATAAAGTTTGGGCCATTTTCTTTGGGTCTCCAATTGATTGGAAGAATAGTACTAGTTTCTGTTGGTGTGAAATGTTGGCTGGTTATGTGAGATCTTTTGACTTATCTTTTAATAGATTTTGGTTTGCTCTTACTGGTGGAATATTTTGGTTTCTTTGTAAGGAAAGGAACAAGGAGATATTTCAAAATGTCAAAAGGTTCCCTATTGGGTTTAATCTTAAACTCATACATTTTTACATAATGTCACAAGTGTCCTTCTACTTGGAGATTCCAAAGTTTAGATTCATGAAGCTGATGCACGATGGAGTTCTGCAAATTCACAAAGATGAAGTTAAGGCAGCATAATATATTGAGAAATTTCAAAGTTTTCTTACACAAGTAGAGATTGATGAGCTTAGTAGTTCTCTGTTGGAAATACAAATGGGAAATGTGTACTTATGAGAGGGGGGGGAGGGTGCGAATCATAAGTACTAAACTCTAACCAATAAAACTTTCAACTTTAAAACATTGCATGAATACAAATATAGAAATAACATGTAAGGCAAGTGCATCCACATAAATACTTGACACCAAATATGATTACCCAGAAACCCTCCAATGAGAAGGTAAAACTGGGGTGGGGATGACACCCACAATTCTTCACTACTACAGCAATAAAGTTCACTTGTTAAGGTTACATGTTTTAACCATTCTCATGATCTGCCCTATGAAAGGCCTACCTTGTTAAAGGGTTACAAAGGATTATTAAATCCTACCCTATTAAAGGATTTTAACACCCTATTAGAAGTGTGCCTAGCTATAGGACTTTAGAACACTCACTTGGAATGTTACCCTGTTAAAGGCTTTATACAATGGCTGTTAAACCAACCTAAGTCCATAGGATTTCATTCTACTATAACAATTTTTAGAGAGTATAATAGAATGTTTGATCTAATACACTTACAATCTAATATTGCTGATTTCAGATCCTAATTTAGTTCATCTTGATCCTCTTTGATCTAATATGAAAATGTTGTAACCTTGATCATGTGTTCTGCTAACCAATTCTACAATGCTATCCTTCTTCTAAGTCACCTTCAACCTAATCAATTCACCCCTTTCACTTCCTTCAAATCTTTTCTAGCATGACCTCCTCACATGCATTCTCTCTTACACTTGATAAATTATGGGGCTTCATCTCCCTTTAAAAAGACTTTGGTGGCTTAGGGTTAGGCATGAATCTACGATTGAGATTTGTCCAACTTTCTCGCTCAATTCCCTCCATTTTTTTAATTGGTTGCATGTAGATCGCATAGGGAATCCAAATAGATTCAATCTTATCTTCAAAGCTTTGAGATCTATCTATATGTTAGCTCAAAAATGGTCTACATAGTTGTTTGTGCCTTTACAAACTCTTGTGTCAATTTTGTGTTGCTCGAAACTTGTTAAATACTGATGCTTGCAACATACTAAAATTATGTTTGGCTTGACACTTGAACTTTCTCGACATCTATTGTTCACTTGGCACTTGAAACTTTCTTGACTTTGTCTATCTACTCAACACTTACTATTTACTTGGCACATGAGTGACTCAACACTCATTGCAACTCGGCATCTATATTAATACTCGGCATGAACTTAGAAAATTTCTTAAGTGTGTTGACACTCAATTATCAAAACCAATTTGAGATAAACAATATCCCCCTTTGACATGAGTGGCAAAAACACTTAACTATACATGATGAATCTAGTCTCCATGAGTATAATATACATTCTATTTGACATATATACAAAACTTCAAAATTTGTTCAAAATTTTGTAAAGAACTATATACCTCAAAACTTTATAACTCCCCCTGAGTTAATGTGCTTTTTCTGTATGCAAAATCTCTTTGAGTATATTGATTTTCCTTTGTTGATACTCCTTGTCTTTATTCCAAATTATGATACTCTTTATCTAATGTGTCTTTTTATGTCCTATTTCCTACTTTTTTCTCTCCCCTTTTTTGTTCTCTATTTTTTTTGTAACTCCCCCTTTCATTTTGGCTCCCCCTTTCACATGTCTCCCCTTGCAGAGTAAGTCTCCTTCTAGTCTTTTGATTTATCTCCCCCTTTTTACAATGTCTCCCCCTTTTCTGAAACTTATGTCAAAGGGTCTATATGTTGATTGAGTATTTTTCCAAGAAGGTCTTGTTTACTTCCATTACGATCTTGAGAGTAGCATCCTAGTTGTCTATGGAAACATATAAGGATTTGATTTGGATTGTTGTCTTAGCTGCAAGGTGAACCAAGCCATCTAAAGTTGAAAGATTAGGATCTTTCTTCAATACATTTTTTTGCATAGGCTAGTTCCTTTTGTAGAATCTCCATGTGAGGGATTAGGGTGGCTTGTATTTGAACTAATTTTGCTCTAGTATTAGCCTCTTCTACTATCAATACAATTAGTTCCTTTTGTGTGTGAAGCGTTGTATGAAAGTGCTTCTCACTTTGAGCTGAATCTTTTGGCAATTGCATGCCTGATAATTTTAGATTTCTTTCCAAGCTCATTATTCTTTGGCTGGTTTCTTGTGTGAAGATTGAAGGATCAAACAATTTAGTGTACAGTGAGAATATATTCTCTAGTACCTTCTTCACTTTTTCTATCTTACTAGCCAACTCTACTTGTGATAGTGCTATCCCACTAGATATTTTCTCATTCACCTTTCCTTGGAACTTCTTCTCAGACCATTCCATGAGTTTCAAATTTGTCTCCTAGTCTTCATTGGTTACCTATTCAACAATTTCTGATAGTTGTCCCAATATTGACTTGGTTTCATCAGGTGCCTATAAGCTGAATACATCTAGAAAGATGTCTTTTATCTCAATTAGTGCTTGCCTTTTCTTGTACTCTTTTCTAAGTATCTCTTGGTTTTTCTTTCTTTCTAATGCCTCCTGCATCTCATTGATCTGGTCTATGTTCATAGTTGCATAGTCATACTTTGGAATGACTATTTCTTCATCTGATGTAGGGTCTCCATAGTGAAGTACCCTTGCAACCTTTGTGGAGCTTGAGCCTAGTGCTAAAATTTGCAGTGGCATTGCTTTAGTGCTCAGCTTCTGAGGCATTCTTGTAGGAGTCCCAATAGTTGGTAGATTTACCAAAGTTTGAATTACTTCTTGCTCCTTTTCCTTTGGAATCTCCTTCTCCTCCTTTATTCTTCCTTGATCAATCACTATTATTTGTGGTGCACCTTGTGTCTGTGTAGAAGGAACATATACTTCTTCTTGTATTGTTTGTTCCTTTGCTGGGTCCTTGGCAGTTGTAGCAACTTTAGCTATGGTATCAACCTTAGCTAATGAATCTTTTGATGCTTGCTCTTGAGGTTGTCCACTTATAGCTATAGGGGTGTGTTGTGGTGTCCACAACACACACCCCATTCCTCACTAGGAATGGGGACACCCTACTTTTTTTTGACTCCTGGACTCATAGTTTGGGGGTCGGGAGAAGAAAATTTGGTTAATAGTTAGAATTTTAGAGTCAAAAAATCAAAAAAACAACAAAAAATTAGAAAACTTAAAAAAAAAAAAAAAAAATCATCTCGTGCTTTCGCGCATCGATGTGCAATGCACTTTGCAAAAGAGAGAGAGGGTTATAAAACCCTCCCTCCCCTTCTTTCCTTGCTCATTTTTCTCAAGAGCAAGGAGGGAGAGGTAAATGCACTCCCCCCCCTCTTTTTTTTAATGTCGTGCGCCCATGAGGCATGCACGCACGGTGCTCTCAAGTGGTGCATCGCTCACCCCTTTTGGGCATGCATGGTGGTGCCCGCGCCTAGCTGCACTCCTTTTGGGGTGCACGCGTGGTGCTTGAGTCACTGTGTGAATGGCACGCACATGCGTGCCTTACATCTTTTTGGGGTGCATGTGTGGCACCCTCGTGACCGTGTGAGCAACACTCCATTAATTTTTAATTTAAAAAAAAAAAAAGAAAAAAAAACAAATAAATAAGTTCCCAAGGGGGACATTTTTTTTTCTTTTATGTTATTTTTCTTCAATATCCAATAATTAATCATGTTTTCTTTCTCGTGATGTGCAGGTAATATAATCAGATGGCATGCACATCCAGATTAGTAGAAAAATCGATTGTGTACAAGTTCCAAGGCGTAACCCCAAAATCACGGTTGCATGATGAGTACTCTTAGATCAAAGACATAGAACTTGGACACACAGACTTGGGAGAGTTCTTAAGAGTTTGTAACAATCCAAGTGAAAGGTCATCCTTGAGATCCACCCTAATCCATTCTGGATTAGTAAATGCAACATCACATCCCGGGACCATGCAATTAGTTAAATTGATTATGATCCTATCTCAGCATTTTTTTCATGATGAAAGGGTGGTAAAGAGTGTCACTGGGGAAGTGGTTTTGGATCTGTAGCCTAATAATATTGAGAGGGTTTTTCATCTACCCTAAGTCGATCAGTTCATCAGGATTTCAAATGAAGTAGCTGAGAGGTGGCATAAGGATCATCATCAGGAGGCCATCGACATCATATATTCCTCATACTTCATTGAGAAACCATTTTGGGGCAAGACAATTAGCAAAATGGATATGACTTGAGGATACATGAAGGATGACATTGGATATTCAATCATTCTCTTGAGTAGAGTTATGGGATTTCTTGCAGTGGGTCATCTCGCTCCATTCATGGTCAACTTAATTAAGACCATTAGACATCAAAGATGCCATTGGATTGGGCCACCACACTTAGTGAGAACTTGTGTGACCTGTTGCGGATAGTAAAGGAAAAGAAGAAGTTCTATATGACTTCTTATGTGGCGTATCTACTTGCAACAAGGGCAATTGACTATCTCAGGTTGTACAAGAAGGTCAGTATATAGGACCCTAATGCATGGCCGTATATAGTCTATCCTCAGCTAGTGAAGAAGAAGCTCTCACTGCAGAGCAAGGAGTACAGAATTGTGAACGATACCTTCATCTTTGCCATCATTGAATTCATTGAAGTGGATTATGGGAAGAGGTTGTCTGATGAAGCCAAGACACAGATCATAGCTCTTGGTGCATATTTCATCTAGTTTTGAACATTCACATACATTCGGGTTTGTGGTGCATCCATCAATCCAAAGAAAATCCCAAGGTACCCAAGTGACAAGTTGGTTTTGATGGAAATATCTCAGCAGATTGAGTTAGCTTATGAGAGGATCAAAAGACAATGGAGGCCTTGTTGGGATTGGCCTTTTGTAATAGGAGCATACTAGGTAAGGAGAAAGTAGGATATCCTGACTTTCAAGTGGGAATGGGAGAATTATCCTCTTGAAGAATATAACTCTCCATGACCATTCTTTGAAAATGTTGGTAAAGTGGAAAACCCAGTAGGAAAATAGTTCTACCACGAGGATGCCATTGAAGATCATTGGATGAATGCCACAAATGACTACGATGTTTGTATCAAAGACCATTGTAGAATGACTTTGTATTTAACAAAAAAGGCTCTCCATTTGACCATCCCGAATGAGATAAGGCTACAGGACTTGCGGGAGCTACTAGATCTCCTGTTCAATGCAGATAAAGTTGGCAAGAGGCCCATTCTAAATGTAGAAATTGATAGAGAGGAAGGAGATGATATTAATCATCGAGTGAGACATGTCATTAGAATGACAAAGAGTTTGATCAAGAAACCCTTTCCACTTGATCCAATTCTAGATACAGTGATATTCCATGCACATGCTCGCCCAAAAAGGGGAAAGGGAAAGAAAGTCACAGTTCCTATCTTTGCGCTCCAGTCTCCTATTAGGCCAAAAATTGTCTACCAGCTAGATTGTCCAGTGGGATACTACCACACTTCAGAGAAGAAGGGAAAGAGGAAGAGAGCCTCTCCTCAGAGATTTCAGACAGAGCATGTTGAAGAATAGGCCCCTTCCTAGTGATAGGAATCCAATCCCCAAGAGCCCCAAGATGGTGGAGCTCCTCATATTTAGATTGAATTTCCATTGCCTCCTATTTTTTCAAGTCAACAAGAAGAGGGAGAAATTCTAGAGACATCCATTCATCCAGTGCATGAAGAGCCCAATTCTCCTATGGTTCCATAGAAACAAAAGAGGATCAAGGTTAGAATGAACAAGAGCCAAAGAGTTCATAAAAGATTAGTGCCTAATCCCTCTATTCCTGAAACCATTCCCTAGGAAGAATCAAATGAAGGGGAAACATAGTCATATGAAGAGGAGAAGCAAGTGCCTATACAAAGGAGAACTCGATAGGCCAAAGCCACAAAATTGGAAAGAAGGAAGAGTCACAAATACTGCACCACCTACCCAAGCTGAAACGTTAGAACTCTCTTCTTTGAAAGATGAAGTACAATGATGGGCGAATGAGCAAAGGGAACTAGGTGATGATGTCCTCTCCATCCTAGATTTTGATTTCATGCCAATGGGTACATAATTGGTTGGAGATAAGATCAGAGATACCCCTACAGGTGAACTTCAATAGCAAGATTGGACGCAGATGCCACCTGAGATACAAGGTCCTCATCTCACTCCCCCATCTTCACCTCAGGTTATGATGGTAGATAGGATTTTAATAACACCTCCACCTTTGAGTTTAGAAGAATATGTTCAAAAGGAATCATCATTACAAGGGCAACTAGAACCAAGGGTTACCGATGAGCCATCAAAAGAAGCACATGTAGTAGAATCTATACAACAACCTTCTCAGGAAGTTTAGGATCAAACTATGAGATCTATAGAAACTGAGACTATAGAAGAAGAACCCTCACAATAGGAGACTCCAAACAAGAGTGATAGAGGGAGGGAGGTAGTTGAACACATCCCTTCATCATCTAGAACCAAGGTTATAGAAAGACATATCCTAAGATGGTTTTGAAATGAAATAATGAGAAGTGCCAAGCATCAATTTTGTGCTTTAGAGGATGATATATGTGACATTGTAGAGATTTTGAACAAGCCTGATTCTCCATTACATGATGCAATTCCATTTGCGTTCATTACTACCACACAAAACTAGGACTTATTTGTGCAAATGGCTTACCCTCCGGAAGGTATAGATGAAGAAGCTGTTAGCCTTAAGGACTATGAAGTGAAATATATTATGTTAGGAAAGCCTACACAGGATACATCTTGACAAATGATGACTATGGGAGTCAAGGAGGTTCTCACCCATATGGAATAGGATGAGTGATGCAAGGCCACACCACCCTTACAAACTCACAACCAATATCACAACAAGATGGAGACAAAGAGATGACAAAATGCTTCATAAAGCATCCATTAATACTTGAAATTTTATTACAATATTCTCCGAATGAAAGGACTCCAAATTCTTACAATATAAGAGATATTTTCTCACTAAGAGCTTCTACAAGAAGAGCCTATCCTTCAAGAGGCTATACTCGAAGAGTTTCTACTTCCCAAACTTCTACTTCTCAAGCTTCTACTTGAAGAGCTACACCTTGGGAGCTTCCTTACAAGAGATTACATTCGAAGAGCTTGATTACAAATGAACACAAGCCTTCCTTAAATAGGAACTTACCACCCAATGCATGATTCATCCACAAAATTCTAGAATATCCACAACCTTGTAGAATTTCACCTACAACCTTCTACAATATCTAAAACTTTCTAGAATTTCCACCTAAATACAACTAGGCACCACCATGTGGCCCAATTAGAAAATTACATTTCCTTTATGGATCACAAAAAATATTAAATGCATGATTTAAGACACTTTCCACAAACTTCTAAGATGCCACCTACACACCTTGAATAATGGAATGAGAACTATTTTCCTATTTATGCCACCCATGCACCTTGAAAGATTGAAATTAGAACACTTCGAAGGCAAATTGAGATCTTAAAGGAATATCTAGCTGAAGTTATTGGTCCTCTTGATTCTAAATGCCTTGAGGAGACTTTGAATACCATTCTTAGAGAAGAGGAAGGTGTATGTCTTTGTCCATTTTTGAGAGCTTGTCAGGATTAGCGAGACAACCTTGAGGATAAGGGTGTCACTATAATCAAGGAAGTCTGAAGTTATTGCATGCTACATAATAGAATGTTGACAAGATTGTGGCAATTTTGAAGCAGAACTTCAACATCATGGATGAGGTACGGGTATGGAACAAGGATTTACAAACTCTACAAGCCATAAAAGGGAAAAGGTATCGCATTCTGATTATGTATATACTGGAGAGGAGTTAGACATGATAGATGACTAGATAGAAAAGATTGCAGATGGAAATAAAGTGATGGAAACATTGCATGATGAGATACACAGGCTTAAGGACCAAGCTTGAGAGAAAATTTTGGAAGCATAAAAGTTGTACAGTGATGCATGCTTGGAAATTTTTGAAGATGAAGAGTGAGAGAAGCTTTAGCTAGTTGTGGAAAATTTCAGAAAGACTTTAGAGGAAGCATCCAGTGATGAAGACATCATACAAGCCTTTAGGACAGAGGAAGCACTGTTAGAGTTGGACACCAAACTCAGAGATTTTGCAAAAACTTGAATTGAGGTGGACAACTACAGATAGAAGGTCAAAGAAAAGTATGAGGCTTTGGATCTTCTAGATGTTGCTAAGATTATTGAGATTATAGAGAAATTCAAGGGCAAACATCCAAACATATCTTTAGGATAAAGATGAGCAAAACCCAAATGCTAGAATTTCAATTTTAACACTTAGTAAAATTTTGAGATTTTTGACCCAGTCAAGGTCTGCAGGTCTGTAGCTCTGCAGCTCCACAGGTTTGCAATTTAGAGGTGCGTTGACAGTTGACTACCAGTTCCAAAAATAGCACTTTCCATGCATCAGGAATGCATTCTGACGATAGTTTAACTCTGACACATGCCTAGTGAAGGGGCAACTTCTATTTTTGGTGTCTCCATGCACTTCCACTTTGACTGATGGCTTTCTCTTACTTTCTCTCTCATGTTTTCTCTATTTTTGACATGTAAAAGACTCATGCATCCAAATAATAAGTAAAATATGGATGGAGTTCCTCTAAGCACCAGTTAGATTGTCAGTTTGTATATATTTAGTTTGTTTAAATGTTTTAAAAGCATTTTATTTCATCAAGATATCTCTCACTCTCAACACAAATTGAAGAGATTATTTCTTATAAATACCCCATTGTAAAATGTAACAAGGGCTGTCATTATTATGCAATAAAATTATGCTTTTGGTGCTAGCGTTCAGAGTGTAGTTATTCTTGCCTGAATGTGTCATTGTTTTGTGGATTTTATTCATGAGATTGTGATTGAGCCAAAAGTTTATTGTGTTGTTTCTGCTTGTGTGATCTTTTAGTTCTAGTTTTTGCTATAGATATATGAATTCTGTTGATGTAATGAGCTTGAGAAGAGATCGCCCGATTTGTGTCTACATAGCTTTTTGTCTCGCATGAGCACACTTTTTGTGGCCTTGCAATTTGATGAAGAGTGAAACATCATTTGATTTGTTAAAGATTCTCACTGACGATTGCATCAATGGATTCTAGTAAGTGCTTCTTCTATTTTCATTGTTTTCCTACGAATTTCTTCGAAGGTTTAACTCACAGTGTGTTGTGTTATGTAGCTTATGTCCATTTAGTAATTTCAATTTCAAGTCATTTCATGTTATTTTGCTTTCAATTTCATTATTTTCTCTACTAACCCTCCTATTAGAATAGGACCTCATAGTAGCTGCATTTTTAGAGTTGCATTCATTGAAAAAATAGAAAATACAAAAAATATTATTCTTTTGGTGTGATATTTTGAGATAGCGAACAGATTTTACTTTGATTCCAAGATAAAAGAGTTTTTAGAACTAGCAAAGGCCTCCTTGTGAACACTCACATTTATCTTCTATTGAGCGAATTTTGGTATGTCACAAGACAAATATTGAACCTTGGAGTGGATCCTTAAAAATATTTTCTTTTCAAGAGAGGAATTACACTATGGATTCTTGCCATTGCCCTTGTGCAAAACAAACACCCAACAGGATGGTAGGGGATGTTTCTTGTGTGGCCACCTTGTCTCTAGTTAGGTCAGCTACTACTTTTTGCAACTCATGTACACTAACCAATACTGGATTGTCACACAACTTTGATTGTAAAGTTGATTGGTCAAGGATCTTTTTGAGATCCTCTATAGTCAATGGATTGATGTTCTAACCAAAGTTGTCAAGAACATCCTTTAGTTTTACTGTGTCTGCAAGTGTAGAGGTGTCATGTAGAGGGCTTGATGGTGGCAATTGTGTGTCTTGCACACTTTGATCTATTTGCTACTCCTTAGTAGTTGCCATTTCATCTTCTTTTTGTGTTTCCTCCTCCATTACATTGCCTTCCTTTTCTTTTTCAGCTTCTCCTTCCTTACCATTCTCTTCCTCTTCTCCATTATTTCTTCCCTCAAAGGGATCTTCCTCTCCTTCTTTAATAGTTAGCCCATATATTTGCTTCTACATTTGAGTGGACTTCTTGACAACATTTTCAATCTTATTTTGAAGAATGTTGAAGGCTTTTTATTTAGGTGCAAATTTTCTACCATGGTTTTTATTTGTCTTTGTTATTTGGCTTTTAGACAAGTTTGGCATCACTTGTGCCAATGTAGACTCCCTTAGTTCCTTTTCCATGTTTAGGAAATAATGCCATTTATTCTCAACAATGGAATATAAATCCTTAGGCATAATAGTGTCAAATTTAAGTGGGGTATTCTTGAATTTTTCAATCATGGCATATATTGACTCCTCAATTTTATTCTGATCTTCCCTACTTAATTTATTGAAATAAAAAATTTTCAAGCTAGTCAAGTCTGCATTATCCCTAATATTTTCACAGATGTTATCAATATTGGACTTGGGTGCATGACTTACCACTCTGAATTGGCTGTTGTCATCTGATTTGATTCTTTCTTCATTAGATTTAGGTGATACAACATATTTCCTCCTTATCTTCTTTTGAGCTAGACCTAGTTTCTTAGTAGCCTTCTTCTTCTCTTTTTTTTGCTATTTTTCCTTTTGGGTGGTAGCCCTTGTAGTTGTTCTTGTGGCTGTAGTAGTAGGCTTGGCAGGGCTTGGCTTTATAGTCTTTTTGCCCTTAGGCTGAGTTGTAGGCTATTTTTGAGCTTTTCTCTTCTTAGGCTCTGGCTTAGTTAGTGCTTCCTTAGCTTGTTCCTCCTCAACACCTAATTCTTCTTCAAAATCTTCTCCCATGCCTTGGTCAAGGCAAGTGGCTCCTGGCCTTGTTCTTCTTCTTCTTCATCTTCATCATCTTCTTCACCGTCAACTCCCTCTCCAAATTTGGCTTTAAGCTTCTTAACCAATTTATCCTTTTGCTTTAGAGTTGAGGTAGTTTTCAACTCCATTTCCACCTTAGACTTCACAACATCATAAGTACCAAAAGGTTTTCTTGCTTTGTCAATTTCTTCTACTAGCAATGCTGTGATGGCTATTGAAGCATCATCAATGTTGATTTCATATCCTAATGGCCTGAACCATCTAACTCTTGATACTGCAGCCTAGATAAATGTGTAGTCAATATCTACTAGGAAGCAAATGTCATTGTAATACCTTTCAACTAGGGAAACTGGGATTCTCAACCTTTGTTTCACAGTTTTCTTGAAATCCTCAAAATAAATAGTCATTATAGACTCAAAATTGTCTCCCATTTGCTCAATGTATTCATTAATCTGTACTACCATAGACCTATTGGTCTTTCAGTCTACCTTACCAAAAGAAGGAAACTCACTCTGAATGTAGAAAAATATACATATCAAAATTGAATCAAATTTGCATTGAGCACCTTTTGATCTCCTTATTGCTCCTAGGTTCTCTATGATTTGTTGCAACTGTAACTTAGTGAGATCATAAGTGTGATCTTTCTTTACAATCTTGTACCCTAAATCCACTGTAATGCATGGTACACTATTTAGTCAACTTGACTGATAAAATTTGTGGGATATAACCCTCACATCAAATTGTAGAAGTGGATCTTTGATGGTATCAATGGTCATGCCCCTTTTGTTTGACTTAGCCCCTGTATTCTTCTCAATAGCTTCTTTTGAGTCACTTCTTAGCATTTTGGATTGTTCTAGGGTTGGAAACCCTATAACCCTGTGCACAATCCTTTTTGACAATTTGATGGGTCCTCCTAACGATAAAAATCCATCATGGATTCTGCTTAACACAATCCTTATCCATTCAGTCTTGAAGATAATGGAAAAATCTAGGGCACGGGTTAAGCTTTTTCTCCCAATAATTTGAAATTCTTCCTTCAATACTCCATTCTCACACAGTTTTCCATATGTCTGTTAGATTTCCATATCACCAATCCCTCCAACCTTACAATTGTAACATTTTATAACATCTTGTACCATTGCAACTTTTGGTGGAATAATGTATAACACACTAGTAGGGTCGTTCTTGTATGCAACTTTAGGTGTTGGCCTAAAATATGGTTTCTTGACTTCATTACTAACCAACTAAACTTCAAAGGGTTCCTTGTCCTTGGAATTCCTAGAGCTAGAGGCCATTTTTGCAAGCTAGGGTTTCAAAATATAAAATTGCGTAACTGTGTAGCCCGGCTCATGAGAAATACCTTTAAATTGATGAAATGATGCTTGATTTGTGTTGGAATATGTGCAAAAGCTTCAATCTTTGGTTACCAATTTCTTCTATGCTCTTCTTGATCTTGCTCTATATTTTTAATGATGAAAAATGATCAAAAAATTGACCTTATACCCTTCAATGCATATCATTTAATGCTTAGTGCATATACAACTGTACACTTGGCTCCTTATGCTATTTCTACTTTACTCAACATCCATTAATCTTCCATCACTTGACATCCACTAGAGTAACCCTTACTCAAGCTCAATAGGAATTTCCTTTTACTTGACAACCACTACTAACTTAGCTTCAACTAACTTTGGTAGACAACTTGGCACACATTAGAATTCTGCTCGACAGTTGAAGTGAACTTCTCACACTCGATAGTAAGATGAAAAACTTAAAGTTGACCTTGGCCTTTCTGTGTTAACTTGCATCTTTATTCATGCTAATTTGTCCTCTTTAGCACTTAACCTATCTTGGAATTAATTTATGATGAAACATTTAAATATCAGTCCCACATACCTCTTTTTACTTAGTTTGATGAAGTGTGATCACTTGACCTTTTAGGTGAAGTGATCCCTCCATTTGATGTGTTGCATCCATCTTTCTTCTTCCATGTCTTGTTCATTTCTCCTCCGATGTGCCCAACATCTACCTTTCCTTTTCCTTTGTTTGACTCTAAGTTAGGTGCCTTTGTCCTTGTTGGGTAGTGCTTACTAATATGACTAGTCTTCAAACAACTAATGCATGTAGTTTGACTTAACCATCTATTGTAGCTTCTACTGAAATGTGTTATTATGCAATTCTCAGAGATGTGTCCATATTTTTGATAGTAATGATAGCTATGCCTTGTATTGTAGTCCTAATTTTAGGAATTTTCATGGCTTCTTCCCTTGTTTGATGACCACATGGGCTTGGATTTGCATTCAAAGGCTCTATGTCAAAACTTCTGACATTTGTAGTAGAGTCCTTCAAATTTTGGTGCATGCATGGTCCTTGTTCTGCATTCATGTGTTTGATGACTTTGTTTGTTGCACTTGTAACAATGGATCACATTCCTTGGCTTGGCATTATGACTAGCATTCTTATTCTTAAAAACATTGGCTATATGTCCTTTCTTTCTATAGTGATGACAAGTGGGTTTAGAGTTGTTACTTTCCTCAGCAGCTTTGGATGATTCTCCTTCTTCAGTGCTTGTGTAGCCCAATCCTGATGTGTCTTTACTAGATCTAGGGGATTTTAGCAATTTCTTAAAGTACTTGATGGCTTCATTTGGCTTTTTGAAAATTTTTGCAAACTCCTTGTCTCTTTTTAGGTCATTCTATAGTTTCTCATTTTGTAACTTCAATGTAGTTATCTCAATGTCTTTGACATTCAACTCATGATGGACATTCATCATTTGACTTAGCGGATCCAACTACATGTTGGAGATCTTAGAAAACTCTACTTATTTTTCTTCCAATCTATTTGACAAGATTCTTTTGTCTTCTTCAATCATGGCCTGGTCTTCTATAGCTTTCTTCTTTTTCTTAGTAACCTCACATAGTAGTATAGCTTGTGATTCTTGCTCTAATTTGAGATTTTTGTTCTCTTCAGCTTGTGCTTTGTTCTCGTCCATGAGATCTGCAATGGTTGCATCAAATTCATAAGAGTTACCATCTGCAAATAACTTTGTGGTGTCAATCTATTTGTATTGAGTTTCATTCTCTGCTATAGCAATCTCTTTCCTTCTCTTTAGCAAACTTCTCAAGGAATCTCTGTGTTCATCCAGTTGTTGTAGTAAGAGATGTATCTCAATCTCTTGATTCTCAATAGTCTTTCCTGACTTGTAAACCTCCATCTCAAGATCTTTTCTTCAAGTTGTAAGGCTTCTCTTGATGAGAACTAGGCTCTGATACCAATTGTTGGAAATACAAATGGGAAATCTATACTTTTGAGGAGGGGGTTGAATCAGAAGTACTAAACTCTAACCAATAAAACTTTCAAATTTAAAACATTGCATGCATAAACATATAGAAATAACATGTAAAGAAAATGCATCCACATAAACACTTGACAACAGATATGATTACCCAAAAACCCTCCAATGAAAAGGTAAAATTGGGGTGGGGATGACACCCACAATTCTTCACTACTACAGCAATAAAGTTTACCTATTAAGGTTACATGTTTTGATCATTCTCATGATCTGCCCTATGAAAGGTCTACCTTGTTAAAGGCTTACAAAAGATTGTTAGATCTTGCCCTGTTAGAAGTGTGCTTGGCTAAAGGACTTTAGAACACTCACTTGGAATATCACCCTGTTAAAGGCTTTATATAATGGCTGTTAAACCAACCTAAGTCCATAGGATTTCATTCTATTGTAACAATTGTTAGAGAGTACAATAGAATGTTTGATCTGATAGACTTACAATCTGATATTACTAATTTTAGATCCTAATTCAGTTCATCTCAATCCTCTGTGATATGATATGAAAATGTTGTAACCTTGATCCTCTATTCTGCTAACTGATTTTGTAATGTTGTCCTTCTTCTAAGTCACCTACAACCTGATCAATTCACCCCTTTCACTTCCTTCAAATCTTTGCTAGCATTAACTCCTCACATGCATTCTCTCTTACATTCTATAAATTATGGGGCTTCATCTCCCTTTAAAAAGACTTATGTGGCTTAAGGTTAGGTATGAATCTATGATTGAGATTCATCCAACTTTCCCACTCAATTCCCTCCATTTTTCTAATTGGTTACATGTAGATCACATAGGGAATCCAAATATATTCGATCTTATCTTCAAAGCTTTGAGATCTATCTATATGTTAGCTAAAAAATGGTCTATATAGTTGTTTGTGCCTTTACAAACTCTTATGTCAATTCTATGTTGCTTGACACTTGTTAAATAATGATGCTCCAAACATACTAAAATTCTATCTAGCTTGGCACTTGAACTTGCTCGGTATCTATTGTTCACTCGATACTTGAAACTTTCTCGGCTCTATCTATCTACTGAAAACTTACTATTTACTTGGAAAATGAGTGACTCACACTCATTGCAACTTAGCATCTATATTATACTGGACATGAACTTAGAAAATTTATTAAGTGTGTTGACACTCAATTGTTAAAACCAATCTGAAATCAACATCTTCTGGAGAAATGTCATCTAGATCCTGATGGAAATAATATTGAATATAAATATCATTGCAAAGAGATCATAAGTGATAGAGGGGAAAGCACATGTGTTGTCTTTGCAACAACATCTGTTGATACTACTATTCAATTGTGTCATGCTTATCAGAAATCATAGAATATACTCATTTTTTTTTTTGTCTATGTTGATCTTTTTGAATCCAATGTTGTTTTGGATGCTTGTGTAAAAAAAAATGTGTAGTTCCTTTTGTGATTAGTCCCTAGATGGTTAAGGGACCTCCCTCTATTTTTGTATCTTGATGAGGGTTGGTCTTTGTTCATGTTGAAAGTTCTCTATGTTGTTGATTATACTTTTTCAATAAAAAAAAAATATTGAACCCCAAAAACTAATAAGAAAGCTTATTCAATGAGAAGAGAATTTTTTTTTCAAATGAGAATCATGTGTACCTTTTAAAAATTCTAATGAAAATAATAGAGAATCTAGAAAGAGCTCAAAGAGAATTTTCTATCACTTGTTTTTGATAAAAAAATGTAGAAAAATTGAGCAATCTAGGCCCACCTAGAATGCAATAACAAACATGTAGATTTGACTACAAAAATAGGTACCATAGTAGAAAACATTACTAGATAACTTGCACCAATGTGTTAGTCTTGGAATCATCTTTTCAAAAGTATCTCGTTTTCCAAAAAATGCCTCCATATGCTCAAGATATTGCAAACAACCCCAAGTAGGTTTAGAAGGCAAAAAACTCAAAACCTATTTAGGCCCCAAAATTCTAGCCCTCTGGTCATGCATATGAGCATAGGTAGGCATGTTAAGCCCCAAGAATATCTTGGGTGGTGTTTGGCCAATGGTCATCAGCACTGTAGCGATGTAGCAGAGGAAAGGTGGAGCACTGACGAAGGATGGGCAAAGCATGGTGGGCTATTATTTGGTGGCATGACACCAGCTCCACAGTGGTTGCACCTTTCTTAAAATTGAACAAATTTTTATTAAAACATGATTTTTTTTTTGCGTATTAAAATCACCTTAATTTTCATGCCAATGGTCATACAACCTTGGTATGCAATTGTTCTTGCCTCTCCTATCAATTTAGGCCAAAATTGAAGTGTTTTATATGAAAATAGAGATTTTGAAATCCTAAAATCCAACCGTAAGGTTTTTTTGGACTGAAAGTGCTTTGAAATTTAGAGGCCTCCCTATTTCCACAAAAAATATGCAAAAAAATAGCTAGATCTATTTTGTCAAACCCTCGTTCCTATTTTCCTCAAAATAAGAACAAACTATAGAAGATCTAACTCTGATACCATGAAGGATTTGATGATAAAAAATCCATAGATCTAGTAGAACACTTGCATGCAAGAACCTATAATAGAGAAGAAAAAGAAAAGAGAAGGAAATGGTTTGGCTTTGAAAATATGCAAGAATATATTATCAGATTGAAAGAAATGAAAGAAAATATACAATCGATTAATCTCTACAGAAGGAGATCATTAAACCTAAAAGGGAAACCCTAAGAGGTAATGACATTTAAAAATTAATATTAAATTATTAACTAGAAATGCATGTGCATAAAGAGAAATCTTAAGAAGGGAGTAAAGGTAATTTAATAAATTAAATTAAATTAATCCTTTACTCTAACATTTTTATTGGTAGTTTCATAATACTTGCATCAATGATACCATTTATACCATATTAGTAAAACCATCTTGTGTATTTTCTATATTTTTAACAATTTATTACAAATCTTACCCCTTCTTTAGAGACACACTTGGTAGCACAAGACATGTACTTCAACACAGTAATTCTAGATAGTAGTTTCCTAGTATGTCCTCTTATCTCTATAACTTTTCCTCACGTATATGTTTTGGTTCAAACTACTTTTACTATATACAATTTAAAATACTTGAGTTTCTTACATTGTACACAACATGAATGGACCTTAAATGTCATTGATTTCAAAACATATATGAAAATATGAATGGATCTTATAAGACATTAAATATAAAACATAGATGACAAAATTCTTAATAGAAGGAAGTTTGTATAGGTAACAATCTCCAAATATGTATCCTTCTAGTAGGAAGTCTTATTACTGATACATTCTATTTTATTTGGATAGAATTCATAGTGGTATCCACTATAGTTACCACTTCCATTCCTTTGTATAGTTTACCATAGGCATGCATGCAACCATATCAAAATGACCTACAACTACTCTTATTCTACTATGACCACTACGTACATTGTGTAAAGTAATACCATATTATAATATTTAACTCCAAAAATAAATATATATAGTATGCAATCAAGACATTTACAAACACATCTACTAAACTAGCTTTTTTTTGTACCTTATAATAGCACTTTATTTCCTATCTCTGGAAAGCACTTGGCAAGACTATTTTTTGCCTCTATGTATGTTGTCAAACCTCGACTACTATGTTTGTATTTTAATCACTTGTCTTAATTTATAGGTAAAATTAATTCCCTTTAAATTATCTCTCAAACTCTTATAGAAGATGCACTAAGACTTATCAACAATAATAACTAACATATGCAACCACATCTCCAAGTCTTTTGCACACCATTTGGACAAGGAACTCAAGAAAAAAATAGATACAAGTTAGAGCTCTTTGATGCCCTTCACCTACAAAAATTGACCTTTCCAAGGAATTTTAATGATCTTATAACTTCAGAGAAGATCTAGAAGGGTTGTATAATACATGTTCCCCAACATTCTATTCCCACCATTTGTGAGTCAAGGTAAGACAACATGTACTGTGATTCTATTAAAAGAAACCCTTCTTGTTTTATCATGTAATTATGTAACCTTGGTAATATTATTATTTTATTTACCTATTTAGGTGAATTGCAATCTCTAACTGGAGGTTATATGCACAAAACATGATATCATTGATGTTCCCAACTTCTTATTCAAACAACAAGAGAGACCTATAAGCTAATCTTTTGTTAGTCCACCAAGCACAAATAAAAATGTTGGACACATTGGCACATAAATACATATGAATCTTACTAAATTAATGTTTTTCCTTGATGCATCTCTATAGAAAAAACATTGCATTTCAATAATCACTCCATTAAAAATCCTAAATCCATATCAAACACTATGGACAAAAGGTCAAATAATTGTGAAAAATGATATCTACCAATTCAACTCAAAGAACGGGAATGGTCATATGTTTATTTTTTATTTTATTGATATTGAAAAGACTAAAGTTTGTGTAACCTACTTTAATGATGTTGTAAACATCCACTTTGAGAAAGTCCAAGTTGGGAGTGTGTACACATTGTTAAGTGGTACCATCAATCTATAAATAAGCTCTAAAGTAAGTTGAATAGTGATTTTGAAATCACTTTCAAGTAAGATTCAAGTCTTTCACTATTTGATGATGACCTACCAATTATAAACATAAATTCACTTTTAGTATTGGTATCTCTAAACATTGTTGTTTATTAGTGTCAATCACTTAGTCATTTACAAGGTAGAGTCAGATGGTCACCACTGCAATAGAGATACTCTACATAGGTTGAGTCATGTACATAAGCTAGTATGTATTGAGTAGTTCTTTAGGAACTAAGTAAGTGTATGGTCACAAAGGAATTCTCTATATGTAGCAAGCTCATCAATGATTGAGAAATTCATCAATGACTAAGTGGATTCCAAGTATCGAGTGATATAGTATGTGATGAGAACAATATATGCCTAGCATTAGAAGGTTAACAAAGTCTAAGAAACAACAATGTTAAGCATTAGAAGTAGTAAAGACTGAGAAATGCAAAGTTTACATAAAAGTTTGGAATTGAACAAAGTTTTAGGCAAAATGACTATTAGGCCGACTTGGAAGGTTTATTTAAGTTTTGAAGAGGTTATTACAAAACATTTAATAATAGAAGAATTTGTTATAGAATATTTACATGACATGGATCACATATCCCTATGTTTTATGTTCAATGATCAAGATGATGAGGATACACATGGAACCATTTAGAAAAATCTTTATGAAAATCTTTAAATAGCAATGATCTTAACCTAGATCATATGGAAAGGAATGGTCAGAGAAGAGAAGAGTATATGTATGAACATGATGCATTATACAATGAAGGATTGAGAAGATTTGAAGAAATTTAAGAGGTCTGTTATCATCTAATAGAGAAAGTGTCCTATTCATAACTAGTGACGTGAAAGGAAAATAAAAGTGTTATCAGATTAGAGGAGAGGATCAATTAGTAAGGCGAAGGCTCAAAATTAGCTTACAGAGCAAATCGAGAGTCAAGTATTGAGTTAGTTTTAATAGATTTGAATGAGGGTAAATATCTTAATAGAGTGGTCTTAACAAATCTTTGTAAATCTCCTACCAGAGTCTTTACTTAGTTGTAAGTGTCAAATACTCTTAAAAGGTTAAATATAGAAATTTCTTAAGTCTTTAATAGGTCAGACTCCTCATAGGGTAGATCATATTTTATGGTCAAACATTGTAACCGTAACTGGTTAACTTTATTAATACAATAGTGAATATTTGTAGGTGTCATCCTTGTTGGAATTTACAAATGGGAAGATTTACTTTTGAGGGGGGGGGGGGGGGGGGGGGGGGGGAATCAAAAGTAACTAACTTTAACCATTAAAAAACCCTTTTAACTGAAATCATTCACATGCATCTAATTCATCTAATAAACATGAAAGTAAAGACATGCATGAAAATAGATAACAAAAGATTTTGGTAACCTAGAAACCCTCCAAAATGAACAAGTAAAACTAGGGTAGGATTGACACCCATAAAGTAACACTGCAACAATATGTAGTTGTTTAAGGTTAAAAAGTTTGACCACTTCCAATGGTTTTCCTTGTGAAAGGCCTATCTTGTTAAAGACTTTACACCCTATTAAAAGTGACCTGGTTACAAGATTTACAAACACTCACTTGGAATGTTACCATGTTAAAGTATTTAGCACCTTGTTTAAAGGCTTACAACATGAATATTAAACCAACCTATCATCATAGGATTTTCATTCCTAATAAAATGGCTAGAGAGTATTAGAAAGTCTTGACTTGATGACTTGCAATCTTCAATTGTTGATTCCAAATCCTTGTTCTGCTCTGTCTATTCTAATCCTTGCTTAATATGATATGTCTCTGTTTGAAACTCTGATACTCTGTTCTTGATCAACTGAATTCTAAAATGTTGTTCTGCTCTCTCTAAGTCCTTACACCCCTGTGTACTTCATTAGCATTCTCCCATAAACTCTTACTCATGTGCACACACAATGGGGTTTTGTCCTCCTTTTAAAGGCTTTGAAGACTTAGGGTTAGGTATGAATCTATGATCAATATTCATTCTTCATTTCCTACTCAATTCTTGCACTTTTCCTATTGGTTGCATGCTTTCTCCATTTTTCTGATTGGCTGCATGCTAATTACATAGGTAATGCAAACGATTTGATATTATCTTCAAGATCTTTCAAGATTCATCCTGAGTCAACTCAAAAAAATGATTTACATCTGTGTTTGTGAAGATACAAACTCATATGCTGATCCTATGTTACTCGACACTTACTAATTGCTGATGCACGAGACATATAGGAATTCTATCTCACTCAGATCCTATAGTGATTCTATTTTGTTTAATATCTATACTATACTTGGCACCTATAGTGGCTCAATATCACTTATCACTCGACACTTAAACTTCACTTGGCACCTGAAGTTCACTCGGAACTTGAAGTTCACTTAGCACCTATTGAATCTTGGGCTTGGCACACACTCTAGCTCGACCTCTGTATTATACTCGGCATCAACTTAAGAATTGGTTAAGTGTGTTGACACTCAATTGTCAAAACTAATCTGAGACCAACAATCTCCCCCTTTGACATGAGCGGCAAAAACACTTAACTAAGCATTATGAATTTGATCTCTATTAGTATACTACACATTTTGTTCAAAATATGTATAAAACTTCAAAAACTTGTTCAAAATTTTGTAGAAGACTATATACCTCAAAAATTTGTAACTCCCCCTGACCTGATGTGCCAATTCTATAACCAAAATTCCACTCCTATAACCAAGGACTCTTGTTCTGAATTTGTCTCATACTGATTTGTCTGATACTCTTTGTCTTGTTTGTATTGTGTATCTATTTGTTTGTACTCTCCCTTTGTTTCTTCTCCCCCTTTCACAACTTCTTACAGTTTTTGCATCCTTTTGGCTTTATTCCCTTATTTCTTCTTCAAAATTGTGTTACATGAATATCTCCCCCTTTGGATATTCTTTATTACCTCCATCAAAGAATGGTTTATCTCCCCCATTCTTATTATATGCAATAATAAATATCTCCACCTTTTTGACACTTATGTCAAAGGGTCCTAAGAATGAATAGAATATTTAGTCAACAAATGTTTTATTTACCTCCATTATCATCTTTAGAGAAGAATCCCAGTTGTCCAATGCTATTTTTCAGTGCTTTGAGCTGGATGGTTGTCTCTACTGCAAGATGTACTAGGCCTTCTAAGGTAGAAATATTAGGATCTTTCTTTATAACATTTTTGCATAGGCCATTTCCTTATGTAGTACTTCTAGATGTAGGGTAATAGTAGATTGAATCTGTATCAATTTGGCCTTGACATTGGCCTCTTTTGCTGTCAATACAACTAACTCCTTCTAAGTGTGAAGTGTTGTTGCAAAAGGCTTCTCACTTTGAACTGGATCTTTTGGTAGTTGTGTGCTAGAAATCTTAAGATTTTGTTCCAAGCTCAGTATCCTGTGGCTAGTTTCTTGTGTGAAAAATGATGAGTCACACAATTTGGAGTACAATGAGAATATATTCTCAAGTACTATTTTAACTTTCTCAACCTTCTTAGCCAGTTCCACTTGTGAAAGTGCTATCTCACTAGATATTTTCTCATTAACTTTCATTTGAAACTTCTTTTCAGACCACTCTAATAATTTGACATTAGTATCAAGGTCTTCATTTTGTACCTGTTCCACTATGTTAGACAATTGTTTCATGATGGGCTTTGTTTCATCAAGTACTGGAAAGCTAAATGCATCAAGGAATATGTATTTGATTTCCATTAATGCTTGCTTTTTTCTATACTCATTTCTAAGTATTTCCTGCTTCTTCATTCTCTCAAGTGCCTCTTGCACTTCATTTATCTGTCCCAAATTCATTATTTTGTAGTCATAACTAGGTATGATTATTTCCTCATCAAGTGCAGGGTCTCCATAGTGAATTACCCTTGCTACCTTGGTGGATTTTGAGCCTCATCCTAAAATTTGCAATGGTATTGTATCAGAGCTCGGCTGCTTGGTAGGAGTCCCCGTAGTAGGCAAGTTTACCAATGTCTATATTGCCTCTTGCTCTCTTTCCTTGGGGGTTTTCTCCTCTTCCTAGTCTTCTTCTCTATTGGCGTAATCAATGAAAATGATTTGAGGAGGTGCACCTTGGCTTTGTGCTATAGGAACATCTTCTCTTGTTTGATCCTTTGCTAGCTCCTCGGTAGTTATTGTTGCTATGACTATGTGATCAACCTTAGCCATTATATATTGTGTTTCTTTCTCTTTGGTTTTATCTTTTGTAGCTATGAGAGGTTGTGAAGGTGGTTCTTGTGTGTTCACCTTCTGCTTAGTAATCTTTGCTATAGCTTTTTGCAATTCTTCCACACTCACCAAAACATGATTTTTGCACAATTGTAATTGCAATGTTGTTTGGTGAAGGATCTTTTTGAGATCCTCTACAGTCAATGGATTGATGTTCTAACTTGAGGTGTTAAGAACATCCTTGAAAATGACAATTTCTGTAGGTGCTGTATGTGGAGGACTTGGTGCTAGCAATTGGGTGTCTTGGACACTCTATTTTGGTCAACTGTGGCCTCTTCACTTTGTGTCTTCTCCATTGTTACCTCTTCATTCTCTTTCTCTCGATCTTTTTCCTCATCATTTCTTCCCTCAAAGGGATCTCCCTACCTTTCCTTGATAGTAGTCAATCCATAAATTAGTTTCCACATTTGTGTGGATTTCTTTACAACATCCTCTATTTTATTCTACAAAATACTAAAGGCTCTATATTTGGGTGCAAATTTGCTCCCATTTTTCTTACTAGCCTTAGTTATTTGACCTTTTGTAAGGCCTAGCATCACACAAGCCAATGTAGACTCCCTTATTTCCTTCTCCATATTAAGGTAGTAATGCCATTTATTCTCTACAATGCAGCTTAGCTCCTTAAGCATAGAATTGTCAAGTTCAAGTGGGGTAGTCTTGAACTTGACCATCATAGTGTAGATGGACTCTTCCACTATGATTTCTTCTTCTCTTGATAATTTATTAAAATCAATGGTCTTTAAACTAGTTGAATCTGCATTATCTCTAATGTTATCACAAACATTTTCCAAATTAGACTTGGTAGAATGTCTTACCAATCTGAATTGATCATTGTCAAATTCTATCTTTTCTTCATCTGACTCTGGGGGTGCACCATATTTTCTTCTTTTCTTTTGTTCTATAGCCCCTCCTTGCTCTATGGCTTTTTTTTCCCCTTGTTCCTTTACCACTTGTGTTGTTGCCTTGGTGTCCGCCCTTGTAGTCAGCTTGGCTGGGCTTGGCTTTGTTGCTTTCTTCTTCCCCTTGGACTATGCAACTGGTTGTTTCTGTGCCTTTCTTTTCTTAGGCTCTGGCTTTGGTGCTTCCTGCTCGGTACCTTTCTCTTCTTTTGTGTAATGCCCCGCCAAGGGATCCAAAGAATTAACCTAGAATTTTCACTAAGTTTAGAAACACATTTTTTTTTCATGATAGTAAACATCACATATAACTTATGCACAATAACGGAAGCAATAGCATTGTCCATTTGAAAGTAAACATAACATAAATAAAAGATTACATTCTTTAAGATCCCTTAACGTTGAATTACATACATGAATCCATCTAGTACAACATCCTCATGAAATGATAAGTCCAATGTTGATACATTACATTTCAAATGCTCATTCATCCACTGTACATGTCACAGGGTATGACAAGCTCAAAAATATACATACATAGAATAAGGTACATCATCCTATTCTAATCCATGATACATCAAAGTAGAGATAATCACATCATAGAGAACATATACATCCATCATAAAGATCAAACATAATAAACTAAGTGCACGGTTCCTCCCAACCGTCAATAGCATCATTAGACCATCGTGGATCCTAGCCATCCCTCTATGCGTAACATTCCAAATCACTAAAGAGATCATCGATATTACATAATAGGAATGTCAATCCTAATAAATACAACATCATATGTAGAAAGTAATCTAACATGCAAATAAAAGCATAAGATAACATCATCTAACATATGCTAATCATCAATGAAAAAGGATACATATCCACCCTCATGAAGGACGCATCAGCCATGATGTCTCAATGAATCTCAAATGATAAGAGTGGAAAATACGCTACCACTCGATCGCGTGGTACCTAAGTGGTCCACTCCCACCGTGCTAAGGAGATAATCTCAAGTCCCAAACAGGCTATCAAAAATCACATAGCACATATCTCTATAAGTCTAGGAATCCTAAAAGTATACTAACTCAAAGGTTCCAAACACAAAATCTGACATCTAATCCCAGAGGCACACAATGACATGTAGGAACCTACTATGCAAGTGGGAAAGTGTCATCGCAATTATCACGTACAAGTTACCCTGGTAGTTAGCTAAACTCCACGGGTCCATACTGATTTCATGCGACCACTAGTATCCTCTCATACTGACGAGGCATACTACGGAATGCAAGGTCGCAACCATGCATCTCACTACTCCCATCCTAGCCTGTACAAGAACTCAAGGCATGGGCGAGAACAAAAAACTTATCTTTTTAGGTTCATTCAATTAGTATTAGGTGTGAATGTTATCACTTATTAATCCAACTTACAATGAGTTATGCTGGCAGCCTTTTAGGGCCCCGACCCCCATTGCAAGCCACTTCCTGTCACTACATGCATATATCCTACCCTAATGCTCATGGACTCATAAATCTCAAAATTACAAAAGATAATCCATAAAATCATCAAATATGCATAAAAGCATCAAATCTCCATGAGCTAAAATCCATAGAAAATCATGAACACAATAGCTCTCTATTGGCAACTGAAGTATCACTGATAATCAAATATCCAATGGTTCTCAATAACCAAAAAATATATATCTCAATCATACTGATCGAAGACTCCAAAAATGGTTGAGTCAAACATGTCACATCATAACATCATCAAAATAAATCCACATTACAGTCCCATCATGGCGACTAGAAAAATAACCAAGGATAACTGATCGATGACCAAAATAATGGTTAAGTCAAGTGTCTCATACATAAGAATCTCAACTATAACAATCAGTAATCACAACCAATACATAGAGCATTCCATCACATAACCATGGTTGGGTTTATAAAGATCGAGATTAAAACATCATCATGTCACCACAATCACATAACCCCCAAGCCTCTGGTAAACGTCCTATACTGGTCAACACTAGTCAACCCAAAACCCAAAACAATAGCATTAAGAATACACAATGTAAACACACATTTTGGTTTGGCTAAGTTTACAACTTGAATTTAAATGTAGAGATCTCAATTTATGTTTCCAAGTTAAGAGAAAGAATTTGAAGGAACATTTATATATGAATACAAATCCATTCTTTAATTATAATTTCAATCCAAACGTTCCCCTTCCAAATCCATTTTTAATAAAACAATTAATTTTAATCATGAGCCTTTGATATATACCAATTAACAAATTCATAATTATAAAACATATAATTATATTTACATATTATATACATACTTATATATATATATTTATTAAAATATATACATATAAATACATATATGAATATATAAATTATTTATCATTTAACAAAATCGATTTAATCAAATTCGATTAATGCCAAATCAAATATGGCAAACATTTAAAAAATAAAAATAACACACACATTATTAATATAACCGCCAGTACGCAGGATCCTGCAGTTGCAGGGCCTGTGGCATCAGTGGTATTGCGTACCACTGCCGTCGCAGTACTTGCGACGGGGTACGTTGCATCCACAGTGGGGTGCGGGTCTCATCCCACCCCGACTCAATGCTTAAAAATGTTTATTCTTTTAACAATCGCTACATGATTTTCATTTGCGAAAAATGTTTATTAAAACATTTCCGCCCACCGGTATGTTATCCGATTTTTTAACAAACATATATATATATATATATATATATATACATACATATGTATATAATATATATATATATATATATATATATATATATATATATATATATATATATATATATATATATATATATTATACATATGTATGTATATATATATATATATTATATACATATGTATGTATATATATATATATATATATTATATACATATGTATGTATATATATATATATATATATATATATATATATATATATATATATATATATATTATACATATGTATGTATATATATATATATATTATATACATATGTATGTATATATATATATATATTATATACATATGTATGTATATATATATATTATATACATATGTATATATATATATTATATACATATATATATATATATATTATATACATATGTATATATATATATATATTATATACATATATATATATATATTATACATATATATATATATATATATTATATACATATATATATATATATATTATATACATACATATATATATATATATATATATATATAAATAATATATATACGTATGTATAAACAAATTGACAATATATGAATACAAACTTCAATTTTCAGAATTCCTCCATAGACCTTTAATCTCCAAAAATTTCCAATAATTAATCTAATGGGTTTGACTATAAATTTCAACCCTAGCCCCGTGTTTTTTTTTTTTATAGATCCATGCATATAAAAACTCTCAAATAAATTAATCTACCCATATTGAGATTGCACAGTAAATTATGAAATTCTTCAGAAGACATATGGAAGACACGAAGAAGACAAGAAATGCATGATGCGGAAATAGCATAAGTAAAAACACAAGAATCTACCTGGATTTTGATGCTAAATCGCTCTTCCTTAGAAAACCTATAGAGCAAGCTCCCTTCTTCAGAATTCTCGAATCCTCCAATGCTCCAATTGCACTCCAAACGCTATGACTAAGCTTCTAGGAATGCCTGAATATAAAGAGCTTTCAGGAAACATCTAGAATGCTTCTAGAAACAGCTAGAAGGTGTCACCAACTAAGCATGGGTCTTTTCCAACCTTTTTGATGAGCCATAGGGTTGTAGACACCATGTGCTTAATTGATGCACTAACCCCTATGTTGTTGACACATGAGAAATAGAGAAGTGCATTAATCCCCATGCAAGCTTATAACTCCAATTTACTTTTTATATAATTTCCAATTAAATATTTATAACTTTCGTTTTAATTTTTATAACTTTTATTATTATTATTTATTTATTACTTTATTATTATTTTATTATTATTATTAATTTTAATATTCTAATTTTCTTTTATTTAATTCATTTTCCTCAATAATTCACATTTAATTAATTACAATCAAAATATCAAATAACATGATATTTTATATTAATTTTCTCAAATAATTAATTTATTAATTAAATCCATTTATTAAGACTTAATTAATAGACAATTCACCATAGACCTCCAAGATAAAATATGAAAACCCATCATAGAGAAAATCACTCAAAATCAGTCTAAAGGGTTAAAAATCACAAATCATGTCATCCGACACATTCGGTGGGTAAAATATCCAGATACTTGTCCTACCTCACTAGGACAATTGGTTTAAAGGTTTGGGATTTGGACTTGAGAATTTATCTCCCTTCTCTTATCATTGAGATAGTATAATAGGGTACGCTCATCCTGGCAATTCAAGGAAGTCGATACCCGGTACCTGCAACCTGCAGAAAAACCATGCATGTACATACAATATATATATAATGCTAAGCTAAATAGACAATGGCAGGAAGTGGTGCATCGTGTAGATCCCGACTAAGCAGGTGACTACAACTCCCTTCCTTAATCACATCAGAAACACCATACAATTAAGAAAACACGCACACCATACACATGCAAGTATGGGGTAAGTATCCATAATAAAACACATAAGATAATAAACCAACCATCTAATCATCAGTAATAACTGAAAATAGTATAATGATCATCATGTATGCATGAAATGTAAAATCTAATTGATCTCATCATATAACTACTGAATCCATAACATAATGTCTGATAGTATCAAAACAATACCACTAATCCATCAACATAAAACTAGTCTATTAAAGTCTGATAATAACAACAATGTCCAAAAAAGATGTGAACGAGGGTAGGCACTACATTTTGTATCCTCCCTCATGCCTTGGGTTAAAGGCAAGTGTTTCCTATCCTTGTTCTTCTTCATCATCTTCTACTTCTGCACCTTCTTCTTCTTCTTCTATTGTGCCCTTACCAAATGTGGCCTTTAACTTCTTAACCAATTTGTCCTTCTTTTTTAGTGTGGAGGTAGTCTTTAACTCCATATCCACCTTTGACCTAACCACATCAAATGTACCAAAATATGGTGCACTTTTGTCCATTTCCTTAGCTAGTAGTGTAGTTATAGCTGTTGATGCCCCATCTATATTTATTTCATAGCCAAGAGGTCTTAGCCATCTAACTCTTAGTATGGTAGCTTGTTTATAAGTATAATCAATATCTACAAGAAAGCATACATCATTTACATGCTTTTCTACCAATGAAACTAGTATTCTTAGCCTCTGCTTCATGGACTTCTTGAAGTTTTCAAAATAACTAGTTATAAGGGTCTCAAAATTAGCTCCCATTTGTTCTATATAGTTGTTAACTTGAGCTATGATAAACCTATTTTCTTTCCAGACTACTTTACCAAAAGAAGGAAATTCATTCTGTACATAGAAAAATATGCAAATCAAAATAGCACCAAACTTGCACTATGCTCCCTTGGTTCTTTTTATTGCTACTAAATTCTCATTAATTTTCTACACTTGCAGTTCTACAAGATCATAAGTATGATCCTTTTTCACTAATTTGTAACCTACATCCACAGAAATGCAAGGCACACTATTAAGTTTGTTGGATTGGTAAAATTTGTGTGCAACTCTAATAGAAAAATCAACAAGAGGGTCTTGGATGGTGTCTATTGTCATTCCTCTCTTGTTCCACTTAACACCAGTGTTCTTTTCAATTGCTTCCTTGGAATCACTCTTAAGGGTCTTTGGCTGATTTAGGGTTAGGTATCTTGTCACTCTATTTACAATCCTTTTTTGTAATTTTTACTGGACCATCCTCCAACCATAAACTTCCATCATGTATCCTACTAAGCACTATCTTGATCCATTCAATTTTGAAAATTGTAGGGAATTCTAGGGCTAGCGTCAAACCCTTCTTCTCAACAATTTGATACTCTTCTTTCGAAACTCCATTTTCACACAATCTCTCATAAGCTTCCCTCATCTTCATGTCTCCTATGGCTCCAATTTTATAGTTGTAACATATTCTAACATCTTGGACCATAACTACCTTAGAGGGTATGACAGATAGGGCTCTGGCTAGGTCATTTTTATATGCCACTACAAGGATTGGCTAGAAATTAGGTTGTTTAATTTGTTGGGAACTAGTTGAACATCAAATAGCTCTTTCTCCTATGTTTTCTTAGAGCTAGAAGCCATTTGTGTGACCTAGGGTTTGAACACAAATAAAATGTGAAACTACATAACTTGGTACAAATGTAAATACCTCAAATTCAATGAAATTATGTTGAATCACTGTTGAAATTGCTCAAATGCTTGATTCTCTACTTTGGAGTTGTTCTTCACTCTTCTTCATCTTTTTTCTTTGTTCACAATGAAGAAAAATGATTCAAAACATGATAATATATCCTATTTTCATTGCATTTAATGCTTGGTGTATTTACAATTGTCCACGAGGCTTCTTAAGGATTTTTTCTTTACTCAGCTTCCATTGTCCTTTCACTGCTCGACATCCATAGAAGTATCACTCACTTGATTTTAATTGAGATTTCTCTCTACTCGACTTCCTCTACCAACTCAGCTACAACTAGTCATTCGACTTCCACTGATTTTGACAATCAACTCATCTTGTATTGGAATTTTATTCGACATCTAAAAGCAACTCGACAACACTTATGAAATCTTGAAATTTTAACTTTGCATGTCTATTCATCTTGATCTCGTATTTTCAGTACTTGTTTGTTTAGGAACTGATGTATGATAAATCTTTATAAATTAGTCCCTCATGCCTTCTCTTTTATTAGTTTGATGAAGTGTGACCACTTGACCTTTTAGGTGAAGTGATCCCTTCATTTGATGTGCTACTCCCATCTTTTTTCTTCCATGTCTTATTCATTTCTCCTCTAATGTGTACAACATCCATTTTTCCTTTTCCTTTGTTGATCTCTGAGTTGGATGCCTTTGACCTTGTTGGACAATTCCTGTTGATATGACTAGTCTTCAAACAACTTAAACATGTGATTTGACTCAACCATCTATTGTAGTTTCCAATGAAATGTGTCGTTATGAAATTTTCAAGAATGTGTCTATATTCCTGATAGTAATGACAACTATACCTAGTGTTGTAGTCCCAATTGTAGTGACGTACATGGTTATTTCCCCTTGCTAGTTTATTAGGTTTTCACATAGGCTTTTATTTGTACTCAAAAGATCTATGTCCATAATTTTTGCAATTGTAGTATTGACCTTGAAATCTTGGTGTTTTGATAGTCCTAGTCCTATAGTCATGTGCTTGATGTCCTTGCTTTTTGCACTTATGACAATGACTCACATTCTTAGGTTTGTCATGTTGATGAGCATTCTTGCTTCTGCATACATTAAAGGTATGTCATTTTTTACCACAAAAATGATAAGTAGGTTTAGTGTTCTTACCTTTGTTACTCCTTTCTTCTGTAGTCTTGGATGACTTTCCTTGTTTAGTGCTAGTGTAATCTAGTTCTGAAGTATCATTGCTAGCCCTTGGTGATTTTAGTAGTTGCTCAGAGTACTTGATGGACTCATTGGGTTTGTTGAAGCTCTCTGCAATCTCCTTCTCTCTTTTTAGGTCATTTTTCAATTGTTCATTTTTCATCTTCAGTGTACAGATCTCAATATCCTTGACATTCAGTTCATGATGTGCATTCATCATCTAGCTTAGGGTGTCTAGCTGCATGTTTAAAATCTTTGCAAGTTCAATTGACTTTTCTTCTAGTTTGTTGGCAAGATTTCTCTTGTCTTCTTCTAGCATAGTATTATCTTCAATGGCTCTTTTCTTCTATTCAGTCACCTCACAAAGCATCATGGCTTGTGACTCTTGTTCAATCTTGAGAGTTCTGATTTCTTTTTCTTGAGCTTTGTTCTTCTCCATTAGGTCTACTATTGCTGCATCAAACTCTTTGGAATCTCCATTTGCAAACAAATTTGAGTTGTCAATCTCCTTGTATTGTGTATCATTCTCAGCTATGTAATATCTCTTCTTCTCTTTAAGGATTTTCTCAGTTCCTCCCTGGCTTCTTCCAAAGTGTGTAGAGAAAGTTGTATATCAATTGCCTAATTCTCTATGATCTTTCCAAGTTTGTAGACTTCTATTTACAGATCTTTTCTCCAAGTTGTAAGGTTCCTTCTTGTGAGAACTAGGCTTCGATACCAATTGTTGGAATTTACAAATGGGAAGATTTACTTCTTAGAAGGGGGGGGGGTGATGAATCATAAGTAACTAACTTTAACAATTACAAAACCTTTTAGCTAAAATCATTCACATGCATCTAATTCATCTAATAAACACGAAAGGAAAGATATGCATGAAAATAGATAACACAAGATTTTGGTAACCTAGAAACCCTCCAAAATGAGAAGGTAAAACTAGGGTGGGGATGACGCCCACAAAGTATCACTGCAGTAATATGTAACTATTTAAGGTGACAAAGTTTGACCACTTCCAATGGTCCACCTTGTGAAAAGCTTATCCTATTAAAGACTTTACACAATGTTAAAAGTGACTTGGTTAAAGGATTTACAAACACTCACTTGGAATGTTACTCTGTTAAAGGATTTAGCACCTTGTTTAAAGGCTTACAACATGGCTATTAACTGACCTATCATCATAGGATTTTCATTCCTAATACAATGGCTGAGAGTATTAGAAAGTCTTGACTTGATGACTTGCAATCTTCAATTTCTGATTCTAGATCCTTGTTTTGCTCTATTTTTTTTTATTCTTGCTTGATCTAACATGTCTCTCTTCAAAACTCTGACACTCTATTCTTGATCAATTGAATTTTGCAATGTTGTTCTACTCTCTCTCAGTCCTTACACCCTTTTGTACTTTGCTAGAATTCTCCCATAAACTCTTACTCATGCACACACGTAATGGGGTTTTTTCCTCCTTTTAAAGGTTTCAAAGACTTAGGGTTAGGTATGAATCTATGATCAATATTCATTCTTCATTTCCTACTAAATTCTTGCACTTTTCCTATTGGTTGCATGCTTTCTCCATTTTTCTAATTGGTTGCATGTTGATTACATAGGTAATGCAAAAGATTCGATCTTATCTTCAAGATCTTTCGAGATTCATCCTGAGTTAGCTCAAA
This sequence comes from Cupressus sempervirens, assembly GCA_028749045.1. Lineage (NCBI taxonomy): Eukaryota > Viridiplantae > Streptophyta > Pinopsida > Cupressales > Cupressaceae > Cupressus > Cupressus sempervirens. Next base: position 259,584,307 of record CM053792.1, read on the forward strand.
AAAATGATTTACATCTAAGTTTGTGAAGATATAAACTCATATGCTGATTCTATGTTACTCAGCACTTACTAATTGCTGATGCTCAACACAAATAGGAATTTTGTCTCACTTAGCTCCTATAGTGATTCTATTTCTCTCAGCATCTATACTCTACTTAGCACCTATAGTGACTTGACATCACTTATCACTTGACACTTGAACTTCATTTGGCACCTAAAGTTCACTTAGCACCTATTGAATCTTTGGCCCAACACACACTGTAGCTCAGCCTCTGTATTATGCTCGACATCAACTTAAGAAGTGGTTAAGTGTGTTGACACTCAATTGTCAAAACCAATATGAGACCAACAATCCCCACCCCAGATTTACCTTCACCTTGGAGGGTTTCTAGGTAACAAATATTGTGTTATGAGTTTTTACTTTCATGCATGTTATTTGAACTAATTTACATGTTGTAACGAGTTTACATTAATAGTTTTACATGCACAATTTATAGATAGATGTGGATGAATCTATTGAAAGTATAAAGTGTCAAAGACTCTAATTCACCACCTCCCCACCCCCCCTTCTTAGTATCTAGTTTACACCTCCATAAATCAACAATTGGTATATAAGCACTGGTTCTCTAAAAGAAGCTTATAGGCTTGAAGATTAGATCTTGAAGATGGAGGCTTTCAGACTGGACAAGACTATTGACAATCAAATAATTGACATCCAACTCACATTGTAGAAACTTGAGAAGGCAAGACAAGATCTAAAGGAGTCCCTAAAGAGGAGAAAGGAAATTTCCATCCAAATAAAAAAATACTTTAATGAAGAAGTTGAGACTAAAGGACTATTTGAATCTAAAAATCCAAATGAAAAAGAATCTTCTAATTTACTAGATAGGGAAAAAAATCCTAAATGAAGAAATAAGAGCACTGAAAAGAGAACATGAAATCCAATTAGTAAGACTATGTGAAGTAATTGAAAATAGATAGAAATTTGAAGAAGAAAAGACTATGGTAGAAGAAGAAAAAAGTGCAATGGATACTATACTTGAAGAAAGGATACTAGATGCATAGAAGCTCACAAATACACAAATTGATTTGATGAATCGACTAATGCTTGCATATCACGAACTGAATCATAGGGATGTGGAAATTGCAAATCTCAATTCACAAAATGAGATATTGAAGAATGAATTGAAGAATGAGAAGGAATCTATGGAGAAATTCAACAAAGAAAATGAGCAAATGAATTACTTTAAATAACTTATGAAGTCATCAAGCTATTCTAATGGATTCATGCATCGAGAAAGGAGAATCATCCAAGAATGGAGAAATGAGAAATGCAAAGCCAAAGAAATAATCAACATGCTATCACTATAGAAAACTTGGTCATACTACAAATGTCTACCAAAGAAAACTTGGTATGCAAATATCTAAACCTAAGTTTATTGGTTAACTATTTTTACTATAGTAAATAAGGACATCAAATGCATGAGATGAGGTCAAGACTGAGGAATACACCTACCACACCTAGATTTGAAGGATACTGCTACAACTATCAAAACTATGGACATAGAGAATTTGAATGCAAATTAGAGACAAAACCTTACTCTCCAAATCAAAGGAAGAAGAATTATGCACCTAACAATACATATTTTAAGTGTCACAAGTTTTGACATCTAATCAAGAATTGCAGGACTCAAGTAGATTCAAAAAATCAAACAAAGGATAAACACAAAGAAAAAGTGGACATTGAGCAAGTGAAGAATGAGATGAACTAGAAATGGAAAAAGATAATAGAATATGTAAATAGAGGAGCTAATGGAGCCAAGGTGACATGATCCAATGGAGAAGGTGATCATGTCATCTCTAACTAAGCAAGAGAGGTATGCATGAAACTGTATACCTAATTGATATGTCATACATCAGTTCCTTACATAAAATGTGTCAAAAGTTCATAAATGCATATACAAGATGTATAAGAACATATTTGTGAAAGGTTATCGAGTCTCAATAAAATTGTCTATGTTAACCGAGCATTGCAACATAGACCAAGCACTCCAATAGAGACCAAATGATATGATAGAAATCAAAGATTATGGAAGAGACTGAGCTATTATGTTAGTATGAATTGAGACAACTGGCTTCCACTAAATGAAGTACAAAATAGTTATAGAGGTCCTAATCAATAAAAAAGGAGGTATAATATAAGTTTTGAAGACATTATTCTTACCTTGCATTCATATTTTTGAAGAGCTCAAAGTGATTAAAAAATTCAAGAAACTAGCAGAGAATTCAAGAGTGATTTGATAAAGAAGTTTGAATGGGTAAACATCATGAATGAGTGTTCAGTATCTAGAAAAAGAAGAACATCAAACCCTAGTTATGTTCATGGTAGCTTTATCGACAACTAAAATTAGCCAAGAGGTTAGTAAAGTTCAACTGGTGAAGAGTGACACCTGTCATCCACGTAAGTTTCATGTTATTCTAGAGGTTGTTGTAAAAGGAGATTTAATGGGTGCATTATCCTTGATACCAACTAAAATCATTATGATTCATGGTATTAGAAATTTTTATATGTGCAAAATTGGAGAAGTAGAAGATTACAAAAATTTGGAAAGCTTATGAGAATTTGTGTAATGAAGGAACCTTGAAGGACAAGTTTCAAATTGTTGAGAGGAAAGGGTTAACTTGTGCCCTAGAATTTTTGAGGAATTTTAGAATCAAAAGGATTAAAGTTATTCTTAGCAAAATTCATGATATGAAGTACTAGTTACATAATGTACTAGTGGAGGTCACAAAGAAGATGATACCCATGGTTGCAGAAAATCTAACCCTAGATAAGAAGAAAATCATGCAATGTTTAGGTCGAGAAAAAATTGAGGTGAACATAGGAGCTAAGTGGAATGGACATGGTCTATCCATTACAAATATTTTTGATCCACTTATAGAATTTTCAATTAGAGTCATTGATCACAAATTCTATCAATGGAGTAGATTGAATAGTCTTTCATGTATGGAGATAGACTAAACATGGAAGATTGTGATGAAAGATCATGAGTATGATCTAGCCGAGCTACAAAAGTTACAACTAGCAAAAAGTCTATCATCAATAAGAAAGGCAAAGAATTCAATATGTAAGTTTGGTTCCCTAATTGTTTGTACTTTCTTTTATATCCAAAAGTATTTTCCTAGTATAGGTAATATTGTATGGGAACAAGACAAACCAGTGATAAGGAAAATACATGAGTTTATTACTTGTTGGGAGACAACTTTGAAAATGCAATGAATACTTATTTTGATGAATTCAAGCAAATGATGAAAAGGATAATGAGAATTATAGAAGAATTGGTCACATAATATTACAGTGACATATGTTTTCTTATTGATACAGATACCACATTTGTACAAGCATTTTAGTCGAGGAAGGATTGGTTGCAAAGCTTTGAATATGAGATAGATAGTGATGTTGTAAGTGCAAACATTGATGCACTACTAAAAGAATAAATAGATGTCGAGGCCAAACCTTTTGGAAGATATGAAGAAGACAAAGAAAGGATAATTGCGAACATCAAGATAGCTTCCAAGGAGAATAAAATGATGAAAATGATTGAGGACCTAGAAGCTAAATTGGGCACACTAGGCAAAGGAAAAGAACCATTGAAAATAACACAAGGTCTTGGTGAAGATAAAGAACATGATAGAGGTGATGAGGGAGATGAAGAAGAAGGAGGTAACAATGGAAAATACCTAGTTGACATCATGCGACCAAGTAAGAAGGCTCAAGGAATAAAGAAGAAGTAGGCAGTAACACCTCCACCACCAAATAAACAAAGCACCAAGGCAACTACTAGTGCCGAGTAGTTTGTAAAGTAGAGAGTAGTAGAGCCTACCAAGACTAGTGCCCCTCAAACTAGAAGAAGGAGATTAGTTAGAGGACCACGTACTAGGCAGGCTAAGAAAATTTATGAGGTATGCTTAGATTTGGAAAGATCAACATGATTATCTAGCTTTAGATTTGTAAAGTATGATCCATTAGATGAAACTGATAGAGATAAGGTAGAGGAAGCTATGGTGGAAAAGGTTGCAAATAATAAACTAGCTCCTTGTGAAATAGAGGATAGGATACCTTAGGATATTTTTGAAAGACTAAAGAGAAGATGACAATAGATATATGAAGTACAAAAATAGATAAGAATGAACACATTAGTCAGAGTTATGCCCAATCTGTCACAAGATCCAATGAACACATTTTTGGAGCAATATAGGAGAAGATTTATTCCTAAGTACACAATTTTTTTAATATTGTAAAATAAAGAGGAAGTTGTACAAAAGAAAAATGAGCTTCTTTGGAAAAGCATGTTTGGACTAACTACAAAGAAAGAAGAAAGTGTTATTACAAGAGAAAGCACATGCACTGATGGGACTTATAGAGAGAGTACAAAATTTGTACATAATTTTTTCAGATGTGATAAGATTTACTAACAATATTCAAGCACAATTAAATAAGAATCAGGTTGAGATGAAGGCATCCAGTAGTATTATTTTAGAGTCAACAGGATCTAGTATTGATCACTATAATACTCTACTGAATGCTCAAGGCACTTCGGTCAAGCTTGAGCTAGCTGACATCAACATGAGAACCAAATTGATCTCAATTCAAGCAATGATGATACCTTGTTTGGAGGTCATGTAGAGAGAATTGAAAGCAACCCAAGATCTTATCATAGAAGATCATAACTTATCAATGACTGTGAGCTTAATTGATTTAGCTACAAGACTATAGTTACATAATCAAATTTTAAAGGCAATAAGAACCACATGGAATCATGCACTGACCATGATTACAAGAGTTCACAAGGAATTCATTGAAACATATGGATTACTTCAACCCTTTCAACCCCAACAATAGTGGTGTATAGTGTTAAAAAACAAGGGGGAATGCATAAAGGGAGAAATGTATATTGAAAAAAAAGAGTGTATTGAAGAAGGAAAAGAGAAATGTATATAGGTAAAGTATAAAGGTTGAATGGATTTGTTATTCATTATTCATAAGTCATAAGACTTAGGGGGAGAACTCATTTATTGTATAGATTTCAATATGAAAAGTGTTTTTTCCACTAATGTCAAAGTGGGAGATTGTTGGTGTGATGTACCTATTTTGAAATAATAAATCAATGAGTTATTTATAATATAATATACTATTACTGATTGTATTATTAATACAAACATATCAAAATGATATAAGATTATAATATTCAAATGAATAAATAATATATATTAAATATTATGGCAATATAAATATTATCATATCATGGTTATATATATTTAATCAACACATACGTCTTAAATAGGTACAATAAATCAAATATTAATATATTGATATTATTTAATAATATTCAAAATATAAATGTTGATATGTTAACTATAAATATTATAACATACAATTACCTATGTTATAAAAGAACATAATAATATTATTATTAAATAAATATATTCAACGAATATACTAATTGGTGATATTTAATGAGGGAAAATTACATCAATAATAATCAACATATATTATTATTGATAGTATAATCATATTATGTTTAGGATCAATAATTAACAGAATAATATTATCATAATTAATGTTATAAATGAGTGGTTATAAAGAGGTGTGATTGTTCCTCTTAAGAGAGTATAAAAAGGGAAATATTAGAAACAAAAAGGGATATTCAAATTTTTTCATAGGAAATGTACGAATGAAGATTATAGTAGAAAAAAAGGACATTATAGTTGGTATCTCTAAACATTATTTTCTATTAGTGTTAATCACTTAGTCATTTACAAGGCAAAGTCAAATGGTCATCATTGTAATCGAGCTACTCTACATAGGTCGAGTAATGTACATAAGCTAGTATGTACCAAGCAGTTCTATAGGAAATAAGTGTATGGTCACAAATTAATTCTCTATATGTATCGAGTCTCATCCATGATCGAGCAAGTCATCAATGACCAAATGGATTCCAAGTATACAAGTACCAAGTGTATAGTATGTGTTGAGCACAATATATGCCATGCATCAAAAGGTTAACAAAGACTGAGCAACAACATTGTCAAGAATCAAAAATAGTAAAGATTGAGCAATGCAGAGTTTACATAAAAGTTAAGAATGAAATAGAGTTTTAGGAAAAATAACTATCAGGCTAACTTGGAAGGTTTATTTAAATTTTGAAGAGGTTGTTACAACACATTTCATACTAGAAGAGATTGTTACAAAAATTTACATGACATGGATCACATATCCCTATGTTGTAATTTCAATGATCAAGATGAAGAGGCAAAACATGGAACCATCTAGAAAAATCTTACACAAATTTAAATAGTGATGATCTTAACCTAGATCATATGAAAAAGAATGGTCAAAGAAGAGAAGAGTCTATGTGCAAACATGATGCATTATACAATGAAGGATTGAGAAGATCAAACGATATTCAAGAGGTTTGTTATCATCTAATAGAGCAAGTGACCTATTCATAAGTAGTAAAGTGAAAGGGAAAGAAAAGTGTTATCAGATCAGAGGAGAGGATCAGATAGTAAGGAGAAGGCTCAAAATTAGTTTGCAGAGAAAACTGAGAATCAAGTATTGAATTAGTGTTAACAGACTTGAATCAAGATGAATCTCTTAATAGATCTTTATAAATCTCCTAATAAAGTCCTTAGTTGTAAGTGTTAGATGCTCTAACAAGGTGAAACCTAATAGTTTCTTAAGTCTTTAACATGATAGACTCCTCACAGGGTAGATCATATTTTATGGTCAAACATTGTAACCTTAACTGGTTAACTTTATTGTTGTAGTAGTAAGATTTGTGGGTGTCATCCCCACCTTAGTTTTACCTTTAACACAGAGGGCTTTTGGGTAACAAATATTATGTTATGGTTTTTTACTTTCATGAATCTAATTGAATTGATGTAGATGTTGCATCAAGTTTACATTAATAGTTTTAAATGCACAAGTTATTGATAGATGTAGATGAATCTATGAAAAGTATAAAGTGTTAAAGATTTTGATTCCCCCCCCCCCCCCCCCCCCCCCTTCTTAGTATCTAGTTTACACCTCCATAAATCAACATTTTACACTGATATTAGAGATTATGAATACAAATATTAATTCTATAGTTTGTATTATTGGAATCATTATTTGTGTGGATCCTACCTCTACAATTACAAGACATGATGCAATTGAGGTTATCAGAAGGAGTTTGAAGATGATTGATGTTTCTACCTCCAATATAAATGTCACTTTATGGGGACATGCAGCTATAAAAGAAGGTGCAAAACTATAGGAAATGTATCATCTATAAAAACTAACTGTACTTGTTCTAAAAAATGGTCTTGTGGAAAAATATAATCTAGTAGTTCATAAACCCACTTGTCACTTCCCATTTATGTCTAAACCCTGATATTGATGAAGTCAACCAATTACATTCTTGGTTTTCTGAACATGGGAGCAATTTTATTACACCTACACCCACCTTCTTAGATCCACCTTTGATTTTAGCACAAAAAACAATTGCCACCATTGAAGAGGACACTCCAAATTCCAAGACACCTCTCCAATGCATGGTTAAAGAAAACCTTGCTTATATCATAAAAAAGAAATTTTGTTATTCAACTTGTCCTCTTGTCATAGTAGGAAAGAAGGGTAAGAAAAGAGTTGAAAAAAATATTGACTCCCAAATGGTTTTTCCCAAAGTGTCTCACTACCTTTTCATATTGTAATTTTAGATATGTACTTCATGTCAAACTTGAAGACCACACTAAGAAATATGGGAAGCTTATTTTGATGAAACCACAACTACATTCTTTGGTGTGCCCACCAAAGAACTTTATAAACTATAATTCAATCATAATGAACCCAACCTTGCAGAGGTAGATATGGGAACTACACAATACAAATTTTTCCTCTTTATAGTTTCAACCAAAATGGAAACATATAATGACAAATAGTGCCTCAAATCAACAATACTAGAAGTTGCTAAGTTGGATTTCATAAATGAGTGAACCTTATCTTTCAACAAAAGTTTGCTTCTTAGTTCAACTTCTATATAATAGAGAATGTAACACACATGAAGGTAACACACCTAATTCTATGAAAACTTTGATCCATACATGAAAACAACTCTTTGTTACAAGTATATTGTATATGAAGCACAACTAAATCTACTATTCCTTATTATCAATTTTGTGCCTGTACAAGATTCTCTTGTTTGTATAACATCTACTCCTCAATATGGTTTCAACATCCCTTCAAAATTTGTCTTTTCCCCTTATGATAAATTGTATTTATAGTTCTTATTTGTCAATTGTATTTATTCTATGTGCTTTTTATGGAATACCAAAGTTCTCCATTAGTTTTGTGTGCTATGTTATACATGTTGTCTACATTTTATTTATGCTTACACCTTAGATATTACTATCTAGTATATCTCACATTTGGGTTCTACCAAGAACATTCCTGAACAATACTAATCCATTTACTCTTGGTAATTTTACATTTCTAAAAAAATTCAAAACTACTACTCTTACTCTTCATCTTAGTTGATTGGTCCACATATACAACTCACAAAGAAGGATGGATACTCTTTTTACAATATATTTTTTAATTCTTTAACTTCTTTACTTTCTCATGTATAATCATAATTGAAATCCATTGGTTGCATGTATGGTTGGTTATGTCTTTTGGTTTAACTAATGCACTTAGTACTTTCATGAAGCTGATGAGAAAAGTTCAAAGGAAATTCTTGGGTAAATGTGTAATTATCTATTTAGATGATATTATAATATTCAATAAGATAAAAGAGGATCACTTGTTTCATATAAGACAAGTGCTACAGAGATTGAAAGAGGAAAAGTCATTGATTAACATGACGAAGTGATATTTCATGAATAGGAGATTTTGTATTTAAAATAAATAAATTTAGTGGATGATTTGAAGATGGATCCTAAGAAGGTTAAGGTTATCTTGGAGTGACATGTACTTGAGAGTGTTCATGAAGTTGGATATTTCCATGGATTGTTTAGTTTTTGTAGGAAGTTTATTAGGAATTTTAGTTCATTTTATAGTGCTATGATAGAGGTAATTAGAGGTGACAAGAAGAAATTCAAGTGGACACATGGAGCTGAGAGAAGTTTTGAGACTTCGAAGAAAAAGATACTTGAATTACCTATGTTTGATTTACTTTATTTTACTAAGGTATTTCACGTTGAATGCGATGCAAGTGGGAATACAATTGAATTAGTATGATTCAGGAATGTAGATCTATTGCTTTATATATTGAAAATTTGAATAATGCTTATTAAAGGTACTCAATTTATGACCATGGATTATATGGTACTACATTTCAAGATTTGAAGAAATGGAGACATTATTTGGTGTCTACAAGATTTGTGTTGTACATCAATATAAAGTTTTGCAATATTTGAGGAGTCAAAATAAGTTGAATTACTAATAAATGAAGTGGGTTCAGTATTTGTAGAATTTTAATTTTATGTTGAAACATAGGAGTGGCTAGTCTAATAGAGTTGTTGATGTATTGAGGAGAAGAAATTTGTTGACTAAAATGAGACTAAAAGTTCTTGAGTTTGATGATTTATTGTCAAATAAAAATGATCGATAATCAAAATAAGTGGACTGGTTATCTCATGTAGGAAGGTATGTTGTTAAAGGATATTGATTTATGTATACCTTTATGGTCAATAAGAAAGAATATAATCAAAGAAAATCACAGTGGTGGACTTTCTATGCACTTTGATATTGATAAGACTATAACTTTCGTTAGTAAGATGTGATTTTGTCTTGAAATCTATAAGGATGTTCAAGGTTTGTCAAGAGTTGTAGAGATTTTTAGGTTGCTAAAGGAGTCAACTAGAACGTGGGATCATATAAGATATGACATGTACCTTGCAGACCTTGGGAATATATTGGCATGGGTTTTGTGTTGACACTAAAGGAAATCTTAGTATTATCTATTAGCGTAAAACACTTAGTCATTCACAAGGAAGACTTGGTTGGTCACCACTACAACAGAGCCACCATATAGGTTGAGCTACAAAGTCAAGAAGTAAAAAAGTTTAGTATGTGCCAAGCATATATTGTTGTTGAGTGCACATAAGTGTTGCCAAACAATCCAATTATTGATGAGAATTTCAAAGGGAAACACACAAGACGAGTAAAGTTTATGTTGAGTGACAAAATGAAGAACAAGGAAAGTTGAGTGTTAGAAGCAATGTGTGTTGAGTTACACAGTTTTTATATGAGTATGGAATGATACATAATCATATGTAAACCATTTTTCTAAGAATGAATCATGTTTCTAAGTTCAAGGAGAGAATAAAGGAGGCAATTATAGATGTTAATACACATCATTAATCCCTATGTTGTATGATCAACCAATCATAAAATAGGAAAGACTAAGCGGTAATAATGGTGAATCCAAATTGTTGATCAAGACCTAGAAGTTTCTTTAGATGGCCACAAAGAAAGAGTTTAAGACATAATTTTGTGTTGCTGAAGTTGTTAGTGAGATGATTATGAAGTTGAAGGTGAGTCAAAGGTTGAAGGACTAAGGCATCCGAGTAGTGTAGAGAGAAGATCAATAATTATGAGGTGATTACATATTCAAAAGAGAAGATTAATTATCAACATATAGTGCAAAATGATGGATCAAGGTATTGTTACATTATAACAAGTGTATCAAGGTAAATCTCTTAACAAAAGTGAGAGGTTGTTTCTTATTTGGGATGAGAGAAATGATAGTTTCATATTGGAAAGAGAAGATCAATTATCAACATATCAGTGAAAAATGAAGGATCAAGGTACTGTTACATTCTAACAAGTGTATCAAGGTAAATCTCTTAACGAAAGTGAGAGGTTTTTTCTTATTTGGGATGAGGAAAATGTTAGTTTCATTGAAATGTGATAGAATTTCCCCACTTTTACAAGATTATTCCATCACAAGGAGGTCAAAAAAAATGGGATTCCAAGCTTTGTGGAAAAAAAGAGTTGTGAATCTATTTGGACCTAGAGCCTTGTCCATTGGGATTGAAAAAACTACCTTTTTAATTTCCTCTAATGAGAATGGCTTCAATAACACATCATTGCCCCTTATGCTTACTAAAGTTGGAATATTTATCAATAGCTCCTCATCATCCATATTTAACTCTTGTGGTTGCAGGGGGGGGGGGGGGGGGGGGGGGGGGGGGATATTTTGATAAAATATAACTCCTTGTATAATAGTTATTAAATATTTAACAATTTCCTCATGTTGAATTGAGAAAATGGTTTGATTAACTTTTTAAAAAATTCTACCTTGTGAAGTATTTGGTATTTTTGTCTCCATCTTGTAGACACAACTCCCTAGATCTTTGTTGCCAATATATCTCCTCGCTAGCACATAACTCCTCCCAATTAGCTTGTAACTCCTTTTTTTTCTCATAATAGTTCTTGTCCATACCATATTTAAATATAGTCTCCTAGACTTGTTGTAATTCATCTTGTATAATTTCCTTTTTCTCAAATATGTTCTTGAAGACTATTTTGTTCCAATGAATGATTTTCCTTTTTATAAATCATATTTTCATGTAAAATAGATACATTCTTGTTCCTTGAACATGTGGGGAAAATATCCACCATTGATATATTAATGGGAGAAAGTAAGGATGATGAAACCACATTTTCTCAAATTTAAATACAGGGTTGCTGACGGTGGTACTTGTATTATTTCCAATGGCAAGCCTAATTGCAAAGTAATCTAAAGAAATTATGGGGAGGATGTCTAAGGAGGTTAAGTATCCCTTAGAAAACCAATCATAAGAAAGAAACAATTGATCCAAATGTTCATTTTCTTGTGATTTGTCCATCTGAACTAACAATTGGAACATGAGATGTCAATAAGAGCATTTTTTTTGGTGAATCCAATGGAATCCAACATAGTTTTGGGTGGTTAAAGAATGCCCCCTATTTTTCCTTCTAGGATGTAGTGGCATTAAGATCTCTTGCAAGTGTGAACCTTTTTGTGTTAAGTAATGGAAATGCATCAGAGAGAGCCATCCATAAGTTAGATTTGTTCGAAATAGATGTTCGTCCATATAGATTCAAAAGAGTGAATTCCATACCAAAGTTTGAAACTGAAACCTATTGCAAGTTGGCATTTCTATTTATATGTCGAAGTTGAATGACTTTCAGATTCCATAGGATGCACATGCATCCAGAAGCACACATGGAAGGAACATGAACATTATGCCATTTACCCCAATTTGCAATAGTCTTATTGAAGGTTTTAGTAGATGGATTAGTTTCCTAAAGTAGAATAATATCAACAACACTTGCATCAAGTTATTTCTTGATGTGAAACCTTTTGTCAGAGGTATTGATGCCTTTGACATTCCATAATATGATCCCCATTACTTCTGAGAGGTGCAAGTGGGACTCCTTATTCTCTTTTTAATGGAAAAATTATTGTCCAAAGTTATCTGCACTTTATCTATCTATTCTTTAGTTTTTACTACTTTAGGTTTCCTTATCCTTCTAGAAGGAGTGACCATTGATTCCTAGATAACCATGTGAGTTTGAAGAATCGAGTACACTTTGGACTAATCATGTTTTCTCCTATCACTATTGGATTCAATATCCATGTCTTTTCCTAACTTATCCACACCCATTAGTGTTTCAAGATCTAGCTTAGGACCATCCATGTCTTGAATTTCAACATCCCCCTCCATTTTTTATTGGAACTTGTCTTGATCGTTAAGCTATGACATATCCTACATATTTGATAGGGAAAAGGAGTTTCCTCAACATTTGGAATGGTTGTATATTCGTTCAAGGGTGGAAGGACATGCAACTTATATTGTGCCATATATTCCTTGCAAAGAGGTGTTGTATCTAAAATCTTATTGCTTTTGAGAGCATTATCTAGGTATTGGAATAGTAGTGTTACTTAGTAGAGAGGTCTAGAGATCAAGCTCTCATGTGCATAGTGATCACATATTGGATTTGTGTTTGTTGTAAGGCTATAACTGGGTAGGCTTTGTTACTCAATATATTGCAAGCTACTTATCATTTAATCTGTAACTAATCAATTAGATTTTATCATTTCATTCTTTCTTTGTGTTATAGCTTCCTAGTGTTACTCGTGTTGCTTGGTCAGACATCTCCATTAAGGATTCTCCATTCCAGACCTATGTCAATCTTTATATCTCTTCTCTTTTCGCCCTTCCTCTATCTTGCTCAATCATTTTCACAACCTCTCCCTCTATCTTCCTCCCCCTCTCCCCCCCTCCCTCTCCTTCTACCATTTTCATTACGTATCTAGTATGGTAAGTGGTTTTAAGGGGCCTTAAGGGGTTTTAAGAACCTTTAGGACCCCCTTAGTAAATGCATCCCTCTATCTTTCCCATTACCCCCACCCCAACCTCTCTCTCTCTCTCTCTCCCTCCCTCCCTTCCTCACACACACACACATGCACACACGCATGCACAAACACACACACACACACACACACACACACACACACACACACACACACACACACACACACACACACACACACACACACACAATACACCCTATGTAAAGTAATGTAAGTATAATATTTTGCTAAATACAAAATTACAAAACATTTTCACATATATAGAGTGTGCACCATTTTAAATACATTTGGATCCAACAAGCCTAATGCTTGGATTTATCTTGGGCATCCAACCCATAGAATTGAAAGATTCAAATAGTTTGGAGATGTATTTTCTTGCAAATATAAAAAGAAACACATGTGTTCATATGTGCTCCCCATAAGGTTTGCAAGTAGTTCAACAACCATAAAATAAAATGAAATGTGTTCTAGATCTCTTTGTTATCTATCTAACCATATAACTTATTTTGGATTTACATTAAGCTTTTTATTTCCAATTTCTTTTGTATTCATGTTTTATTTTTACCAAAAACTAATGTTTAGTATTTTAGATGAAGATTTTGGTTCATTCGTCAATTCTTGCAACAAGTTAGTTTTTTTTACAATCTATACTCCATTCTACATAGTTAAAAAAAGTTTTGGTTTTTAATTATTTTTCAATAGTTTTTAGGGGAATCACACATAAATTTTATGTTTCTTGGATGTGTCCAATTTGGAAATTCATGAATTTTTTTTATAAAATTTGAGGATAAACTAAGTGGTGTTAGTTAACTTCTCGTCAAAGTGATTAAAAGAATTTCAAAAAAGAAGTTTACATTTTAGGGGGAGCACACAAAATGCTATATTATGTTTTTTCACAAAAAAGGACTAGTTTTTTATGCTTCCACTTTTTGGGAGTCTTGATTTCAACCATTTTCAAAAATAAATTAGTAGCTTAAAATTTTGACTTTGAGTTCTATAACTCCTATTCTTGTCACATCTGATGAGCCTATAAAATGTCATATTTATATCCATTTATTATAACACTTTACCCAATGGTTTCAATATATTTCCAAGCCATTTTAGTACATTAACTTGATTTATGAAGCATTAACTAAAATAAATGATTTATTGATTAGCATTTGTATGTGTAGCTAGTTAATGCTAAATTGTGATGATTTATTATGATAAGTGGTTATTTTAAAAATATAATTATCTTGAGGTGATTACCATATTTTTGTGAGGTATTTGAGTCATTCATATAGCTAGGAAGAAGGAAAAGCAAGTTGACACTTGTCAATAATCAACAATTGCAGGAAATGCAGAAAAAGTTAAAAGTCAGTTTCAATAAAATAAGCATATCTCTCTCAATTCTTAATGAAATTAAGAATGGATTATGGATTTGGAAAGCTAGAAACAAGGTACACTAATATTTTTGAGCATTTGAGTTGGTTTAGAATAGTTAATGAGCACCACAAATCAGAAGTGGACTATGTTGGATACAATTATTCAATTGTGTGTTGTCTTTGATGTTACACAAATGTCATATTAGTTATCAGACAAAGTCTATCAAGCTCAATTGGTTAGAAAAGAAAAAGATATAGTCTACCAAGCTTAGATGGTTATCAAAGTGAATTATAGAGTCTACCAAGTGTCCCTGAATATTACACTGTGGAGACAGTTTCTACCAAGCTCACTCAGGCGTCGAAGGATTCTATGATAGAAGTCAGTTTCTATTGAGCTCATAAGGTCAGAAAAGGAAAGTTAGTGTTTACCAAGTTCACTCAGTCTCCAAAGGATTTTATAGAATTCACAGTGTTTACTAAGCTTCAATTAGTTAACACTAGAAATCATTTTTGGAGTAGTGTTTATCGAGTAGGGTCGGCCAATGAAGGATTTCATTATTTTGAGAAATAAAGTTTAATTGTTTCATGTAATGTTTGTAGCTAACTGATGTAATGATTATTGGTAAATGTAACTTGTAAATGAGTTGACTTGACAATTTGTATGGTATAAATAAAAGATCAAGTTGTGAATTCAAATATATGGATGAATCAGGGAGCATGCAAGTGAGCTAATTGTGTAAAGAAGGTGTGAGTGAATTTTGAAGAAGGATCAGATATCCTTGAGGAGCAACAAAGGTGCATCTAATCAAAGAGGATCTAGTGAATTAGAACAAAGATCTGTAACATCAAAGTTTAGTTGCATCTCATTCAGGTCACTTCATTGTTACTTTTTCATCATTGTAGCAGTGATTCCTAAATCTCTTAATAGAATTGTTTTAACAACCATTTTTGTAAATCCTCTAACAAGGTGGACAATTCTATTAAATTTTTCTAAAGTCCTCTAGCAAGCCCACTCCTCGCAAGGTGATCAAATCCTCTAACAAGGTCACACCTAACAGTGTGTTTTGTAACCTTTAACAGGGTTAGCTCCTAATAGGGCTCACTTCATAAGAGTGGAAATTGGTGGCTAGTTACTTGGTGGTTTTTCCCATATTGGGTTTCCATGTTGAATTTGGTGTCTCTTGTGTTGATGTTATTTCTTTGATGCATGCATGTTAAATCTTTATGAATGCTTAATAAGTTAACATACATCTACTGAGTTACAACATTTTTCTATTTGGCTACCAAGTGACAATAGTAACTAAATTTATAAGACATCTAAGGGATCTATGGATTTGTTTTTGTTGTAACTGATTCACCCCCCCCAGTTACTCCATCTATATTTTCAACAATTGGTATCAGAGCTTTTGGTGCTTGCAGGAATGATTTCAAGGATCTAAGCTAAAGATCAAGATGTCTTACAAGAGGAAAATTCCAAGGCTTAATAGGGATAACTTTTCGGCATGGCAAGGTCTCATGAGACTCCATTTGGCTTCCATTGGAGATACAAGATTGAAATATCTTGATGAAGCATATGTAACTCCTTCTGGTACACCATCTATCAATGAAATTACTGAGAAGAAGACTCATAACACCATGATGATAGACATTGCATCTGCCCTAAGCTATGAAGAATTTGATGATGTCAAGGACTACAAAATTGCCTTTGAAATGTGGAACAAGCTGAAAGATATCTATGGAGGTGATGAAAATGTGAGAAGAACCAAAGCAAAAAGTCTAAGAGGTATATTTGATTAGATGGGGATGAGAGAGGATGAAAACATTTAAAAATATGTTGAAAGAGTCAAAGTAGTCATTAGTGAAATCAAGGCTTCTAGAGGAGACATTGAGGAGGAAACAATTATAAGTAAATTTCTTAAAACATTACTTCCCATTTATGCAATTAGAATTTTTGCAATTCAAGAAAGAAGATGTGAAGCAAATCATACGATAAATTTAGAGGCCATAGTAAGAAGATTGATTGCATTTGAGCTAGATAACTATGATAATATGTTCCAGCTTCTAAGAACTTTGAATTAGCATTTGAAGCCAATCTTTCACTCAAAGAAAAGGGCAAGAAGATAAAGGATTCTTAGTCAGAAAGTGAAGAAGAATTAGAACCAAGTTCTGATTGTGATCTTGAGGTGGTTTAAGCTCTACTAGCAAGGAAATATTCTAGAGGCAGAGGAAAATACAAAGGTAAGGTTCCTCTAATCTATTTTTCATGTGAGAAAATTGGTCATATTGCTACTAGGTGCCCAAACAAGAAAAACAAGGATGAGAAGAAAGGTCACAAGTGCAATGGCAAGAAAGATTTAAAATCATTCAAGGACAAAGGTAAGAAAACATGTTTCATGGCTAAGGATTCTAATGATTCTGATGATGAAGAAGATGAAATTGTTTACATTGTTGTAAAAGATGAATTTGATAATGATGAGGAGGATAAAATGGCAATTATCTCTCATATGAGAAAAAATGATACATGGATTATAGATAGTGGTTGTTCACATCATATGACTACTGACAAAACAAAGTTTGAATAAATTGAAGACTATGATGGTAGTAATGTGTGGTTTGGTAATAATGAACCTTGTTGCATAAAAGAAAAAGGAAGAATCTCACTAACCAAAGAGCTTGCATGTGATGATGCCTATTGGGTTGAAGGACTAAAACAAAATATGTTGAGTGTGGCATAACTAATCAATAATGGATTCAAAGTGGAATTCATGCATGGAAAATCAAGACTACTAGATCACAAAGGAAAGCTGATTAGATTAGGCATACAAACAAAAGGTAACTTGTTCTATCCTGAGTTTGGTGAATGTTCATGTTTTATTGCTCAAGTTGAAGAAAGTTGGTTATGGCGTAGAAGGTTATGTCATGTGAACTTTGACAACCTAGTGAAAATAAGGAAATTCAAAAAAGTAAGAGGCATTCCTAGCATAAAAAAACCTGATGTTGGTCTATGCAAGAATTATCAGATTGGTAAGATGGGAAAGACTAGCTTTAAAAGTAAGAACTGTAGAGACCTAAATCTGATTACATAAGTAGGTAGTCATATTTAGTCTTCTCCTAGAACATTATTGATTAAATAATTTCTATTTAATTAATTAATCATCATCCCCTAGTTAATTAATTAATTTAATTAACTATAGTCCAATTGATAAAATCAAATATTCATCCAAAATCAATTTATCAATTAAATCCCTATTCCTCTATTAAATTAAATTAATTCTCAAATCTATTTAATTTAATCCCATATCCCCATTTTATTAGATACATCATTTAATAAAATATCTAAACCCCTAAAGCCTTCCTAAATCCTATCCTAACCCTTAATCCAACCCATTCACCCATAACCCCCCCTTCTAAGCTAATCCTAATCCCCCTCCTAAACATGTGCACAACTTTAAGTAAGGGTTAAGACTTGCTAACCCAAGCCAAAGTTAACATCCTCAAAATATCTCTCACATCTTGAAAATATCTCTTCCACCTCACTTGACGACTCTTACATCCCTCTTATAAGTGTCACCTCGCTATTGATGCTAAACAAGCACAATCCATGTGTTTTCTTTTGAGTGCATCTTGACCCTCCCTCACCATCTTATCATCCTAACCATCCATCTCTCTACCCCTTTGCCTATAAATGTAACCCTCTCCCTTAACAAATATCATCCACTATTCATGCAATGTTATAATGCTATTTTGAGAGCTTGAAGACTACCAAAATACCATCATAATGTTGAAATCCCTCCATACCTCCATTGTTTGAAACTCTCATCCATACACACATTTGATAAAATATCCCATCATTTGGAAGCTTGAGTATAATGTAAGCATACATCTCCTCTTATTAAGGACAAATCCACTACGTCAAGGGTTATGCCATGAGGAGCTTACCATTCTTGATTTTCTTCCTTTCTTGGTGATAACCTTCATCCTATCATAAGTGTTGGCTTGTTTAGTATTGTTAATGCTTTCATTTAATAGTTAGTATTTATTATTGCACAACTAAATTAGGTGATAGAAGAACTATCAGTCTGAAGAAATTTTGGAAATTGTGCATACTAATTTGTGTAGACCTATTGGAATTGAAAGCTATACTGGAGAAAAGTTTTTCATTCTTTTTGTTGATGATTACTCTAGAATGATGACTGTCATGTATCTGAGAGAGAAATCAGAAGCATTTGAGAAGTTCAAATGGTATTTGGCTAGAGTAGAGAAGGAAACAGGGAAAATACTAAAATGCTTGAGGTCAAATAGAGGTGGTGATGTAATGACCCCAACGGATTATCGACTCTTTAAGCACCAAAAATCTTAAACTTCAAGGGTTTGACATTGCGTCAAACAATTAGCAAGCAAAATCACTCAGAACTAGTAATACTATGAAGTTTGTTAGGCAAGGAAGTGTCTCAAATAATACAGCAATTAGAATAGATATAACCAAGTAGTAATAATGCCAATGATGTTCAGGAAAGAATCAATGTTTCCATAAACCAATAATCAAACAATGAACCCGGATCGTATAGGAATAAAAAGAAACCTGAGATTACTGGCCTCTATGGAATGTGCCGATTCTGAACTAGTCTCTTATACCCGGTAGAGTCTGATGCTTTAATTCATGCTACTTCCATTATCTTTGTCGCCACAACACATTAAGCCTATGAGAAAATATTAAACTTTACATTTGCAAGCCAAACTCCTTTTCACTGATCCGGTCGAACCTTAGTCAATTGCTTAGTTAGCACCATATGTCACCTCTGGATTGGACAGATCTTCCACCTCATTTCCAAGTCGCTGCCACATGTCACATGTTGATTAGCTCTTAAATCTGCATCAATCTCTTATTTTTGCCGCCTGTCTGCCCTGTCATCGTAGTGCGAGACCCACGTGGCACATGTCACCATTTCGTGCCTTCATGATCTTCATCTTTAAACAAGAACAAACCATAGAGATCTTGTGCTAACTGCCCTCTCCACCATTTCCCTTAACTACACAGTAACCGTCTTAGTCGTGATATCTCTGTTAGCGCTTAGTCTCTGCCTCGCAACTTCATGGTTATCTTCACTAGCTAAGCAAATGTTCAGCAAGTGAAGCTCTCTCCTTCATAGTGTCCAGTCGATCTTTTCAACGCCTCTATATTGTGCTCCATCAGCTCTTTGATACAATAGGATCTGACACTAGCACTGCAATTGGACGAGATGGAGGTATTCAATTTGGATCTGCTGGTAGCTTTACAACTAAATATCAAACTAGAAGGGATGCCATCTTGACTTCCCTTGCCTCCTTTCTCTCTGTCGTTGTTGCCGCTGGTGAATCTATGGGATCATTTACTGCCTTTGC
The DNA here is from genome assembly GCA_028749045.1 of Cupressus sempervirens. Taxonomy (NCBI): domain Eukaryota; kingdom Viridiplantae; phylum Streptophyta; class Pinopsida; order Cupressales; family Cupressaceae; genus Cupressus; species Cupressus sempervirens. Next base: position 259,604,458 of record CM053792.1, read on the forward strand.
CTCTGCTGCTGCGCCTGTACAATGATAATGCCGACTGTCCAAGGGAAATGGAATTTGGCCCAAACCTTATACGGAAGTGTTGGACTGTGACCTGCAAATTTTGATCTGGTTCTCCGATGCTTTACGAGAATGATCTCAATGGTATACATCGACGCTTGCAAAAACTAAAATCTTCAAATATCAATCCTTCGAATTTGGCCTTAGGCCACAAATTTTGCCCCGATGAAATGACTGAATGTCACCTCCAATCTGCAATAATTCGGATGATATTTCACACCCTCAAAATTGCGTACCAATTGAGAGTTATCGTTCTCAATGGCCAACTGTGACAATTGCGAAAACCCTAGGTTCCACAATGCACCTGTGATTGAATCACAATCTGAAAAATCAAAGAGAGGTAATCAACTGCATGATTCGAATGGAGCCCCGGGGTGCCTATTTATTCTTTTCCCTCCATCCTCTCCAGAGACTTCTAGAACCTTTTTGATCTTATCCCTCAAGTGACTTTATTAAATATTTTCCAAGTCACAATATTAAATACAAGGTCATCTTTTAATATTATTTATTTAATTAAAATAACTAATTAGTCATCCTTGGACAACCATTAATTAAATTAATTAAATCGAACTGTCAAAAATTGGGGACATGACAGTCCGCCCTTCCTGAAATTGCTTGTCCCCAAGCAATAGCTGAACCATCCCAAACTTTGCAAAACTAAGTACTAATTTAATAGTTTATCTCCTTCCAACCACTCATTACATTAGATATTACCTTCAGCCAATACATGAAATCTGTAAGTTCGAATTGCCTCAGCAAGAAAGATACAAGCTAGATTCGGCACTGTTAAAATCTTTCCTACAACATTTAATTCAAACTGAAAACTATCCTCTTTAAATCCAATTGATTAGCAATGACAAAACTTGGGAATGCTGAAGCCAAAAATGATAGTGAATGTCCAAAATGAAGTTCGAACTGCTTGTGAAGAATGCTGGAGTTGATAGCCAAATGTCCCTTCCAACCGAGCGATGCAGTCCTGTAACTGGCAGTGCCAGACCTGCCAAAAAGTGCTGCCACCAAATTGAGCTGTGCAGACCAGAGACCAAACCTTCCAGGACACACTTTTTCCCTGCTATAAAACTGACGAAAATGCCCAGAAATGCTGACGCCTAGCCACTGGGATCTCTGCGATTCCTTAAAGAGTTTTTATAATTTTTTTTTGAAACTGTCGAGATGACTGGATGTACAGTCGTAGGTGTAGTATGATAGATCTGGTACAGTATGGTACTATTGCAAAAAAAAAACCCTGCCAACTCCTTCAAAAATTATCACAACTGATCTGGTAAGTATTCTTGGACAGAATCAGACCCTTTCTTGCAAAATAGGATTCCTCTCCTTGCCAAATGGCACTCCAGGCTAAGAATGAACCACTGAAATATCCCTGACAGGATATTTGCTTCTTAAACACCAAAATACTAAAACTTCAATGATTAGGCATTTTGTCAAACAGTTAGCAAACAGGCTCTGATACCACTGAAATGACCCTAGCTATAAAGGTCACTAAAAAACCTCTAAAACTGAAGTGTGTAATTACGTCGAACACTTGGCATACTACTGTTGGAGATCAATGTGAACTTAAGATATGGTTGTGTAACAACAAGCTGATGTAAAAGATACCAAACATGTACTGAACTAAGACAATATATCAAACAATTGGCAAGCAATTAGGAACAAGCTGAACCATGAACCAATCAGTCTTCCTGGATCCCAAATGTAAATCTGTGTATCATCCCAATCCTCATCATACTCCTGTGGAGAAATCATCAGTACCAGTATCTGAGAAACTATACTCAACATACAAACAACTGACAACTCTGATGAAATTATCTGTAAACCAACTGTAGATGTCAGTAGAAGGAACCATTCTGCGGAATTCAACCCAACTGAAACATCAACTCTATCGAAATTCAAGCCCCTGTCAAAATGACACCTGCACCCAACTGCACTGTAGATATGACAACAGCCATAGGTACCTGAAACACTGCCATCAAATCCAATCTCTGAAAAACTACTCCGGGTGTGTCGATGCGGCAAGCCGAGTAATTTGCTACTACCAATATTATTTTCAAAAGATGGTGCCAATCTATCCCCTAATGGATGGTAAGAAACTGGAGCCAATCTACATCTGCATGAAATAAAATCTTCTATCTCTGTGTCAAAAGAAAAGTGATGAGCGTACCCTACCGTAAAATGCCGGTAAGATCCTCCAAATTCTGCTACTGGCTCTTCATCACTGCACTGGTAATCAATATATGGCTCCAATCTCTGACTCCGAGTGACTATAGGCTGGATAGGATCCCGTGCATTCTGCTCAACAAACCCCTCCTCAAGATCCCTGTGAGGTAGCATAGTAGAAAGGACCCCTATAATCTTCTCAACCAATCCGCGAATAACACTAGTATCATGGATGAGAACACCTTCTGTCACCTTATGCGAGTCTAACTGAACACATGCACTATCCAAAAAATACTTCACGAATGGTTCAGTGCAGTAAAAATTATAGGAGGAAACATTAACATACTCCCCTATACACCACAACTGGTCCTCCTGAAAGGGTGGCATAGTCAACTGTACCACACTATCAACTATCTGAGAAGAATCAATCTGAAAACTTGACTCTACCGGTATCCCAAACTCATTAAGACCAACTTCTTCCAAACCCTGAACATGTGTGTCAGTCTCAACAATAAGCTCCTCAAAAGCAACTGTAGGAGTGTACTTACCGTCATCTACCTCAGTAGTCAAATGAATTGGGTCTGGGGCTGGTTTTGACCGCAAATGCTCCAACTCCACGATCACTTCCTTCAACTGAAACTGCGACTTCTGTAGATCTCGCTGTGTGTCCTCTAATGCCTCAGTAGTCGCTATGAGCTCCTGGGAAAGCTCACTCACCTCCTCTTCACGATCCAAGAGTGCCTCATATGCCGTACTTCCCCACTCAACCAAGTGATCATGGTCGGCTACCAATTGTAAATAATCCTGCTGCAATATCCGAACAGCTTCACGCAAGGCATGAATCTCTGCCAAAGAAAAGTAACCACCGCTGGACTCATCTGTCATAGAAGTGCCCCAACCAGTAATGGCCAACAAATGACGAGCAGTATCAAAATGCTCACAAGTGATAGCAATGTCTCGCTCACTAACTTTCAACTGGCTAACCACATGATGGTTCTGGCTATACCGTCTTCTATAAATTCCCTCTGACACATTGTCTGGAGGAATGTCCTCAAAGATACTGGTCTCTGGATTATTACCATCTATATTTTTCGAATCAACTTCAAAACTCATATCAACATCCAGAGTGTCAAAATCCGTAGTTCTGTTGTCAAGCTCTTCTGTACCTAAAGAAACTGTCAAAGAAGCTGTGTCTTCAAAACTGTTCACTTCATCCTCCTGGATGTCATCAAGGCCAAAATGATCCTGGGACTCATCCGTACACACTGGCAAATATGAAAAATCTTCAACACCTTTCAGCAAGAATGGTCGTCTACATATATGAACCAAACCCAATACCGGTGTATAAAAACTAATACCAACATCGGATGTTCTGCTGGCACAAGGGAAGACAACACCGTATACTCTGCTAATCAAATCCATGATAGCACTCAGACAATCATTGCTACCATTAAGTGTTAAAGATCTCCAGTTAACTGAATCCCAAATGCTGCTGAAACGTTCTCGAGTCCATATCCATAAACAAGAAACAGCTGGTAACTCAAGCAAACTCCTTACCTGAGTAATGTGACCAATACCAACTAACTTCACATACCTGTCTGCCATTGTCCTTGTATCTTGGATGTGAATGCAAGATGAACTCGTAGCATTATCAGCTACCATATATGATCCGTCAAATGTAGAAAGCTGAGTGCAAGATGAACTCAGCTCCATGTCGTGTTCATTCCCATGTTTCTCCCAGTCCTGTAATGCCAAAGTTGCTCGAGTGTCCTCAAGCTCGCAAGAAAGCTTGACAACTTCCTCCTCCTTCCTCCTCAAGGCATCTAAATAGTCTTTGGCAAGGCTTAGAAGATGATCACGGTCTGATAGAAGATGCAAATAGCTCAACTTCGTCGTTCCCATTCCTCCACCAATTGCATGTAAGTCACAACAAGAAGATTTTGCTTGAACTCCCTTATGTCTTCCTTGTAACTGGATCATCTGGATGTGCTCTTCTAACATCTCCCGCATCCTATCATGATGAGATAAAGAAGCCACAATACTATCTTTGCTTACCTTCAGCTGGCTGGACAAATCATGTGAAGTACTGCCATTCTCATCCTCATGTGATGAAGCATCTAACTGAGCCTGGTACTCTCTGTCAGCAAAATCATAAAAGCTCGATGTCTGCTCATTTTCACCAGGTATCTCATCACCATGCACAATGACATCTTCATCATCACCTGAACTCACTTCACTGTAATCATTGCTTGTTGGAACCAAACTACCTTGAGTACATGAGACATCACCTTCAGAAAGCTCGTATTCAACTGTCTCAACTTGAGTGTCAAGTTGACAGTTACTATCTATCAGCGTAATGTCCTTCACTGCTTCTTCCTGTGACTGAACTGAAACCTCTGACCGGTTGCACACTTGTTTCTCGAACTCCTCATTAAGGTTCCTAGTAGCATCTCTCATTGTATCTGTCAACGCTTCGTGAGAAGATTTGCCAAAATGAAATCCAGTTGATTTACTCACCTTAGCTGGGACGGACAACCTGTCAAGCATACGGTGGTGTTTAACCAACAGTTCAGACATGTTATGTTTGATCTTTCTGAGCTCATCCTGAATGCCTGAATAGTCCTCCTTTCCACACTTCCGACTCTGAATACTGTGTCTATTGCTTGTCCCAAATTGTGTCCTTGGAGACTTTGTGCTGTACCTATCCATCTTGGTTGAAGTAGAGTGCTGATCACTCATGTAAGTTGGTTCTCACCCCACAGGATGGCAAGAAAACCGCTCTGATACCACTGTAATGACCCCAACAGATTATCGACTCTTTAAGCACCAAAAATCTTAAACTTCAAGGGTTTGACATTGCGTCAAACAATTATCAAGCAAAATCGCTCAGAACTAGTAATACTATGAAGTTTGTTAGGAAAGGAAGTGTCTCAAATAATATAGCAATTAGAATAGATATAACCAAGCAGTAATAATGCCAATGATGTTCAGGAAAGAATCAATGTTTCCATAAACCAATAATCAAACAATGAACCCGGATCGTATAGGAATAAAAAGAAACCTGAGATTACTGGCCTCTATGGAATGTGCCGATTCTGAACTAGTCTCTTATACCCGGTAGAGTCTGATGCTTTAATTCATGCTACTTCCATTATCTTTGTCGCCACAACACATTAAGCCTATGAGAAAATATTAAACTTTACATTTGCAAGCCAAACTCCTTTTCACTGATCCGGTCGAACCTTAGTCAACTGCTTAGTTAGCGCCATATGTCACCTCTGGATTGGACAGATCTTCCACCTCATTTCCAAGTCGCTGCCACATGTCACATGTTGATTAGCTCTTAAATCTGCATCAATCTCTTATTTTTGCCGCCTGTCTGCCCTGTCATCGTAGTGCGAGACCCACGTGGCACATGTCACCATTTCGTGCCTTCATGATCTTCATCTTTAAACAGGAACAAACCGCAGAGATCCTGTGCTAACTGCCCTCTCCACCATTTCCCTTAACTACACAGTAACCGTCTTAGTCGTGATATCTCTGTTAGCGCTTAGTCTCTGCCTCGCAACTTCATGGTTATCTTCACTAGCTAAGCAAATGTTCAGCAAGTGAAGCTCTCTCCTTCATAGTGTCCAGTCGGTCTTTTCAACGCCTCTATATTGTGCTCCATCAGCTCTTTGATACAATAGGATCTGACACTAGCACTGCAATTGGACAAGATGGAGGTATTCAATTTGGATCTGCTGGCAGCTTTACAACTAAATATCAAACTAGAAGGGATGCCATCTTGACTTCCCTTGCCTCCTTTCTCTCTGTCGTTGTTGCCGCTGGTGAATCTATGGGATCATTTACTGCCTTTGCCTCTGCTGCTGCGCCTGTACAATGATAATGCCGACTGTCCAAGGGAAATGGAATTTGGCCCAAACCTTATACGGAAGTGCTGGACTGTGACCTACGAATTTTGATCTGGTTCTCCGATGCTTTACGAGAATGATCTCAATGGTATACAGCGACGCTTGCAAAAAATAAAATCTTCAAATATCAATCCTTCGAATTTGGCCTTAGGCCACAAATTTTGCCCCGATGAAATGACTGAATGTCACCTCCAATCTGCAATAATTCGGATGATATTTCACACCCTCAAAATTGCGTACCAATTGAGAGTTATCGTTCTCAATGGCCAACTGTGACAATTGCGAAAACCCTAGGTTCCACAATGCACCTGTGATTGAATCACAATCTGAAAAATCAAAGAGAGGTAATCAACTGCATGATTCGAATGGAGCCCCGGGGTGCCTATTTATTCTTTTCCCTCCATCCTCTCCAGAGACTTCTAGAACCTTTTTGATCTTATCCCTCAAGTGACTTTATTAAATATTTTCCAAGTCACAATATTAAATACAAGGTCATCTTTTAATATTATTTATTTAATTAAAATAACTAATTAGTCATCCTTGGACAACCATTAATTAAATTAATTAAATCGAACTGTCAAAAATTGGGGACATGACAGGTGAATTCATCTCCCATGAGTTCAATAATTTTTTCATTGAAAGGGGAGTCAAAAGATAGGTATCAACACCTGGTACTCCCGAGCAGAATGGAATAGCTAAATGGAGAAATAGATCTATTATGGACTGTGCAAAAGCCTTAATGATTGAAAAGAACATTGCTATCAAATATTGGAAGGAATCTATCAGCACTGTAGTTCATACCTTGAACCAAGTATAGCTAGAGAAGGACTCATTCAAAACTCTCTATGAGTTGTGGTATGACTATAAACCCAATGTAAGTTACCTAAAAGTATTTGGAAGCAAATGTTATATTTTGAAAGAATCTAGAAAAGATAAATTTGATGTGAAGGGTGATGAAGGAATATTTTTGGGATATTCTTGCAAGAGTAAGGCATATAGATGTTTGAATTTTTCTACTCACAAAGTCATAGAAAGTGCACATGTGAAAGTTGATGATTTTGTAGAAAGGACTGAAGAAGAAAGCAAAAGGGAACTAGAAGATTACAGGAGATTTGTTTTCATTGAACTTGATACAGTCCCAGATACATATGTCAATCAAGAAACTTCTACTCTTGAGTCTTTAGTCACCGAGTTGCAAGAAGTTCAAATCGAGTTGAAGGAACCTGAGTCATATTCAAATGCTACTAAGCCAATACCTACCAAGTCTGAAGGACCTGAGCAATAGTTAGATCAGCCAAAGTAGCTAGAATTTGAAGTTGAAGTGCCAAAGGATGACAATGCAATTTGTTCAAAAGACAAGGAACCTATATTAGCCAAGTATGTCAAGAGACATCATGCACTAGATCAGCTTATTGGAGAAAAATTTGAAGGTACTATGAAAAGAAGTAAGCTAAAAGGTGCTTTTTTACTTGCTAATTTTGAACCTAAAAATTTCAAAGATGCATTAGAAAATGAAAGTTGGATTGAGGCTATGAATAAAGAGATAGAGAAAATAGAGAAGAATAAAACATGGACTCTTGTACCTAGGCCTAAAGATAAGAATATGATTGGAACTAAGTGGGTATTTAGAAATAAGTTGAATGAAGATGAAAAGACATCAAGAAACAAAGCTAGACTAGTATGTAAAGGCTACTCTCAAGGAGAAGGAATAGACTACGGAGGGACTTTTGCTCCTATTGTAAGATTGGAAGGTGTCAGGACCCTACTTGCATATGCTACATACAAAAGATTTAAGGTTTATCAGATGGATGTCAAATCAACATTTCTCAATGGTATACTGGAAGAAGAAGTCTACATTGAGCAACCCAAAGGTTTTGTTGATCCAGATAAGAAGGACATGGTATGCAAATTACACAAAGCATTGTATGGTCTAAAACAAGCCCCTAAAGCATGGTATGAAAGATTGCATAACTATCTTATTCAAATTGGTTTTTAGAGAACTAATGATAATAGTAGTTTGTATATTAAGGAAGGACCAGATAATAAGATTGTTTTGGCAGAAATATTTGTGGATGACACTTTACTCACAGGAAATGATGATCTATGCAGAGAATTTTTAGAGCAAATGAACAAGGAATTTGAGATGTCAATGTTTGGTGAGATTAAATTCTTTGTTGGTCTTCAAATTTAGTAGAGTAAGAATGGTATCTACATAACTTAATCTAAATACATCAAGGAGATACTCAAAAAGTTTGGCATGGAAGATTGTAAACCAGATGGGACTCCTATGTGTACTGGACTAAAGCTTACCAAAGATGATGGATCAAAGGAGGTAGATCAGATATTATATAGATCAATGATTGGAAAGTTGTAGTATGTAGTTCATACAAGGCCATATATTTCTCTTATAGTTGGTATTGTAACAAGATTTTCAACAAAACCAAGAGAAAATCACATGATGGCAATCAAAAGGATCATGAGATACTTGAAAGGCACTGAAGATTATGGGTTATGGTACAATTTTGGAGGTAATATGGATTTAAAAGTGTTTACTGATACAGATTGGGTAGGAAACATTGATGACAGAAAAAGTACAAGTGGAGGAGCATTCTTTCTTAGAAAGAGGTTGGTTTCTTTGACAAGTAAAAACTAAAATTGCACATCCCAATCTATAGTAGAAGTAGAGTTTGTTGCAGCAGCAGTAAACTGTTCTAATATTATTTGGTTCAAACAATTATTGGAAGGCATGAAGGTGGAAATTAAAGAACCTATTGTTATGTTTTGTGATAATACAAGTGCAATAAACTTATCTAAAAATCCAGTGATGCATTTAAATATGAAGCACATTGCAATAAAGTATCACTTTGTTAGAGAATTGGTATAGGATAAGGAGATTAGATTGGAATATGTCCATACAAAGGAACAAATTGCTAACATATTCACCAAGCCATTACCTAAGGATGCATTCTTGTATCTAAGAGGTAAGTTAGAGGTCATTCCCCTATCTGAGGCTCACTAAAATGAAGTTTTAGTGATACATCAACAGGAACCAAGTTAAAGATCTATCAGTTGATGCAACATAATCATGGGAACATTGCATATGAATCAGTACTTAAGGCACATTGCTATTCATTTGGTTTGTGTTGTCTTTGGCATGTGTTGTCAAAGAGGGAGAGTATATTGTTGTCATATCTTTTTGACATTTGAATTGATTGTGGAGAATCTGCTAGTTGATAAGAAGCTATGTAATTCCTTCACAGAGGGAGATTACTATATTTGAGAAGTTTGTGACATAAAATCTAAGAGGGAGAAATATTTTCTCAAAAAAAGGCTTGTAGTCAAATTTCATTCTACTATGACATGTTGTGTTGCCATCAATGCCAAAGAGGAAGATTTTTGGATACAATCGTTCAATTTTGTGTTGTCTTTGATGTTACATAAATGTCATATCAGTTATTAGATAGAGTCTATCGAGCTCATTTGGTCAACAAAGAAAAAGACAAACTCTACCGAGTTCATATTGTCAGCAAAGTGAATTACAGAGTCTACTGAGCATTCTTGAATATTACACTATGGAGATAGTTTCTACTGAGCTCACTCAGACATCGAAGGATTTTGTGACAGAAGTTGGTTTCTATCGAGCTCACAAGGTCAACAAAGGAAAGTCAGTGTTTATCGAGTTCACTTAGTCTCCAAAGGATTTTGCAAAATTTGCAGTGTTTACTAAGCTTCAGTTGGTTAACACTGGAAATCATTTTTGGAGCAGTGTTTACCGAGCACGGTTGGCCAATGAAGGATTTCATTGTTTTGAGAAATAAATTTTAATTGTTTCATGTAATATTTGTAGCCGACTGATGTAATGATTATTGGTAAATGTAACTTGTAAATGAGTTGACTTGACAATTTGTATGGTATAAATAAAAGATAAAGTTGTGAATTCAAATGTATAGATAAATGAGCGAGCATGCAAGTGAGTTAATTGTGTGAAGAAGGTGTGAGAAAATTTTGAAGAAGGATCGGATATGCTTGAGGATAAAAAAAGGTGTATTCGATTAGAGAGGATCTAGTGAAGTAGAACAGAGATCTGTAACAACAAAGTTTAGTTGCATCTCATTCAAGTCACTTCATTGTTACTTTTTCATCATTGTAGCAATGATTCTTAAATCTCTTAACAGAGTTGGTTTAACAACCATTTTTGTAAATCCTCTAACAAGGTGGATAGTTCTATTGAATTGTTCTAAAGTCCTGTAACAAGGCCACTCCTAGTAGCGTGATCAAATCCTCTAACAAGGTCACACCTAACAATGTGTTTTGTAACCTTTAACAGGGTTGGCTCCTAATAGGGCTCACTTCAGAAGAGTGAAAATTGGTAGCTAGTTACTTGGTGGTTTTTTCCATATTGGGTTTCCATGTTAAATCTGGTGTCTCTTGTGTTGATGTTATTTCTTTTATGCATGCATGTTAAATCTTTGTGAATGCTTAATAAATTAACATACATCGAGTTACAACATTTTTTTATGTGGCTATTGAGTGATAGTAGTAACTAAGTTTATAAGACATCTAAGGGATATGTGGATTTGTTTTTGTTGTAACTGATTCACACCCCCTCTTAATTACTCAATCTATATTTTCAATAGACCGAGTAAAAGGTGGCACATTTTTAGGAAACATAAAACTACTTCCAATAAAATTATCATAACATCCATGTTTCTTAATGAAATTTATATTTTCAAAATGTTCTAGAAAGGTAAAAAGGAGGAGAATAATCTGGTAAAAGGGTTTGATCGAATTCTTAATAATAAAGGAGCATCATGTGTTTTAGTGGACTGGTAAAAATCTTGAATAGAAAATCAGCACACTTAGTCATTAGTTTTGTAATAAATCTCTTCCTATTTAAAGGAATGATGAGACACTTGTTAGATTTTTGTTAGGGAGTCAATAATCTTATATATTCAAAATTTTAATCAAGCATGTGTAGAAATACATAAAGATATAGACATATTAGATAATATACAGCTCCTATAGTATGTAGTTTTCTTATAGTTTCCTACAACCATTACTATGTATTTAGATTTATTTCCAGCACTGTCATTTTGCAATGATAGAACAACTTAGAGATTTTTATAGTGCATATACATTGTAGACTTGTTTCAAGTATACATCCTTGAGTTGACAATTTAAATGATTCTTCTCCATAAGAAAGATAGCTACTCTTTTTGGATGTCCAATCTATGATTTGAGTTCTTAGAACTAAGTTATTAATCTAATTGGAAAACCAACATTTTTGGCATTGTTGTTGGGGACAAGCCAAGCTACGAGAGTCTTTAAGTTTTTAGTAGCTCTTTGTAATTTTTCTAGAATCTTAGTTTCTTTTCAAAGCACTTAGGATCATAGAAGTTTGCACAAACACAATATGGATAGATCCATGGAGAATAAGAATAATGAGCCAATATCATTTTCAGTAAGTTTGAAAATCAATGTAGACATGTTCTCTAGCATCATAGAGGAATTTTGTTCACATATTGATGACAAAATGATGCTTTATGAAGAGTTAAGTCAAGACAACCTTATTTTGCAAAATGAAGAAATCATCATACACAAGGTTGTTGTTAATGATGAATGCGATGTCAAATTAGAACTCCTACTTCAAGAAGAGAGTTGCAATAAAGTGAAAACTAATCCTCTTATGCTGAAAAGTAAAGAAGATATTGAAGAAGATTAGTTTTGGGATGATTTGGAAGAGTTTTTCTTAACATTTGATGTTAAACCAACATATTTTGTAGAGAAAAACTATGAGCCTTATGAAGATGCTGTAGAAATTCTTGTACTCTTATCAAATCAACCACACAAATTGGATTTTAAAAGTCAAGAAGAGGATGAAGAAGAAACTCATCTACACAAAGCTAGCAAGGAGGGTTCACATTTTTTTCTTTCACGAGGGTGTCCTATTAGACATTTCATTCATATGGAGGCAAAGAAATCTTGAAAGGCTATGAAATAAGTTACAAGTGAAGATAAAAATAAATATGCAGTTGAAACTAGAGGAGAAATATTTTATCTTACTTATGCACTTCAATATGACACTATATACTATCAAAATGAAGTAGCAAGTGAGTTTTCTAATGTCTTTCCAAGAATTTTGTTGCATATTAAGTTTCAACTAATGCTACAAATATTTCCAATTTCTCATAAGCATATGAAACATTGAAAGATTTTGAGAAGAGGAAGATACTTCAAAGAACTAGTGAATGGTTTTATTTGAGCAGGTCATGTAATATGGTTAGTGTAGGTTAGGATAGGTTAGAATAGGTTTCTCATTCAATAAGTGTTGTTACACAATGTCTTAGAGTTAGTAGTTGTCTAGTTTAGTTTGTTTCCTAGTTCTTCTTGTCTCAATGACTATTTTGGAGGAGTTTACAATTGGTTGGTTGGCCACATTTCAAATCATTTTTCCAAGGGTGTGAGTGTATCAAGTTTCTAATTGTGTAAGAGAGTGTTTGCATACCTTTTCAAAAAGTTACATTGAGTAGTTGAGTCTTCATAATGTCAAGAATGTATATTCAATGATAGTGTCTAGTTGGTATTATCTGAAGGTTTCTTGTTGTAACAGTTAGTCTTGCAGAAACTAATATTTGGTTTTAACAATCACTCTTGTAGCCAATTCTCTCTGATTCAATAGAAAATCCTATAGTAACTACTATGTGATTCAAAATACAACTTTCAGAAAGTATGAAGATAGTACTCATATTAAATATGCAACACTCTTGGAGGGACCTGAATTTCAACAATCAAGGGACCTATATTTTCAGCTATTTGCAAAGTTTGAAGCTTTTCACAACCAAAAATGGTACTATGTTTATGGTTTTTATTTCTTCATAATATTTATCATTTTTAGTAATTGATTATCTATGCATTGCATTTTGTTTCTCAATTATCATTATTCTAATTATATGTTTCATAAGTGATTTTCCTTCTACCCTCACACATACATTATCATTTGAGGATAAATAACCTTTTAGCTGGGGGGAACATATGTGTTCCTTGTGTTATTGTCATAGACCATTCGAGGATGACCTTTCATGAATATTTTTAGGCTACCTCCTATATTCTTGGTGAAAAATATGAAGATGAGAGATGGACTGATAATAGCTTTCATGACTATCTAATGCATATCCCTTGCTTGAGGAAAAACAAGATTTTAGATGGGGGAATGATGAGCCATTTTCATACATTAACTTGATTTATGAAGCATTAACTATGATAAATGATTTATTGACTAACATTTGTATGTGTAGCTAGTTAATGCTAAATTGTAATGATTTATTATGATAAGTGGTTATTATTGAAATACAATTTTTTTGAGGTGATCAACATATTTTTTGTGAGGTATTTGAGTCATTCATGTAGTTGAGAAGAAGGAAAAGCAAGTTGACACTTGTCAACAATCATCAATTGCAGGAAATGCAGAAAAAGTCAAAAGTCAATTTCAATAAAATAGGCATATCTCTCTCAATTTTTAATGAAATTAAGAATGTTTTATGAATTTGGAAAGCTAAAAACAAGTCACACAAACCCTTTTGAGTGTTTGAGTTGGTTCAGAATAGTTAATGAATACCACAGATTAGAAGTTGACTAAGTAAAAGGTGGCACATTTTTAGGCAATAGAAAACTACTTTCAATAAAATGATCATAACTTCCACATTTCTTAATTAAAATTTATATTTCCAAAATCATCTAGAAAGATAAAAAGGAGGAGAATAACCTAATAAAATGGATTGATCTAATTCTTAATAATAAATGAGCATCATGTGTTTTAGTGGATTGTTGAAAATGTGGAACAGAAAATCAGCACACTTAGTCATTACTTTTGTAATAAATCTCTTTCTTGTTTACAAGAATGATGAGACACTTGTTAGATTATTTTTAGAGAGTCAATAATCTTATTTATTTGAAATTTTAATCAAGCACATGTTGACATACATAGAGATATAGATAGATTAAATAATATATAGTTCCTGTAGCCATTACTATGCAATTTTCTTGTAGTTTCCTACAACCATTATTGTGTATTTAAATTTATTTCTAGCACTGTCATTTTGCAATGATAGAATAAATTAGAGATTTTTATAGTGCATATACATTGTAGAATTGTTTCAAGTATACATCCTTGGGTTGACAATCTATATGAACCTTCTCTATTAAAAAGATAATTGCTCATTTTGGATGTCCAATCCATGAGTTGTGTTTGTAAACCAAGTTATTGATCTAATTGGGAAGCCAACAATGTCTTGAAATTTTTTGTAAAAAATATTTCAATTGTATATTATCATTGACGTTTACATAAATTTCAGTATCAATTGAGAAATATAGAGTTTGTAGTATTAACCTTGTAAATCTCAATATTAATCGAGCAGTTGGATGTACTAACCAAGCAGTTGGTTAATGAAAGGATTATTGCTTGCAATATTGACCAAGTGGTCAGACATCAAAGGAGTTCAATATTGATCGAGTGGTTGGGAAATGAAGAAGTTAGAGTGTCAACCAAGTGTTCATCCTAGAGTTGATTGAATGACAAAAGAATGAAATTGTTAAATATTTTATTAATTGAGGTCGAATATTTGGATGCTTATTGATTTTTTGAAAGGGCATTCAAGCCCACTTCTCTTGGCTTATGATATATAAGAAAGGTAAATTTGAGAAGACAAAAGGTAAGTAAGTAAAATATGGAAATAATGGATATGTGAATGAAGGCAAAAAGTAGAGTAGGAAAGTGTGAAAGATAAGTTGCAAATATACATCTGACCAAGAAGGATCCAGAGGTCAAGCCAGAATGGAGATTTGGATCTACAAAGATAGTTGCTTCATAAATTAGGTCAAATTGTCATTGCTTTCTAACTATTGTAACAATAAAGAAATCTCTTCACAGATTTGACTTAATAGTCATTTACAAATCCTCTAACAAGGTGACATTTCAAGATTGAAGTGTTTGAAGACCTCTAACTAGGTCACTCCTAACAAGGTGATCTGAATCCTCTAATAGGGTTATACTTAACAATATATTTTATAACCTTTAATAGGGTTGGCTCCTAATAGGGCTTACTTCAAAAGAGTGAAAATTATTGTGACTAATTGCAAGGTGGTTTTTCCCAAATTGGATTTCCGCATTAAACCTTGGTCTCATCTATTTTCATGAGTATTTTCTTATTCTTTATGTTTCTACAACTAAGTTACTAAGGGATAAAACAGATTAATAAATGCTAAGATTGATTTGTTAACTAAGTGACAATAATATTCTAGTGTCAACTAAGCTATTCAGTATTGCATGTTAAGTGGAAGTTTGTAGAGACATCTAAGGGACAAGGATTGATTTTTGTGATAAATGATTCACCTAGTGTCAACTGGGCTATTTAGTATTGCATGTTAAGTGGAAGTTTGTGGAAACATCTAAGGGACAAGGGTTAATTTTTGTGATAACTAATTCACCCCTCCCCTCTTAATTACTCTCTTAAATTTCCAAAAATTGGTATCATAGCATTTGATGCTTGTAGCAAAAAGGTTTTAAGGACCTAAGCTAAAGATCAGGATGTCTTATAGCAGATAGATCCCTAAGCTAAATATAGAAAAAAATTTAGCATGGCAGGAGTTGATGAAGCTACATTTATCAAGCATAAGTGATCTTGGTGTGTTCTACTTGGAGAATAAATATGTACCACCACCCAAGCCTATGACTATAGTGAAAATAAAAGAAGCATAGGATCACAAAATTGTGATGATTGATATTGCATCCTCTTTCAACTATTTTGAATTTGATGAAGTCAAAGATTGTCCAATTGCATTTGGCATGTGGGAAAAACTTAAGAAAGTCTTTGGAGGTGACAAGAATGTGCAAAGGGCCAAAGTAGAATGTTTAAGAGGAAATTTTGATTGATTGAAACTGAAAGAAGGTGAGGACATTTCTCAATATAGTGAAAGGATCAAAGACTATGTTAGTGCAATCAAAGTTGCAGGAGGTAAAATTGATGATGAAACAATAATTAGTAAGGTAATAAAAAATCTTCATCCTATTCATATGATTAGAGTTTCAACCATTCAAGAGATGAGATGAAATCCAACACATGATCTAATCCTAGATACTCTTGTGGGAAGATTAATTTATTTTGAGTTGGATAACTATGCTCCTTCTTCTAACAATCTTAAATCTACATTCAAATAAAAACTAACTGTTGGTAGAAAAGGAGGAAACACAAAAGGAAAACAAGTTGGTAGTGAAGAAGAAGAAGAATTAGATGAAGATCTTGAAGTCATTGAAGCTCTTCTAGAAAAAAGAGAAGAAAAAGGAAAAGGAAAATTCAGAGGCAAATTTCCATTGATTTGATTCTCATGTGAAGAAGTTGGTCACATTGCTACAAGGTGTCCAAATAAGGAAGATAAAGATGAGAAAAGGTTCAAAAAGTTCAAAGGAAAGAAAGACTTCAAAAGCTACAAGGACTACAAAGGAAAAGGTAAGAAATTATGTTATATTGCAAAAGATTTTGGTAGTGATAATGATGAAGATGAAGTAGTTTATATTATTTTTAAAGATGAATCTGATGATTAGGAAAATAAAATGATGACACTTATCTCTCATGTTAGGAAAAAAAGGATACATCAATCATAGATAGTGGTTATTCTCATCACATGACTGGTGATAAAATAGAATTTGAATAGTTGGAACATTATGATGGTGGAAGTGTTAGATTTGGAAACAATGGACCATGTTATGTAAAGGGAAAAGGAATCATAGCATTTTTTGATAAAATCAAATGTGAGAATGCTTATTGGGTTGAAGGATTAAGACATAATCTACTTAATGTAGCATAGTTGAATAATATAGGATACAAAGTTGAATTCATGAACGAAAAAGCTAAACTATTGGATAGAAAAGGAAAATTAGTTGGAATTGACAATCAAAACAAAGGGAATTTTTTTTACCTGGACCTCACTTAAATTTCATGCCTACTAGCTCAATTAGAGGAAAGTTGGTTATGACATAAAAGAATGTGTCATCTTAACTTTGATAACCTAATCACTATAAGAAAGAATAATATAGTAAGATGCATACCTTATTAGAAGAAACCTAAGATGGGCATGTGCAAACAATGTCAAATTGGAAAAATGAGAAAAGGAAGTTTCAAAAGCAAGTCCTACAATTCTGAAGAAGTTTTGAAACTAGTTCACACATATCATTGTGGGAAAATAGGTGTGGAAATATACTATGGAGATATATTTCATTCTATTTGTTGATGATTATTCTATAATGATGACTATAATGTTTTTGAAGGATAAGTTTGATGCTTTTCAAAAATTTAAATGGTATTTGGCCAGAGTTGAGAAAGAAACAAGGAAGAATCTGAAATGCTTGAGATTAGATAGAGGAGGAGAGTTCATCTCAAATGAATTCAATGAGTTTTGCAATGAAAGATGAATCAAAAGATAGGTATCAACACCTAGAACTCTAGAGCAAAATGGGATAGTAGAAAGAAGAAAAAAACCCATCATGGAATGTACAAGAATGCTATTGATAGAGAAGAATGTTGCACCAAAATATTGGAGAGAAGCAATCAACATAGCAGTCCATACATTGAACCAAGTTCAACTAACGAAAGGTACAAACAAAACAACTTATGAATTATGGGATGGTTACAAGCCTAAGATTTGTTATCTTAGAGTGTTTGAAAGTAAATGTTACATCTTAAAAGATGTAAGGAAAGGAAAGCTTGATGTAAAAATTGATCAAGGAATATTCCTAGACAACTCAAATAAAAGCAAGGCATACAAATGTTTAAATCTTACTACTCACAAAGTCATAGAAAGTGCCCATGTAAAGCTTTATGAGTTTGTAGAAAGAAGTGAAGAACAAAGTAGCAAAGAGCATGAAGATTATAGAAAGTTCATCTATTATGAAGAAGAACTTGAGATTTTACCTCAAAAGATTGAAGCCAATCAACAACCATTTTTACCTAACAACTCACAGGTAGTGCAACCGAGTCACAAATAGAGGCACCAGAGTTATTACTAGATCAACTTGAGACAAATGATGAAGACCTTGGAGAACCAAGTGAACCAAGTTCAGAGAAAAGAAAGAAAGATCCAAGACTTGCCAAATATGTCAAAAGGCATCATGTACTTGAGAAAATAATTTGGAGGAGAAGGTATACTAACAAGAAACAAACTAAAAGGTACATGCTTGTTTAGTGAATTTGAGCCTAGATTTGTAAAAGATGCTTTAGAAAATAAAAGTTGGATAAAAGCTGTGAATGAAGAGATTAATAAAATAGAGAAAATAAAACCTAGCATCTTGTTCCTATAACAAAGGATACAAATGTGATTGGTACAAAATGGATATTTAGAAATAAGTTGAATGAGAAAGGAGAAGTAACAATAAAAAGGTAAGGCTAGTATGAAAAGGTTATGCTCAAGAGGAATGTATTTATTATGGGGAAAAATTTTCCCCTATTGCAAGACTTAAAGGAGTTAGAGTACTTCTAGCATATTCTGCACAAAGAGGATTCAAAGTATATTAGATGGATGTGAAATCAATTTTCTTGAATAGAGTCTTAGAAGAAGAAGTCTGCATTGAATAGCTTGAAGGTTTCATTGATCCAAGCCAAATAAACATGGTATGTAAACTTCATAAAGCTTTATATGGATTAAAGAAATCTCCTAGATAATGGTATGAAAGATTACATGAATATCTGGTAAAAATTGGTTTTAAAAAGGAAAATGATAATAACAATTTGAACATTAAGGAAGGATCACAGGACAAGACATTACTTGTAGAAATATTTGTTGATAATATCATATTTGGCGGACATGAAATATTATGCAAATAATTTGTTGAGTCAATGAGGAAATAATTTGAAATGTCTATGTTTGGAGAAATTAAATTGTTTGTGGGTCTACAAGTTCATTAGATGAAGAATGGCATATACATCACTAAATATTTTCAAAATACATCAAGGAAGCATTAAAAGTATTTGAAATGGAAGATTCCAAACTAGTTGGAACACCTATGTCTACTGACACAAGCTCTCAAAGAATGATGATTCAAAGGAGGTAAATCATACTACTTATAGATCAATGATTGGGAAACTTCAATATGTGATTCACACTAGACTTGATATTGCATTGGCAGTTGGCATAGTTGCAATATTTTTTGCTAATCCTAAAGAAAATTAGATGATGGCTGTTAAAATAATTTTGAGATATCTAAAAGGAACTAAAGATTATGGGTTATGGTATAAGAAATGAGAAAATCTTGAGTTAAGATCCTTTATTGACGTAGATTGGGTAGGAATCATTGATGATTGAAAACACACTAGTGGAGGAACATTATTCCTTGGAAAGAGGCTAGTATCTTGGAGAAGCAAGAAGAAGAATTGCATTTCTCAATCCACAATAGAAACAAAGTATGTTGCAGCAATAGTTAATTTTGTTCTAACATAATGTGGATTATGCAATTGATGTCGAGAATGAAGGAAGAAATCAAGAAACCATTGGTTATCTATTGTGATAACACAAGTGCAATCAATATATCCAAAAAACTAGTGATGCACACAAAGACATAACACTTTACAATCAAATATCATTTCCTAAGGGAACTAGTTCAAGATAAAGAGGTGTAATTGGAATTTATGAACACCAAGGAGTAGATAACAGATATATTTACCAAAGCTTTACCTAAGGATGCATTTATGGATCTAAGAGGTAAACTACAGGTTATTCCCATATCTAATGCTTACTAAAAGAAAAATATAGCATGGCATCAACCAAGCTCCATTGAAGATCAATCAAGTTGATGTAGGGAAATTAGAGCATATTGGATATGAATCAATACAAAAGGTACATTATAACTTTAGAGTCTATATCCTTTGGAAATTGATGTCAAAGAAGGAAAAGTTAGTGTCAACATGACAAATTGTTAGTATCAACATGGAAGATTGAAGAAAGTTTAGTATCAATAAGAAAGAGGGAAATTCTTGGTATTCAGATGATGGAATGTACAACTAAGAGGGAGAAAATGATAGAAGGGCATTGACAAGAAAGTAATAGATACAAATCCAAGAAGAATATCAGAGGGAGGTAGTAAGGATGTGAATCAAAATAAAACTAGGGATATTATCTTATTGCTCATACTTCAATCAGGTTATTTTGACATGTTGTGTTTCCATCAATGCCAAACAGGGTATTTTTTGGAAACAATTATTCAACTGTATATTATCATTGATGTTTGTAGTTGTACACAAATATCAGTATCGACTGAGAAATGTAGAGTTTGTAGAATTAATTTTGCATATCTCAATATTAATCAAGAAGTTGGTTAATGAAAGGATTCATTCTTGTAGTATTGATTGAGTAGTCAGGCATCAAAGAAGTTTAGTATTGATTGAGTGGTTGGGAAATGAAGAAGTCATAGTGTCAACTAAGTGTTCATCCTAGTGTTGACTGAGTGACAACGAAATGAAATTGTCAAATATTTTGTTAATTGAGGCCGACTATTTGGATGTTTATAATTGATGTTTTGAAATGGTATTCAAGCCAACTTTTCCTAGCTTATAATAATTAAGAAAGGCCAAGTTGAGAGGAAAAAAGGTAAGTAAGTATTTATGAAAAGAATAGATATGTGAGTGAAGGAAAAAGGAGAGAAGGAAAGTGTGAAAGATAAGCTACAAAGATACATCTAATTAGGAAGGATCTAGTGGTCAAGCCAAAACAAAGATCTAAATTTGCAAAGATAGTTGCTTCATAAATTAGGTCAATTTTTTGTTCTTTCTAACCATTGTAGTAGTAAAGAAATCTCTTAACATTGTTGACTTAACAATCATTTGTAAATCCTCTAGCAAGGTGATATTTAAAGATTGAAGTGTTTGAAGACCTCTAACTGGGCCACTCCTATCAGGTTGATCTAAATCCTCTAATAGGAGCATACTTAACAATATTTTTTGTAACCTTTAACAGGGTTGGCTCCTAACATGACTCACTTGAAAAGAGTAAAAAATATTGTAACTAGTTGTAAGGTGATTTTTACCAAATTGGGTTTCGATGTTAAATCTTGGTATTATCTATGTTCATGATTATTTTCTTATGCTTTATGTTTATGCAACTTAGTTACTAAAGGATAAAATAGATGAATAAATCTTAAGATTTCTTTGTTAACCAAGTGATAGTAATATTCTAATGTTAATTGAGCTATCCAATATTGCATGTTAAGTGAAAGTTTGTAGAGACATCTAAGGGACATGGATTTATTTTTGTGGTAACTGATTTACCCCTCCCCTCCCAATTACTCTCTTACATTTCCAAAAGAAATTATGAGTTTAATCATCTTCAATTTCTTGTCAAAGGTTAGAGCTTGTTGATTTCAAAAAAAAAAAAAGTGGCATCTTATACCTACCTTTTGGTCCCATATCTTTGTGCACTTACCCAAAGTGATTCATGAATTTTTTATTGGCATCATTTATAGATGAATACACAAGCTAGTGACTATATCAAATTTCATTTATTTATAACTCAGATAAAATCAATTCAATAGTAACCTATATTGTTCATATCAATTATTATGAGCTTGTCTAAGATACCTCAATTTTCTACATCCTATGCATACAACTAGTTCAAGTTATGTCATGTACTCCATGCACCTTTTTAAGAGAGTATAATCATTTAAAGCTAGAACCCCCAATTTAATGCTCATATTAATGCAAGGGAATTGATAGGAGGTAGATTTTTCACATAGGGCATATAAGAGTTCTTATGAATTGATATAATGAAGCTCAAATTGTTTAGAACAAGTAGGTGCAAAAGAAAAATATGTGTAGTGTACACATGCCCATGTTGAGATGTTGGCATTAATAGTTCAAGGCCAAGATGAACATACATAAAGTTGGGAAACAACTAACTCCACATTGCATGCATCTAACATATTTTCTAGGTGGTAGAGAAATTTTCACCACATCCATATGGTATGGAGTCTTCTAAATTGAGAGAGATTGTTATAAAGAGAATTCACCATCAATTTTGTAGGTTCAAATAGAATTTTCATATGCGTAATCATATTTGAGATATGGCTTATCAAAGTTTGATAGTTTATGCACTCAGTATAATGCAATGCAATGCATGATGTTTGAGAGAGATGCCTAATATTAAAAAAAAGATTATAAATAGTGTAGACATGGTCACATTGACATATTAGCATTGTTGGTTCAAGCTCCATAAAAGTAAACTAAAAGTTGGGATACATTGTGACTTAATATTGCATGCATCTGATACCTTTTTGGGCAACACAATTTTTTTTTCTACAAGTAGACATAGTGGAGCCTTCAAAAATTGAGAGAGGTTGTTATAGATAATGGTAACATGATCCAACAGCCTCACCACACTACAAACCTCCTCCAAAAATACCAACACATCCACCAAAGTAGGCCTTGATCAATGTTAAAATTTGTTTGAGCTAAGAGGTGATTTGATTTTGGTTGCACCATTAAAAATTCAATCAAGTCATCAATACACAATAAAATGATCCCCATAATCATAAAATATATGTTATAAAACATTAATTTAATAAAGAAATTAAAATAGATTGATAATCGATATATATCAATATTTATATAATTAGTATTAAAAATTATTCTCAATTATCGATTGTAGTCTTCTATACTTTAAAATTATGAAAATACTTGTTATACCTTTAATAAATCCAAATTAGATACTTCAAATTGATTTATAAAGGGAAAAAACCTCACTCATACATTACTAACATTGCACTTTTTATCAATATGTTTATAAAAAAAAATCATATAGCTTCAAAACTAATTTTTTATTCTTTTCTTAAGTCCTACACTATAGCAACCTATAACCATTTTTTTAAAAATGGGGACATGGCGATTATAAATATTTTATGTTTGAATGATCTTAATTTTTTATCTACTTATTAAACTTCTAATTTGACACAATATACATTACAAAAACACTCAAATATCCTAGTATCTTTGTATTGTTCAAAAATTTCCCTTAAAAATAGTACTAGATTCTTTATTTGAACTTTTTTTGATGTTTTAGTAATGAAAAATAAAATTAAGAGAAAGAAGTTTATGAGTAATATGGTGGTGTACAACTAGCCACAATTATTTATCTAGGTTTTGGCCAATGTATCTTGCATGGTAAAAGTTTAAACTAAGTTTAGCTCAAATATGATTAGGCATTGTTGAGTTAGTCAATTAGAATGTTTGCATTTGTTCTTTTATATTTATATTTTAATATTATACTATTTAAAATCTAGAATACATATCTAAAATTGAAGTATTAATATAAAAAATCAATTCTCTTATATTACTATAGAAGGATTTTTTTCATTACATATTTTTAGTTCCTGTCGAATGGCATGATACTATATCATACTTGAGGATGCTTTTACAGATTTTTCTTTTCTCTAATGGGTGAATTTTTTTTTTTAACTTGTAATATTTATGATACGGTTTTACGTTTGGACACATTATTTTGTTTTTTGTAAAATTTAATATTCTAAATTCTAATTGGTTGGTTCTTGCTACAGTCGAGTTCCCATGTTTTGGTCATTTTTATTTTGTTTTTTTGGTTTTGTTTTAGTAGGTGTTTCTATTAATATAAAAGTGAAATATTGTAAGATTTTCAATGTAGCTTGTTGTAAACAATTTTTAAAGTAGTATTACATACAATAATTGTCACGTGTCAGGGTTCCTCTTTAATGCTTTGGTTTTTTTGGTCAATTGTCTTATCAAATGCAATGTTCCGATCAAAATTGTAGATGAAAATATTTCAAAAATCTATAATATTGTGATTCAGATTTATAACTTGTACTATTTCATTGCCATTGTTGTTAGAGAAAAGGTCACTTTTGGGAGAAAATGTGGTTTGAATTCTTCAGTTTGTCTTTTAGTTATCATCTTAGGGAATGTTTATCATTGTTTGCTAATTGCATTGAATTGGAATGTTGAAATGTGGTCATGGAATTTTTTTATTTATCACTAGTTCTTGATATTGGAGCCAATAGAAAAATTCAACACGTTATTGTGAGTGCTTGTGAGAAGTTGTTTTGTTCTAGAGACATTTTTTCTTTCAACATTTGTGAAAGTTGTAGAAATGTGCTTCTGTCAAGTGATTTCCTATGTATCATTTCATTCTTTGTTAAAGAACTATTTATAAAGAGCTAAATCCTAATACCACGTATTTTGAATGCTTTTGGAGAGGGTATATTTGTTATGCTTTTTATATTCTTTGTTCCACTGCAATGTTTTGTTTCATTTTCTACTAGAATTTGGCTATTCAATATATTTTGCAAAGGGTTTTGTGTATAACAATGTATTTGTCCATTTATCTTGCTCTTTTGGAATCTATAGTCATTATTTTGGATCTTGTTGTAGTTTTGTTTGTTGTAGTATTTGAATTTAGCCCTTTTAGGTTTCTTTTTACATGAGCTTGTGGAATGGTTCCTTTGATGTCACTTATTCTTAAGGTATTTTGAACCAAGGACTAGGAAATCTTACTTATTTTTATCATTTTTAGAAATATATCTATGCTATGTTGACCTCTATAATGAGCATGCATTTTTTGTCTAGATTCTCATGTTATCTCCTTCAATTTTAAATATATCTAACCTTTGGGTATGACATTTTTGTTCAACTTTTTCTGTATGTTAATTTTCCTACAAAAACTTTCCTCACCTTTGTTAAGTACTTGATATAGCTGTAGGTAGCCATGAGATTCCAAAACTATTTGATTGTTTATTCCATATGAATTGTATGAAAAATTGTTACATATTCCACCACACTAAAACTTCATTCTACAAGATGCTAAGAACAAGGTCAACATTTGCAAGTAGCATCCTAACTTTTCTTTCTCCATTTTCTTTGTTTATCTTAGTGTCATGAGTTCCATCATTGGGCCTTATTTATCTTGGTAGTCACCATATTCATTGTTGGATAGCTTAGTCTTGGATGATTTCTATTATGTTTTCTATTTTTGTGAGTGTTATTTGGATTTACAAGGCATGGATTGGGTTAATCAATTTCTAAGAAAGGTAGTAAAAGGCCAAAACCCAAAAGGTATAGTAAGAAGAATACATCACAGTTGTCATCAATTTTTCTAATTTTTGTTGAAAGGGACTAATATATGTAATTTTATGTGATCAATGGTTATTAATTAATAGATTCTATTCTTTTTTGGTTTCTGGTCTATTTTGAAACCTTATACCAAATTCAACAAACTGTGAGTATCAACCATGTGAAGAAATAGGAATTGAGCTTCACACCATGCTATAGTATTTAAAATCTTATGCTATAGGTTTATTATGTTATTTCTCTAAAGCATAGGACCAATTCATTTAATATAATTTGGTAGTATTTCCAAATAAACAATGGGTTTCAGAAGTGATAGGTAAGTGTGAAATTTTGAGGAAAGCCTGATTTAAGAAAGATCATGTTCATTCCTTTTCTATTTGTTTATTGACTGGGAATAAGGTAGATCCAATATATTATATGTCATTATGTCTTCAAATTGGTTAAAAAATGGTTTTGAGGTTAACATAGGTATAGATGCTTTGTGTGGTACACATGTTACCATTCAGAGTAGGCCTTAATGTAATTTAGCTAAAAGGGATCATTGCTTTTAAACATTATTGATCAATTAGTTTGCTAAAAATGTAATTGTTATAAAAATTGATTCATAGAAAGATCATTTGTCCATTTCATTCTAGCTAATGACTGAGTTTCGAATGGTATTATATAATGCTTCAATGCATTCTTAGTCTTACATAGGTATTACATGCAAATCAGCTCTTGCACATGATGTTTAATAATATGTCTACTCATTGTTGCAAAATCAGTTTATAGCCTTTTAACTTTGTTGTGTCTGACACAGGTATTATAATACTTTAGGCTTTCAAATGTTATTTCTTGTTTTTCCTTGAATAAAAAGACCATTTACCTTGAGATTTGTGGCATACTCTTACTTTTACTATCTAGATGCTTTGCAAACCAAGGAATTATCAAAACTAGACGCATGCTTGTTTTAGATGTGGCAACAAGTAGCTCATTGATTGTAGTGAATTTTTCTCACCAATTGCCTCCCAAACCATGGATTGCAGACCCTGATCTAAAATTTCAATATAGATTTGGAATTTGACATGTCATTATCTTAATAATACTTTTTAGATGGATAATAAATTGTATTTGATCAAGATTCTATAACAATTCAATTATTTAAGTTGTCACTGTTGTGGAAATATGGAGACTGTAAAGCATAGGTTATGAGGTCTCATGTCCTCTTGATTCTACTAATGAGAAATTCCTTAATCAAGTGATATGATTTCATATATTATGAGTTGGAATTTGCATGGAATTAATTATTAGTTGCCTAATGCACATGAGGTGGTATTGGATCTGACTCTTCCATACTTGCATTTGATGATAACTCCACTAAACCTAATTGTAGTTGAAACAATATTCATTTTGAAGTTAATTGTGGTGAACTTGAATAAGTGCATGTCCATGTAGTTTCAAACACGCCTTTTATCTAACTTTCTCTGTTCATATTGAGTAAAATGAACCACCTTTGTGGAGTTAAAAGGATACAAAAAAATGTCATTTGTAACATTGTTGAGATGTTTCTCTATTTATTTTTCTTTTACTTCAATTTTTTTAAAGATATGGCCTCCATGCATATTTTGCCCTATCAGGTTAGCACTCTCTACCCATTCAATATCATTGTAGTTGATCATAAATATAAAGCTTATTGAGTTTTTGTTTATGTGTACATTGTGATGATGCTAGTATATATGATGTCATTTATTAGTGAAGATAAATACATGTCATGGAAAAAGAACAATAACTTGTGCAACTAGAGTCATAACACTAAACTGGTCCATGGGATGTTGAATTTCTAGTTCTTTTACACATTAGAAAATGATTCTTGTTAAATTCACACTAATTCTAAGAAAGATTACCTCCTGTCAGGGAGGAATAGTTAAAATTAATCATTTTTTTCTTTGTGTAGTGATACTAACTATTTATTTGGTACATTTTATAATTATGTGTTAATTGTTAAAGTTTTGCTAAACCTTATGGATTTTGAGGGAAATTTTTTATTCAATTTGAATATGTGACATATCTTGAATTATGAGAATGTGTGACCAAATTTATATTCCAAGTCTAGATCCTTAGTGGGAATCTCTAATCTTTGGTGCAATTGAAACTACAACTTTGAAGAATGTATTTGTCATAGAATGCTTAAATGGAGATAGAGCATTGCACATTGTACTTGGTGAAGAGTTCTTAGAAAATAAATCTAGGCCAAGATTTTATGCAGGCATTGTCTCTAAATTCCTCACCAACTACATGGACCTCTTAAAAAACTCTAAAATTGTAAAATGACTAGCAAATGCATGTGTGAACCTATGCTTTAAACCTATTGAAGACAATGATGCTTACATTAAATAGATGACTAATAGACTCATAGTTGGTTTGTTCTCCCTTCAATCTCTAAGCTCTTGTGATGTTATGACTTGTCTTTATAATTCCCTCAAAATTGCAATAAGCAATAAGTACAAACCTGTAGTAGACCATGCATTGCTTGCTCACCATTCTCATTTTTGTGAGCTTAGCATGTCAAGAATCTCATATGTTTGCAAGTCAATGATATTTTTTCAAATGCATATTTCTCCTCATGTGCTTAATGATAGTTCCATCTACTAGGGATGACATATAAGCTATTGGTTATTTTTTCATAGAAATTTGAAATGGATGGGCATATAATACATATATGTACATAGTAAACAACACATGTAATGAAAAGTTGAAAATGTTTCATAACCTTTGCAAGAAAAATACGTATGAGTATGTGTTTCTTGATAGAAAGTGTTTATTTTCATTTTGATTATGACAATCTATAAGTCGTAAAGAAATATAATTTTACATTTTAAAAATGACATCCAAAACTTGTTGCAAATTAATTTAATATAAAATGATGCATGGTTAGAAAATAACAACTAAAACTAGGCATGATAGTATTACCATACGATTTCAATTGAAAATAAATGAAGTAATATGAACCACATGTCTACTAGTTTTTGTTCCTTTAGTTAATATTATGTAGTATATATATAATGCATTTCATAATTAAGTACTTTATACCAAATTCCTTTTCCAATATTTCTTAAAATTTTAGGTCCATTAATCTACATCTTAAAAATTGTAATAGGTTTGTAAAGAATTAATTTTTAAAGTATCTAATTCTTTGTTATATTATATTCTATTTTATTAAAGTTGAAAGATTGTGGAAGACTCATTAAGGATTGTGAATTTGAAATAACAATTGAGAAATGATTCAAAATTGATTGGTATGTTTTCATCCTTTTGTGACCATAGAAAAGGATAACTTATGTTGTGAAATTATAGTTTAGATTTTTTTTTGAAAATTTATGTCTTAGTAAATGAATTAATAAAATTGCATTGAGAAATCTTTGTAGCAAGTTCAAAACTCTTCTCTAAAATTAAATTGAAACTAAGAAGTTATGGTGTAATACACTTATTACTTATCAATAAGCATCATTTGCCATCATTAGTGACACTTACAACTACTGTTATTTATTTCATATAAGATATTTCACCTTGCTTTTGTCTTGTATTGGTTCATATCTTGTCACCATCAAATTTTTCTGAATTATTCATAGAAGAACACTATTTCAGTATACTAATGCTACAACATTTTACCAATTTCTCTTTATAGCATACATTGCAACATGCAACAATTGGTTAATGCAATATTTGAAAAAATAAGAGATGTATAATAAAATTAACTAGTTGTCAACCATATTAAAAATACATTTAAAAAGAATGGTCATAGTTTTGTAAACTTTACGTATATCACAAATTCGTAGTGTCAAACATAAGACTTTTGCTCATTTTGATGAGCTTTCTTCTATTGAATTTCTTATATATTTCTATGTAAACAAAACTCTATAGGAATCATTATTCTTTTAAGGCATCTCCGTTCAATTTTTTGTCTATCCTTTATGTCTATGAATAAATTACAAACACCTTCTTGTACATGGTAAATTTTCTAGATCATCAAGGGGATTGGTTGTTGTCAAATGAAAATAATTAGCAGTTGATGCATATAATAAGCTATGTCCTTTTGATGAAACATACATCATCTGACATAAAATTATTAATTGTCATGGTCAACCTTTGAAAAAAGATATAAAATTCAATATTCAAACATATTAAAAATCATAGCTATTGATGTCAAATTGTTTAACCATTGTCTTCAATGATTTTAGAATATTGCAATTGAATTAATATGAATAATTTCTCTTGAAGACTTTAATGAAGTGAAGCCATAAACAAATATGTGTTGTGAATACATAATTCAAATACATATGATGCAAGAGGTTACTGCTTTATAGACATAAAAGTGAAATTTCAATTTCAAGTTGACATCAAAATATGATTGTCATCTTTACACGTGGCTTTCTAAATCAACGCCAATACTATGGTTTTACTTGAATCAATAATGTTGCTCAAGATCTACATTCTATTGGTGCTTTATTTTACTATCAATGAGACATATTATTTCATGTTTATCGTGGCTTGCAATGTAATTCTATTTTATATAAGTTGTTACATTATTGAGTTAGCCACAATGTCCAACAAAAATGAAGTAAGCTAGGTTAGGCATGACTATATGACTACTTTAAGATGTAGGGATGGGAAGATTCAAGAGGAATAATTCCAACTTAAACCTACAAATATCCCCTACTTATAGTTACACATGAAAGCAACATACAAATTAAATGAACACAGAGAACAAGAGACCAAATTCCATGCAAACACGCTAGTGCAATTATTCAACTTCTTAGTAAAGATAGCTATAGGTCTTCCTTCTTGACTCAAAACAACTCCAACTACATTTCCACTAGCATCAAATTCAACTTGAAAAACTTTACTAAAATTAGGCAAAGAAAGTGTAGGCAATTCTAAAATCATTTGTTTCAATGTTTCAAAACTTTTGTGTGCTCCATGTGTCCATTTGAAATTTTTTTTCATCTCCTCTCATAGTTTTAGTCAAAGCATTACAAATAGAACTAAAATTTCTAATAAACTTCCTATATAAACTTTCTAGTCAATGAAATGATCTTACATCTCCAAAATTCTCTGGTGTAGGCCAATTAAGAATAATTCTCACCTTTTCAGGGTCCATCTTCAATCCATCGGTTGCAATTACAAAACCAAGGTATACAATTTCTTCCTTCATGAATGAACATTTCTTCAAATTAATCAACAACTTTTCTTCCTTCAATTTCTACAATACTTTTCTGATATGTTCAAGATGTTCTTCCTTACTCTACTAAATATTGAGATGTCATCAAGATATACAATCACAAATTTACCTAAAAATTTCTTCAAAACTTCATTCATCAACCTCATGCAAGTACTATGTGTAGTAGTCAAACTAAAGGACACAACCAACCATTCATACACTCCTTCATTAGTCTTAAAAGAAGTTTTCCATTCATCTCCTTCCCTTATTCTGATATGATGATAGCACTTTTCAAATCAATCTTTCTGAAATACTTTTCTCCACTCAAACTATCCATTATATCATCCATCCTAGGCAATGCAAACCTGTACTTTATTATTATCTTGTTTATAGCTCTAGAATCAGTGCACATTCTCCATTCTCCATTCTTTTTAAGTGCTAACACAACAGGTACTGCACAAGGAATCAAACTTTCTCTGATCACACATTTCTCAAGTAATTCTTGCACTTGTCTATTCAGCTTAGACTTTTCATCAGGTGCCAACCCGTGTGGTGCTTTATTAGGCAAACTAGCTCCAAGTATCAAATCCATATAATGACTTATACATTATCATAAATGATGTCATGAAATTTACTTAACAAAGACTCAATCTCAAGTGCAAGTTCCAATTCATCTTGTTTCTTAGTCTTTCTAGGAATCATAGCGTAAAAAACATTCTATTATTTCATTTCCTTTGCAAACTTATTACCCTCTACCAACATGCTCTGACTGTAGTACATTGACTTTCATAAAACTTTTCCACCAAAGGAAACAATATTTCTTTCTTTCCATTAACCAAAATAGTGTATTGATTCAATCTATAAACACTGCCAAGGTCTACCCAAAAGAATATGGCAAATATCCATAGGCATAATATCACACAAGACTTCATCATGATATATTTCCATTCTAAATTTGACAAGGCATTGTTCACTTACAAGTAATTTATGCTCCTTTTGGATCCAAGCAACATGGTAAGGCTTAGGATATCCCAATCTCTACAAGTACAATTTGTTAACCAACTCTTCAGATTCCAAATTATTTGAACTTCCACTATCAAGATTACTTTGCAACATTTTCCAGTGATCTTACATCTATTTTTGAACAAACTTATTCTCAAAATAGGTTCCTCATCAACTTCTTCATTCCACAAGATTCTTCTTAACATCAGTTTCTCACCATTTTCAAGTTCATTAGGTGTTTCAACGACTTTTTCACAAGATAAAGTATTTTTGCTATTACCTTAAATATTCTTTCTAGAGTTAGTACATTCAAAGGCCCTATGTCCTTCTTTGCCACATTTGTAACAAGTACCTCTAAACCAAGATCTATCTTCTCTTTTTCCACTATTATTATTCATCAAGTAACTAGTATAGCTACCTCTAGAGTAATAACCTCTTTTAGCAGGTTCATCTTTCCATCCTTTATCTTGTATTGTGTTGTGAAATTTTCTACTTTCTCCATAGGTTCTACCTCTACTTCTTTTAAATATGTCACCTCTTCCTCTCTACCTTTGATCGTGTCTCTTTGACAACCTTTCTTCACCCTTCAAAGAAAATTGATATACCTATTCCATTATGTCTATCTTAACATAGCTGATCTCATATTGAATCGATGCTCTCAGGCCATTCAAGTATCTAGCCACTTTCTCAACTTCATCATCAACACGTCCAGATTTGATATCTAGCTTGTAGAATTCATCAGTATATTCCTTCACACTAATGTCCTTTTGTCTCAAATTTTGCAATTTTCTCAACAAAGTAAACTGCTAGTGTATTGGGAGAAACTTCTTCTTCATCTTTCTAAGCATCTTCATCCATGTTTTGATCTTTTCGTTTCCTCTCTTTTGTCTATCAGTTTGCAAATGATCCCACCAAAGAGATGCATGACCTTTCAACTTTGTGACTACAATCTTAACCATCTTATTATCAGGAGTACCTTCATACTCAAAATATATTTTCATCTTAGAGATCCAATCTAACAATGCATCAGTCTCAAGTCTTCCATCATAGTGAGAAACTTCTATAGCAGGTCCAAAATTAAATTTAGACAAAACTCTCAAAAGTCTTTGCTCATCTTGTCTAGCTTTAGGTATAGGTTTAGGATTAGGTTTTTCCTCTTCGTTGGGTTGTCTCTACAACTTCAAGTCTGGTTACAATCTATCTCAACATGTCTATTATAGCATTATCAACATTTCCTCTACCATGAACCATCTTGACAATAGTTCCTGGAAGATCATAACCTTTTGCAAGTTATAGGTTAGATTTTAGATCTGCCACCCTACAACTAATCTAATAAGGTTCTCCATGATCAAATCCATAAGAAATAACTAGGCTTTGATACCACCTGATGCAGGGATGAGAAAATTCATCAAGAATAAGTCCAACTTAAGCCTACAAATATCCCCTTCTTAAAGTTACACACGGAAGCAACATACAAATTAAATGAACAAAGAGAACAAGATACCATATTCCACACAACCACACTTATGTAATTATTCAACTCTACATAAATACAGTTGTAAGGCCTTCTGGGTTGTGGCCATATACAATGAATTATGAAATTAAGTCCAAGCTTACATCCTAACTTCTTCTCTAGGATCTTCCAATGATCTATCTTTCTTATAATATGGAATTATGTTTTCTACATCAATCTAAGGTCCTTATATAGCCAGCTAAGCCACAAGTCATCTAGTCAAGCATTTAATTACATTATAGGCCCACCTTGGAATAGTAAACCAAAACTATAGAAAATATGAACAAAACTCAATACCAAGTTATATTTAGGTCCACACATGACCCAAGAATGTGTAAGTAACTTAGCAAGATTCCATTTCATCATACAGAACCATACAAGATGAAAATCTCCATGTTTTACATGAAACTAGCTGAAAAATTGATATCCAAGGAAAATGATGATATCTCCCAACTCTAGATGAATTAAGACTTGCACTCTTAGGTGAAGGTATTATTTTAGGTCCTATTTAAGATCATAAATTCAAAAAATCTGATTCATTAAGGATCAATAGCTACACAATGTGCAAATAGCACATGGAAAATATAAAATACAACTCCAATGACAAGATAAAATGGCTCTAACTTCAATACGATCAATCCAATCCTTATGTGCTCATAGAAGGAGGTTCAAAAATATGTCTCAAACATATCCCCAACTTCATAAGTTGTAAATTTCATGAAATCTTTTATTATTATTTCTTTCATCCAAGATTGCTTAAAGCCCCAAGATGCTTTTGCGTCACTTTAATTGTTCCTCTTCGTACAAAATAATACATTGACTACCTATATTATTTTGTTAATACTAGTAAACTTATGTATTAAATTATGAATGTATATGTTAAATTTTTTATTATTAATTTGTAGTATAATCTTAAATAATTCAATTGCTTTACATAATTTATTTGAATAATGAGTCATAGGTTCCATGAACTAACAAGCCAATCGTGCAATGAGCACAATTACAATTGTGCACCAAAATTAATGATCAAAAACAAAGTGGATGAAAAATTGATCTACAAATGATATAAAGGTTCGAGAAAGCATCCATGGAGTCACTATGTCATAGAAATAAGAGATCCAACAACAAAACATAGATGTTGGCTGGAGACTTTGCAACTACTGAAGAGGCTTCTATTGCATATAAAATGTTGGATTTCTAATGGCGGCAAAGAAAGATACTTGTCTTTTTAGATCTCATACTTTGAAACAATACAATTGATTACAGGGAAATGAGAAAACTAGTGAAATAATACACTCTAAAAAGAAAAAAACCTTGAAGTTTACTACTAGTCCCAACTATTATGAACAAGTAGATCATGAAAATCTATACTTACTAAATTCCCCATTGAAAAAGACTATTTCTTCTCACAGTTTTTCAAAAGATCCTAATAAAAATCTCACACCAATGTCCTCTCCCACTATATTAGAAATGCAACATAGCCAATCTATCTCTGCTCCAATGCATAGTGATAGTAAGAATAATGAAGTTGACAACATCTTTGGACATGTTCCCAGTTCTCCTTGACTAGTTAATGCCTTTGAAGATCCTAACCACTTAGATATTGTTGTAGAAAAATACTTAGCAAAGCAAGACCAAATCAATTGTAAACAAGAGAAATTGAAAGAAAAAAAACTATTGTTGCACCTTTTTAAATTGGTGAAAGTAAAAAAAAAGGTTATTAGAGGTGCAATTTTTCCAAATCTAATGAAATTGTGCCTAGTATGGACAATGTGAAAGATGCATTATCCAGATCCCAACAACTACACATTTTGAAATGGTATGTCTCATATGAAATTTCAGATTATGTTGTTTTCATTTTTCCAAAGAAATTTACAATTTATACTAACAAATTATTTTTAATATTAATAATCTATTATCTTTCAAAACTTCCATAGGAAGGAGAGAAAAAAAATGAAAGACTCCTAGATTCATGTCCCTCTCCCAAAGTGTCAAAAATCCTACATAAAATTATTCCTCAAACTAATTCTCAATGGAAGAAGGAAGAAATTATAGTAAAATCTCAACTCCAAAGTGAACGTCTGTGTACAAAATTTTCAAAACATGAAGTAGACATGCCCATTGTAAGGGAAAGTTTTCACATAGAAGAATCAAGAAAATGTGCAAAATGTGATCTACTTGTTAACCAAGTTGTTAAGTTGGAAAATAAACTTTTGGAGCTCGAGAAAAGAATCAATGCTATTGGAAAACAAGCATGTATACTCATGAGTATGAGAAGATCATGAAATGTAATGTTATTTTAATAATTTCATAGTCTTTATAGACCATATATAGTAAGGATTTCTATGTGCAACCATTATTGTTAGTGCATGTTCTCAATCTATTATTTCTATCAAGTGAACTATTTGAACATTGTTGTTAAATTCATAATACTATATTATATATAGAAATAACATTACACATATTTTTAAAAGTCCATTCCACCAATTTATTTCCTTTGTTAAGAACTTTAAGTTTTGGTGACATGGTAATGTACATTTATAGAACATTTTGATAAAGTAGCTTATGTCAATGTCACAATCTATAGAGTACTCAAAAAATAAATTCAATGTGCAAGGTTGTCATAAAATTGAACATGTCTTGAATTCTCTTTCATTCATTTGCATTAAAAAATTTGAAACATGTATTTCTCATTCAATCTGCCAATTTTCAAAATTCATTAGTCATTACAGTTGGTGATGAATTCTTGAAAATCAAACTCTTTGAAAATATTATCAACATATGGTTTCTTAATACTTGAGTAATAAAAGTTAAACAATATACTATATATTTTAT
Source organism: Cupressus sempervirens (assembly GCA_028749045.1). Classification (NCBI taxonomy): domain Eukaryota; kingdom Viridiplantae; phylum Streptophyta; class Pinopsida; order Cupressales; family Cupressaceae; genus Cupressus; species Cupressus sempervirens. The sequence goes on from CM053792.1 coordinate 259,640,281, forward strand.
AATGAAACTCTTTATACTTTCACTTGCTTCAAATAGTATAATAGTTAATACATAAATGATAATATAATGAAATACTATGCTCCATAATTCACAATATTCTACATATCTAGTGATATTGGTTCAAATCTAGTATAATAGTTAATGTTTAAATAACATAAAGTTTTCAAATAAACTATCTAATTTAATTTCCAAGGTCGTGAGGGAACATTACATGTCTTAAATTCTCATCAGCCCTTTGAATTAATAACTTTCGAATATGTGTTTCTCACTCAATGTACCAATGTTCTGTTGGAAATTTGGTCAGCACTCCCCTCAGTATATTATTTTTTTCAATATTTTTTATGGTTGTAGTTTGAAAAATATATCAATATTAATAATTAATATTAACAAGGTTTTAAAAAATTTAGGGGGAAAAATGCAATATGGATGAACCTCCAAAAGAAGCCTCTTATAGTGAATCAAATAATATTTCAAGTTTCACCAATGATTATTTGTATAGATTACAAAAAAATTATTCACAAAATTCATGTAAGAGTCTATGAAAAGATATTGGTCTAATGCCTATGAGATCCCAAATATGTTTCAAATCACATTATTATTTTTAGATTCTTATATTTCTTAGATAAATAGAGTTGTTATATGTTTAATTATTCTATTTTATAATATAATAACAATAAAAGATGTTTCTTATTCTTCTAATAAATAGATATAGAAATATTTCTATCGTATAACATGATTATGGAAGCTTATGAAAATAAGCTCTTTTTACTTCCAATTACTTTGAATAGTATAATAGTTAATGTGCAAATTCTTATGTTGGTTCTATTTCTTTGGTTTGATGGAGTGAGCTATGTATTTAGTATTTGGTACTATGTACTAGGTGATTGTGGTGGTTGGATACCTATGCATTTAGGTGAGATGGATCATTTACCATATAGACATTCTTTCATTCCTATTTTTGGAGGCCATAAAGATACCTTCCATATTTGATTGATCAGCTGTTCGAACTTAGTCTTCTCTACCTAGTCATGTTCTATATAGAGGAGGTTCTTCAAATCAACAATTTGGCAATGTTTGCAACTTCATGCTTTAATGTTGTTCTTCATGATTATCTTTTGTTCCTATCTTTTGGAACCTTCCCTATTTTGGAGGCTTCTTTATTCCTTCACTAGTTCTTTTTAACATTATTTCTATCTCTTTTTGGAGTAGGGTTTTTCCCATGTAATTTTCTCTATTTTCTACTCTTTTCAGAGATTTGGTTGTACTTGGGTACCTCATTGGGCCTTGTTGTTGGGACTCAAATTTACTTTTAGTAGTAGTTTCTAGGTTTTAGCTACTCCCTAAGTTTATCTTAAGGGGGAGTTGTTAGAGTAAAAAAGTACTTACTTATTTGTTGAAGTTGATGAAAGATTGACCCCACAGCTCCCAAGAATCAGTTGCACGCAAACACCTGTCACAAAAGAGAGAAGCAAAAATCTATGGAGGTTGGAATTATCAGATCCATAGATTAGACATTCTTGATGAGAAAAAAGAGAGATTGATATTATAAAAAGTGAATGAATGTTTAATTACAAATAGAGATCATCCTTATAAAGGAGATCAAAATCCTAACAGGTAACTAACCTAAGTTACATGATAATAATTAATAAAATATTTTTTAACTATATGCCCAAAATTTAGCTTAAGTAAACTAGAGATAATAAGTGACTCAATAATTAAATTAATATGATTTAATTAATAAGTAAATATTTTATTACTCTAACACCCCCCCCCCCCCCCCCAAGATAAACTTAGGGAGTAGCTAAAAACCTAGATAATACTACTGAAAGTAAATTTGGGTCTTGACAACAAGGCCTAATGAGGTACCCAAGCACAACCAAATTCTTGAAAAGAGGAGAAAATAGAGAAAACCACATGGGAAAAACCCTACTCCAAAAAGAGATAGAAATAAAGCTAAAAAGAACGAGTGAATGACTGAATAAGCCTCTAAACTAGGGAATATCCTAGAAGATAGGAACAAAAGATGATCATGAAGAACACCACTAAAGCATGGAGTTGCAAACACTACCAAAGTATTGATCTGTAAGAACCTCTTTTGTATAGAACATGACCAGGTAGAGAAGATTGAGTCTAAAGATCTAATCAATCAAAGATGGAAGGTATCTTCATGTTCTCCAAAAATAGGAAGAAAATAATGTCTATATGGTAAATGATCCATCTCACCAAAATGCATAGGTATCCAACAACTATAATGTTAGAGAAAAAGGTTAATTTAATTTCATTAATTAAATTACTTTTTCTCTCTTCTTAAGATTTCCCTTTATGCACCTTTTGCATTCTCATTTAATGACTAATTAGCAATTATTAAATAGAATTTACCTTTTAGGTTACCCTTTTTTGGGTTTCGATCTCCTAATATAAGAATAGATCATTTGTAATTATCTTACATCTTTTTGATGCAGGAGCATCTTGGGTGTAAAGGCAATCCTACATCACCCAAAAATATTTCATTTTCAATCTTTTCTATTTTAATAAGGACTAGTAGCTAGGGTGATTACTATTTATGGGAACTTGCTATTTTTAGTAAGTTTGTCATATAAGCTCGGAATGTTCTCATTTTTTACAGGAAGTTCATTTTAGATATATAAGCTTACAATAAAATCTCATTGCTCTAGCTTAAGTATCAGAGAAGTTATCGCATATTTTTGGTGGAAAAATTTGTAGAAAAATATTTAGGCTCACCATTGGAGGCCTTAGAGTGCCCAGTGAGGTCCAAAACTCAACAAAAGCACACTAGTGCAATTTCAAGCCTATAGATCAAGAGCTGGCATTTTCAAAAAGTAGTTATAATAGCCAATCAGAGCAATGGTTTGTGAGTTATGGCCTTTCGAAGTTGGGCTACCTAAAACTTCTAAACTAATTGTCAAAGATGTATTTGGCTAACTTTATATGTTTTGTTAGGGTCTATCGGCCTAGGTATTAAGTTTGACCATCTAAAACCTTCCCAGGTGGCATAAAATTTCCTATTTGAGAAAGATTTGAACATTGTCTAGGACAACTCTAGGTGATATTCATAGCTTGTCTTGTAAATTATTGTAATGAAGGCACCCATGTGGGTTATCATATTGTATTTATGAATTCTGTAATTTCACATTTATGGCACAAATAAGAAGTCCATATTTTGTTCTCACATTTTTTATTGTTTCTTTGTTTCTATTATGAGTTTATGGCATTAAGGGGAGCACCTTGCATCAAGTGGTATTAGAGCTAGAGTTCTTGAGTGTGTGGATAGATTGACGATTGTGAGGTAGATTACACTAGGATCATGGTTTGGGCTGAGTGTGTAGATAGATCACCGATTGTGAGGCAGTTTGCACTAGGGTTTTAGTGAAAGTGCAAAAATGCCTCCACAAAGAGAGTATGACAGAAGAGCTATGGGTGTTACACCTAAGGGTTTCTGAGCCCTTTAAAGGAAAATGCAAGCATTGGAAGAAAAAATGTGAAGAGAAATAAATCTTCCTGTAAGAGATGAACTCAAGGATGAGGAGGAAGTAGAAGAAAATGATGAAGTAGAGGCAGTTCTAAATCTAGAGGAAGAGAGGCTTTTTAGGGCCATCTCCAAGACTGGAAAAATACCTAAGTTTGAGGTTCCCAAATTTTTGGGAAGTTTTAATCCAGAGGAGCTAATTGATTAGATCAATGAACTAGAGGAGTACTTTGAGTATAAAGATATTGATGATCCTAATAGGGTCAATTTTACGAAGGCAAAACTGAAGGGATATGTGAAGATCTGGAGGTTCAATTGGAGCAAAATAGAAAGGGAAAGGAAAAAATCACTAGATGCGATTAGATGAAAGATAAACTAAAGTGATAATTCATTCTTATGGATTATGAGCTTGATCTGTTGAAGAAAATGCAATGTTTGAAGCAAGATAGAAAATCTATTCAAGAGTATACCGAAGAGTTCTACTGAGTTCTCATTAGAAATGGCCATGTAAAAGCTGATAAGGAGAAAGTCATCTATTATCTTAATGGGTTAAAGCCTAGTATTTAGGACAAGATGAGTCTAATTCAAATGAGTAGTATTGAGGAGGCATACCAATTTTCCCTAAGAGTCAAGGAGAAACTGAGCAAGAAGTTTGACAATAAAAACAATGGAAGAGGTTGAGGTGGAAGATCTAGTGGACAATCTTATGGTGGTCGTAATGAAGATCAAAAGAACAAGGATGAGGCTAGAAGTAGAAATCAAAATCAAAGGGGAAAAAATTCCAATTGTTTCCATGTTCAAAACAATAGAGATTAGAGAGGAAGAGGCAGAGGACAAGGATTTAGAAGAGGGGGCTTCGGAGAAATGTTTTCACTATGGAGAAGAAGGGCATAGAGCATATGAATGTAACCAGTGCTAAGGAAGGACATATTGAAGAACAAAAGGCCAGGCTAGAGTTACACATGTTGAAAAAGATGCCAAATCCTCATATTCTAAAGATGCTAAAAGAGGAGAAGTCCTAATTAATCAAAGAGTCCTGCTGAGTGGTGAGAATGAACCTGAGGAAAGAAGGAGCTTGTTTCGCACAAGGTGTAGATGTGAAGATAAGTTTTGTGATGTGATCATTGATGGTGGAAGTATTGAAAAATTGGTGTCAAAAATGATGGTCACCAAGTTGAAGCTAAAGAGGCAGAAGCACCCACATCCATACCATATTTCTTGGGTGTAAGATGACCACAAGGTCATGGTCAATGAGCAGTGCTCAATGAAGTTCAAGATTGGAAGCTACCAAGATGAGGTACTATGTGATATCATACCTATGGACATATGTCATATGTTGTTAGGTAGGCCGTGGTAGTTTGATAGGCATGTTGTACATGATGGGCAAGCAAATACCTACACTCTAACTAAGGATGGAGTGAAACATAAGTTGAAGCTAGTAAAGGATAAAGAAGAAAAGGTATGTAGTGCTGCCAGAATATGTATTGTTGATGGAAAATAGTTTCTTAAAGGTATGAAGCATGAGCATATATGTTTTGCTATAATTCCTAAAGATACTAAAGAAGTAGAAGAGGTACTTGTAGAAGTTGCAGATATGTTGGGAGAGTTTTATGATTTTCTATTAGATAATGTACCTTATGGATTGCCCCCAATGAGCAAGATTAGTCACTAGATGGATTTGGTTCTAGGATCTAGTTTTTCAAACAAGGCAGTGCACAAAATGACACTAGCAAAAAGTGAAGAGTTGAACAGGAAAGTCCATGAGTTTTTGTAGAAGGGGTTGATTCAAGAGAGTCTGAGTCCATGTGTTGTACTAGCATTGTTAGCACCAAAGAAGAATAGAGAATGGAGAATGTGCATAGATTCTCGTGTTATCAACAAGATCACTATTAAGTATAGATTTCCTTTATCGAGGATGGATGATATTATGGAATGTTTGAGCGGAGCTCAGTATTTCACAAAGATAGATTTGAAGAGTGGGTACCATCAGATTCATATCAAAGAAGGTGATGAGTAGAAGACTGCTTTCAAGATAAGGGAAGGACTGTATGAGTGGTTAGTCATGCCTTTTAGGCTAACTAATGCACCGAACACTTTCATGAGGCTCATGAATGAGGTAATAAAAGAGTTTCTACGTAAGTTTGTCATTGTTTACCTACATGATATATTCATCTTTAGTAAGACATTGGAAGAAGCATTTGATTCATATTCACAAGGTGTTTGATAAGTTGAGGGAAGAAAAGTTGTTGATGAACCTAAAGAAGTGCAGTTTTGTAAAGAAAGAGTTGGTGTATTTGGGATTTGTAGTCTCAAGAGAAGGTCTGAAAATGGACCCAGAGAAAGTGAAGGCTATCCTTGAATGGCCTACTCCAAGGAGTGCGACAGAGGTGAGATCTTTTGATGGACTAGCTACATTTTACAAAAAGTTCATAAGAAGTTTTAGCAATATTTGTGGACCCTTGACTAAAACAATGAGAGGGGATAGGAAAGATTTTAAATGGACTGTAGGAGTGGATAAGAATTTTAATCTGTCGAAACAGAAAGTAACTGAGCAGCCTATTTTAGCACTTCCTAATTTTAACAAGGTCTTTCAAGTAGACTGTGATGCTAGTGGTACTACAATAGGAGCTATTTTGAGTCAAGAAGGTAGACCTGTTGCTTATTTTAGTGAGAAGTTGAATGATGCAAAAAGAAAATATTTTGTTTATGATCAAAAAAATTATGCTATAGTTCAAGCATTGAAGAAGTGGAGACACAATCTTCTTCCCAAGGAGTTTGTTTTGTATATTTATCATCAAGCTTTGCAATATTTGAATAGTCAAGGAAAATTGAACCAAAGGCATTTAAAGTGGGTTGAATTTTTGTGGAGTTATACATTTTTTTGAAACACAGGAGTAGGAAGTCTAACAAAGTTGCAGATGCTCTTAGTAGAAGACAACGTTTGTTGACAGAAATGTAGATAAAGGTGGTTGGGTTCAAGGAACTTAGTACTTTTGGTGAAGTGTGCAAGGCTTGTATAGAACCTATTACACTTGATAGGACAAAGTGGTTGGATTTTATGATCTAGGATAGTATGTTCTTGAAAGGAAGCCAGTTGTGCATTCCTAGAAGTTCAATGAGAGAGAACCTCATCAAGGAGAAGCATAGTGGAGGATTGGCTAGACATTTTGGCAGAGATAAAACTATAGCTTTGGTTGCTAAAAATTATTACTGGCCACAGCTACAGCAAGATGTGATGAAGTTTGTACAAAGTTGTTGAGTATGTTAGATGGCAAAAGGAGTGAAGTAGAATATAAGGTTGTATCATCCAATACCTATACTAGAGAAGTTGTGGGAGGATGTCAGCATGGATTTTGTTCTTGGATTATCAAGGACACAACATGGGTATGATTCTATTTTTGTGGTGGTCGATGGGTTTTCAAAGATGACACATTTTATTCCTTTTAAGAAGACTAGTGGTGATGTTCATGTAGCAGAGTTGTTTTCTAGAGAAGTGGTGAGATTACATGGTCTACCAAAGAGTATAATTTCAAATCGAGATACCAAATTCATTGGGTATTTCTAGTGTACATTGTGCAAGAAGTTGAAGACAAATTTGAAGTTCAATTCATGACATCATCCACAGATTGATGGACAGACATAAGTTGTGAATGGCTGTTTGGGAAACTTGTTGAGATGCTTGGTTGGAGATAAACCAAAAGGATGGGATATGATTTTACCATAGGCAAAATTTTCATATAATAATTTTGTCAATAGGAGTACTAGTAAATCACCATTCCAAATTGTATATGGGAGTAGTCCTAGAAATGCTTTTGAATTGAGGTAGTTGGATAAAGGAGAGATAAGTAGTGCTAAAGCAGAAGATTTTGCTGAACATTTGAAGAACGTCCATGAGGAGGTAAGGAAGCACATCATAAAGATGAATACATAGTATAAGGCTAAGACATATGTGAAAAGGAGATAGAAGGAATTTCAAATTAGAGATGAAGCCATGGTTCATTTGAGAAAGGAGTATTTTTTAGTGGGTACATATAATAAGCTGAAGATGAAGAAGTTTGAACCATGGAAGATAGTGAAAAGGCATGATTTTGGAAATGCATATGAAGTGGAGTTGCTTGCTGAATTGAATATTTCACTAGTATTTAATATTTCAGATTTGATTGAGTATTATGAAGGACACGATGGAGATGAAGTTGCAGAAGTTCAATAGAGTATTCTAGCAACTAGTTTGGCTACATAGGAGATTGAGGAGATACTAGATAGTTGTATTGGAAAAAGTACTAGAAACAAAACTTATGAGCAATATTTGGTCAAATGGAAAGGGAGGTCAGTTGAGGATTCATCATGGCTAGCAAAGAAGGAAGTTAACTATCTTGGTTTTCCTTTGAACGCCTGAGATGTGACAAGGTCACTTCTCAAATTACCCTGGGTGTTTGATGCTAGAGCATCCTGGGTGTAAAGGCAATCTTGCATCACCCAAAAATATTTTATTTTCAGTCTTTTCTATTTTAATAAGTGTATCACCTAATTTAGTATTGTAATATGAATACTAACTATTAAATGAAAGCATTAACAATACTAAGCAAGCTAACACTTAAGATAGGACTGAGGATTATCACCACAAAAGGAAGCAAACCAAGAATGGTAGGCTCCTAATGGCATAACACATGATACGAAGGATTTGTCCCTGATTAAGATATGTATGCTCACATGTACGCTCAAGTTTTAGGTGGATGGATGGAGTGGATGAAGAAAGGTTTCAACAATGGATTCATGGAGGTATTTTAGCATTATAATAGTATTTTGGTAGTTTTTAGGCTCTCAAAATAGCATTATAAGTTTGCTTCAAAAGTGGATGATGTTTGTGAAGGGAGAGGCTTCTATTTATAGGCCAAGGGGTAGACAGATGGATGGTCAGGATGCAAGGATGGCAAGATGGTGAGGGAGGGCTAGGATGCACTCAAAGGGGAGCAAATGGATTGTGCTTGTTTGAAGCCAATTAGGAGGTGACACATGTCACAGGGTATTTGGATGTGAGAGGGGTTGAGCCATAAATGGGGATGATTGGGTCATAAATGGAGATGGTTGGGGGGAGAATGAGATTGTTGACTTTGGCTTGGGTCATAAATGTTGGAGGGTGAGGGGAGAATTAGATTGTTGACTTTGGCTTGGGTCATAAATGGTGGAGGGTGAGGGGAGAATGAGATTGTTGACTTTGGCTTGGGTTAGCCAGTCTTAACCCATGTTTATGATTGTGCACATGATTAGAAGAGGATTACGCTTGGATTACAGGGGGATTAGGGGGTAAGTGGCTTAGATTTTATGGGATGGGTTAGTTAGGTGGCTAAGTGAGGTTAGTATGTGTGAATGGGTTGGATTAGGGGTTAGGATAGGGTTTAGGGAGGCTCTTAGGATTTTAGATATTTTATTAAATGATTTATTTAATAAAATGGGGATATAAAATTAAATTGAATAGATTTGAGAATTTATTTAATTTAATAGAGGAATAGGGATTTAATTGATAAATTGATTTTGGGTGATCTTTTAATTTTATCAATTGGACTATAGTTAATTAAATTAAACTAATTAACTAGGGGATGACAATAGATTAATTAAATACTTAATTAATGATGCCTTAGGAGATGACTAAATAGGATTACTTAAATGATGTAATCAGATTTAGGTGTCTACAATAAGGACTAGTAGACGAGGTGGTTACTATTTATGGGTGTTAGTGTAGTTTTTTATTTTTCCTATTTTGATAGGTTTTTCCTACACTTTTAATAATCTCGCTTAGGTTAATAAATCATGTCTTATTAGGTGAATGGTTGTGAATGGTTGTGAGGTGTCACCTTCCTACATGTGAGCATCCATTAGCTATCTTGGGAAGATACCTTGCTATCTTTAGTCCAATAGATGGTTGCTCCTCATTGGTTGGTGTTGCCACCTCCTCCCTCTTCCTAGCCTACATAAGCATGCTACCTGGCTTGTATTTGTATCTTTGGTTTTTGCGTCCTCTTAATGCTATTTTGCTTCTAGCATTTGCATTACTCTCTTGGAGACTAACTCTATGATGCTATTTTGATTTTGTATCATTTGCATTCATAATTTAGATATTTACTCTTTGCACTAGTTTTCTGAGTTATTAATCTTTTCAGATTCTAACATGGTATCAGAGCTTTTCTATGTGCAAGAGTAGATTTTAGTTTCCTTATTTGAGAGATTCGGGGTGGGCAAATAAACTTTATTGTAGTTTTTTGAAAAACGAAGTATGCTCTTCTCTTGCATCTTTGGATGATCCTGAGAATCAGAAAAGTTTTGACAAAAATAATTTTTCTCTGGGGTTTCAATCTCAAATCTGACAACCAACTTGCATATTTGGAGTTTTCAATCAGTTTTGCAAGTTCCAGCATGCCATTGATGGACTTAGGAAGCTGATCCAGCATTTACATGTCATATTCTGGTTGCTGGGGTCATTTTTTAATTTTTGGAGCCGTTTTTTACTGTTAAAGGCGTCTGATTTACACTACAACAACATTTTTTGTACATCAGAAAGAAAAATGCTTTCTGGGTTTTGTTCGTAGCCCCGAAAAACCATCTGGGTATCTTTTAGATTTTACATGCAAGCTGTATATTTTGCAGAATCGAACATGCAAAGCTACAACCACACCCCTCTCCATTGGCAGTCACAGATTTGAACGCAGTTTTCAAATGTCTCGTTCTTGCTCATACAGACTCTGATTTTGATGATTCTTGTTATGAACTTGGCTATTTTTTTGTGCTCTATCCACTAGTGGAGTTGTTTTTTGATTTTCATGCATGAATTCTTTAGAAATTGCAGATTCCCAGCCATGACTATGCACAGTTCTCGTTTTGGAAACTTCGGAGGATCATAACTTTCTCATACGACCTCGTATCGAGGCGATTCTTTTTTTGAAAGTGCATGATTTTTCAAGTAGATCGCAGTGGTGCTATTTGTTTCCTTGATTATTGTGCCCAAGTTTCACTTTTAGCATATTCTCTTCATGAGGAGGCCCTATTAGTTTTTCTTTCGTAACTTGAGCATACAGACGTATTTTTTCGATCCGAAAAATGCGTCAAAAAGCTGGTTCTGAGATGGAGATGATGGTACAAGTTTTTTTGATTTTTGCTATAGTTTGGTTGCCTATTTTGGCAGTCAAAGCTAGATGTTCTATTTTGCCTTTCAAGAGCCATATCTCGCTCATTCGGACTCTTTTCTAGGCTCGCCAGATATCGTTGGAAAGCTGGTTCTGTGAGTTATTCAGTTGCAGAGGTCTTTTATCCAAATTCTACTCCAGATTCTTTCTCCTTTAAGTTTTGCACTTTCGCAGTCTGGCAGATTACTTGGATTCTACAGGTCTTGGAATCTCTTCTTCTGTTCTTTTGGCTCACTCTTCTTTCTGACTTCTGAGCATTGTATGCTTCTATTCTGTTGCATTCCTTTTCCTGTAAACGCACTGAGATAAAGTGCATGCTTTTGCATATCTGGGATCTTGTACACCTTGTGTTTGTTTGTACTTGCACTCAATTATAAAGTGCCATGGGGGGTCATGATGTTTGCCATTTTGTGCTCATCCACCTTTGTCAAGTGAATTTTTCTTCCATGACATTAGCCCATGCAGTGTGTCGATGACACCACCCTTTATCTTGTGCTTGTACTTCTATTGCACTGTTGGTGTTCCTGATTCTTCTTCTTGCTGATTTTTTGGCATTGCATTTCAGTGTTCCTGTCACCCCTTTCCCTGTTCAGCATTATGGGGGGTTCACCTGTTGACTCTATTGCTTCTTTGGTTTGGTTGAGTGATCTACGTATTCAGTTTTTGTTCCTATGTACTAGGCGGATGCAGTGGCTAGGAACCTATGCATTTCGGTGAGATGGTTCATCTACTATATAGACACTCATTCATTCCTACCTTTGGAGGTCACCTCTTTGATTGATTAGCTCTTCAGACTTTGTCTTCTCTACCTGGTCATGCACTATTTCAATGGGGGTTCTAGCAGTTTCTTCTGACAGTGTTTGCAGCTTCATGCTTCGGAGATGCTTCATGCTTTTTTTTGTTCCTCTCTTTGGGACATTTCCTAGATTGGAGGCTTAGTTTCCTTCATCTAGTTCCTTTTCTTGTATTGGGTACCTGATCAAGCCTTGTTGCCAGGACCCATTTTCTTGCTTTCATAGCTTGTGTTAGTGTAGTTTTTTATTTTTCCTATTTTGCTAGGTTTTTCCTACACTTTTAATAATCTCTCTTAGGTTAATAAATCATGTCTTATTAGGTGAATGGTTGTGAGGTGTCACTTTCCTACATGTGAGCATCCATTAGCTATCTTGGGAAGATACCTTGCTATCTTTAGTCCAATAGATGGTTGCTCCTCATTGGTTGGTGTTGCCACCTCCTCCCTCTTCCTAGCTTACATAAGCATGCTACCTGGCTTGTATTTGTATCTCTGGTTTTTGCGTCCTCTTAATGCTATTTTGCTTCTAGCATTTGCATTACTCTCTTGGAGACTAACTCTATGATGCTATTTTGATTTTGTATCATTTGCATTCATACTTTAGCTATTTACTCTTTGCACTAGTTTTTTGGGTTATTAATCTTATCAGATTCTAACAATGGGAACTTGCTGTTTTTAGTAAGTTTTTCATATGAGCTCGAAATGTTCTCATTTTCTACAGGAAGGTTCGTTTTAGAGATATAAGCTTACCATAAAAATCTCATTGCTCCAGCTTAAGTATCAAAGAAGTTATTGCGAATTTTTGGTGGAGTAATCTGTAGAAAAATCTTTAGGCTCACTATTGGAGGCCTTAGAGTGCCCGAATTAGGTCCAAAAACTCGATGGAAGGGCATTAGCATAGTTCCAAGCCTATAGATTAGGAGATGGCATTTCCAAAAAGTGGTTATAATAGCCAATTGGAGCAACTGTTTATGAGTTATGGCCTTCCAAAGTTGGGCTACCCAAAACTTCTAGAATAATTGTCAAAGATGTATTTGGCCAACTCTATATGCTTTGTTAGGGTCTATCAGCCCTAGGTATTAAGTTTGAGTATCTAGAACCTTCCCAGGCAACATAGAATTGCCTATTTAAGAGAGGCCTGAACATTGTCTAGGATAACTCTGGGTGATAGCTCGTAGCTTGTCTTGCAAATTATTATACTGAAGGCGCCCATGTGGGTTAGCATATTGTATTTATGAATTCTGCAATTCCACATTTGCGGTGCAAATAAGAAGTCCATATTTTGTTCTCGCATTTTCTATTGTTTCTTTGTTTCTGTTATGAGTTTATGGTATTAAGGGGAGTACCTTGCATCACTTTTTCATTTCTGAGAATACAATTTGCATATTTTCAGAGAAAACCCTTGCGTCCTCATATTTTTCTGCTCTAATACCATGAAGGATTTGAGCAATACGCAATATAAATCCACAAAGCCTAATGAATACCTACATGTAAAAACCATAAAAAATTTGAGCAATACACAATATCCACCTCCTCTTAAAGGGGGTAAATCAAAGCCAAAAAGACCAAAATGTGCCTATTGTAATAATCCTAATCTTGATGAGTCACATTGCTATGAGAAGAAGTTAGATGGCTATGCCAAACAGGTTTTAGATTTGACAACTCTCCTTTAGAAGAGCAATATTGACATTCCTTCTACTTCTCACAGACCTTCATCATCATCATTTTAGTCAGATGGTAAAGATATAGGAAAGGGTCATGCACTATGTGCAAGTACTATTCCTCATTCTTCTAGATGGTTACTAGATTTAGGTGCTTCACACCATATGGCATCTTCTTAAGATTTGTTCTCTTCTTTTGAGGCTTCTCCTACTCCACACATTTTGATAGGGAACAACATTGTTATGACTGTATGTGGGAAATATTCTAGTGACATCGATGATGGTACATTTCATGATGTACTTTCTGTTCCATCTTTGTCTTCTAACCTTCTCTCTATTTATTAGATTACACATAGTGGGATAGGGAAAACAGTTGAGTTTACATAGGATTTAGTGCACATCAAAGATAGTGAGACGAACAATATTATTGCTATAGGGAATGTTGATCATGCATCCTGCCTATATTCCTTCTCATATTTTGGTCCACCATCTCCACTATTAGAGACTCGCTCTCTTTTTTTGCAAGATTCTTTAAAGGTGAAGTTAGGTTGCTTGAACTCATGTGTTGTTCCTAAGACCAATGTTGTGACTTCTACATCTCCACCTCCTATTCAGATTTCATCTCTTGCATAGGATTACTCTTCAACATTGCCTACTATTGTAGCTCCAGTCATCAAGCCACCTACTACAGTTGTTGATGATATATCAGAGGACACAAATCTCCTCTAAGATGATAGATTCAACACACATGTTATTCCACCGTCATTGGAGATTCCATTTCAAGATTCTCATACTTTCTCCTTTGAGCATCAACTAGGACTTCTAGTTGCACCTTACATACATGGGTTTTATCATCCTTGTCCAGTGCCTTTGTTTCCTTCAAATTGGAGCCACATTGGTATATTCATCAACACAAGAGTTCCGCCATCTTGGGAGGTGCTATGGAGTCTCAAGCTTCTATCATGGAGGCTTTCATTGTACTTATGGTGTTTAGAGATACTCTTGAGATGTTTCATTTATGCATTCTTTTCTATCACTTTTTGAAGTAGAGTTTTTCCCACTGGGTTTTCTCTATTTCTTTGTTTCATAGAGATTTATTGTGATTGGGTACCTCATCAGGCCTTGCTTTTGGGACCCAAGTTTTCTTTCAACATTGCATTGTAGTTTCCTTTCTCTTTCTACATTGTTGCTCATCTTAAGGGGGGGTGTTAGAGAAAAAGGTTAATTTAATTTCATTAGTTAAATTATATTTTCTTCCCTCTTAAGATTTCCCTTTATGCACCTTTTTCATTCTCATTTAATAATTAATTAGTAATTATTTATTAGCATTTACCTTTTAGGTTACCCTTTTTCAAGTTTTGATCTCCTACTATAAGGATAGATCGTTTGTTATTATCTTACATCTTTTTCATTTCTGACAATACAATTTTCATACTTTTTAGAGAAAACCCTTGCCTGCTCTTGTCTTTTTCTTCTCTATGATAAGTTTTTACATGTAGGTATTCGTTGAGCTTTGTGGATTTGTATTGCGTACTACTCAAATCCTTCATATAACTGCCTAGTACATAGGATCAAATATTGAATACATAGCTCACTCCATCGAACTGAGAAAGAAATAGAGCCAACATTACCCCCCTATAATGCTAAGAGGTAAGATAGGAACACTAAAATTGAATGTAATATCTCCTACATAAAGAAGAATTCGAAACATCAAGAGTGCAAAAGAAGTACAAACACTTGCAATAGCACACATCGTCGACACATCATGAGGATAATTTCGTGGAAGGAACATTCACTTGACAAAGGAAGATGGTAAATATGGCCAACATGAAACCCCCCAATGCACTTTATAATGTAGTGCAAGAATAACAAAACACAAAGATGTACAAGATCTTGAAATGCAATAGAGTGGCACTTTATCTTAGTGCATTTGCAAAAAGACTACAAAAGGATGTCAACAAAGATCAAAAGAGACATAAGGTTGATAAAAGAGATAATACAACCTACTAAAAATCATCTGAAGCAACAAAATTGATCTCCAAACCTAAAATAACCAAGATATCCACCAGAATGCAAAAAACAAAATTGAATGGGATGTGCATAGAGTAGAATCTAGAAAATAGAATGCCTCAAGATATGTCTCTCGGAGTGCAAAATAGAACCTCCAAATTTGACTGCATAAACTAGCAACTAGACAACATCAAAAGTATAAATAAATTGCATTATCATGAAGGGCTTAGAATCAGCTCTTTGAGAATATCTTGTTTGTGAAAAATGGAGTCTGGATGAACAAGTTATGACTAAAAAAACCACATGTAGGTCAAAAAAATGCTGGAAGGGCAAAATAAATTTTTATTGCCTCAAGATTCATGCCAAATGCTTTGGAAAGTGTTCCCACTAGTACCAAAAATTACCTCAAGAAGCATTTTAGTTCCATACCAAAGATGTCTCGATTTGAGTACCATAAGTTTGATTCACGTGCCAAAAATCTTGATTTGTGTGCCAAAATATCTTTATTTGCATGCAAAACAATCACAATTTTTCAAGAAGAAAATCCTCGACTTCCATACCAAAAAACATCAATTTCCATGCCAAAAAAGCACAAAATCACTAGCTCGAGAAATGTGCCCAATCTCTAAGCAATATAGTTTTGCCTCAGATTCCAATTGTGTCCAAATTGGACAATTGTTTGAAAATAGTGGTTTTTGGGCACTCTAAGCTCAATAGTGATGTTCGTTTGGGCTCAAAGTGCACCAAAAAATGGTGACCCCCTAGATTTAATAAAAAAACTTTTAAAAATGAATCCCTCTGAAAAAGAAAACATAGATCTGAAAGCCAAGTCAAACTTCTGATAAACAGAATAGGGGCATGAAGATCTAGAGCTTTGATACCATGTTGAAGTTGATGAAAGATCAACCCCACAACTCCCAAGAATCACCTATATGTAAACACCTGTTGCAAAAGAGAGAAGCAAAAAGAAATGGAAGTTGGAATTGCTAGATCCATAGATTAGACATTCTTGATGAGCAAAAAGAGAGATTGATATTATCAAAAGTGAATGAATGTTCAATTACAAAGATAGGTCATCCTTATAAAGGAGATCAAAACCCTAATAGGTAACTAACCTAGGTTGCATGATAATAATTAATAAAAGAATTAATTATTATATGCCCAAAGTTTAGCTTAAGTAAACTAGAGATAACAAGTGAATTAATAATTAATTCAATAAGATTTAATTAATAAGTAAATACTTCATTACTCTAACATAAATGACAAGAGTTCTAAAATACTATGGTCCATAATTCACAACATTCTATATATCTAGTAATTTTGGTTGAAATAGTATAATAGCTAATGTTTAAATGATAGGAGTTGTAATAAACTAACAAATTTGTCTACAAAAACTATTGTAGTATAATATAAAGTGGTTCAATGTAGATGAAACACTAATAAGACATTTTTTTTAATCAATGTAGGCTGTCACATTGAACCACTAGCAAGACATTGTTTTTTTATCAATGCAGGTCGCCGATTAATTTCATTGCATAAGTATGTCTTCCTTTTCCATGCCCTCTATCGAATGGGATATAATTAAAATTTAAAACACAAATATCTACATAGTATATTTGAAACAAACAAACAAACAAGTACCATTTGCAATATAGATCAATCCAACAAATCTAACAAGGGCAAAATATCTCTATGAGTTATGTAAGCATCTTCCATTTAATCTTGTCATTGTAATCCTCTATTCAACATTGTTGGTTTTTTTGACGATGTTATACTCTATGACAAGGCAAAGGTCAATTTTCCTTGGGATGTGGCTATCCTCCCTACAAATTGTACAATTGACCAATTTTCAAAAAATAAAAAATATCGTAGTTTTTTCCAAAAATTTCAGCATTTGATCTTAATGATTTGCATAGTTTGTAGTCGAAAACAACAATTTTTTTAGAAATCTATATTCCATTCATATAAAATTTAGAGAATGCTTGTGTTAGATTGTTATATATCAGGAAAACTATATAAAGCAATTTAGTAGAATACTTCATATTAACTTGTTTTCTTTGTCTTATTTTTCATTCTTTTTAATACTGTCGTCATTTTTTGACTCTACCTATGTCTCAACTTCTGCCATTTGCAATTCAAGTTGAATGGTTTGAGAATTGGAAATGGAGTTTTGATTTTTAATTTAGGGAAAACTTCTCATAGTAGGATTAAGAGGGCATAATTTTGTAAACAGTAAAGGGTCTCCTTAAATTTACCAAAATCAATGGATTTTTCACACTCATTTCTCCTAGATTTCCAAACTCTAAAATTAGACCAAGAAATCTCTGATTATGCACAAAATTTCCCCATCCCCACCCATATGCTAGTCCTTTACTTGTAAACAATTTTAGAATCTATTGATGCCCATTTGGATGATGGAAGACCATATTGGCATCAACTTCATCTATGATATTTGGAACAAATTCAACAAGAATACACAACAACAGAGTAAACAATGATAATAACAAATGAACTCTCAAGAATAGTTTAAACAAAATAATGAAATTTGCATGCATTCTAGTAGTCTTTAAGAGAAATCTCCCACCAAAACTTTGAAAAAATAAGAATGCCCATAGGAACTTTTTACATCTTTGATTTTTGTTTGATTGTTGAGCATTCATTACTTGTAGTCTTTAATGTGTTCCTCTATAATGAATTCAACAGAACAATCCACAAAAATTATAGAAGCAATTAGTTATTTCTCTAATGCCATGTTTAAAATACAACGCAAGCTTTAAAATCATAGATAAGCCATGTGCACTTAGTCAGACTGACATCTATTGCTCTAACTATATGCATAATTTGTTCTAGTCAAATTTTAAGTTGATTTTGTTTAAAAGAAATTGCAATGTATCAACATTTGTTGCATTTATCCATGTTATTGTAATTGTAGCCTCACAATTTGCCTTTTATGAAAATGGATCATTAGAAATGTTGTGTTATTGGATGTTAGTTCACACCACTTACAAATTATAGTTATCAATAAATTATTCAAATTATTACAAATATTTACCTCAATAAAATTGTTATATAGAATCTCTGATAAATTAGACAATACATTGTTTAGGAAAATATACAATAATAGCTTATATATTCTCGCTCTCAGCTTAAGGAGTTACGGTTGTTGACTCTTAATTTGTACCTCCCTTGCAAGAAAAAAATAAATCTAAACCATTTGTATTATAGGTTGTATCTCCGTCGCATACACATTGTTTTATAATATTGTAACTTTGAAAACGGTGTGCATTACTGTCTTTAATTGCTTAAAAAATAAGATAAACTAGAATAAGTATCCCTCCAATTTCATTTATTCTACCAAAAAATTATACAAATAAAATATATAGAATTAATTAAATCTATCGTTAAAAATAATTAACAATTATGGATAATTGATTATTAGATTAACTAGATCAAATTGTAACTGTTAAAAAGAAAAAGAAAAAACTAAATAAAACTTTTGGCAGGAACTAGACACTTTGCGTCCTTGTTAAATACAAGAAGGCAATTGTTTAATACATACCTAATTAGAAATTCTAACAATTTTAGCTTGCCAAATCTTAGTAAAATCAATAATGTTGTGACATTTTATGTTGATAAGTAGGAGATAATTTCCACAACAAGTCAAATTTTGATAATGCTATCAGGATTTAACTATGTGATTTTTGAGTCAAACTCATTGACCCATGTATCATGAGTAGTGATTCAACATGTATCCATCTCTCATGATAATAAATGGAACACTTAGCACTCATTGGATCTAAGTGATTCACCTAGATCCAACAACATTATGACACCGAACGATAAATATTGTCAATACTTTGCTGCAAAAATTAACAGGCCATTGTCAGTTTCAGCAGAGAGAAGTCGCATGGGAGCTTTGAGTACTCGCAAGGGAAAAACCCAATCACAGGATTTTTCTGGGCAAACCCAAGTCGATTAATGTGCACTCTTGTGACGATTATATTGAATCTGTTGATATTTAATGAAAGCAAGGCTTTGATTGATAATGTATTCATAATTTTTAATAATGTCGATAAAACATATTGAGATGGTAGTGAAAATAAATTTTATAAATAGTTTTCTACGTTTAAAAATGACAATGCAAGTTACAAGCTCCCCCTCTCAAAATGTATAGAAAGCTCTGTGCCACAAAAATCAATCATTTTTTCTTCCATTTGTCAAATCCGCTTTAAATATTTTCACCGACTTCTTCAAAACTGATGATAGTCAATGGCAGTGCAGGATAGATTGTATTTATATCACACAAAGTAAAATCACATTTAGTAAATGCAAAAATGGCTCTTTCATATAAATAAGCATTTGAAGATATGTGCTTACATTCAACATTGCAGGGACTTAAGCTCAACAGAGCTCTTTTTTAAGAGTTTTGCAACTGATCTTGATTGGTTAAGTGACTTGTATGAATTTAAATGCTATTAGTCCCCAAAATTGTTTAGATTTTGTTTTGAAAAAGTAAAATTAAGTTTGAACCAAAAAAAAATCAATAGATAGAAAAAAGAATGATAAAATTGTAAATGAGGGACGTCACCAATAAGACTACATATAAGATTTTTTTTTTCATCTCCATGACAACATGTTCCAATCACATTTGGGCAGATTCATTAGGCACAAGAACAGTGGAATGGAGCGGCACTCGGATTTACCCACAATTTACAAGATTGCCCAATACAACAATACGATATGGTGCAATCCACATGGCGCAAAATTCTTTCTGATCACTTCGGAAATAAGGTCCAGCTATAGAAATTCTGCAAGAAACCAGAGATTTCCATTTAACAATTCTCCGGAAAGGTCAGGAATGTCTTCACACCACTCATCAGTTTCTTGAACTTCTTGTGGAGTTTTTGGGGGCATAAAATTGCAGACTTGTACAGGTGATTGCGTGTTAATGGTTTCCTTCAGACCTCCAATTGTATCAGATTCTGTTGCCTCAGATGTTGTAGCTATTTTAGGGCATACTACATTCTGTCTCCTGGATCTCATATTTTGAAGCCATTCTGCTGCTGATATAAGACATTCCCAGGCATTGCTGAAAGGATCTGCAGATGCTGCAAATGAGGCTACCAAATGTTCAGCAAGCTGTTTTCCCTCCGTCTCACTTGCAATCCTGTAGACGTTGCTCAATCAGATCTAAAGAATTCAAATCTCACAATAAATCTCTCAAAAGCTATTGATATTGCTTTCAAAATAGTTTTGTTCCAGGTTTTTAAAACTTTTAGGTTAAAAATGTTAAGGAAACTTTGAAAACTTTTAGGTTTTTAGAACTTTCTTCATTTTCCCTCCTGAATTCCCTATTAACATAAAATATCAAGAGCAGAAGCCTCACATACCTTGGCTTGAATCTGCAACCGACAATGTTACCTCCTTTATATTGTGGTGGAAAAGGTGGAAAGGGCGGTATGTTTTGAAAGCCCGTTCCAATCCATTGTTTAAAATCAAAGCTGAAATATGGATCAACAAGTTTTTGATGTCGGGTTTTGAAGGCTTTGTTTGGGAACATACCCATATCTTCTTCTGCTATGACCTACATCAGGGGTGTCTAGGCTGTCATTTTTCATTTATAGCCCTATCAATTGAACATTTCTATGGTTTGTAGGTAATAGATATAATTTAAAGTTTTTCTTTGAATCTCGGATGCTTAGGCATCTTACCATAGAATGCCCCAACGGTAATGGATGAAGAACTTCTCCCCTCCTCACATTTAATGAGTCTAAGTAGGCTTTAACAACTGCATCACCAGCAGGACCCCTCTTCTTTTTGCATTTGTTGCACTGCATGAGTACAAATTTGACAAGGGTTAGGATAATGCAAGCTTTGGAAGTTGAAGTAATAATAAATGTATCGGCCTTCAGGTAGACTAGATTTACCTCTGTTCTTCGTGGATAATTCACATTATTACACTGGGAATCATCACAAACCCAATTCCCATCTTCGAGGGCTCGAGGCTGTCTTCTTCTGTAAACACCATTTTTTTGATCAGCTGCTCCTCGCATCCTGTCGGGGAACAAGACTGAGAATTTCATTTGCTAAAATTTCATCAACAGATCCTAAGGAGACAAAATTATGGTCAAGTGTTTAGAATGATACAATATCATAAATTAAATTTTGCTTTCTTAGAGTTATTTAAACCTTAAAAAGCTTAATTGTATGTTTTTTTTATACAAGTAGGCATCCTCGCAACCTTGTCCATTGACCAGCAATCTGTGCGGTTTCAAGTGTAACTATATGTTGTAATGGTCAAGTTGTAGAATTGCTGTTCTTCCATCAAAGTTCAAATGCTGCTGCGGTACCACTATTGAATTTTAAAATAGAAAAAAGTCCTCCATTTGTAACCTCATACGACTTACAGTTTTGAGGCAGAACACATTTATGTAAAGTGAGAAATCAAAATTTTGGATTCCATGTTAAAAACATCAGTAGCACCAAGTGCAATTAAACAGAGTTACATGAGAGTTTGAACGGTTACTGCTGTAGCAAAGAGACACTGTTACATAAATATATTCTAATAACGCTACATAGTGTTGGCAAAATGTTCAGCGCTTTCCTCAGAATTTGTGACAAGAGCTTACCCGCTTCTTGTATATTATAAGTTGAATGGTTGTTGATCCATCAAGAAACTAATTTAAAGATCTTTCAAATCCCAGAAGGAAAGACATGTTCTTAAATATATTACATGAAAGATACTAGAAATAAGAATATTTATAATCCAAATATAATGGATTGATTGCAGGAATCTTTGATGAAGATAGAATACCACTCCAAGGTAAGATTGCATGGAGATCCTTACAACATAGTATCAATCAAATCGATGAATTTAGCAGCCATTTGATCCTTGAAGCACTATAATTATCTTCTTCTCCGAGACTTGTCAGATTTTACAGGTAAGACAATTTGTTAGGTTACTCTCAGGCAAGACATCAATTTGGTGTACAAGACCCTTATACAAGCTTTCCTCAAGGCAAGAAGTATTTTTCAATTTGTCTTATACAATGTTCAAAAAGCCCTCACCATTCAAACCAGGGAGACCTTTGCTATGGAGTAACTTAACCCTGATCATTTGGTCAAGATAGACCAGTAAATACCTAAATTCAGGATTTCGATAACTGGTAGATTCAACCTTGTCTTCCAACAGAAGATGGCCCATAGAAACTCATAAACTTTGCCTTGAAAAATTCTGAATTAGTTTTCAACAGAATAACTTGGAAAACTCAATAAAAACCTTATATATCTGTGACCTGTGTGCGTCTCTGATTGTGCTTTTAGGCCATGAAGAAACCAGAGTTCCATGGACAAAACAGAAGCTAACAAAAACCAACTTTTTTTGAGCCATAACATATCAAAATGCATTTCTTAACATCATCTGATCACGACAGCACAATGAAGACGAACAATACTCATCAATAATGAGCATGCATTTCTTAACATCATATGATCATGACAACACAATAAACAAGAATAATACTCATCAATAATAAGCAAAAGCCGATCAAGGACGAATAGGATTACCTGTAGTGATTTGCATACTTGGCCATTTGGGATGATATTCCAGAGACCAAACAAGGAGGAACAGAATACAAAAGGAGCAGCTGCAGAGTTATGGATGTTATAAACCTATATAGTGTATATACCTCAGAGAAGGGGAGGAGAGGTCTGAGGGTCAATGAGTCTGAAAAACTCAAAGAAGCCCTCAAACAGCAGTGATGAGAATGTGGTTGTTCATGTCTTATTTAACATACCAATTTTCTGAAGTTGGGCAGTTAGTGACAGTTAAAAAACAATATCATTATGCTTTGTAATTTGGCCCCCACAGTTAAAATAATCCCTTCTTGTTATTAAAACCAATATCCTGTCTTTGAGTTGGGTATTTTACAGAATTAGTTAAATCACAAATGGAATTCTTAGAACCATTAAACACATCTGATAAACACCGGCAAGTTCGCCGGGTGATCCTAAATTGCACTGAGATGAAATGAACAACATGGAAACGATCTCAGAAAAAATATATTTGCAGGATCTAGATTATAGTGATGATGAACAATGACTTATTTGCTGCCATCTTATTTCTTTCCATGAATTACCGTCTCCACAGCATGGCTTGCAGGGGCACCGTCTCTCCTTTACCTCGGTCATATTTCCCAGCATGGCCCCCAAAGAGGTTGAGATTGATATTCAAATACATAGGTTTTTTGTAAAATAGATAATTTCGTTACTTATAAAAATGACATTAATCTTCTCTATTTTTTTCAACATAAACATAAATGTAGGAAATAAATTATAAAAAATTATTAGTCTATTTGTATGGCTTTGGCTTTTACACGATCCATAGAGAAGGCTTAAGTCTTGGGTATTTGCTCTCCAAGATCTTGGGTTTGGATCTCAAATTCGGAGTTAATGACTACATTTGAAGAGCTCACCCCTTGCAATAATTTTGAGTTTAATAATTTAATAACCATGTGTATTCATCTAGCTTGGAAGTGCTAATCTAATTACTTTTTCATTTCTCATAGTGACAACAACTCTATGTCATTGCTTATGTTTACACCATCACATTCCTTTGGAAACCCTTCTACATTTTCATGAGATACTGTTGGTCATTTTTGCCTTCCTGCCAGAATCACCAAAGAATTCAACGTAGTAACGTTCACAAGTTTTAAATATCCAAATATTCAAAAGGGGCACAGAATACTTTATGCTAACCTTATGATATTTCTTCCCTGTGCATTTTAATGTTCCTGCGGGCCTGCAAGTCTCCATCGTTGGATCGAGAATGATCAACGGTTGGCGCTATCTCGCTATGGAAAGCTACGAGGATATTATCCATAGTGACATAGTGCCTCGGCGACGCGTGGAACAGATGACATCATGGGCTTGCCCTTCTCCAGTAATATTAAGGCTCATCCTTGGTGGCAGCTGTCAGGTGGGTCATAGTACAGTGGTGATATTTCATTGGTCCACTCAGCCAACTCGGTGTGCAGTCGTGCAATTTTGTTGATCACCATAGATCTAAGAAAAATCGACAGTGGGCGCTATCTCGCTATGGAAAGCTGTGAGGATATTACCCATAGCGACATAGCGCCATTGTGCCACATGGATCAGTGGGGCCAGGTCATGCCAAGATGAAGATGCCAGGTTGTGCCAAGTGGTTGCCAAGTGTTTTATGGGCTCGAAATTTTGAGAAGGCAAGCGTAGTATTATGAGGATCTTCCACGATCATTGATCTCATGGAGATCAACGATCGGCGCTTTCTTGTGAGATGAAACTATGAGGACTTGTCAGACAGGTGGGCATGTGGCCAATGTCTTATTGGTTGGTATACTGATAGGTTGGATCCATCTTGCTCATCGCCAAATCTCAAAAAATCAACGGTGGGCGTTATCTCGCTATGGAAAGCTGCGAGGATATTACGCATAGCGACATAGCGCCTCGGCGATGTGTGGCAGGGTGGGGCTGAGTGTTATAAAATCGTAGGGATGGTACTAGATTGGGCCAAGTCGGATGCCAAGTGTGCTGATGTTGGTTTGTGGGCTTAGAAGTTTTAAGGGTAGAGCGCAGTAATACGATGAGTCTTCATGATCGTCAGATCAGTCTGGATCCATGGTGGGCGCTATCTCACTATGAAAAATTGCTTGGAGGATATGCATAGCGACATAGCGCCTCAATGACACGTGTCCCAGTGGGTCCAGTGGAGGCAGTAATGGTTAGATGCGCTAGCAGTTAATATGACCGTCGCAGTTGGAGTTTGAGGAATTGGCGCAGTTAGTAAAGAAAGATTGGTCAACCTCGAGAAGACCTTGTGGGGTGGCAAAGTGAAAAGAGATCGTTGGTCCATATGGCTCATTCTGGTGCCAGGGTTATGTTGACCTGTTGACCATGCTGGTTCATGAACTGGGAACAGGGGATATCGAGTTTTTTGCATAATCCGATCTTATGATCGATTCCAACCACCCTAGAGTAAATATGAAACAAAGAGGAACACTCTACCTCCCGATCCAACCTATCTACTTGGTCAGAGCATAGTTATGGCACCATTTCTATCTTTTCGAGGCCCTATTTTAGTTAAAAATCAAATTTCATGGTACCAAAAAGCTATATCTAGATCATATTTTCTCCATAATTATTCTCTGCAGGACTTAATGGCAAGTTGTTGTGAAGTAATTAAAGTTGGAGGACATCCCAGTTATGCCTGAGCTATAAAGGCAAAATTTTATGAATTTTGTAGGGTCGACCTTTCTCTGTTTTCTCTGTTATTGCTCTGCAAATTCTCAGTGTAAATTCCCCTGTGCCTCTGAACTATATGATTTTCTGCCTTATCTCTTTCAGCCATTGGTATGAAAGTGCAAGAACTCTTTACTGGTGTTTTGTAGAGATCTATGATCTGCATGATTGTATCTCCTTGGCCTATGAATGATAATATAAGTGAATCTCTCTTTCCTTGTGTCATTCATCTTGGTCTTCTGATCTGCATGTGATTATTAGATTAAAGCAAGTCTGAATGTGTATATCCTTAGTTTCATTCTAGTTCAATAGTGCATATATGGGCAGAGACTGGTCCGAACACTCTATTTTGGTGCATCACCTCTTTAGATTAGATTAGGTAGATTTGCTTTCATGCTCTCCTTCTCCCTTTTCCTCTCCAAGAGTAGTTAGGTGCACCCTGATAGTAAGAGGAAGCCAGCCTTCTCCGAAGACTCAACCTCATAGTTCAAGTCCCACAGCTTGGAGGTTGTTTTCATGTTTCACTAGTTTGTCCTCATGCATAGGCTTTAGACAAGGGTGCAAACCTCAGTGACAACAGTTTTTGGCACACCCGGTGGGACAACTTTTCAGAAAATTTCAAGCCTACTGGTGTCAAAAGGAAGATTTCAAGATCAATACTAAGGAGATAGTACTGGCTTTGGTGTTCAAGCCTTCAAGAGGCTCATTCTTCAAAGTACTTGGCGACTCTAAGCTTCAAATACATATCTAGTTCCAGAGAAAAGTTGCAGTGATTTATGCCCAGAGCTAAAACAAGGGCATCTTCTAGAGGTAAGTTTCAGTATCAAGAGCTTTCATTTTCAAACCCTAGAAGAAGGAGGACTATAATATCTTTATCACCAGTTAGGAGTGCAATAGTAACAAATACACCTACAAGATCTATCTCTACTCCTCCTATTGTTAGATCTCAGCCTAGACTACCATCAATACATATCAATAGATCACTTGTCTATATGGCATTTCCTAGAGCTCATACTTTTGCCACCTTTAATGGTGGAAGCCCTCTCTTATTAGCCCAAAGACATGACATACCAGTAGCTGCCCTCAAAAGTATACCAGAGTTTATTGGTGAAACTTCTATCTCTCCCTCAAAACACATTCAAGAGGTTGCAAATGTCTACAATATCCATGGTATTATAGAGGATGATGTTGCAGTTAGGCTCCTAGCCTCATCCTTGAAATGAAAAGCACTACAATGGTATAGAGGTTTAGCTCATGTTCTATAACAGATTGGGATGGATTAGGAGCAGGATTGTGCAAACATTTTGAGGATAAAAGTGACTATTTGTCACTTTTAGAGCAGTTGACTACTATAAAAAAAGCCCCCCATGAATGTATGACTGATTTTAATTATAGATTTCAAAAGACATGGGATATAATACCTACTTTAGTGAAGCCTACCCTTGGTAATGCCTTCTTGCATTACCTTAGAACTTTTAACAGTGATATTGCCACTACAATCCAAACTATGGGAGGAGATACCTTGCCTAATGCTTATGAAATAGCAATAAAATCAGAGAACATCCTAATACAAGGAGGTAAACTAGCTCCAAGGCCTCCTATGTCTTTCTTCCCTAATGTTCCAAATCATCAACCAGCAATGGCTCCTCTTCCCACAACTTCTACATCACAATCCCTTGTCCTAGTCCCTCAAGCTTCCACATCTTCAAATGGGATAGATGAAATCAAAGAAATGATGCAATCTCTGGTGCAGAACATGGATAAAAGAGAAAAGAACCTAGAGAAAAGATTGCAAGATTATGGGAAGAAGCTAGAGGATAACTCCTCTATGATGCAGAAAGTAAGCAACAAGGTGGTGACTTTAGAAAGATAGCAAGCTCAAGGTAGTAAGCCTCATCAATTGCAATATCAAACTCCAAGCAGTGGTAGGCCTCCAAATTCTAATCATTGGAACAATTCTTTTGATCAGAGTAGGCAGGGTGGCCATGCTTCAACCTCAAATGTAAACCAAAGTAGGGCCATAGTCCCTCAAAACAATATGGCTCAAGATCAAGATTTTTTTCCCTCCTATAACTACTCCTATGCCTATTGTATGTGTCAAAAGGCTAAATATTTTATGGCTTTGACAGTCCAAGAACCTGCAGCAAAACCATCATACAAGGAGGACCAATTTAAAGATACCTCAGATATGCAAAGACAGGGTGATTGCTCTTTTATGAATCATCAGATGGAGGAGCATTGTAATGTAAACCAGGATTCCATTGCTCATAAAACTAGAAGCAAAAGAAGAGCTATGGAAGATGCTATCCCTCCTCCTAAGTAGGCCTCAACTTCAAATGCAATATCTCATGAGCAAGAAGCAAATAATCAATCAAGTGCCTTTCAGCAGCAAAGGCAAAATAATGGCAGAAAGGATGCAAGTGATCCTCAGGTTATTCCATCTCAACCTCATACAATTGTAGCTCCCAAAGCTTCTACCAAAGCACCTGCTATGCCATTCAGTGTGGTAGAGAAAATGAAGAAGACAAATGTGAATATCTCCATGTGGGATGTTGTTGCTACTATACCCATGCAAAAGAGGCTGCTGCAGCAAGAATTGGAAAGAATTAAACCAAAGGATCAGACACTCAGCATGGAAAGTGCCACAAGCCTAGTACAACCATTAAGGGAGGTAGAAACAAGTATAAAGGTTAGACCTCCTCCATTCTATGTTTCTCTAATTATAGGGGGCAAACTAGTCCATAATTGCATGATTGATTTAGGGGCTAGCAGTTCAGTGATGCCTAGGTGTATTGTTGATGCTTTGGGAATGAAATATGAGCCCAATGTTAGGGATGTATTACAGTTGGATGGTAGTGTATATGAGAAATATGTTAGCAAGTAATACTAATCTATCAAAAGAACAAAGCATTAACTAGCATAAAAGACATAACATATATGAGAGACAAAGTGAAACCCTCAAATGAGAATATGAGCCATGGAATGGCTCTCCCAATGAGGATAATCACTTGATTTAGGGATGAGTCTAATGGATTAGTTTGGGATGTATGCTCAAGCTTCAAACTAGCTTCAATGGAGATTTTTGAGATTTTTGGTGTGGATCCATGCAAAAGTATGGATTTGGCTTCAAAATGGCATTATAACTTTACTTGATGGATTGTGATTAAATGGCTTGGGAGAGGATTCCTTAAATATGCAAAGGGCTTGAGGGATCAAGGGCTAGGATGCAAAGATGGGAAAAAGCTTATGGAGGGCTTAGATTGCATGAGAGGAGAGCACATGGATTGTGCTTCCTTACAGCCAATCAGGGAGTGACACATGTCACAGGGTGAGAGGATGGAAGAAAGGGGAAGGATGAGTCAACAAAGGAGGCTCAAGGGATAATATCTTCATAAAGACCCTTCATTATGGCTTGTAAGAGCTTGTAAGAGTCTTTATGGCTTTTTGTAAGAGCATTCATTGTTGGGTGGTTGGGATATTTTGAGGGGAGTTGAGATTGTTGACTTTCCTTGGCTTAAGAAAGTCTTAAGCTTGTTTAGGGAATGTGACAACATTAGGGGGTGGATTAGGCTTGGGTTTAGGATTATATTAGGCTTGTTAGAGATTTGCAAGTGGATGGCATTCATGAGGGTGGGTGAGTTAGTGACTAAGCTTAGTTAGTATGGGTGGATGGGGTGGATTAGGCTAAAAAGAGGGTTTAGGAATAAGTTAGGGGTTATTAGATTTGAGGGTTTTATTTATCAAATAGGTTTATTTAATAAATGGGGATTTTGGATTTAGATAGAAGAATAGGATTTAATTGATAAATAATAGGTTATTTGATTTATCAATTAGGACTATAGATAATTAATTAAATTAATTAGCTAGGGGATGGCAAAGGATTAATTAAATAAGCATTTAATTAATGATGCCTTTAGAGATAACTAAATAGGATTACCGAAGCAATGTAATCAAATTTAGGTGTCTACAGGTAGTACTGTCAAGACTGTAGGGATCCTTAGGAATGTGGAGATGGCCTTACATGCATGCCTTGGTTGTACTATAACCCAAGATATCTCTGTTGTTGAGGTCAAGCCATATTTTGCCATCTGTCTGTGAAGAGACTTTACTGCCCAAATAGGTGGTTTCATATCTTCTGATTGGTCATATATGTCTTTTAAAATGAGATATGGAGCTAATGCTTCAATTAGAGCAGAGCCTCAAGCCCTCCATCATACTGAATCTTACACCCCTAATTCAATCAACATGAATTGCCCTATCCTAGAGATGGATGAGAATGACATAGTGAATGAGCCCACCACTTCCTTAGCAGAGATACCTAATTTTTTCCTGGATGAGTGGGCTAACGCATATCAATTTGATCTTATGCCAGAAACCCTTGAGACAGGTCTCAATACATATTGTATATTGGAGAAAGATGCTCTAGTTCCCAATCTTGCGGAGACTAAAGAAGATATGAGTGGGATATGGAGTATGTACTTTGACGGATCAAGGAATAAGATTGGGTCAGGGGCTGGTGTGATGTTGATTTCTCCTGCACAAGTAAGGTACTACTTCTCCTTTAGGCTCCAATTCAGTTGCACTAATAATGTAGCCGAGTATGAGTCCTTGATTCAAGGTTTCCTACTTGCTCAAAAAAGAGGAATCCAAGCCTTAAGGGTGTATGGAGACAGTGAGTTGGTGGTTAATCAAGTGAGAAATCAGAATACCACCAAGAATGGTTTGCTCAAGTCTTATAAAAATAGGGTATGGGATTTGCTTGAGGGTTTCAATGCATTTAATATTCAAAGCATCCCTAGAAAAGAAAAAAGACATGTTGATAGACTTGCAACAATAGGTGCATCTTATGATGTGCCAGGGAATCTTGAGGAGGAGAAGGAGTAACAAATCAGAGTGGTAGTAAGGCTTGCTATCCTTGATAACAACATCCATTGGCAAGTGTTTGAATCTGATGAAAAAATTGTGAGCTTCTTGCAGAATGAGGCAGAATTTTTAGAGAGAAATCAGTCAAGACTGTAGGATCAGTATGGTGACCAAATCATTGACCTTAGGTCTAACAAGCTACCTAAAGGTCTCATTGCTCTAGAGAGTTTTTTTAATCCTAATGATCAAGAAAGGGGCAGGGCCATGAACCTAGCTGCTGATGAAGATGACTACACAGTCATGATTGCCGATGGAAAGTCCTTAAACATGGGGAAGGTATGTTCTGAAATTGAACAAGAAATTTTTATTCATCTATGTCAAGAATTTAATGATGTATTTGCTTGGACATATGATGACTTAAAGGGCTTTGACCCAAGGTTGTTTCAACATACCATAGATTTAATTAATGATGTAAAACCAGTAAGACAAAAGCAGAGGCCAGTGAATCCTAAAATTGAACCCTTAATGAGAAAGGAGCTATCCAAATTGATTGAGGCCAATATAATTTTCCCTATCAAGCACTCATCATGGGTAACAAACCTTGTCCCTATTAGGAAGAAGAATGGAGAAATTAGATTGTGTGTGGACTTTAGGGACCTTAACCAAGCTTCCTTTAAAGATCACCATCCTCTCCCTTCTATGGAGCAAATTTTGTCTAAGGTCAATGGTTCAAAGAGATTTTCATTTCTTGATGGATTTTTTGGCTACAATCAAGTGCTGGTTAAAGAGTCTGATAGGTACAAGATTGCATTTACCACTAAATGGGGTACCTATGCTTATTGTAAGATGCCATTTGGGCTAACCAATGCAGGTGCTACATTTCAAAAGGCAATGGAGATGGCCTTCAAAAGATTGATTGAAAAATTTGTCTTAGTTTACCTTGATGATATTACAGTGTATCCTAAGAATGCAGAGGATCATTTTGATCATCTAAGATAGGTATTCTTAAGATGTAGAGAGTTTGGGGTTTCCCTTAACCCAAGCAAGTGTGTCTTTGCTACTAACCAAGGAAAATTATTAGGGCATATTGTATCTGAGGATGGCTTAACCATTGATCCAGAGAGAACAAAAGAAATACTTGCCCTCCCTCTTCCTAAACACAAGAAAGGGCTGCAAATTTTCCTAGGTAGGATAAATTTTGTGAGAAGATTTATTCCAAATCTTGCTATCGTGGTGAAACCTCTTACAGCTATGCTCAAGAAAGGTATGGGGTTTGCATGGACCAAGGAAGGGAAGGAAAGTTTTGAAGAAATCAAGACAGCCATAGCCTCGGCCCCTACTCTCATTAATCCAAACTTTGAGAAGGATTTCATTCTTTATACCTTAGGTGGTGAGTCAAGTATCTCTGCTATCTTGACTCAAACAAATGATAGGAATGAAGAGTAGCCCATAGCCTTCTTTAGTAAGGGCTTAAGGAGTATGAAGATAAGTACAGTTATGTAGAGAAGCAAGCCCTTGCAATCATCAGAGCTTTAAGGAAATTTAGACACCTCTTGTCTCATAATAAGATTCATTTGTTAGTACCCCATGCCAGTGTGAAGGATTTTCTTTTGAGCAAAGATATTAGTGAGAAAATAGCTAGCTAGATTACTAAAGTGATGGAATATGATATTGACATTCAGATTACCAAGCTGGTAAGAGGGAGGGGGTTGTGTAAACAGATGTTATCATCTCAAGAACCTGATGAGGAAGTTGTTATGATACTGACAGAGCGACAAGAGGTAAGAAATAGCAACCCAAGGAGTTGGATGGATGATATGATGAATTTCTTATTAGGAAAAGGATACCCTCAAGGATTAGATAGAACTAAAAGGAGATAGTATAAATTACAGTCAATTCCTTATGTCATAGTTGATGGTGTCCTCTTTAGAAAAGATTTTAATGGAGCCCTATTAAGATGCCTTGATACAAACCAGGCTAAAAGAATGATCAAAGAACTTCATGATGGTCCTGACGGTGGTCATTTCTCAGCAAGGACAACTGCAATGAAGATCATGAGGGCTGGTTACTTTTGGCCATCCTTGTTCCATGATTGTCATAGGTATGTAAGGAAGTGTGAAAAATGTGCCTTCTTCTCTGGCAAACAAAGACTTACAGATCTTCCCCTTCATCCTATCCAGGTGGATCAACCTTTTGCTCAGTGGGGATTGGATTTCATAGGCCCTATCAATCCTTCTTCCAGTTCTGGTCACAAATGGATTTTAGCTACTAAAAATTACTTCACCAGATGGATAGAGGCAGTTGCATTGAAGGATGCCACTGAATCTTTAGTTGTTGAGTTCCTTGATGGAATTGTGACCAGGTTTGGTGCCCCATCAACCATTATTTTAGATAATGCAAAGTCTTTTGTTGGAGCTCAGATTTGTGCATGGGCAATGGATCATAATATCTATTTGAGCACATCCTCAAATTACTATCCTCAGGGTAATGGTTTGGTTGTGTCCTCCAACAAGAATCTGATTAGGATCATGAAAAGGACAATAGAAGATAACTAGAGGTGTTGGCATAAAAAATTGAAGACTACACTATGGGCTGACAGAATAACACCTAAAAGTTCAATAGGGAATTCACCATTTGTGTTAGTCTATGGCAGAGAAGCAAGGCTTCCAATTTTGTTGGAGTTCCCATCCCTAGAGCTAGCTCATTAGCTAGAGTTGACTGAAGATGATGCCATGACAATAAGAATGGAAGAGCTGATGGAGCTAGAAGAGAAGAGAAGTAAAGCCATGCAGACCCTAGAAACACACCAGCAACAAGTAAAAAAGAGTTTTGACAGGAAGGCTAGGGTCAAAATATTTAGGGAGGGAGATTTGGTTCTGAAATGGGATGCAGATAGGGCAAAACCAGGAAGACACTCAAAGTTTGATGCATAGTGGAGTGGCCCCTATCTGATTATCAGTTGTAAACAGGCCAATGCTTTTTAGTTAAGTAGGCCTAGTGGTGAAATTTTGCCCATCCCAGTCAATGGGATTTATCTCAAACCATGCTTCTGATGAAGGTTGAAGGTTTCATGTATATAAGTAGAGTAGTTTCTTTTTTTTCAGCTCTCCTATTTTTCAAGAAGTGCATGAGCACAAGCTATTTCTTTGCGAGATGGTAGGTTTCAAAATTTTTAAGGACGCAGAGGAGGAGCTTTTGTCTCTGATTTTGGTTGCAGAGACAAGGGTTTCAGGGTTTTCCTCTCAGAGGTAGGGTTAGGGTTTCATAGTATACATAGGATCCACATCTTTTTGACTCTGTAGCCCAATGGATGCATGAGGTCACTAGTCTATGCATAGCTGGCTTGCGTCCCCTCTAAGTTGCCAAATTTGTTGTTCATTTTTGCCTTCCCGCCAGAATCATCAAATTTGAATTCAACTTAGTAACATTCACAAGATTTAAATATCCAAATATTCAAAAGGGGCACAGAATACTTTATGCTAACCTTATGATATTTCTTCCCTATGCATTTTAATGTTCCCACAGGCTCACAAGTCCCCATCGTTGGATCAAGAATGATCAACAGTTGGCACTATCTCACTATGGAAAGCTACGAGGATATTATCCATAGCGACATATCACCTTGGTGACACGTGGCATAGATGACATCATGGGCCCACCCTTCTCCAGTAATATTACGACTCATCCTCAATGGCAGTTGTCAGGTGGGTCATAGTATAGTGGTGATATTTCATTGGTCCACTCAGCCAACTCGGTGTGCAGTCATGCAATTTTGTTGATCACCATAGATCTAAGAAAAATTGATGGTGGGCGCTATCTCGCTATGGAAATCTGCAAGGATATTACCCATAGCGACATAGCGCCATTGTGCCACATGGATCAGTGGGGCCAGGTCATGCCAAGATGAAGATGCTAGGTTGTGCCAGATGGTTGCCAAGTGTTTCATGGGCCCGAAATTTTGAGGAGGCAAGCATAGTATTATGAGGATCTTCCACAATTTTTGATCTCATGGAGATCAATGATCAGCACTTTCCTGTGAGATGAAACTACGAGGACTTGTCAGACAGGTGGGCACGTGGCCAGTTTCTTATTGGTTGGTATACTAATAGGTCAGATCCATCTTGCTCACCGCCAAATCTTGCAAAATCAATGGTGGGCACTATCTCTCTATGAAAAGCTACAAGGATATTACGCATAGCGACATAGTGCCTCGGCGATGCACGGCAGGATGGGGCCGAGTGTTATAAAATTGTAGGGATGGTACTAGATTGGGCCGAGTTGGATGCCAAGTGTGTTGATGTTGGTTTGTGGGCCCAAAAGTTTTAAGGGAAGAGCGCAGTAATATAAGAAGTCTTCATGATCGTCAGATTAGTCTAGATCCATGGTAGGCGCTATCTCACTATGGGAAATTGCTCAAAGGATACACATAGTGACATAGCACCTCGGTGACATGTGTCCCAGTGGGTCCGATGGAGGTAGTAATGATTAGATTCTCTGGCATTTAATGTGACCATCACAGTTGGAGTTTGAGGAATCGGCACAGTTAGTAAAGAAAGATTGGTCAACCTTGGGAAGACCTTGTGGGGTGACAAAGTGAAAAGAGATCATTGGTCCATGTGGCTCATTCTAGTGCCAAGGTTATGTTGACCTGCTGACCACGCTGGTTCGTGAACTAGGAACAGGGGATACCGAGTTTTTTGCATAATCTGATCTTATGATTGATTCCAACCACCCTGGAGTAAATACGAAATAAAGAGGAACACTCTACCTCCTGATCCAACCTATCTACCTGGTCAGAGCACAGTTATGGTGCCATTTCTATCTTTTTGAGGCCCTATTTTGTTAGATTGTGGTGACTAATCAAGAAAGTACTTTACATACTTCATAATTAGTGGGGTTCAGGGCATCGCCCTAAATTTTTTTTTTTTGGTACTATTCGCCATTCATAGAAATTTTTTGGTACTATTCGCCATTCATAGATTCACCACTATAGTTATGGCTAATTATGGCCAACATGTTATAACCCTAAAGCAGTTTAATATTTGTATAAAAGGGTTTAGGGTTGGGTATTTTTTCATTATGATGTGATGTGAAATTGGTTCTTGTAGCAGTATTGAGCTGTAAGGGATTAAGGATTGTAATTAGGTTGTAATCATTGGATTGTAATAAGATCAGACTTGCTATTTGGTGGATTTAGCCCAGGGATTGGGTGAACAAAATTAAATTGTAGTGCCTTGTGTTCATTTTTGTGTGATCTATTATTTTTTGTTATTGGTTATATTTGCATGTAGTTTTTATTTCTGTCCTTGGTTTATCCTAACATATTTTAGTTGAAAATCAGATTTGATGGTACCAAAAAGCTATATCCAGATCAGATTTTCTCCATGATTATTCTTTGCAAGACTTAATGGCAGGTTGTTGTGAAGTAATTACAATTGGAGGACATCCCAGTTATGCCTGAGCTATAAAGGCAAAATTTTATGAATTTTGTAGGGTCGACCTTTCTCTTTTTTCTCTGTTACTGCTCTGCAGATTCTTAGTGTAAATTCCCTTGTGCCTCTAAACTATATGATTTTCTACCTTATCTCTTTCAGCCATTGGTATGAAAGTACAAGAACTCTTTGCCTCTTACTGGTGTTTTGTAGAGATCTATGATCTGCATGACTGTATTTCCTTGGCCTATGAATGATAATATAAGTGAATCTCTCTTTCCTTGTGTCATTCATCTTGGCCTTCTGATCTGCATGTGATTATTAGATTAAAGCAAGTCTGAATGTGTATATCCTTAGTTTCATTCTGGTTCAATAGTGCATATATGGGAAGAGACTGGTCTGAACACTCTATTTTGGTGCATCACCTCTTTAGATTAGATTATGTAGATTTTCTTACATGCTCTCCTTCTCCCTTTTGCTCTCCAAGAGTAGTTAGGTGCACCCTGATAGTAAGAGGAAGACAACCTTCTCCGGAGACTCAACCTCACAGTTCAAGTCCCACAGCTTGGAGGTTGTTTCCATGTTTCACTAGTTTGTCATCATGCATAGGCTTTGGACAAGGGTGCAAACCTTAGTGACAACAGATACGTAGTCCAGTAATTTGGACTAAGAATTGGATTGTTAGCATATGTCATAGGTGTGTGTATGTACATGAATCTTATCTTTATTATTTCATAGATATTATGTAACAATTATACTCTTGACTAACCCAAACTAATGAATTGGTTGGTGCACTTGTGTAAAGCAATAATGGATTAAAAGTACCCTAACTGCATGTTGAGTCTGATTCTATGGTTTAATGAAAAGAGTAAAATAAATTGTAAACTTGTATTCTAATGTCAAGACTACTTCAATAGCTTCCACCCAACCTAATGTTCATCTAACTTGATATTTAATGCAATCCTTCACATGCAAATTTGGATATATGCACAAGGGTCAAGGGTTATCCAATTTGTGTGTAACCTTGAGTTCTAGACATTTCTTCTAATACAATAAACCCTATTTTGCTTATAAGCTAAAGGCATGAGGCTAACTCCTAATTGAATGTGAAACTTAACTTAATTACAAGGATCAAGTCATTAATATATTTCTTTATAAGCACATTATCAAATCATAAGCTAAATGAAAAAATACAAACTAAAAACAAAAGAAAACATGAAAAGAAACTTCAAGGAGACATGACCAAGAAGGAGTTAACCTCCAAGAGAAGCCATCAATAGGCTCTCCCTATTCCTACCTGGGGTTGGAAACAACTAATCGATGAGAATGATGTTAGTGTAGTGTCCACCCACAGTTTTCTTTTTAGTTCTGGTCATCAAACTCTTTTAGGTTGATTTTCATGCATTTGTTAGTTATTCAAAGATGCTTGGTTCTATACTTGTATGACACTACTTTATGTTTGGATTATATATCAAGAGTGATTGCATAGTTGAGACATTACATGTGTTTAATTGATGATTATGATTACTTTCATAGTGATGATGCTTTATATGCTCTTAGTTAGTAATTATAGTTACTCTCACGATGATGTCATGTTATGTGTCTTCACATCATGTTGTTATCTTCATACTGATGAGATTCTTATGTTAGAATATGATGTTATTTATTCTTGTGATTTACTTGATTTTGCCTCATACTTGCATGTGTATCATGTGTGTGATTTTTCTACACTTATTTTTGACATGCTTGATATGGTTGAGGGAGGGAGTCATAGTCACATGTGAGTTACGATCTAACATGATGTACTACTCCTATCATTTCCTATTTTTTTGGATATATATTTGTCCATGCTCATCTTTTATGCAAGTTTGTGGGTTTTGGACATCATCTTCCTCAAATTTTCAGAATAAGTGTGCTTTATCACAGTATCTCAATGGTAAGAGAGGGGAGATAATGTCCACATCTGAATCTCAGCCTAAACCTAATTATTATCTTGAGAAGGAATTGTATCTAACTGACTACCCATCCAACCTCGTGAGTCTATCCTTGTGCATGTTGTTTGATTTTGGATTTGGCCTATTTTTTCTTAAGTTTCATTTATGTGAATTGGGCGATGTGTTTGATTTAGTAATGATTTAATTATGACACTCGAATAATCATATGATATTTAGATTATTAGACTCTTTTTTAAAACATAAAATGACCTAAGCCATAAAGCACATGGATACATCCAGATAATCAACTTTTAGTCCCAAGTAACATTTTCTCACCTTCATATAATTATATTTAATTAATTAGGAATTTCTTTATATATGTACATTAAAAATTAAAAAGTCTAAACACAATGGTTGAGAAAAGTAATTAATTATTAAATATAAATTGATATTTTATCCACAATTATTAATTAGTAATAATAAATTTAGAGTTGCACATAGCTAGTAACTATAAATATTATTATTAAGTAAAATAATAATTATGTTATTTAAAAAGTGCTTTGAACAAATAAACTAAGTAAAAAAGAAAACAAATTAATATTTCATTCATAAAGTGTTTTAAATGTGCATGAAAGGATTAATAAATTAAATTATTTAATATTTAATTAAAGATAAGTTTTTTTTTATAAAATTGTAATTAGAAACCATAGGTAGGGTTAGGTTTTCTCTATTAGCATATTTTGGGTTCTCTTGTGGGATGCTACATCTAGTATTAGAGAATAAAATTTTCCACAGGGAACTTTGGGAAGATTGTGCACTCAATAGTTAACATGTAATCAAAATTACAAAAAGATTAATCAACAAGACTTAGTGATGAAATAATGTAGAAATATTTTGACAATGAAGTTGGAGACAATCAAACATTTTTAAGCAAAAATGTGGATTCATAACACTTGTGCTCTAGACTCTTTCTTTATGACTACACATTATGACCTTATGATTTTGAAGGATTTTGATATATCATTTATTTATTTGGGAGTCGTAGGAGAGATGGATCATGGGTTTAGATTTTTTGTTAGGGATTGTGGTTCAAATCACAATACTGGTAGTGAGAGAGGCAAACTTCTTAGCCCTAATTTGACCCACATGGAGGATATTGTGCAAGAAAAGAATGGAAAGGGTAATAGTGGTGAACAAAATTTTAAGTTAGAAAAGCCTGGCACTAGACAACTACTTAGACCTATCCTATAATTCCTACCTTTGCATGAGACAATTGATCAAGAGGTATCACAACATTCCAGGAATGAAGACAAACATAAGTCTAGGAGCCTTAGAAGAGAAGATATAGGTGATAGGAAAGAGGCTAACAATGCTATATATTAGTGAAAGACCTCCTGAGGACCAAATCTCCTTTCGTTCATGATTAGGGTATCGGGTATGAGGTAGAGAATTGTCTTATAACATTGAATTGATATTTTTCCATCCAGTACTTTGATACCAATATGAAGGCAAGGCTCTTTATCATGCACTTAGAAATTTTTGCAGTAAACTAGTGGAAGATTGAAGAGTAAAAACTTGGTTTGAATATGAAGAATGTCACTTGAGAGCTTTCGAGAGTGCTTCCTATTAGATCAGTAGCACTAGCAATGAGCAAATATTTTTCATCTTCTATGATAGTTGACTATGAGTGTCCAAGAGTATGAATGTATTTTTTTTGAGCTCAAACTATATGCAAGGTATAATGACAGATTTCCTTTGATGGTCCAACACTTCATTAGAGGGATTAATGATAGCATCATTGGGGTTGTTAAGGTTTTTCAGCCTAAGTGTTGGAAGCATGAATGCTAATGATATTCCTATGGGGGAGTATTATAGAATCATGATCAGATCATTATCATGATGATATGTTACATTCATGACTATGTTTGTCATTGATGTCATCATAGCAGTTTTCTGTGGTATCTGACAGAAGAACAATAGAAAGATAAAGTTCATATGGATAGACAGTTGAGTATTTTCACTAAGTGAGGTTAAAGGGAGATAATACTAAGTGTTTTGTATCTGTAGCTAACCTCGAAAGCATAAGATATTAATTCAGGAAGAAGTTATGCAAGTTTTGGTGATGATTGTTTTGAGATAGAGTTTACATAGGCGTGTTCTGGTAAACTTGTTATATCTCTTAGTAGAGTTGTTATTCTGAGAAGTTGAAGTTACAGATATGAACAAGACATTTTGGAGATAACGTGGTCAAGCTCGTTCGTCATATGTTACATGTACAAAAATTTATTCAAGTTGCAAGGTAGAAGATAAATGTTATCGCTAAGTTTAACATGTTCTTAATGTGGTCCTATAATAATTAATTGAGAAGGTGTAACAACCAACTTAGGGAATTATTTTATATATTTGGTATAAAGGAAAGACATTTTCCTTTATCATGAATGAAAATATATGGATAATTATAAACAACACAAGAGAGGAATGTAAATATAAGAAGAGATGAGCGAAAGTGAAGGAAACTTCATTGCTAAGGTTTTATTGTGTGATCTAAAGTTGGATACTGGGATCCAATGTTTGTGACCTACTCTACAAGGTCTAATAATGATTGATCCGATTGACAGGATAGAGGAAGAAAGTTAAACTACAGTATACATAATTATTCTACAAGGAATAGTTGAGAGATCAGTTGGACAATGAGTTCAGTAGTCTTGCCCCAAAAGCTATTTGGATAGTGGGTCCTTCTTTCTTCTACAACTCCTAACAGGGTTGACACAACTCCTAATAAGGTTGGAATCTCCTAACAGGGATTCAAAGTCTCCTAACAGGGACTCATATGTACTAAATGTTGTAATAGACTCCTAACATGGTCCATCCTCTAACATGAAATATTTATATTAGTACATCATCTTGTGGGCATCATTCCAACTGAGGTTTTCCCTTTGATCAAGGGTTTCCGTAGTTAACACATCTGGTGTAATTATTTATGTGCATCTTTTTATGGTTATTGTTTACTTTGGTTGAATGGTTAAGTTTATTTAAGGTGGATAACTATTTTAATTATTGGATAACTGATTCACCCCACCCCCACCCCCACCCCCCCTCAATTGTCTTAGTGGATTATCGTTTCTAATAATTGGTATCAAAGCATTAGGTCCTTGGAGATAAAGTTTAACAACATTGGGAGATCCATGGCAAACATGTTCAGGAAAGAATGTTAGAAGTTGATGGAACAAATTATGAAAGTTGGAAACAAAAGATGAAGACATGTCTACTATGCATGGGTCCAAGATATTGGATCTTCACAAAATCATCAAAGACAATCATTGCTAAGAAAGATTTGAAAATTTGTACTGAGGAAGAAAGAGATATTTTCATCTGTGACATGAGGGTTAGAGAAGCACTATTGTTTGCACTTCCTAAAATTGAATACAACAAGGTAAAACTACTTGTTACTTCTCATTTGATTTGGAAAGATTTGAAATTTTTTTTTGAAGGTGATAAACATTCTAAGAAATTGAGGATAAAAATTTGGATTTGTGCATTTCAAGATGCTAAAATGATGGAACATGAATCTATAAGAACATGTGTAGGTAGAATATTAGAAATTACTACAGGTATTAGATCTCAAGGAGGAACCAAAAAGGATGATGAGGTGATATGGAAGATATTGAAGAACTTAACACCACCATTTAAGCCAACAGTTCAAATGATACATTTTTTGATATCTTGTACCAAAGATTTCACAAAGGAGACATTGCTTGGAAGACTTGAAGTAGTTGAGAATGAGCTTAGACAGTCTGGAGAATTGACTAGAACTAAAATAAATTTCACTGCCTTGAATATTTGACCCAGTTTATCAAGGAGCACAAGTGCTAGAGGAGACTTTGCTAGTAGTCGCAAAATTGATGAGGATAAAAAGATTAAAGAAGGAGTAGCCCTTCTAATAAGAAGAGAAAAAGATGGTAAGGAAATCTTTAAATGTTGTACTTGTAATGAATATGGTCATTATGCATGTAAGTGTCCTTAAAGAGAGAGAAAGTATAGAGGTAATTTCA
Source organism: Cupressus sempervirens (assembly GCA_028749045.1). Lineage (NCBI taxonomy): Eukaryota > Viridiplantae > Streptophyta > Pinopsida > Cupressales > Cupressaceae > Cupressus > Cupressus sempervirens. The sequence continues at coordinate 259,681,966 of CM053792.1, forward strand.
AACCTAAAAGAGATAGAGAATGTCTATATGCAAATAAAGAAGATGATTTTGATGAGCAAGCAGTAAGTGCTAGTGATGATGAAATTGGATTTGTAGCTATTAAAGAAGAAAGTCCAGAGAAAATGGCTTTGGTTTCATCGGTTGAAAAGATTGATTAGATAATTGACACTAGTTGTTCACATCATATGACTAGTGATATGAACAAATTTTTTGACTTCAAAAATCATGGTGGAGGCATTGTCAGAGTTGGAAACAATGCAACATGCCAAGTTAAAGGTATTGGATCGATAACTCTTGATGGTAAGGCTAACACTGAGGATGTATATTTTGTTGATGGTTTGAAGGATAATCTTTTGAGTGTTGGTCAACTAGTGGAAAAAGTTTATCAATTGCAGTTCATAGAGAAGACATGCATGATTAGAGACAAAGATGGAAAGGTAATTGGAATAGGAACTAGATCTAGAGGTAATGCATTTTAGTTGAATCCTACTAAAATGACATGTTTGGTTGCTAAGGTAGATAACAGTTGGTTATGACATAAGAGATTTTTTCATATAAACTTTGACAGTATTGTGAAGTCTAGTAGTATGTTTGCAGTTAGAGATTTACCTAAGATTGTAAATCCTACTAACACAATTTACAAGGAGTGTGTTCTAGCAAAGCATAACAAAACTTCTTTTCCTAGCAAGAAGTTTTCTACTACAACAAAATTAGAGATTGTACATACAAATTTCAACAGTCCTACAAAGACTAAAGGATTATATGGTGAAAGGTATTTCATGATATTAGTAGATGATTTTCCTAGAATGATGTGGGTTGCATTTCTTAAAGAAAAATCTGAAGCATTTTATAAGTTCAAGATATTCAAGAATATAGTTGAGAATGAATCAGGCATGAAGATTAAATGTTTAAGATTAGATAGAGGAGGAGAGTTTACTTCAAATGAGTTTAACATATTTTGCAAAGCTAATGGAATCAAAAGATCATTATCAGCTCTGAGAACCCCTGAATAGAATGGTATAACAGAGAGAAGAAATAGATCAGTAACAGAAGCAACAAGAGCTATGTTAGATTAGAATGATGTATCCAAGATATTTTGGAGAGAAGTTGTGAATGCAACAATCTACACTATGAACAAAGTGCAAGTTAGGAAAGACACAAACAAGACCCTTTATGAACTATGGTTTGGTCACTCACCTATAGTTAAGTATTTCAGAATTTTTGGCAGTAAATGTTATATCAAAAGAGATGATGGTATTGGTAAGTTTAATGCTAGAAGTGATGAAGGTATGTTTCTTGGTTATTCACTAAAAAAGAGAGGCTTATAGATGTTATAATCTTAGAACTAAGACCATTATGGAAAGTGTAAATGTAAGAGTTGATGAGAAATTTAGGATACAAGAAAGAATAGTTGATTACAATTCAGATGATGAGAATGTTGTTACTAAACCAAGGAATGATGAAGTATTCTTTGAGACTAACAATGATTTGCAAAATGAAAGAGAGCCTAGATAGGAACAAAGTGAAAAATAGAAGCTCCTACCTCAGGTAAGAATATGACAAAGAATCATCCACTTGAGCAGATCATTGAAAGTAGAGATAAAGGTGTGATGACAAGAAGTAGAATTAATGAAGAATTATGTTTGATATCACAAGTTGAACCCAAGAATGCAAATGAAGCATGTAAAGATGACTATTGGAAACAAGCTATGAAATAATAATTGGATCAGATAGTAAAGAATAAGACATGGGAATTGGTCCCTAGACCAACAGATAAAAATGTGATAGGAACTAAATGGGTATTCAAAAACAAGATGAATAAACAAGGAAAAGTTGTAAGCAACAAAGCAAGACTAGTATGTAAAGGTTACTCATAACAAGAAGTAATAGACTATTATGAGACCTATGCTTCTATGGCAAGAATAGAAGTGGTAAGTTTATTCTTAGCATGTGTAGCACATAAGAAATTCAAACTATATCAGATGGATGTCAAGTTGTCATTTTTGAATGGATAACTTGAAGAAGAGGTGTACATAGAATAGCCTAAAGGTTATCCTTTGATAGATGACAAGGATATAGTATGCAAATTGAAGAAAGTATTGTATGGATTGAAGTAAGCACCCAAAACCTAGTATGCAAGGTTGGACAAGCATTTGACAAAGCTTGGATAAAGCAAAGGTATAGTAGATAGTAATTTGTATTTGAAAGAAATTGATGATGAATTGATGATCTTAGTAATATTTGTTGATGATATCATATTTGGAGGAAATAATGATGAAAGTGACAAGTTTGTAGAAGAAATGAAGAAGGAATTCGAAATGAGCATGATAGGAAAGATGAAATATTTCCTAGGATTACATATTGTGTATGATAAAGAAGGAATCTTTATTTCCCAGACTAAGTATTTGAAATATTTACTAAAAAGGTTTGGTTTGGAAACATGTAAACCTAATGGAACACCTATGGTAACCAGACATAAGTTATCTATAAAGGATGAGACACCTATTGTTGAGCAGAAGAAGTATAGATCTATGAATGGAGGATTGCAATATCTGACTCGCACAAGGCTAGATATAGCTAATGCAGTTGGAATTGTTGCAAGATTTCAAGTTGATCCCAGAGAAACACATTATGCAATAGTCAAAATGATATTTAAATACTTGAAAATAACACCAAAATTTGGATTATGGCATGATAGATCTAATGATTTCACTCTATATGCCTATGCTAATGCTAATTGGGCAGGCAGTATGGATGACAGAAAGAGTACCAGTGTGGAGCCTTCTTTCTTGGAGGAAGATTGGTTTCTTGGCTAAGCAAGAAGTAGAATTGCACCTCACAAAGTACAACAAGAGTAGAATATGTTGTAGCAACAAAAACTTATAATCAAGTTGTTTGGATAAAGTAGATGCTAAAGGATATAAGGATAGAATTTAGTGAACTTGTTGTTACACATTGTGACAACACAAGCATAGTAACTATGTCTAAGAATCTAGTGTTGCATTCTAAGACTAAGCATATTTCTATCAAGTATCACATGTTGAGAGAGAAAGTTGCAAAAAAGGAGATTAGATTTGAGTATGTAAGCAGTAAAGAGAAGATTGTACATATTTTCACCAAGCCTCTTGCCAAAGAGACTTTTGAGTATTTACAAGGTATGCTAGGAGTTATGCCCCTTCCTACATTAGAGTAGATGATGTAAGAAGTGCATTAGTCTAGTGTAACAGAGCACTATTGTTTGTCTAGATTGAATCCTAATGCTCATTGTATGAGGGAGTATCTATGATGGATAGAGTCATCTAGGACTCTTGTTGGATATTATTTTTGAACAGTGTCTTTAGACACTTGAGCTAGTTAGAAATAGTTGTTGCAAAGATTGTTGGTTGTTCAAAACCTTTGACATTGATGTCAATGGGGGAGAAATTTAGCATGAAAATTAATGTTCATGAAAAAATAGCTCAAAAAGTAGGAAAAGTACAACATGGGAGAATGATAGATGAAGAGGATTTGAAAGGAAAAGATTAACAATCTTTTGCAATTGGTACTCTTGGAACTAGATGCTTTTCATCTATGTTGTCATCAATGCTAATGGGGGAGATTGTTGGACATATGAATGTTGATGATATTCCTATGGGGGAGTATTAGAGAAATATGATTAGATCATTATCATTATGATATGTTACATTCATGACTATGTTTGCCATTGATATCAACATAATAGTTTTCTATGGTATCTAACAAAAGAACAACGAAAAGATCAAGTTGGTATAGATAGACAATTGAGTATTTTCACTATGTGAGGTTAAAGAGAGCTACTAATAAGTGACTAGTATATGTAGCTAACCTCAGAAGCATAATATATTAAGTCAGGAAGAAGTTATGCAAGTTTTGGTGATGACTATTCTAAGATAGAGTTTCCAGAGGCGTATTCTGGTAAACTTGTTATATCTCTTAGCAGGGTTGTTATTCTAAGAAGTTGAAGTTATAGATATGAAGATGACATGTTGGAGATGACGTGGTCAAGCTTGCTTGACATAATTGTATGTGTACAGAAAGTTATTCAAGTTGCACGGTGAAAGATTAATGTTATCGCTAAGTGTAACATGTTCTTAATGTGGTCCTATAATAATTAACTGAGAAGTTGTAACAACTAACTTAGGGAATTTTTTTATGGATTTAGTATAAAGGTAGGACATTTTCCTTTATAATGAATGAAAATAGAAAGATAATTGTAAATAGCATAAGAGAGGAATGTGAAGATAAGCAGAGATGAGCAGAAATGAAGGAAACTTCATTGATGGGGTTTTATTGTGTGATTTGAAGTTGGATACTTGGATCTAAGGTTTGTGACCTGGTCTACAAGGTCTGATAGTGATTGGTTTGGTTGATAGGATAGAGGAAGAAAGTTAAAGTACAATACACACTATTATTCTACAAGGAATATTTGAGAGATCAGTTAGATAGTGAGTTCATTAGTTTTTCCTCTGAAGCTATTTGAACAATGGGTCCTTCTATCTTCTACAACTCCTAACTAGGTTGACACAACTCCTAATAGGGTTGGAATCTCCTAACAGGGATTCAAAGTCTCCTAACAGGGATTCATATGTACTAAATGTTGTAATAGACTCCTAACATGGTCCATCCTATAACATGAAATATTTATATTAGTACATCATCTTGTGGGCATCATTCCCACCGGGGTTTTCCCTCTGATCAAGGGTTTCCCTAGTTAACATATCTGGTGTAATTGTATATGTGCATCTTGTAATGGTTGTTATTTCCTTTGGTTAATTTTATTTACGGTGGATTAATTTTTTAATTATTGGATAACTGATTTGCACACCCCACCAAGCCCGCCCTCCCCCTCTCAGTTGTCTTGGTGGACTATTGTTTCTAACATTAAGACCCTTAAGGATGTGGTCATTCAAGCTATATTGGTAGAGAAAAATTTATCTTTAGGTCATGGTGGTCAGCTGAGTATTCAAGCAAGAGGATCTTTATTTTCAAGACCTAAGGGTCACTAGTCTCACGGAGCTTGAAATGCTAGGAACCCTCATACCTTCTTGAAAATTAATCAAAATTGGTAGGGTGGAAGTTCTTCTATGGGAATAATGGTGGTTCACAATTTGGGAACTATCACAACTGGTAGTGTAGTATGCACAATTGGTCAAATCAAGCTAGTCAAGGTTTTAATCAGGATGCTAGTGGGGGTAATTTTTAGATGTCTAACACACCTAGAGCTAAGAGAAGTTTTAATGGAGATTTTTGTTTGTGGGAAATGTGGTTATAAAGAGACTAACTATCCCCATTATGTACTATAGTTCTCAAGATAGAGACCTGTAGTTTCAGAGCACATAGTTGGGAATATGGATAGATCCTATAGGATGTTTCTAGCCAAGTTTTGTCATCCTATAGTGGGAAATAGTCCAATGGGACCCACACATTGATTTTATGAGTTTATATCATTGTTGTATTCTTCTAGGAGCAAGCCTAATTCTAGGGGGTGGATGTAGTGCCCACCCATAGTTTTCTTTTCAATTCTTATTTCCAAACTCTTTTAGGTCAATTTTCATGTATATGTTAGTTATTCAAAGATGCTTGATTCTATAGCTATATGACACTACCTTATGTTTGGGTTATATTTCAGGAGCAACTGTATAGTTGAGACATTACATGTGTTTTATTGATGATTATGGTTGCTTTCATAATGATGATGCTTTATATGCTCTTACTTAGTGATTATAGTTACTTTCATGATGATGTTGTATTATGTATCTTTAGATGATGTTGTTATGATCTTCATGCTGATGAGATTATTATGTTAGATTATAATATTATTTATACTCATGATTTACTAGTTGTACTTACCCCATACTTACATGTGTATGGTGGGTCTTATCTATTGTACACTTATGTTTGGCATGCTTGATATGGTTGAGGGATAGAGTTGTAGTCACCTATGAGTTAGGATCTACACGATGTACCACTCTCTGTCATTTCCTACTTAGTTAGATATATATTTATATATGTTCATATTTTATGTAGGTTTGCAGGTACTAGGCATTGACTTTCCTAAACTACTAGGATGGGTGTACCCTACTATAGTATCTTAAAGATAAGAAAGGGGAGATAATGTTTAGGTATGAATGTCATCCTAAATATAATCATTTTCCTAAGAAGGAGAACATACATATGTTTGACTACCCATCAAAACTCATAAGTCTATCCTTGTGCATGTTGTTTGATTTTGAATTTGATCTATTTTTCTTGAGTTACATTTATGTGGATTGGATGATGTGTTTTATTTTGTAAATGATTTAGTTATGACACTTGAATAATCATGTGATATTTAGATTATTAAACATTAGTTTAAATAAAAGGGAATATTAAATAAATTAGAAAGTCTAAATATAGCAATTGAGAAAAATAATTAATTATTATAGATTAACTAATGATTTATCCATAATTGTTTAATTAGTAATCCTAAATTTAGATTTGCACATAACTAGTGATCTATAAATATTATTATTAATTAAAATAATAATTTATTTATTTAAAAATACTTTGCACAAATAAATAAAGTAATATTTAATTAGTAAAGTGTTTTAAGTGTACATGAATATTTTTTTTAAAAAATTATTTAATATTGAATTAAAGATGAGTTACTTTTTAAAAAATTGCAATTAGAAACTTTAGGCAGGGCTAGGTTTTCTTTATTAGTGAATTTTGGGTTCTCTTGCAAGGCATTGTATTTAGACAAATCACATTTTCAAGAGTATGTAGGAAACTAGAGGAACATGTATCACTATGTGTATAAAATGTAGACACACTTCTATTGACCATTATTCTCAAGAGTACCCATGGTGAAGAGTACCCCAAGAGGTGGCCTGTACCTCTCTATCTATGACACATTAGAGTATAATGATAGTACGGTGGCTCTCAAATGAACCTAAATAGGCAACCCTTGCAAGGTGCACCATAGAATGGGAGGCTCAAAGGAATAGAGGAAAGAGAGAAAATATCCAAGAATCACAAGTATGTAATGAAAATGCAAGTTAAAGCTAAATGATATGCAAGATCTAAGTTAACAAAGAGTTATAAGATCTCCTAATTAGACTAGGCGAGCTAAGATATTACAAAAAGTGGGTACAAGTGACCACTTTCTTTTTCTGAAATCAATTAAAACTAAAAATCAAAGAGATATTTGAAGGTCATGCACTCAAAATTAGGAGTTGGGAAAATAATATGAATTTTAGTACTCTAAATGTTGTTTCTAAACTATTTTTAAAAAAATGGATAAGACAAGAACTTGCACCAAAAGGAGGTGCAGTGATTACACTGATAATTATATATATATATATATATATATATATATATGTTAAATAGTATATTAAAAAATATAAACAATAATAATAATAATTTTAGTATGTCATAAAAAATGGTAAACTTTGTTATTTGTGCAAAAAAAAAGTAGTGCAAAATAACATACTTGATAACACCATTCTCCCTATGGACTGAAAAAACTAACTCGATAAGACCATTCTCCCTATGGACTCAAAAAACTAACATATGAAGGCAATCCCTTGGCAACTTAAAGGAACCAGCTATCAACACTCATCCACAAAAATAATCGCACCAATCTTCCTACGAGAAAGAGAATGAGGAGTTGATGTAACGACATAGTAATAGATTTGAAAAAATGTCTAAATGTCATGCAATAAGGGATAAACATATAAAAAAAAAATTAAAAAAAGCAGATTGACCCTGCAAGAAAGCCCAAAAGAAGGGAGCAGACCATTAACCCAAGCAAGTTAGAAGGAAAAAAAAATCTTGCTAATCATCCCACAAAACAAATTAGTGAGTAAAGAAGGTTGGTAGATAGTACATAGGAGAAAAAAACCAGGTCAACCAACACTAATCAAAAGTAGGGACATGATTCAAGGATTTCAATCTAGGATTGAATGAGAAAAAGTGAATTCCTTCTCAAATGTAAATATATGCCATATTTCAAATCCTCCAACACCATAGTTAGAGAATTCACATCACATAATCCTCAAGGGCCTCGATCTATGAATCCTAACCTAGCATCCACAAGCTTCGACCAAGATGTAAGAAGTGGTACCCATGGTATGGGAAAGGAAGATCAGAACAAAGTGTAGATAGAGAAACATGAATCATTTTTCTTAAAAATAAAGTGCACAAAAATAGGAAGGGGGAAAAAAGGAAATAAAGAAGCCTCTCATCATTCTTAGGATGAGCACATAAAACTCCAAAATCATTCTAGCCTTCAGAAGCTATTGCCTCAAATTAACCCCAGATCATCCATACTAAACCCATATAAAGTTTACAATTATCAAATTTTCATCAATAAAAACCCTAGTAACAACTTAATACAACCAAGAAATATTTCAAAAACCAATAACATTCCATTAGGAGGGAAAGATATAAACCCTAAGAGATCTAAAACTAGAAATAATAAACCCCATCAACAATATTTCAAGCAAAACATTTACATTCCCCATACTGGTTTAGAATATCCCATAGAAACTAACAAAATAAAATAGATAGGGACTATAGTGGCCATAACCTAATTAGTAGATCTCCCAAAAGTAAACTAGATAGAACACTTAGGTTGATGCAAAGCCAAAAATCAAATCTAGAAGACCAGAGAAGAACCTTTTGGAGGAACAACTCACATGAACAAAGTCACAACAATATAGAGAGAATCCTAATAATTAGCAACAACAATGGTGGGAAAATATGGATGGAGTATCAGGAACTGGGGATCTATGCTTACTAGAGTGGTCAAGAATCCAAATGTACCAATCTCATCAGCTAGTTAAAGGATGTCTATGGGGAGCAGGTAAGTATCTTGACCGTAAGCAACAAACTATTATATTTTCATTGCAAGAAAAAATATATCAAGGATGATTTTCTTTTCATTTCATATTGTTTTTATAAAGGCTTTTATTTGAATTCTTCAAATGGGAACCAAACTTTAATAAACCTATGGTTAAAAAATGTAAAGCTCTCATTTAGATTACCAATAAAGCACTCCTATCGAAACTCAATCACATTTAAATACTAGAATGTACAGGAAAAGATATTGGAAACCTAATAGGAATAGAGTCGGGATTAGATAAATCAAATGATATCAAGTTTCTTCTAAATACTAAATTAGGCCAAAATGAGTTTAAGAACATAAAACTTATAACTAATAGATCAATTTACAACTTAACATTTACCAAATATGAAGGAATGATAAAGAAAATTCTCAACACAAATTCTATAAGAACACCTAAACATAAATACATGAAAAGTAGTTCAAATTTAAGGATACATCCAGAATGATTTGCATTAGAAATAAGTACCAAGATCCTCAAATATTGGATTTAATATCATAAGTAAGCAATAGTTACAACATAAATGACAATCAAATGGAAAAAAGGGAAGATGAATTAGAAGGAGAGAAAAGTGAAGAATAAAGTTACATGACTACAACAATCCAATTGAACAATCCCCGAGAAAATAGAATACAAGAGACAAATTTTCTAGTCAAGGAAGATGCCATAGTAATAAGCAATTTCAACAACATTGAGAGCAATATGTCTAGACTATTCCAATGTGAATAGTGCCTCAAAGAAAAGGTATACATAGAAGATAAAAAAGTAGCATAAACTATTATAACAAATTGGTACATGACCTCATATTAACCCAAAATGATATCATTGATCAATTGACATTATGGGAACAAAAACATAAGAGACACCCCCAAATCTTCACTTAGACTAAATTGATAGGAGATGAAGAAGATCATATTAGAAAAAAAATTAATGAAATGAAGTAAATTGGAAAACAAGAAACTACTCTAGCAAAAGAAAAATCCAAATAGAAAATCTAGAAGGAATAGTGAAGCATTTAGATAGAGCGGTCAAATCAATATAGTACAATAGGATATGAGAAGATGAAATAGCAAGAAAAGTGCAAAGAGAAACAGATATAGTGGAAAGAATGTGTATACAAAAAGTGATTAAAGTAGGGATCAAACCAAAAAATCAAGATATAACAAATAAGGACAATCAAGACTCAGACTCACAACAAAAAAAGGGAGGAAACTTCAAAAATTCAAAAAAGATATGAACCAGCTAGAGAAAGTGCTCCAACAAAGACAAGTAATAAAGATTATAACCTAACATTACTTAGAAAGGATCATGCCAAAGAAGGAAAATTGATATCAAAACAAAAACAAAATGACAAGGAAGTTACCCTAGATCTAATAAGTAATGAGGTAGAGGAAGTAAGGAGCGATATACCTCATGCAAAATCAAACCAATGGAAGCATATAACTGTAAAGAAGAGATCAAAAGAATCCAAACAATTATTTTTCAAATAATGGAAAACCCTATCCAATGGAAAAGACCCCTTGATCCAACTAATCCAACCCTGAGCCACAAAGAGGATAAAAGCTCAAGAAATGGTAGTGACAATCTTATCTTGATAGAAGTTGAGACCTTTTTAGACAAACTCAACAAGAAATACTAAAGAGAAATAGAGAATTATATCAAGGAAGACAATGAAGGTAAGGTAGAAACAAACATCACCCAAAATTAGGAAAAATTAGAGTTTAAGAGGCTTAAGAACTGGATAAGGAAAATAGGAAGAGAGACAATAATATGGAGCAAAAAGAACAACAACATGTATTAGATACTGAGAAGATTAACTTAAGTGATCAACTACTTGAATAACTTAGAGAAGAAGAATAGGATGTTACAAACGACTCAATCACAATCAACATTCAAAATGAAATGAGCTAATGGAAAACTTAGGAATAGAGAAAACTATGAAGGGATAGTGATACCAAGAGGTGGTAAATAATTAAAAAAGCAAGGAAAGAAATCCCTCACTGAACTAAGAGAAGCAACAAGCCTAGAAGGGAACCAAAGGAAAATAAATGATATTCTAAATGTAGGGAAGGAAAATATCCTTCCCATAGCACAATAAAGATAACCACATGGAATATTAGGGGTTTAAATGCCCCTAACAAGAAGCACTTGTTCAAGAGCAACTTATCACTTTTTGATTCAAAACTACTTCTAATACAAAAAATCAATCTAAATAAAGAAGAAGGAGAAAGGTTCAACAAGCAACTCAATTTATGGAAATAAGATACGATAGAATCAGTAGGAGCCTTAGGAGGTATTGGGATAATCTGGGAATATAGAAAGGTAGACTTTAGTAGAATGATAGAAATAAACAATTGGAAGGGAAGAAGAATCCAAAACCCCATAAACACCATCAAACCTATCATCATTTATGTTTATGGGTCGATTCATACAATAGATAAGAAGAAAGTATGGAATGAAATCAACATATTTATGAAAAATTACTAGACAACCAACATATGTATAGGAGAGGACTTAAACGCTCTATTAAACTTAGAATAAAAAATATGGAGGAGCTCAAACAATATCACAAACTATGATAGACTTTAGAGAATTTTTTACAAAGGATAATTTAATTGATATAGCTTTGAGCAATGGATTATACACATGGAAAAACATAAGATTAGGATTGAGCCACATTGCAAAAAGGATGGATAGGTTTATATTCAAGGGACATCTAAGTAACTTCAACTATGCATTTTAGTGTTCAATTCTCCCTAATGTTGGATCAGATTACTTCCCAGTAAGACTAAAAATAGAAGAAAAACTTAAACCTTCAAGAAACCATTTGAATGCAAGAAAATGCGGTTCTTAGATGACAATTTTATGGAAAACCTCTAGTAGTTGTAGTCAGAAGGCAGCTATGAGGGGTTTGAGATTTTTTTCTTTATATCCAAACTCAAATATTTAAAGGAGAAAACATTAAGATGGAATAAAAATCATTTCAACAACATACTCAAAGAAAAATTAGATAATGAGGAAAACTTGAAAAAACTTAATGAAGAAGTAATTAAACATGGAATGGATAACGAAATGTACAATAAAGAAAAAGAGCTTTAGCAAATCAAGAAAATTTACTAGAAAAAGAAGAGATATATTGGTAACAAAAGTCTCAGGAGAATTGGCTAATAGAAGGAGATCATAATACTAAATATTTTCATAACAACACCATAAATAATAGAAACATAAATAGAATATCAAAAATTAAGAATAGTGCAAGTAACATGATAGAAGAACCAAGACAAATAGTAGAAAGCTTAACCAATTATTTCATAGACATCTATAATAGCCACAAAATATCTAATCTAATTGCTCAAAAAATTATGGGAGGAACAATCGTGAAACTAATAACTCAAGAGGATTAAGAAAAACTAAATAAACCATTCTTGCAATAAGAAATAAAAACAACCCCAACTTTAGCATGAACCCAAATAATTCACTAAGCACAAATTAACAAAGAAGCCTACACATTAATTAAACTAGACATTTGGAAATATTACGACAAAGTCAACAAGAGATTCTTATGCAAAACAATCGAAGCATTTGGTTTCTCATGTCAATGGATCAACCTTTTTCAATTGCACAGCTACCTCCAAAATATCAATCATAACCAACAGTACCATAGAAGGGATCTTTAACTTAACCCAAGGAATCAAGTAAGGTGACCCAATATCACCATTCCTCTTTATCATCACAGTAGAAGCCTTTGGTAGAGCTATTAAAAAGGTGCAAGTGAAAGGGGAAAAAAAGGGAGTCACCATAGCACAAGGAATCCCAAACATAACATACCATCAATTTACAAATAATGATATTCTCTCCTAGGAAAGTTCCATGAATGAAGCCCATAAGTTCAAACAAATAATTGACACCTACAGAAAATCCTTGAGACAAATGGCAAATGCAAAAAAGTCAGAGATTTTATTTCTAAACACAAAACCAAATACAAAAAGAAGGATATGTATGTATCATCTTAAAACATAAGAAATTTCATGTTAAGAATGTTTAGCCCTCCTTAGAGGGTGTTTTGAGCCTTCATCAAGTTGTCCTTGGTCTTCTGCTTCCTTCCCATCTTCTATGCCCATTTAGGGATCTATTTGGGCCTCCTTGAGCACTGTTTTCACCTTTTGGCTCATTTTCTAGGGGTTCTAGAACCCTAGGTCAAGGTCAACCTCAACCTTGAACTAGGTCAAAGAAAATCTCAACCTTCACCCAAGTCCCCTTTTTCATTATAGAGTTTTTTGAATGCAGGGAGAGGTTCAAAAGTTTGTTTTCCTGCTTTTAAGTCAGTTGTTTCAGGCTTCAAAATGGTAAACCCTTAAATTGTATTTAATCTAGGTCCATTTATAGTGGTTAAGGTTTAACTGGAATTTAATTCTCCGATGTTAGCCTCTCTAGAAGTTTGTGTCCTAGACTTGATGTAGCTGGCCAATCTCAATTCACAGAGAAATTAATAGATTCATAACAAAACATAATACAAATTCAAAACTCTCAATTCTTCATTCCTCCTAAAATTGCTTCTACATAGATCTCTAACTCCATTAAATAACAACTACCACAAAAATAGGAAATTTCCAAATCTGGCAAATTTTAACAATAGGAAAAACATGCCATTTTTGGTAACTTATAAAAAATCTTTGAAAGCAATTTCAAATTTTTCTAAATCTACCCTTTAAACCAAAGAGGTGAATTTCCAACTAATCTCAGAAATTTAGAAAGAAATTTCAAAGTTATTACAAAGTAGAGAAAACAAAAAAACACCTAAGATATTTTTTAACTGAAATTCAGAGGTCAAGATGGAATTTATGGCTCTCAAAAAAATAGTCAAAATGACCCCAACAAAGCTAGATGAGTTAGAATCCACCTCAACAATAGATTTTGAAAAAAACCCAGAAAAATCTAAGAAAACCCAGATTCGAATAAAAAACTATGACTCTTTGAATTTCCTACATCACGACTAGTATAAAAGGAGTCCTCTCATTTTCATATCCATTATTCATGAGGAGACGTGCACTTTTTATGATCAAGCATCCACCTTTCGTTGAATTCAAGCAAGTAAATCAAGTGACCAAGAAATCGCCTATTCAAGAATTCAAGTTCTCCATTAGAGATGAAGGATTCAAGCATTTAAGCCTTTGAAGGGATTTGGTTCAAGAATTCAAGATTCATCATTCAAACCCTAGATCTATCCATCAAGGTGGTGTGATCTTCCTTCAAGCTTGTTTGTTCATCTTCAAGATATATTCATTCTTCCTCAAGATGGATTTCAAGCATACAATCATGGAGATTTTTATATACATTGTTGAGTCCAAGATTTCATATCAATATACTTATTTACAACTCAAATACAATTTCATATCTATTGAATATCATAGCTTTGTTGCTAGATTTATTTATACTACTTGCTAGCATTCTATATTTGAATTCCATTATTAAGGTTGATTCCAAACCAGGGTTTAACTGAGGCAAACCACTCATCCAAACAATAAAACCCTTTTTCTTGTAGAAGCAGGTACGAGACAGTGAATATCAGTGCAGATTTGAGTACCCTTTTTGGTGAACTTTCGGGTTCTAAGAATAGAATTTCTTTCAGAGCAGTGCAGGTCAAGGTCAAAAATAAAGGGGCAAGATCTTATCTTGGCTTTGCATCAAGGTTGACCTTCTTCAGAAAGAAAAAAAGTTTCTAGGTTTTGTAGATCTCATAGTTTCAGTTCAAGAGCGCAGTAATCAACAGTTTCTTAGACTGTTTGATAGGGTTTTCATTAGGTTCTTTTTTGGAGGTAAGTACTTTCAATACTTTTTTTCAATATTAACATTTATATATTTGCATTCCATCTCATTACAATCATATGTATGTATAAAAATATGGGTTTAGGGTCTCTTTCATGTGCATTATTCTAAACCCCATTCAACAATATTTTTATATCTTACATTTTGGTGAACCCATTTACGACAACACTTTCTTTTTGATGTTAGATTTTCATCTTTTCTTAGATATTGCATATTTATAAAAGAATATTTCTTTTATGCTAAAGTTTCAAAAATACAAAAAAAAATTGCACAAAAATATTTACTTTTTTCATGTTTTTAGTGTTACTTTGTGTTCAACATGTATGATTTTTGTTTAGAATACTTTGATGAGGATTTTATTACAAAAAAGGATAGATCCCTTAATGAGGTGCATGGAAGTTGGGATGAAAGTTTCTTGAATGAGATCTCCATTCATCCTATTCCTATTTCATCATCCTCTACAACATACTTCTTTTATTGATTTTTACCATAGGGTCTGTGCACGATTACCTTCATGTTACACTATTTACAACATTGATTCACCTAGAATGTTATATCTTCGAAATTCTATTCAAGCTATAGATGTCTTTAATAAGAATTTCCTTTGTGGTAGTTATCAAGGTGTTAATCTCCTGTGTGGTATCAAACCTTTAATTCAAGAAGTTCAAGATTTTGGATTCATTCCTCTTGTTACTAGTATGGAACCTTCTTCCATTCCTTTACATAGAATTCCTACCTACACTCCTCCTATAGTGGGTACATCTCTTTCATCTCTTCCTAAAAGTGTTCCACTAGTTTCTTTACCTACCTCACAACCTTCTTACCATAGTATTCCTTATACCTATTCCAACCCTCTTCCAACTATGGTTCCTAGTGTTCCTCCGGTTGTGTCTTCCATTCTTGTTGCTTCCTACACTCTTCCTAATCAAATTCTTCCTAATCTACTTCATAATCCTCCTAATCCTAATCCTATCCTTCCTTATCTGATTCCTAATATTCATATTCCCAATTCTTAATCTATTATTCCTAGTTCATCCCACACTTATGATGAGGCTCAAACTATGGTTTATGATGTATATGTGCAAGAATTCTTTAAACTACCTTCCCCTTCTTATCTGATCCATAATGATATTAAATGGAACAGAAAATAAACTTCCCCTTTGATTTTTCTTCATAATTTTACCCCTTATTGTTCTACAAAAAATGCCTTTTCACCTCTTGTCTCTTCATTGGGGGGCATGAGGTATTTCTTTCAATTCTCTAAGATCCATTATGTTTTGTTTTGATCTTAATTGGTTATTATTTCTATATTATATACCTATGGTTTTGTATTATGTTAATAATCATCCATAGTTTTCTTTTATTATTCCAGATATCTTTTCTAAAAAACATTTGTTTTGCAAAGGTATCCCTTGTCTTCATCCCTAGGGGGCAAGGTTCTTCCTTGTTTTTATCTAGGTATCTGCTTTCCTTAGCTTAGTGGTATTTTTTTTAATCTTGCAACATTATTTCATTATAATGACTAGTGTTTTGACTATGGATTTTTTTTTTTATGAGAGGTTGTTGTCCTAGGTCATCACCTCTTCTTTATTTTGAAAATTGTGTTTTTTATAAACTCCTACCCTTGCTTTGATGTTAGAGTTGTTTCCCTCAATCAAAGATTCCTCTTCCTCTTGTTTGTAGGGGGCTTGATGATTGAATCTTTGTTCTCAATTCTCTTATCTTTGAAAGATGACATTTTATCTAAAGCAATCCTTTACAGTGGGGGTCTTGTTTATAAGATCTCTTTCTCTTTGAGGATCCTTTTTCCCTAAGTGACATATCCTTTTGATGATTATCTATGCTCTTGGATGTGATAGCCCTTATTTTCACTATGCCACAAATTTGAAAATTCATTGTGAAAATATTTTTGAACTAGGTTGTTTTGTTAGGGTTTGTATTTTATTTGTCATCATTTTCTAGAATGAGCCCTAAACTAGTTATATTTTTCTGTAGTCCGTCTTTGAGATTTTTTTCCCTAGTCACATAATGTGATGTCTTAAGGTTGCATTTTCATCTTGGTCATGAAAAAATTTCATTAAAATTGAAGCCCTTTTCCTTTACCCTAAGTTTTCTTTCAAGTAGGAAATAGCAGACCATTCAAACCATATGTTATGATCTTACGATGTAAGGTTATGTGTAAGATCACAACACTGGTACTCTAAGATATATTGTGTGTTCATAACATCATAAAAGTTCAAGGTGAGGTCTTTGACTTCAAGACTCCCTTTGTATCATATTATCTTATGTATCTAGTGGAAGAATGATTAAAAATGAGTTACGATCTTACAACAAACAAGTCATTGTAAGATCTCAAAGAAAGAAATGGAAATTCACAATACTATGAAAGGTAGTGATCATAAGATTGCAGGTTACTTTAGTACAAAGGACATATTTTGAGCTATGATCTTATGAAAAAGGAGGTGTCATGACATTGTAAAGGTTCTTCAGCAAGCTTATGATGCTACTAGGGGCTTATGATCATAAGATCATAAGAGTAAAATGAGAATTATAAGAAGGCACAATCGTAAGGTAATAAATGAAAAAGCAAGGTGGCAATTCGATATCAGTGGAGAGGACATGTGTTCAATATTGATTGGTCAAAGTTACAACACATAAAAAGGTGGATGCCAAGTTGGATTAGTTTGCCCAATGTTTGTAAAGTATGCTCAGAGATAAAAGGATCATTCAACATCATTGATCAAGGATATATCTAAGGTGGTTATTTTATCACAAAATGAAGATGATTGAAAGTTAGCCAAAGCAACATCATGACAAGTCAACACATGGCAAGGTGGGGTCGGAGGTGTATTTACATAAGTTTTTATGACATATGGTAGATTACTTTCTCTTCTCTTGTAACAAGAAGTATATCATAAGATCTCAAAGGAAGGGATAAAGAGTTATGATGCTACAAAATAATGTATCACAAGATTGTAAAGTTGAAAGTTAATGCCGACGATGCTATGATGAAGAAAGGTAACAGTTTTCCATAAGATCGTAAGGATAAAGAAGCAAGGGTAAGATGGTATGCCAAGGGCAGTATAAACAATGATCATAAGATCATATGAGTTCTTGGTGAGAGATGAGATGATACAATAAAGTGATTATTGTAGGACCGTAAGGGATTTTCTCACAACCTAAGAGATAAGAGTCAATTTCAAATAATCATAATATCATAGAGCCTATCCTTCCATCCTAAGATAATACAAGAGATTTCTTTTTTCAATGTATATCATAAGATCGTAAACCCTAGTTTGACTTAAAGAAGAACTTTTCCCTCCTAGGCTGGGATAATGATAGATTGCCCACAACCAATCAAATTTGAATAAAGTACAAAAAGGTCCCTAAGTTGGAATAGTAATGTAGAAAATGCATCTCAGTTGATAGATTGCACTAAAATTAAAGCCTAAGCATGCAGACTATCAATGCATAGAGAAGTTTGATGAAGGTACACTCATTATAAAATGTTCCATAATCTAGTGAACCATTACCATTTGTAGAGATAAGAATTTTTAGAGTAATTGCAATATTTTCAGTGCCAAAAAATTATTATCAAGAGCTATTTGCATTAAAAAAATCAATGTTTTCAAGCTATTTTCACAATGTCTAACAAAGAAGTTGAAGAGATAGAAGCTTTAGACATGGAAGTGGTAGGAACATCAAGTCAAAAGGGAGGAAAAATCTAGTAGAGAAAACCTAATAGGTTTATAGAAGAATGGATTAAGCTTTTCCCATGATCCTCCAATATTAATGTTGTAGATGATCATGCTTTCATGGACCCATATGCTCTATGTAGATATGTAACATGCCTTGGGGTCAATGGTTTTGAGCTCTTCAGATATTTTTACCATAACAAAGAGAAGAAGATCCATGTGTGCAATTCATGGAGGAAGAACTTCGCGAATTTAATCTTGCCAAAGGTTTTTATTGATGTCAATTCGGTAAAGGCCATAATCAAGTCAATCCAACCACTAAATTATTCTGTAGGAGAGATGGAACTATTATGTGTACACTAGATCGTACCTCATTCATTGAAGCATTTGGATTGGATGGTGCCATGAGTGAACTAGTGGACCTAGTTGATTTAGAGTGAAAATCTAAGACCAACACCAAGGCCTACAAAGTGAAATCAATGCTACAACATATTCCCATGGACCTGAAGCAGGTGGGAGACTATCCAAAGAAAGTGGACAAGAAAATGCCACTAGATAAATTTAAGAACTATTTTGTAAAGACTAAGTATGAAGTCAAAAAGGTGATTGGAAATTATTGGACTAATATGGTATATGGAGTAGAATTCATCACAGCCAGAGATGTGCAAGACTACTACCATGGAGGTGAATATGATTATTTTGAGTACATCCTAAAGAGGAAAAAAGAAAACATTGAGTTGGCCTAGAGGACAGAAATGGAGAAATTTAGATTCCATCATTATTCACTACTCATACACTTGATCCTGTATAAAAATGTGGTATACATAAGCCCAGATTTTATTAATAGCACCTTTGATGCTAATGGAGAGTTTCCAGTTCAACTATGGACATGGGTATGGAATATTTCCTACCACTATTCTAATTTTGTATCATCATTTAATAATTTTAGTGTTGTTATAATAAAAATGTTAGATCTAGGTTACTTTAGGGCACCTGAGATTTTGAAACTTATTTTAAGGCCAACCCTACTTCCAAAGGATAAAAGATTAGATCATAATTGGGGGGATATTTTCCTATTTCCAACTTTTTCTTTGATGAGGGTTTATGGTTATCCCTAGCCATCCCATATTTTACCTAAACTCATTCTCCCAAGATTGGTCGTCATTGAATTCATATGGTAATTATTTATGGTGAACAGGGAGTACCTAGGGCCTAAGGTTCATAGGGGTACATTCTTCTATAGATGTTTCGAGATAGGACACTTTTTAGTTGGAAAATAATCCTTAGACCCCATCCATTCATTCCTCCACCACTACAATTTATCCACTACTCCCTATAGGATGTATGATATTGATAACTGGATGAGGACCACTATCATAGAGATCAGAAACTGTGTGTTTCCCAGTACCAAGGAGTTGCCCCATGAAGACCTCATTCCTAATATTGTTGTGGGGAAGGCATTAGATAAATTGTCAAAATTTGATGATGTACTGAGGATAGAAGGGGAGCTGAAGAGAGTTGACCCAAATTTCAAGGATTTTTACCTATATGTCCCCTACCCACAAAGGATGAGAAAGATGGTAGTTAACCATGCAGAGATAATGGCACACATGCTAGAGGTGCCACTGGGAGAGGAAGATCCTGATGTGACCTTAGAGATAGAAGAGGATGAGCCTACTGAGGCATCATGGGTCACTAAAGGGAACAAGAGGTAGAAGATTATCCAATCCCTAAGAAGGTAAAATAGAGGACTCTGCAACTCTTACCTAGGAAAGGTCAGTACTTTTTTGACTTGAGACAAAATTACATCCAAGATCAAGTCATTGCAGTAGAAAATACAATGACTAACTTGGAGTTAGCAGCAACAAGGATGGATGATAAGGTCATCCAAGCCAAAAAATTCATAGAGGATGATGATTTCATCAAATATGTTGAATTTAAGAGATTCTTGTACAAGGTGAAATAGAGTGAGTTGGTACTCAAGATGAAACTAGGAGAATCTAATGAATAGAAGCTAGAATTGATTGAGAAGTTGCATCCTTATGATCTAGAGAGTGAAGTAATGACTCCTGAGGAGGCAAGGGACCTTGTACAGAGGATTATAATCTTATTATTTCCTAGTCAAGATTTCAAGAAAGCATTTATGCTTGACCGAATCAAAAGACAAGACAATTCTATATCATATGAGGCATATGGTGCTAGTGAACTACAGAGAGGATCTGGATTCAACATTGACACCAAGTCTCTAGCAGTATGGAGCATGGCCCCTACAATAAACAAGCCCAAACTAATAGATGTGCAGAGCACAGAACATGGCAATATGTTAGTATGGACATTACAAGGTACCTCTGGTATAGAAATCTCCAAGGCCATGAAACATTTCTCATTTATGAATGAGGAAAAGGTAGAGGAGATAGAGACAAGGCTATCTAAATCCTTTCATGTGATATCAGGAAGTGGTATGAAGATGAGCTCAAGAAAAGCCATGTATATAAAGAAAATATTGAGGAGCTTTAGGATAAGGTCCAAGTGCTAGAAGCTAAAGTTGTATCTCTTGGAGAGAAACTATCCAATGCAAAGCAAGTTTCCATTTTAGAATAAAGCAAGGAATAGGATGGTTAGATATAGCCATCTAAGGACATAATAGAGACCACGACATAGACAAATGTGTTGGAGGCAGAGGATACTGAGTAGCCTAGAAGAATCTCCACCAATGCAACAAGGTAATGAGGTAAGGACATTTTTCCTTAAGAGTATGATTGGCCATAGGGTTGACACTCTAAAGAATATATCACAATAGACCTATACATTATATAATTCTTTACAAAGTGATGAGCAATTTTTCAATGAACCTCTTTCATGGCTATCACCCACATTCAATCTTTGGCGGCCATACATTCAGTTCTTAGAGATGTTCATTATGTTGATGCCTAAAAATCCAAACTAACTAATAAGCTCATTATAGTGAAGGAGACCCTAGAAATGGTAAAAGAATTAATTGGCTTCTTCATTGGTAAAATACAAATTATACAAGGTAAGTTACAAGTTTTATCTAAGAGAATTGAGCCCTATATTCCACCTATTTTAGATGAAGATAATAAGTTGAGAAATTAGCAAGGGTGATCTAATTCATTTAGTGAAATATTAACCCAAGAGGCCACAATATCAGTCTTTGATAGTAAAAGTGATTTTCCATTTAATAATCTTATTGATTCTTTTTTAAAGTTGATTTAGATTTCAATAATTTTTTAGTAGAGGAAAAGGAAATAACTAATGCTAGGTGGACCAAAGCCATGAAGGACTTAGAAGAAGTTAGATCAATCAAGTGGCCCACCAAGTAAGAAATCTATGTATGGGAAGTAGTAGGAGAAATAAAGGCCTTACCAACAGGAAGTAGTTGTGGAGTAATTATGCTTAAAGAAAGAGAATAAGAGATTTAGACAAAGATCAGATCTACTAAGAAAAATCTTAAGGAAGTGATCTCTCATAAATATTCCTATCAAATTTTGAGATTTTCAAGGAAGATGAAGGCAGAAGAAGACACAAGGATTAGAGATAAAGTTTCTACAATTAATTTTCACCTGTTGACAGTGCAACCACCTTCTTGTTTTTGGATCAAACACAGAGGAATGTCTTAATTCCTTCTTTTCAAACTTGTCTTGCCTACTTTTATTTCCATTAAAGTTTTGAATTGTGTCCTTCTCCCATCTATAGGATTTACAAGATGTGGATTAGAGGTCAGAAGTTTGAAGATTTTTCAATTTTATGTCATTTTATAGTTCGTCCAGTTTTGTTGATTGTATGAATGCATTTAGTCTTGTAAACTTGAAGATATAATGAATATGAATGATATAGTTATCAAGTTATGAATTATATTGTGAAGTCTATGTCAGTATTGAATTCATTTTCAAAAGAAGTTAATATAAAAAGGAAGTTTTGTAGATTTGTGTATCTGAGTCTAGTCTCCTTTCTTGTATATATGTGATTTTAGATTGAAGAGAACAAAGTTTATATAGTTTAATGCAATTTGAATGAGTTGTATGTCTCTTATTGATTGTTGTTAATTCAAATAATTAAGTAATTTCTTTTAGTAAGTGATAAGGTTTTGGTTATATGGTAGGGATATGATAAGAATGAGATTTAGAGTTCACTGTTGACAATTTTATGACTTTATATAATAATGGATAAGGCACTGATCAATTAATTTTAGTTTCAAATTAATGGTTTTGATGGCTTCAAAGTACATATATCAATCAAAATTTAATTTTTCTATTTTATATAATGAAGAACTATAATTACTGGTCAATCCTTATTTGTAGTAACTCTTCAATTGGTTATAATTAGTTGTTGTAATCAAGGAGTTTAATACAAATTCAAGAAGAAATTGTGACCAATATCTTCTATAAGGGATAAGTTTGTAAGAAGAAAGTATCAAAAAGTATTAGTGAATAAGTTTTTGAATGAGATTAAATAACCAATCACACTTGCATCCCTAAGGTGCACCCACCTTGGCCCTATAGAGCCTAAAGTGTAGAGAGTGTCTAATATACTCTATTGAAGTTGGTCCAAAGCTGTGATAAATGTTGTTGAGTATGGGATCTAGCTAGTCTTTTGGCCTATTTTTCATCTTTAGTATCCTGATATTGGGTTAATAGAACTTGGTAGTCCAAAAAAGACCAACAGGATGTAGGGGTTAATACCCTTCGCTAAGAACATAGTGTGCATTATTGTTAACAAGATATCTCCTTATGTTGTGAAGTAGGTATCATCTTTCTCTTCCTTATCATGTCTATTAGATAGCCATGATAAGGAGGGGGGCATATATAGGGTCTCCCTTGTACTATATTTTTTAATTTATATGCTAAATCCTCTAAAGGTAACACAAATAAGTTGTTAAATCTTGAAGAGACACACATTTTTCAATTTTTCAATATGCTAAATCCTCTGAAGGTAACACACATAAGTTGCTAAATCCTCAATAGAAAAGCATTTTTCAATTTTAAATATGTTGAATCCTCCAAAGGTAACACACATAAGTTGTTAAATCTTGAAGAGACATGCATCTTTCAAATTTTTCAATATGCTAAATCCATGGAAGGTAATGCACACAAGATGCTAAATCCTGAAGGGACACACATTTTATATTCCATGGTGATACAAGAAGGTGGATCTATGGGTATTTCAAAAGCTATTAGAAGACACATTATAGTTTCAAATCATATTGTTTTGGTGAAATATTAGGTTTTGTTACTTGTTGGACTCTCCCTCCTTGGTGATTCATGGTAAGGTGGGCATCTTACTAGGTGAGATAATCACTTTCTCCTTTTATCTCTTTTCACTTTTATGCTAGTAGGATTGGATCATGAAGCTATGTTATTTGTAGTGTTTCTCTTGTCTTTCTTATGTAACCATTTATTCTTTTATGATAGCTTTCCAAATATGATATTAGTATAGGAAGCATTTCTTAGCAAGGTTTCCTTTACCAGTTGATTTGGGTTTTTTTAGTACTAACCCCTCTTTTTGTGTCTTTTAGCTTTTTTTTTGTTGTTCTTTTTTTTTGCACCCTCCTATGTGTATGTTGAGTTTGGATCCTTGGCTTGGGGGCTCGTGTCCTGAATTAAGTGTTATTCTATCTTGTTCTGAATCCACTTAGATCTTTCTTCTCCTTTATAGTGAGCATGTTCAATTTCCATAATTTTGCTAAAGTAGGGGCTTAATGTATCATCTTAAAATGCAAGAACTTCCATGTTAAGAACATTTAGCCCTCCTTAGGGGGTGTTTTGGGCTTTCATCAAGTTATCTCCCATTTTCTACCCCCTTCCCATCTTATGTGTCTATTTAGGGCTCTATTTGAGCCTCCTCGGGTAGTATTTAAGCCTCCCTGGGCACTATTTTTCCCTTCTGGCTCATTTTCCATGGGTCCTAAACCCCTAGGTCAACCTCAACCTCAAAAGACTTCTTACCTTCTTCTTGCCATCTGAATGGATGTTTCTCACTAATCATTTCTAACATATGCCTCACCTTTTTGGAGAATTCAGGAACAAAACTTCTTAAAAACTTGATTTGACCAAAGGACTTCAAATTGCTCCTATTGGTGGGTAAAGCTAATTTTTTTATTTCCTTCACTCTTTCTAGATCAATCTTTATGTCATTGCTTGAGACAATATGTTTGAGCAGTTTGCCTTCTTCCACAAAGAACATAATTTTTTTAAGATTTAGAGATATACAATGTTGTTTGCATCTATCAAGCACCTTCACTAGGTTCCTTAAATGATGTTTTCTTCTCTTAGAGTAAATGGTCAAATCATCAAGATATATCATGATTATCCTATCCCTCAAATCCTTAAAAGATAAATTCATTGCTCTTTGAAAGGTCGCTCCTGCATTAATAAAATTGAATGGCATTCGATTGTAAGAAAAGGTGCCCCATGGAGTAATGAAGGTTGTTTTATGTTGATCTTCTGGTAAAACACTAATTTGGTTGTATCCTGAATAGCCATCAAACATTGACATGACCTTGGATCCATCAACCATCTACAAAATATGATCCATAGTGGGAATTGCATAGTTGTCCTTGAGACTCGCTTGGTTCATATTCTTGAAATCTACACAAATCCTTATTTCACTGATTTTCTTTCTCATAGGAACAATGTTCACTACCCACGTTGAATGATGAATTGGGTATATTATGTGAGCCTTTAACATTTTCTCGACCTCTCCTAAAATAGCTTTAGATACTTTAGGATTATAATTTTTGAGCTTTTTCTTGAAAGTGGTTGCCTCTAGTTTCAAAGGTATATGATGGACAACCTCTCCATTTATGAAGTTCTTTAAGTCTTCATACCCCCAAGAAAAAATTTCTTGATAGTGAGTAAGAATCCTAGTTAGCCTATCTTTCTCCCTCTCGGAACAGGTCTTACCAATAGAAATCCATCTAGTATTTTCCTCAATTTTGATATTAATTTTATCGTGTTCTTCTAAATTTTTATCAAAATCAACATTCCTTTTTAGGGCACTGACATCCTTTCTTCCAAATAGGTGTTCTAGAGAGATCAATCCCTTGGGAATCTGATTACCCTTGAGTTGAATAATTTTCCTAGATTTGGTTGATTCCTCTCCAATTGATTTACCCTCATGATCAGATCCTTGAAAGAAGGTATCAACAAAATTACCCACACATTCAATGAACTCTCTCAATTGTGTATCATCATTAAAAACCTGCCAATGATTAACATTGTCTGGAACTCTAGGCCTATAAATCATCTCAATCCTATAGGTATCATTTTTAAATTCTAGATGTGGTAACAACAATGATGCTGAAACAGCTAAAGAATCAGCTTTACTGTTTTGGGAGTGAGGTATGAATTCAATAGAAAAAGCTTCAAAGGACTCAATTTCATCCCAAACCAAGTTTCTATAATGCTTCAACGTATCCTTTTTAACAAAAAATTGCTTTCTTAGCTGTTTCACAATAAGTTCAACATCACGTTTCACTTTTAACTGCTTCACTCCTTTCGCTTTGGTTTCTTGCAGACTTAGAAGCAACGCTTCATATTCTGCAGTGTTATTGGTATTATGAAAGTCTAATTTAAAAGAGAAAGGAAAAATGTCCCTTGAAGGTGAAATGAGAACAATGCCTAAGCCTAAACCTGAATTTGAACAGTTTCCATCGAATTCTAAGGTCCATTGGGCTTCTTCGCAACTTATTATCTCTTCTCCTTTGCATTGTTCTTCAGGCAATATAATATAGTTTCCAAACTAACATTCCTCATACAATATCTATGCTTTAGGATTTTCTGAAGGCACTACTGTATATTTATTTTTTGGCTCAGGCTCCATCTTTATTTTCTTCTTCCCTACTAGAATATAGGCTTTAGATCAATCCATTTTAATTTTCGCACCCATATCCTTATAGAGAGTTTTGTTGAGCAGCATTCCATAGCTAGCTGGTATATCAGCTACAAGAATGGTAAGCTTCAATCTTTTTTCTGGACAAGCATAAAGGACAGCTTGTACATCTTTCACTTGACCAACCAAGGGTACTTGTTTCCTGTCCATAGAATAGCAACATCTAAAGGTTTTTGTGATCTCTAGACCAAGAGCCTTTGCACAAGCTGGGGCATAATATTATCTGATGCTCCAAAATTAATGATGCAATTACTAAGTTTCTGGCCATTTAATAGCAATGATATATAAAATGGATTGGACTTTTGCTCTTCTATTTCCTTTTGAACATGGTTAGCAACCACCTCATGGTAAGAGGCATCCTTTGTGCATCTTTTAGACACAAAAATAGGTTCATTTACAACCCTTGGGTTCTCAGAGATATCATCGAAAAAATGTGCATTAGTTGTAGAACCTCCCTTTACATATTGAACTAAATTTTCCAACTCCTTAGGATTAAGTCTTAGATACTCGGTTGGAGAAATGGATATAGAGGAGGATTTACAAAATTACACAATATCAAATGCTGATGTACTAGTCACTAATTCCACTTTGGATAGAATTTTTGGTTATGTAGTTTTTACTAGATCAGCATGTATATGTTCCTTTCCTTTAGAAGTTGACATTTTTGGGCTAGCTACTGGATAAGACTTTGGATTTCTTTGACCTCTAGTTTGAGGGGTAGTCAATAGGGGAGCTTAACCAAAATTTTGAGGTTGTTGCTGCCTATGAATGTCCTGGTAAGGAGTCTGATAAGGGCCATGTATTTTATTTTGTTGCCTCTTCATCATTGCTACATCGTTCATCAATTTCTACAAAATAGAGTTTGTAGAGGTAGAAGATGAAGCGGTTCTAGGTGTTTGAACCTCTCTTTTCCATTTACCAGCATTGATAAATGCATCTTCTAATTGAATAGCTAACCTCTGAGTAGCAACCAAATCAGCACATGCATCTTTAATGAGATGAAAACTTATATCTGGGAGAACATCATTAATAAAGAATGATTTTTGGTTTTCTGCACTAGGTCTAGATATTGTGGAAATTCTTTGAATCAACCTATTAAACTTAGCCACGAACTCTCTCATGGGTTCATGCATCTCCTTCTTCATTTGACTAAGTTGAGAAAATAGAGATAATTCATTTTTAGGAGCCTTAAATCTACCTTTGAATGCATTTTTCATATCATCCCCGCTAGTGATGGAATGATGGGGTAGGTGATTGAAACAATCAGCAATGGCATTTGTTAATGTCCAGACAAACACTCTTATAGTGACTTCTTGGGTAGGAAATCTTATAACAACACAAGCTGAATGAAAGGCACTTAAATGATCATTTGTTGAAACTTTACCATCTCCACTGAACTTAGGTAAAATTTCAGTAGCTCCTTTGAGTAATGTTGCAGGGTTAACTCCTAGATTCAATGGCCCTATGTTTTTCCCCCAAGGTTGATTGGTAGCCATGTTAGGTGGTAAAACCTACAAAGGTTGGATGGTTATATAAGCTGGGACAAGAGTATTTAATGGAAGCAGAGATTGTACTAATGGTGAAAGAAGAGATTGTTTTGGTGGTGAACTAGGTCTACTTTGAGATTTGATCTTCTTCTTTTTAGGGTCGTTGAAATTTGGCAAAAACTTTAGATTCTTCAGTGGCTCAAAGTTTTCATTAAGGATCCCCTTTTGTCTTTCTCCCCTTGTATATCTATGGGTAGCTAGCTCTATTTCTTAGTTTTAAGTTCAAGGTCTTGCAAGTCCTTGAGCAAGTCTATTAACAACCAATTCTTCTTGAACTTCTGGTACCCCATTTAATAACTCAACCCTTTCTTCTTCTCTTTCTAAAACAATCAATACTTGTTGATATTGTTGATTACTTCGACGTAATGTGCAGGTGGTTGAATTCAAGTATGAGATTATATCTTCTTGGGTATCCTCAAATTTGAGATTAGGTTGTAATATAGGGAAAACCTCATTATGAGGGAGAACCATTATTACTTATAGTTTTTAAAGACCAGATTCTCTTCAAAATGGACTCTCCCCAGTAGAGTTGCCAAAAATATGTTGGTGAACAGATTGTCCTTTCAACTATTTAACAAATTCACTCTA
The DNA here is from genome assembly GCA_028749045.1 of Cupressus sempervirens. NCBI lineage: Eukaryota > Viridiplantae > Streptophyta > Pinopsida > Cupressales > Cupressaceae > Cupressus > Cupressus sempervirens. The sequence continues at coordinate 259,710,433 of CM053792.1, forward strand.
TGCCCAAGGTACATAAAACACAAAATGTTCACAACAGTTGAGAAAATCTCATGCTATTTGATTTTCTCTCTATATTTTTAAGGTACAACTTCCTTATGAATTCAAAATTTATCTTTGTACTTTGACCAGAAAGCACATAAGGATCTCTCACTTACTCCTAGTTAGTGAGGTAAGAAAAAATTTGAACAAGAAAAAGAAATATTCATCAAATCATACTGCCACAAAATATCTATTTCAAAGGACTGAATAACACCATAAACTGATATCAATCATTCAAGCACCTTAATTGAAATGAGCTTACAATAAAAACAACAATCAAATATCTTGAACCAATAAACCAGAGTTCACAAAGTAACAATGATGTAAACACTTCGAACACCAAGTTTCCAAGCCAAATTCAAGATGATATGTGTGTGTGTGTGTGTGTGTGTGTTAAACCTTCTTCATGCACACAATCATTCAAAACACAAAACATCCATATACTATCTTCTGATTACTACTTCAAAGTATCTACTTATCATAGTTTTTTAACTATCTATTTCTAACCTTAATTAGTTCAATGCCCTAGCATTTATAGTTTTTTCATACAAATTTGAAAGGCCTCCATCAAAACCTAGCCGTTTTGGTTAAAACAAGAAATAGTTATGAACAAGAAAGAAGTTATAAAATAGGTGTTAAAATGTAACTAAAACAACTATCTTGTTCAAGCCTCACTGCCAGTCTTCTCTCCCTCACCCAGAGTCTGACGCATCAACTTCCAACTCTTGAAAGTGTTCATAAACTCCTACATTGCACAAGAGTGTGGATTCTTCATACTCAACAACCTATCCTGACATGCGTCCTTTTTCCATTTGAACTCCTTTATCTTTAGGTTCTAACGTGTCATGAGGTTCTTGTTGAGACATCACATTGATTCAATATTCGCTAGCACAATGAAGTCATTGGTGCTCAGCCATTCATTATCTCTAATCTGCTCAACAACTTCATTGAAGCTCTTGGTCAATGTCTTTGAATCCATATTCCCGTCGTCAAACTGTAGAATCCATGTAAGATTTACTATCTTCATATCTTTAAAGAGTTCTTCATGCATTCCAATAATTTTTTTCTCGATGCCCTACACTTCTTTAATCGCCTCCTTATAGACTGACTCCTTCCAACCCATTTTTTTTTCATGATGAACAACATGCAGGAATCTATATTCTTCATTGGATTATCATTTAGGAACTTAAGCACCCCAAATTTATCAACTTCAGTTACTTGAAATACAACTTCTTGACACTGGTTTTGCTATATTTCCCATCCTAGAATTAAAGTTTGTATTTCTCCCAACAATGATTCCCCTTTAGCATATACATTAGTGAATTCTAGAATAAAATTTTTACCTTCTTTAATGATGACATTAACCCAATTTTTCATAGCATCCACTAGTAGCTTCCCCCTTTGCATTTGATTCACCAACTGTTGGCTCCTTGTAGAATTTGGGTTGAAGGCTTGAGGGGCTTGAACAACTGGCAATGCACCAAGATTCATCAAGGAATCGATATACATGGCCATAGTCATCACCATACCCTTAAGTTCCTTCTTCTCTTTGCTATCCTTCTTAGATTGAGTTACCATGTGGTCAGTAGAGAATTTGAAAAAGTGATTACCAATGCTTCTATTAATGGTCCCTAATTCAACCGAGGTAACTTTGAAACCTTCATCATCAATATCTCTGGACACTCTTTTCTATTTGTATGTAGCTATTTCAGCAATGATCTTCCCAGTTACTGGGTCCTTGGTTAGGTGAGCATCTATTTTCAACTTCTTGTTCTTTGAACCCCATACAACATATTTAGTCACAATGTCCTTCATAGGTGATGTAACTTGTTGCAGGCTTCTTTTCTTGTTGATTGTATTGGATAACCAAACAGGGATAGCATGACCTACATAAATTGCTTGATGATCTCTAGTGGGAGTCATAAACCTTGGTTGATCCACCTTATGAGCCTCGATGAATTTTACATCACCATTAGCATCATCCGAGAAATTGATACCATCAGTTGAATCCTACCCCTGGGTTGTCATCTTTCCTTTTTGAACTTTGTGTTTCTTAAGGGCCTCAAATTTAGCTTGAGACCTAGTCCTAGGAGCCGTGTTTTGTATATGGATGGACGCCCTCCTCTAGTGTTTACCTTGAGCCAACTCACCACTTGCAATAGGAGACAAAAGTGAGATGTCAAAAGATGATGGTTCAGAAAAGGAAACCACCCCTGAAGAGGGTTCATTGACAACTTTCTTGTTCTACTTCTTCAGCTAGTCATCTATGTAAGTAAATATAAGTCTAGCTCTTATATTTATATCCTCTTCTTCATCCGGGTTCCAATCTACTACCAGTGACTTTGATTCATGAGATTCTTCCTAGCCTGGTTCAACCATATCTAAGCCATCCTCAATCACCCCTTCTATTTTGAACTTCCACTTCAGGGAATCAATTTGTTGTAATGTTAGCCTTGAATGGTCTCTTCTCAAAACCTCCTTCTCATCTTTAAAATCTTGGCATAGATTTTCCAACTGTGGAGTTGCTGATGGGTGACCTACAAGACCAAGAATCTAAACTACATATCCTTTACTATCAAAATCTCTTCTACTATGATAAGAACCAAAATTGAATCCAAGCAAATTGCTTCCAATAATAGAAGTGTTAATCATACTATTACAGACCAGAGAACCCAACTTAATTGGGAAGGTTGTCTCCCAATCCTCCTGTGGTAAATTATCCTTAACAACATAGAATAGTTTCCTACAAATCTCAACTAAAACAAAGCAATCCAAAGCATATCGCAGAAGTTTTACAGGTTCTTCTTCGAATCTTCCTATTCTCAAGTAAGTGAACCTAGGAAATTGTATAAAATAACTTCCATATTGTTGAATCAACCTTGGAGCTTTAGCAGACAACCTAGGCATTGGTGCTTTCTTCAAGGCTATATGCACATTTTCAATTAACACATCATGATCCTTCCTAAAGTTCTCTAGCGCTTTATCTTTTTGCAACAAAGGGAAATATTGGTACACCATTATTTCTTCATTCCAGACTTCGTGAGGAAGAGGGGTAAGGTCACAAACATAGGAAATACAATAAGTCAAGTAGGAAACCATATAAAAATTTTCCCTGGACTCTTTTGGCATGCTTAAGTTATGTCCTTAGTGAACTAGCGATAATCTCTACCCATTCCATCCATTGTTCTCCCTTTAAGATGATTTCTATATATCTATACATACATTCCTCAAAGAGAAAAATATCAGCAGAACCTTTGACTCTATGCAATAACACCACAAGGTCATGAATATGAGGGTTAAGGTGATCTTTAGTGATAACTTTGGGTAACCTAGAACCTCCACCATACATGGTCTCAGTCCATTTCCTAGCAAGGGTATTGTGGAATTGGTTTGGATTTTCTTGATATTTAGCCTGGGCTTGAACAAGGGAGAATGTGGCAAAAGTGTCCTCTAGCAGGCGCAATATGGAGGCAATAGTTTCTCTCAAAATTGAGATCATTGTTTCACCATCTTTTCTTACAATAAATTTTCTCCTAACATCATAATGGTCAATACACATTTGGAGCAACTCAAGACTCAGAAGAGATTGGGGAAAAGTTGCAGCTTTGATCAGTCCACTAGTTAGAACTTCCATGCACCCTTTCAATTTATTAGCATACTCAAGAAAATTTGATTACAAATTCTCCAACTTAACACCCTCTAAGTTTGTATCACTTATGGCAGGCTTTTTACATTCCATACTTGAGACATTGCCAAAGAAATGTAAAATAGACTTCATCCTTAATCAAAATAGTAAGGCTTCAAACTGATTTTCTTGGAAAACACAGATATTGTATAACAAAAACAAGAATTTCTATGTTTCTCACATGTGATTTTATGAAAAACAAAAATTTTCCCTTCCTTCCTTAATTGTTTCTTCTCCAAACCTACAACTCTTTGCATGATAAAAAAATAAAGAAAGTTGAGCTCATTTTAAGAAGGAAAAACACGTACGTGTGGAAGTATAGGCTCATTATAAGGCATTAATGACAAATCATTTCTTGTTAAAGTTCACACGTTTGAAAGCCTTGTGATATAACCATTTCATTTAATAATTTCCTTTTTTGGCTATATTAATAATGATTAGCTTTATTGCAACATCCAATCCCTTTTTCGGCCAAAGATTTTCCACCTTTCCTCATAATGGTGATTTTTGCATTGGGAATAGAAACATCCTTTAAATCATCACTCTCTGAAATAGTCATCAATGCCTTTCCAAATGATGGCACATCGTACACCATAATCCAATTTCACCAAGACGCCTCTATTGTTGAACAACTTTGAACTACTTTGAACCAAAGTTCAAAGTGGTTCAAAGTGATTCAAAAGAACAACCTGCTAGATTGGGGCACATTTCCTGCAAGAAAACTCATTAGTGTAAAACCTTTGGTTGAACTACTTTGAACTACTTTGAACTAGATTTAAAAGTGGTTCAAAGTGGTTCAAAAGAAGAAACCATGACACAGAGTGTTAGGGACTTTGGACAACACTTCGACAGATGGAAAATGTGCAAGGTTACGAAGGAAAAACTTCAAGAGTTGGGTGAGCAAAAATTTAATTGAAGAGTTTTAAACATGGTGACTCATGGGACAACTAAAACCAGCCAAAAATAGGAACTTTGTGCATTCCCTCCTCTCTTTTTCTACCAATTTTAAGCACGGGATAAAACTTTCAACAATATCACTTTGAATGTTATGTTAAGATGCATCTAATTTTCCCCCAAAGAAGAAACCCCATTAGATAATGTGTTGCCTAATAAACTAAGACAAAGTTTTGACAATGAAGGAACAAATGATATTTTCAATGATGTGGAAAAATTGAGTTGATTTTTATTTGGTTTTGGCTAATATAAACTTTTATTTTAAATCTATGTTTTTTTATTCCAAATGCCATTATTTCTAATGAGAAAATCTAGCTGAAATATCATACAGAAATCCTATAATATATCTAATTTTGTTAAGGGAAAATTTATTCAACTTTTTAAAGAGTATCTGCATTTAATGATTTCTTTCTTTTGTAATGAGTTTTCAAATATGTTTACTTTTCTGAGCGTCTTAATTATAACTATGTTTTCTATGTGCTTAAGAAATAGAAATTTTTGAAATTCCAATTTGACTTCAATTAGATTTAGGAAAATTAGCTAAGACATGGTATTAACAATGTAGGAACATGTTGGGAAACTTAGTGGACTACGTTATTATTTGTTCTATGTTTGCCAATAAATTTAATTGGAGTGTTTGGATCTAGCCGCTTGATATTTTATGCCTATCTTATTAAAGGTTCAAAAGAATTGCAGATAAATAACTTGATTTAAATTTTATGGGTTTTGAATTGTATTGGCATGCTCTCCCTATGAGTATCCCAAGAATCTAATGTTTCTATTAATTTGGTCTAGTTGTTGATTAGCTCGGTTGATTACAAATTCTTGTAGAACTATCATCGAATTAGGTACAATAAAGCAGATAATCAGTTGTTCCTAGCTAGCAAGATCAAATACAATTTTCCAAGGTAATAAAATTGCATATGTAGATGTATCACTTGAATGTCTAACATGAAGCGCATTCCCCAATTTATAATAGATGGTTGGATATAAAGGCTTCATATGCTAGCCCAACAATGGAAGCCAAGGATGTAACCATGCATGTATTGCCACACTCTCCCTACAAGGATCCCAAGTATCTAATGTCGTTGTTAATTTGGGCATCACTGTATGATCAAGAATGTAATGAAGTACTCAAGCTAGTAGTAACTTCTCCCATGTCTCTAGAAAATGTAGCATAGATTTAGGGGCCCTTGGCTCCCAGGAATTTGTAGTAGCTATTCTCACTACTAGAAGAATAACTTTAGTTAAGAGTTGAGTGTAAGGCGTTCAAGAAGAAAGTTATACTTCTATGTAAATGCCATAATCACGAGGCTCATCCCCTTGTAGAAGCCATAACCCAATTAAATATATATATATATACAAGCCATAACCTAGTTAACTGGGTCTAGTTGTTGATTACCTGGGTTGTTACAAATTCATGTAGAATTTTCATCAAATTAGGTACAATAAAAGGAACAACCAACATTATTTTTGTGTAGGATCTCGAGCTAAGTCACTTAGCACGGGTTGAGTGAGTTTTATTGTTTAATTATTTGGATTCTAGAATATGTATCCAGCTAGATCAATTTTGTTATTATGCTAAGATGTAATAAGCACCTTTAAAAAGATCTCTTTGTATACATACATACATGTATATGTATTTATGTATGTATGAATGTATGTATGTATGTATGTATGTATTTATTTATATGTATGTATATATATGTAAGTATATATGTATGTATGTGCCCTTGTGATCATTGCATTTTTTTGTTGTGCCCTTGTGATCACTGCATTTCATTGTTGTGTCCTTGTGATCTCTACATCTCATTGTCGTGCCCTTATGATCTCTTTGTATGTATGTATGTATGTATGATGTCACTTTTGCAAGTCTCGAACCTTTTATTTTACTTTAAACAATGATTATTTCTTAAAGATTTTATATTTTAATGGGGAATTTAGATGTTAGGAGGGGTGGATGGAGCCAAATGGGTATGTGTAGGATCATGGTCAACCAAACTATGGCCTTAAGTGGCAGTGAAAAACTAGCAAATTAGGGTTATGTCAACTTGACACATAATTTTAAAGTGGTTCTAGACTTTATATCAAAAAGTTGTAAAAAAATAATCTGTAGGAAATTGAATTTAGTTTCTAAACTACAAGGCCTTATCTAGAGAAAAAAATAATTGATTGGTCAAAAGTTTGGATTTTAATGTAGTACTACAAAAATTTCAGGCCAAAAATAAAAAGTAGGTGTATGTCTAACCACCTTAATCAAAATCAAATGATAATTTTTTTTAATATAATTATAGATATAAAAAGTAGACTCATGTCCGAATGTGATGCATATTTTTGGGTATTTTTATTCCAAATAAATAATTAAATAGAAATTTTCTACTAAAACTTTTTTGGAAAAAAAAACTCTTATGTCTAACCACCTTAACTAATAGAAAACTTTACCAAATTTAATTTTTATTTTATTTTTCTTATACTAGGTGAAGCATAGAATGTGACGCAACTTTTGGATTTAAAAAATGTTATATCATTTGAAAGTTATAGTTATTTTTCAATCACTATGTCAATCAACACTTTACAATCATCTTCATTGAAAATTAAATAATAAATACTTATCGAACTTAGAATTTGACAGTAATTATATCGATGGAATCTCGAGAGTGTTATAAAAAAACCCTTTTAGTTTCATTCAATTTCAATGAAAATAACATTTTCAGATGGCTACATGAAGTTTGAGTGTCAGTGAAACCCTTCCCAAACATGTCTTTTGAGTTAACCAAATAGGCTTGGTAAATACTGAGCCTAATCAGATACTCGAAATCAAATTGGGTATCCGATTAGGTCGGTAATTTTTCAATTAAAATTTTGGAGAGAAATTTGAAAAAAAAGATATTCCAATTGCAATTTTGGAGGGAAACTTTAGAGTGTTTTAGAGGAAAATTTATTTGGGGGAATTGTGGACATTGATATTATTATTATTATTATATATGATTATAATTATTTTTATATTATAGTAATATGTATGATTATTATTATTAAATATAATATAGTTATAACTATAATAATAATTATTATAACTAAATATAATATAGTAATATATATGATAAATATTATTATTAAATATATATAGTAATATTATATGACTATTATTAGATATAATAATATATATGGTTATTATCATTATCAAATCTATAATCTAGTAACATATATGATTATTATTGTTATATAATCTAATAATATATTATTATTACATTAAAATATATAATATTATAATATTATTAAATATAATATTGTCATAAAATGCATCGAAAGGGCTCATAGGTTTCGATGCATTTCATGACAACATATGTCCTTAAGACCCCTAGTAACCCCTTTCGACACATTTCCAATGGGTCCCTAGGGGTCCTAGGGGTCCTAGGGACATACATTGTCATGAAATGCATCAAGAGGGGGTCATAGGTTAACCTACGACCCCTCTCGATGCATTGGAACCAACAAAATGCATCCCTAGGGGTCTTAGGACCTCTAGGGACATAAGTTGTGATGAAATGCATGGAGAGGGGTCATAGGTCATCCTATGGCCCCTTTCGACCCATATAAACAATTATAATATGTCCCTAGGGGCCTTAGGACCTCTAGCGACATATGTCATCATGGAATGTGTCGAAAGGGTCATAGGACCCATATAAATAATTATAATATGTTCATAGGGGTCCTAGGATCCCTAGAGACATATGTTGTAATAAAATGTGTTGAAAGAAGTCATAGGTCATCCTATGGCCCTTTTTGACCCATATAAACGATTATAATATGTCTTTAGAGGTCCTAGGACCCCTAGAGACATATGTCTTTATGGAATGTGTCGAAAGGGGTCATAGGTCATCCTATGGCCCCTTTCAACCCATATAAATGATTATAATATGTCCCTAGGGGTCCTAGGACCCGTAGTGACATATGTTGCAATAAAATGTGTCAAAAGGTGTCATAGGTCATCCTATGGCACCTTTCGACCCATATAAATGATTATAATATGTCCCTAGGGGTCTTAGGACCCCTAGAGACATATGTTGTCATGGAATGTGTTGAAAGGGGTCATAGGTCATCCTATGGCACCTTTCAACCCATATAAATGATTATAATATGTCCTTAGAGGTCCTAGGACCCCTAGAGACATATGTCATCATGAAATGTGTCAAAAGGGATTATAGGTCATCCTATGGCCCCTTTCGACCCATATAAATGATTATAATATGTCCCTAGGTTCCTAGGACCCCTAGAGACATATGTCATCATGGAATGTGTCGAAAGGGGTCATAGGTCATCATATGGCCCCTTTCAACCCATATAAATAATTATAATATGTCCTTATGGAATGTGTCAAAAGGAGTCATAGGTATCCTATGACCCCTTTCGACCCATATAAATGATTATAATATGTCCCTAGGGGTCCTAAGACCCCTAGAGACATATGTTGTAATAAAATGTGTCGAAAGGGGTCATAGGTCATCCTATGGCCCCTTTCAACCCATATAAACAATTATAATATGTCCCTAGAGAACCTAAGATCCCTAGAGACATATGTCATCATGGAATGTGTTGAAAGGGGTCATAGGTCATCCTATGACCTCTTTTGACTTATATAAATGATTATAATATGTCCCTAGGGGTCTTAGGACCCCTAGAGACATATTTTGTAATAAAATATGTCAAAAGGGGCCATAGGTCATCCTATGGCCCCTTTCGACCCATCTAAATGATTCTAATATGTCCCTAGGGGTCCTAGGGCCCCCTAGAGACATATGTCATCATAGAATATATCAAAAGGGGTCATAGGTCATTCTATGGCCCCTTTTGACCCATATAAACGATTCTAATATGTCCCTAAGAGACATATGTCATCATGGAATGTGTCAAAAGGGGTCATAGGTCATCCTATGGCCCATTTTGACCTATATAAATGATTATAGTATGTCCCTAGGGGTCCTAGGACCCTTAGAGACATATGTTGTCATGGAATGTGTTGAAAGGGGTCATAGGTCATCCTATGGCCCCTTTCAACCCATATAAATGATTCTAATGTGTCCCTAGGGGTCCTAAGACCCCTAGAGACATATGTTGTCATGGAATGTGTCGAAAGGGGTCACAGGTCATCCTATGGCCCCTTTCAACCCATATAAACGATGCTAATATGTCCCTATGTCATAGGTCATAATAATAATAATAATAACAACAATATTATATGTTTTTATAGTAACAAATAAAAATAATAATATAAAAAGATAATAATATAGTAAAAATAATAATAATATAATAATTTCATATATATATATATATATATATATATATATATATATATATATATATATATTATAATAATAACATATATTATTATATTTAATAATAATATAATAATACATTATAATCTAATGCACACTCATAGGTTGTCATGAAATGCGTCGAGAGGGGTCATAGGTTAACCTGTGATCCCTCTCGATGCATTATAACCAACCAAATGGATCATAGGTCATAATAATAATAGCAATAATATTATATGTTGTTATATTTAATAATAATAATATATATTAATAACTTATATAATATATTATGTTATTATTTTTAATAATAATATAGTAAAAAAATAATATAATATAATAATCATATATATATATAATATTTATAGATAATAATAATAATAACATATATTACGTTATTATATTTAATAATAATATAATATAATAATTTCATATATATATATATTATATTTATAGATTATAATAATAATAACATATATTATTACATTTAATAATATTATAATATAATAATACATTATAAGTTAATACATAACTCATATATTTTGCTAATTTGTAACTCATAACTCATATAATAATACTATAAGCTAATACATTATAGTAATTCATTTTTAGTAATTCATTTTTCCCTCCAATATTTTGATGCAATATCGGATATCCAATTTGAAATCGAATATTCGACCTGAAATTGGATACTCAATTTTACTGGCATTATTTTCCCAAAATATTCCCTATGATTACAGACTCGACAACGTCGCTTTTTGTGGGCCTTTTTCACGGGTTTTAGGAAAAGTCACATTTTGGGGCCCAAACAATCAAAAAAAGTTTAATAATATATCCCTAGGTGTCCAACATTGTCATCTGAATGGGGAGCAGCAGTTGTCGAAAGTCTAAATGTAATCCAATGAAGACATTACGACATATAGGGAAAGGGAAAAAATAGAACACCGAAGGAAAAGACAAGGTATGTTAAATGCGAGTCAAGTTGACGATAAATTAGTCAAAGGTGAAATCATAGTGTTAGATAATGAATATGTGTAGTTGGGGAATGAAAATGTACCAATTAAAAATGATAATATCGGGATTGAAAATTTAGAGAATGAAAAATTGGAGGATGAAATGCTACCATGTCATAATGTAAATTGCACGATTGACCATGCCAAACATGACAATGAACAGGAACCTAGTGCATAGGAACCTTACATATCTCCTAATTATAATCAACATGAAGGTTCTAGAACACCAAAATGGATAATTGAAATTGATGAAATGATTATTACCAATTTGGAAGGGAAAAAATTAGAAAGAACCATTCGGTTATGGGCTTCAAGACTATATAAGATGTTTTTCGGCAACAAGATAGTGGTGGAGCAATGTCATCTTTTTTTACACTTATTAAAGATGCAAAAGATGAGACCTATGCTTTCCAAAATAAAATATTTGTGTTAATAAAAAATTGGAAAGAAATGTCATTATTGTGAAGAATCATTTTAGTGCTCTCAATAGCATTGGGAAAAATAGCAGGGAGAAGGATAAGACAACTACTTGAAGGGTTATTACAACCTCTTTGGTAAGTCATCATTTGAGAAAGGGTAGATATATGAGACAAACTTGTATTGACTTGAACTTAAATCATACTACTTTGAGAAGAGCACTTAGTCGACAAGAGAGAATTGATGATCCTCTTCAAAATGAAACATGGGCTTTTGGTGGGAGACTTCCATGTTTTGATAAGAAGCTATCCAATGATGTGAAGGAAGAAATTACACAATTTTTGCACTCTAGCTCACAAGTATCACCCAAAGCTAAAGACATGTTGAAGTTGAGAATTGGCATCACAGACCACATGCCACATCCTAAACACTATTTGGAGGTAAGTCAAACTATGTTGTTCAAACAATTTAGAGAGAGTCATCCAAGTCTTCATATATCACAAAGGGCTTTTGAATCTTTGAAGCCATTTTATTGTGTGCCACTTAAAATTCAAAATACATGTTGTTGCAAATATCATGTCAAGTTTTCTATGCACCATGAACTATTATGCTCCAACTGTTCTACTTTGCATAGTAAAGAAATGTTGGAGAATTGTGGTGCTAGTGGGCTTCTAGAATCATCAAGAGACTTTCTAGATCAATTTTTATGTTGTAGAGTTGATGGTTGTTTCTTTTATAGAAATGTTTTCTTAAATGAGAAGTGTTCAGAATGTGGTGGCTTAGCCAAGTTTGACACATGTTTCCATGAGGGGTACGAACAAGATCTTGGAAATACAATATTAAAAAAAAGGTATATGAAACGGTGAAATACACATTGAAGAGTGGGAGTGAGGGCTTTAGATGTGAATTGGTTGCAAAAGAAATTAGTGTGGCTAGTTTTATTTCAGATTTCAAGGCAAATGTTTTCTACAAGTATGCAAGACATAGTCACAAGTCTTAGTGGTTGGATCAACAATTTAGAATGTGTAAGGAGACTTTTCCCATTGGTACTATTATATCAGCTGTTGAATTTTCTGAGAACTAGACATTGCAACCTCAAAATGAGACACAATCTTAGTATTACAACTCTATTTAGATTGCTATTTTCATCCACATAACATATAGACATGCCCCTGATAGTGTGGAAGATAATCAGAAGATTATTAGAGAGTATCATTTTTATATGAGTGATGATAGATCTCACTCTCACAAGTTTGTGCAACATTGTTTCAAGAATTATTTTGATTTCTTATAGGAGCATGCAATTGTTATGGATAGACATATCATTTGGTCAGATAACTATACAGGTCAATTCAAGAATGCTCGCATGTTTTATTGGTTGTGTAGGATGCACGTAGAGAGGGGGGTGCCTCATATTTGGAGTTTTTTTGAGTTTGACCATAGAAAAGGGGAACAGGATGGAGCAGGGGCATGTGTGAAGAGAGCTCTAGTTAAGAAGTAATTGAAGATTTTAGCAGCAGAGCTTCTTGACGCTCGTAGCATTGTTTATTGGCATAGTTTAGCATTGTCATAGGGGGGGACTCTTGATTCAGTGGTATGCAGGTTCTTTTGGTTAGTTGAGGAAGGGTCCATAGGTGATAGATCAGATTGTGCTACAGTGAGAGACTCATAAAAAATGCATTCATTTCAGAGCTTTGATTCTAGTACATGGACCATTTGGACATGACATCTAGCTTGCTTTTGTCCTAATTGTTTTCAGTGTGATTGGGATCACTATGAATCGAGTGAGTGGGTGGACACATGTGCTCCACATTATCTTACTCCATTGTCTAGCATACCCTCTATCAAAAATGATGACATGGAAAGTTCACCTGAGCATAACCATCTATCAGATCTTCTTTAGCTAGGACTTGTCTTTGCATTGGTTGCACCAAAGGGGAATGATGAGAAATCTGATTATTGGTTAGCACATTGTGTAAGAGGTAAAAAAAAGCTTGCACAACCGATCATGTATGATGATGGATTCACATATCCTACTGGTTCAATGGTTGTCACTAGAACATGGTTGCAGACATACATGCTTAGAAGGAATGGAATTCCTGCATTCGAAGATTATCAGAAGCATAGAATAATTCTCATATATTCACATCTTATTATTGCAACAAATGTAAAGTTGTTGAAGAATCAAGGAAGACCAAAAGTAAAAGAACTTTTTACTATTACTAATGTTGACCATGAAGCCCTATTAGAGACCCTAAAAGAGAGAGAGAGAACCCTACTGGAACACTTGACTAGGTATATTTTCTTCTTATGTTATTTTCTTCATAATGATTCAATGAACCGATGATTATCTTGTTTAATACAATAAGTTACTAATATTTTTTATGATATTGGAATGTAGGTACATCATGAAGAGTTGGGGGGATGGGGTGTTGGGGAGAATTCCTAAGGTCTATGATGTATTATGATGTAAATTGTGAAGTTTTTTTCTATATGGTTTTTGTAATAATGAAAAAGATAAATTAAATTAATTACATATCCTAATTTGTATTTTGGTAAGTTCTTTGTAAGGAATTATAAGAGGAAGATATTGAACAAGTTCTTGCAAATCATATTTGCATGTGAAACAAGGCTATAAGGACAATATTAAGAGCATTTATAGCTATATGAGTATTGAAGCAAGGAGACAATGAAAGATAATTTCTTGTGGATATCTTATTACAAGTTTGGCTTTTTTCTTATTTGACATAGAGCTGACATTATGATTATTAAAACCATTTTTATCAAACTAATCAAATAAGACAAATATAGAAAATACTGATGAAGAATTAGAATACTTGATTCCTTAAAAAACAATTTGGGGAAGGTGTCAATAAGTTTGAATACTCATTCGCAATGAGGCATTGAAACAAGAAGTGATTTTATGATGCTAATATTGTGTAAGCCTTTTACTAAAAGTCTTATCAATGCATTTCATTTCTTTTTATGGTGTGAGGTTTTCATTGTATATTTTACTCATTATTTTATTCTAATAATGTGATCTTGTATATTGTCAAAGTTAAACCCTTGTCTTTTTTTCTCTTTACCTATCTATGACAAGTTCTTGCATACATGTGTTATTTAGGGTTTCATGAATTTATATTGCTCAAATTCTACAATGGCAAAAAACAAAGCAAGCCTACAAGTCACCCAAATTCCAAATTTACAACTCTAAGAAAAAAATTGCACTAGGACCCAAAGTCCCTAGGGAATAGGTCAACCTAGTTCATCGTATTTTGGAATAGTTGAACCTAGGTTAACCTATTCTAGACTCAATCAACCTAGGTTAACATATCCCAAAAATAAAAGATAATGAATTATGATAATAACATTGAAAAATTAATCCTTATTGGTTATTATGACTCTAGTAAAGCCTATTGGTTGTATGATCCTAGTGGGGTGAATTAACATCTCTAAAGATATGTCAAATTAAAATAAGTGTTTCACCTTTTAACCTTTTTCCATGTTGGTTTATTAGAAGAGGAAGATGGTAGTGACACATCATCATACTTACCCAAAAATGTTGAGCTAGAATTCAAAATTCCTATTGAATCTATGTACAAGAAAGGAAAGATGTTAACGAGCCAAATTTAGGCTTAATGTACACTCCACAATTGACAAATGACAAGTATTATCTAATTGAGAAAATTGAGTTGTGGGTTGTTGGGAGTGCAACAAGTGGTTGGTTCACCTTGTTTGTGTTGAGACCAAGTTGTTCCAAGCCCTTGTTGGTGGTGGAAAGGCTTAGAACAAAAAAATCCTCATTTTTCCCATTTTGAGGGAGGTTGTCATATTTGCATTCAATTGGGTACATGTGCTTTTGGGTCTTACTTGTGGAAGGTAAGTCTAGAAACCTTTTTCAGTGTTTGTTAGGAGTATCCATTTAAGGAAGTAGACCAAGTCTTTTGTTAAATACTTGTGAAAACCTTGAAGGTTGTGTAGGAGTTGGCTTGACCTTTGCTTCCATTGTGCTATATCTGCATCATCCATGGTCAAGGAGTCCCCTCCTTTTGTTAAGGTAGCTCAAAGTTCATAACAACTATCAACCTACTGAATGCTCTTGAGAAATGGATCCATCTTGCATTCATGCTTAGAATTATTAGGAAAAATGCATATACTCTAAATTTTCAGTAGCAAGGTTCTCACTAAAAACTTTTACAATACTATAAAAATAATCTTCTAAGCTTTGGTTAGCTACCATGTCATTCATATTTTTTATTGTGACTATGTGGTTTGAATCACATCTTCCTCATTCTACTCAACGAAAGAAGGTGATGGCATTTTAAAATTAAGATAGTTGGTCCAAGAAGGCCTCCATTTTAGTTTGATAATTTGACTATGTAGTGACTCATATAGGGGTTGTTCTATTTCTTTTGCAAGGTTATGGCCCCTAAAACTTGGAATCTCAAAAATAGGAGGAATACTTGGATATTGTAGAGGATCAACATGCCTAGCACTTGGACATTCATTTTTGAGGGCCTCCACTTTAATGGGTTGGTTCATTGACTAGGAACACAAGGTGGTTGGGTCTTTACCTCTTGAAATTGAGAAAATTTCAATCTCTTCTACTCTTCTTTTATAGTTATCTCTCTTGCAAGATATTCATCATACTTCCTTTGTTGCCAATCCATTTTTTGTTGATCTTGGTAAGCACACTCACCATTATGCATGTAATACTCTTGTTGTCTATTAATACTCCTCATCTCCTCTTATGTTTTCAACATGCAGGGGATAGTTCATAAAAGTTCATAGGTGCACCACAACCATAAAAGTTAATAAAAATAACATTCTACAACATTAAAGGATGATAGTCCATTTGCACACACTCTTTAGCATCTCCGAATGAGCTATTCGTTAATATGGTGATTTAATGTCACCAAAACATGTTGAGCTCTTAGGCCCACCCCTTGAAACAAGAGTAAAATCGACAAGAATCACTTTGCATGTAGTCTCAAGTCTCCCCAAATGAACTAGTCATTACCAAGGTGGTTCAACATCACCCATTAGTGTTTAACCCTTAGGCCCACTCTTCCAACTAAGAGGAAAACTAGTTCTTAGTCCAACAACATTAATGAAATACAAGGTTGTTGATCATTCACATACCTAGTATGTCTAATAAAAAAAGTTTTCAAGAATGCATGACATGTTTCCAAATGCATATCCATAAAAATGCACAAAAATGAAATTCTACAATATTAAAGAATGCTAGTCCCTTTGCACACACCCTTTAGCATCTCTAGAAGAGCTAGTGATTTCTGTGTGGATTCAATATCACCCAAACATGTTGAGCCCTTAGGCCCACCCATTTGAATTAGTAGGAAAATTGATTGGTTATCCAACAATGTTCATACTAAGAAAGCTTGTTAATCGATCACATACCAACCACATCTCATCAAAAAATAAAAAATCAAGTAATGCATACATGAGGTATGCACAATCACTAACCATTCCATGCACTTGTTTATGAAATAAATACATGGAACACTAGTGTAGAGCACCTGATTTTTTTTATTTTCTTGATGTAATAAGGTCTAGGGATAGATCTAATGATCTCCCTATGACCATCCACATTTGTAATGGACACAAGACCCCATGGTGCAACTATAAGCCTTGGGCATCAATTAGTCCAATAAAGTGGATTTTTGGTAAATTCCATGTTTTCTAAGAAAGTCTAGGTGTTTATAAAATTAGTAGGGTCCCTAGGAGTTTTTAGATTCCATTTTCAATAAAACTTGTCTTAGCGCAAAAATTACAAAAATTGCAAAAAGTCGCTTAGCAACTTTTGCAGTTTTCTTGACAACTTTTCAAAATGTAACTCCTAACGGCTAGAACTATCCATAGGTTGGTTAAATCAGTTGTTAATAGCCTATATAGGCTCTGAGAATTTGAAGAAGGAGATAGATTGAAGAAACACATTGTACTTGCCCTAAAATCAATAAAGAACTTGTTGTTTCCAGTGCATTTTTTTTATTTTCCATGTGCAGTACAAAACCAAATGGTTGATGGGTGAAATTTTTGCATTGATAAGTTGACACTATTTATTTATAATATTTTGGTTTTGATTTGAAGTCCCTATCAATCATTTTGCAAAAGTTATTCAATTTTCTTGGTTGTTGGTTTGAGAAACCCTTAAAGTTAGGGTTTGGTCACAAAAATGACCCTAGCTTGATTCTCCACTAGTGGATTTCCTTCAATTTTAGCATGGAGCAAGTTATGGATTTACTTTATCAAATTTTGGAAGTTTTGGAGTAGGAGGTTGCATTGGTGATTTTCGAGAGCGAGCCCTAGGTCAAATATTTCTATGTATTTGACCCAATTTTGGAGGAATTTGAATGGATAGAATGAAGGAAAGAGTTTGATGACTTGGTGTCAAAATAAAGTGCCCTTATTTGAGTCTAAGTAATAGACCGATAGAGGAGATTTGATTTCATGCACCCATTCTTGACCATTTTACTTGAAAACCAAGCCTAAAGTGGCTAATTAGGCCTGTGTACTTGGTGTTGGTTGGGACATTTTGGAGTGGATTTGATCTCTGAAACTTTGGAGTTTGTTAGTACTTGGAAAAGGGTACTTGAATCAGCATTTGATTTCCCAGGTCCTTTGGTAAGTTTTAAAGTTATTGGTCAAAATCTATTTTAGGAGACCTAATAGGCTACTAGGTCTAATTGAGCAAATTGAGTTGTGGGTTGTTGGGAGTACAACTAGTGACTGGATTATCTTATTTGTGTCAAAACTAAGTTTTTCCAAGCCCTTGCTACTCGAGGAAAAGCTTAGAACAACAAGATCCTTATTTTGCCTATTTGCATAAGTTGGTTCATTGTTGCTCGTGTCTTACTTAGGGTGGTGAGACTTGAAATTTCTCCAGTGGTTCCTAGGAGGAATATGCACTTGTGAGAATAGAACATACCCTTGGTTTAACCCTTGGAGTATTTTTGAAAGTTGTGTAGGAGAGGGGCTTGTTTGTTGACTTCCATTGTGCTATCTTTGCATCAAACACCAAGCAAGTATACATGAGATTTGTAATGACAGCATCGGTGAACATTCTTATTCACAAATATTGTAGTGCCACCCAAACCTCGCTTCTTGTGAAGGTAATGTAGCCATGGACTCTAGCTTGGATGTAGAAAGAGATAATCATAACTGTTATACCAATGTACTAGTGTTAATGTATAGCCATTTTATAATTGTGAATGAAATAACACCTAGCTACATTAATGAGTTCCCTTTAATTGGTAGGGATGAGCTAACATACCCAAAAAGATATATAATAACCAAGATGGTGGTTAAATGCGGAGTTAATTGAATGACCAACTAATTTCCTTATCCATAATTATCATTGATGGTTTGGGCAACAATTGACATATTGTTTATTTTGGCCTATCATTTACCAAGTGGTAATAATTGAAGCCCTTGCTTCCTATGTTGTGGTTGCGAACTGGTTGCATCATCTGATGTATGATGTGTTCAGTGGTCTCAAGTTGGCATGTGAGTTCTGTAGACACCTAAAAAACCTTTAGAAAATAAAGTATTTTTATTTTCTAAAAAATTCTTGATGACATCATCATTTATTAATTAATTAATTAATTAATTAATTTTTATGCCATTAAATCCCTTTATCTTAATTAAAAATATTTAATTAAGGAATCCCTCCCAAAAAATTTTAAATCTTATTTAAATATTATTTCCTTATTTATTAATTATTTAATTAATAAATTGACCAAAAAACCCAAAATAAATAAAAAATTTAATTTTTGCCCAAAACTTAGCCAATTTCCTTAAGACCGCTAACCTCTTCCAAAATCTTCTAATCCCTCTTTAATTTTGATTAAAGGCTAATCCCATCATTTCCTACCTCTAATCCCAACTCAAAATATTTAATTAAGATTAAATATTAATCCTCATGTTTATTAAAAAAGTTTTAATAAATATCTCCTCAACCCAAACCCTTGAAATAAATAAAACTTTATTTATTTCCTAAAAATCTAATTTATCCTCATCCTAAGAAGTTCTAGACTCTTCTAGAAAGTCTTCATCCTCATCCTAGGAAATTCTAGACTATTCTAGAAAGTCTTTATCCTCATCCAAAGTCTAGACTCTTCTAGAAGATGTCTTTAAACCTAATCCTAATCCCCTCCTAACCTTGTCACATTCCCTAAACATGGGTTAAGACTTACTAACCCAAGCCAAAGTTAACAAATATCTCCTCCTTCACCCACCCTCATTAAATGCCATCCACTTGCCTATCCCTAAGCTAATCCTAAACCATCCTAATCCATCCTCTAATCATTTTCACAAGCCTAAGCAAGCTTAAAACCCTCCTAATCAAGTCCAAGTCGAAATTGCTCTCATCACCCTCAAAATATCTCAACCATAAAACTTTATGAAGTCCACTAGGTCATAAATGACTCTTACAAGCCCTTTTATTGCTCTTACAAGTCATTATGAGGGTCTTTATGAAGATTTTATCCCTTGAGCCTCCTTTGTTGACTCATCCTTCCCCTTTCCTCCATCCTCTCACCATGTGACATGTGTCACTCCTTGATTGGCTATAAGGAAGCACAATCCATGTGCTCTCTTCTCATGCAATCTGAGCCCTCCATGAGCTTTTTTCCATCCTTGCATCTTAGCCCTCAATCCCTCAAGCCTCTTGCCTATAAATTGGATCCTTCCCCTTTGCAAAATAACACAATCCATGAAGTAAAGTTATAATGTTATTTTGAGAGCCAAATCCATACTAAAGCCATCTATCCACACCAAAAATCCACAATCATCCATTGAAGCCTTTGGAAGCATATTGAGCATACATCCTATCCATTTAGACAAAGCTACTCAACAAGAGAGCTTCTCATTGAGAGAGCCCATTAATGGCTCATATTCTCAATTGAGAGTTCATCTTAGTCTATCTTGAAGTTTATGAATTTTGTTTAGTTTGTAGAAGCTTTATTTAAATTTGGTTTCTATTACCATACTAGCATTGCTCATATACAAGTTCATTTAAGCATTGGTTCCTCATGTGTTGATTTGTTGATATGCTTTGTTTCCTAGTCTTCATTTTTCTATTTGGGGGTCTTGACTTTATGTGACTTGTCATCTTGTGTATGCATTTGGTACATGTCATGACAATCTATATGCACTTGGCACTTGCAATGCCTCAATGGTTCTTTACTAAATGTGAATTTGTAAATGTGCTTTGTTAATGCTCTTATTAAAATTATTATCATTGTGATGTATGTGAATGGTGTATGATGTTGACATTTTGTATGCCTTGTAACTGGAAACTTAATCATTTGTTAATCAATTGCATGACAAGCACAACACAAGAAATGCAACATATATTTCCAAATACACATCCATAAAAGTGCATAAAAATAACATTCTATGACATTAAAGGATCACCACAACATAACTTTGAAACCGTTGATCTTGACATCAAATCATTAGCGCCATTAGCTCCAAGTGGGTAGGTGAACCCTAGTGACACCCTTGTTCCGACCATGGAGACCATCCATCATCCACGACCACCCCATACTGAGGAGTCTCCAAGGTGTTCTAAGTGTGTTTCGAGGTTGATCTTCTGAGGGTCGTAACTTGGAGCTTGTGAGGGCTATCGATGAAATGTTGAATGCTACAGGACGGTGATGTTGTGGCCTAAAATTACCTATCTTATTTTTTAGAGATCACATTCTGTTTGGATTTGGCACAGTGATCTCACTCGATGCCAAAACTCGTAGTTTGCCTCAGTTCATAGGATCACCACAGCGTAACTTTGAAACTGTTGATCTTGGCATTGAATCGTCAGTGCCATTAGCTCCAAATGGGTGGCTGAACCCTAGTGACACCCTTGTTCTATCCATAGAGACCATCCATCGTCTGCGGCCACTCTGTATTGAGGAGTCTCTTAGGTGCTCTAAGTGCATTTCGAAGTCGATCTTTCGAAGGTCATAACTCAAAGCTCATGAGGGCTATCGAAGAACCATTGAATGCTACAAGATGATGATGTCGAGGCCTAAAATAACCTATCTCATTTTTGAGAATCATCTTCTATTTGGATTCAGCACATCGATCTTGTTCGATGTCAAAACTCGCAATGTGCCTTAGTTCATAGGTGCACCACAATGTAACTTTGAAACCGTTGATCTTGGCATCGAATCATTAGTGCCATTAGCTCTGAATGGGAGGGTGAACCCTAGTGACACCTTTGTTCCAACCACAGAGACCATCCATCATCTACAGCCACCCTGTATTGAGGAGTCTCCAAGGTTCTCTAAGTGCGTTTCGAGGTCAATCTTCTGAGGGCTGTAACTCGAAGCTCATGAGGGCTATCAATGAACCATCAAATGATATAGGAAGATGATGATGAGGCCTAAAATAACCTATCTCATTTTTGAGAAATCACCTTCTGTTTGGATTCGGCACATCGATCTCGCTCAATGCCAAAACTTGCAGTGTGCCTTAGTTCATAGGTGCACCACAACATAACTTTGATACCGCTGATCTTGGCATTGAATCGTTAGTGCCATTAGCTTTGGATGGGTAGGTTAACCCTAGTGACACCCTTATTTCAGCTATGGAGAACCTCCATCATCTGCGGCCACCCCGTACCAAAGAGTCTCCAAGGTGCTCTAAGTGTGTTTCGAGGTCGATCTTCCGAGGGTCATAACTTAGAGCTCGTGAGTTTTATCAATGAACCATTGAATGCTACAAGATGATGATGCTGAGGCCTAAAGTAACCTATCTCATTTTTGAGAGATCATATTCCATTTGGATTCGACACATTGATCTTGCTCGATGCCAAGACTCGTAGTGTGCCTCAATTCATAGGTGCACCATAGCATAACTTTGAAACCGTTGATCTTGGCATCAAATTGTCACTGCCATTAGCTCTAGATGGGTAGGTGAACCCTATCGACACCCTTTTTTCTAGCTGCAAAGACCATCCATCATCCGAGGCCACCCCATACTGAGGAGTCTCCAAGGTGCTCTAAGTGCATTTCGAGGTCAATCTTCTGAGGGTCATAGCTCGGAGCTCATGAGGGATATCAATGAATTGTTGAATGCTACAAGAAGATGATGTTGAGGCTTAAAATAACCTATATCATTTTTGAGAGATCACATTCTATTTGGATTCAGCACAATGATCTTGCTTGATGCCAAAACTCGCAATGTGCCTTAGTTCATAGGTGCACCACATCGTAACTTTGAAACCGCTGATCTTGGCATCAAATCATCAGCGCCATTAGCTCCGAATGGGCAGGTGAACCATAGTGAAACCCTTGTTCCTACAATGGAGACCCTCCATCATTCGCGACCACCCCATACCAAGGAGTCTCCAAGGTGCTTTAAGTGCGTTCTGAGATCGATCTTCTGAGGGTCATAACTTGGAGCTCGTGAGGGCTATCGATGAACTGTCAAATGCTACAAGACAATGATTCCAAGGCCTAAAATAACCTATCTCATTTTTTAGAGATCACATTTTTATTAGATTCAGCATAACGATCTTGCTCGATGCCAAAACTCGCATTGTGCCTCAATTCATAGGTACACCATAGCATAACTTTAAAATTGTTGATCTTAGCATCAAATCATCAAGGCCATTAGCTTTGGATGGGTGAGTGAACCCTAGTGACACCCTTGTTCCAGCTGTGGGGACCATCCATCATTCGTGGCCACCCTGTACCGAGGAGACTCCAAGGTGCTCTAAGTATCTTTCGAGGGCTGTAACTCAGAGCTTGTGAGGGCTATCGATGAACCGTCGAATGCTACAGGAAAATGAGCCATAACTTTTTCTTGCAAAGTGAAAATGAGTGCAAAGAGTCAGTTAGGGGTTTGAGCATGACCATGCAAGGTTGGAAACACCTATATAAGGTGTGAAATGATAACATGCATTAATGAAGCCAGTTTTGTTAAGTGGATCGGTATGGGTAATCTAATCAATGTGAGAAATGTATAGATGTTATTCATATGGATATGGTATTGGGGAACTAAGTTAAAAAGGTTTGATCCAATCAAGTCTCTTAAGTTTGGATATTTTGAGGTTATGTTGAAATTGAAAAATTGTAGTATGAGGATAGTAACAAAGTGAAGTACTAGTTATCAAAGATTATGAGTCTAGGAATGAGTTTGTGGTTGGGAATAGAATCCATGGTTGAGGAGTGGAGTCCTTAAGTGTGTTGAGATTTGTAAGATCCCTCCTCGTATGTACTTGTTAAATATGAATTCCTCTATTGAATCTGTTATAGGAGATTAGAACGGATATGAAGTAATGTTTTGTGTCGTGAATGTCTGAATGAAATTTAGAGTAGTTGATACATCTATATTTTAATACTCACTGATTTGAGAACTACTACATTATCTCGACTATTTAAACATTAAAATTTTACTAATGATGATACGAGGCATTTTCACCTGATGATAAGGGTGTTGATTTTGGTACCTCGATGTTTAAGTTTTATGCTCTCAGATAGTTCAGTATTTCTTAACGGGTGATGTTTATGATGTTAGGTATATGCATGTCTAATAATGATTATTCTAGTATTTTAATCTGAATTAATGAATAAGTTATGTTATATTGATTACGTGATTTTTGATGATTAAATGTGATTAGAAATGAATTAAATAGTTAATTATATGAAAGATTCATGTAATTATCTAGATAGGTTTTGAATATATGCATGTGATTTTCTTGAGCTATTGATGTATGCAATGAGTGTGCAAGATATTTTAGCTGAAAAATCTAGCAGAGAAATGGAACTAAACCCTATGTACCAATTGTGAAAACTAGGGTTGAGTCTAACAAAAGACACAAACCACGTTGTTCATAATTTATTTGTATTGTGAGTTGAATGAATGTATCATTTTATAATCATTAAGTGTTAATGTTTCGTAATAGTGATTTCTCAGTATCGCTTGACACTCGTGAATTGTATATGCATTCCAGCATGATAGTTAGGGTTGATTGGGTAACCTAAAGATCTAAGTTGGATTAGGTTAGTTACCTTTTTGCTAATTAGTCAGTAATCAAGATTAATTAACCTAATTAGGATAAGTGAGTAATCTGCATTTTTGAAAGTTGTTAGAAAGTCCTAAAAATTCCTAGCTTTTGATAGGTCTCTAATTAGTCCTAAAGGCCAAAAATCATGAAATCTAAGTACCTAAGAAGTATGGGTATGGGTTGGGGGCATTTTCCACCCTCTAACCCCTTTTGTTGACTTTTATGGTCACCCAAAAACCCCATTTTTTCTTTATTGCGAAAATTGAATGTTTTCATCATGAGTTAGATAACTTTAACTCCACCTTAAGGTTAGCCTTATGTCTAGTTGAGTTTAAATACTTTAGAACTTTTAGGCAAGTGGGGGAGTTATTACATTTTGAAGGTGGTTGAGTTTAGGATCTTATTTAGAGGCAAATTTAAGAGGGTTTGAGTGTTCACCCAACCTCTAGTTTTAGAGAGCAATTCAGGATTGAAGGAGAAGGAGAGGAAAGGAAGCTCATCTCAATTTTTTTCATTTTCCATAACCTTATTATGAAGGTAGGAATCTCTCAGCTCATGTTTTTCATGTTTTGTTTCATGCTTAAGTTATTTTGTTTGCATATGTATGTTTGTGTGTGTGTTGAGTATGTTTGGGAGGGATTGAAATGAGATTGTTTCTTGAATGGTTTTTCCTTTATATATTTCTTTTGATTTTCAAAGGGATTGTATGGGTTGTATTGGCATTACTCACCCTCAGATAGGGCAAAAGTGGCCATGTACGAGAGGAGGTCTTTAGTTGGGCTCTGACAGTGTAGAGTCTCTTCTTAGGATGAGAAGAGGGAGAGAGTACAGTGTTATGGGCCCCTACTCATCAACACAAACCATATTTTGAGTTTTGGAATGTAAGAATGGAAGAAGAAAAGTTCTTGAGTTTATAGCCTCGAAAGGGCACCTGTTATGGTGTTGTGTTTGATGTCTCTTGTTGGAAAAATCCACCTTCTCCCTAGTCTGGTTCAATGTCAAACCTGTTGTGCAAACCTAGATTGGAGTGAATATTTGAATTTGTCTTCATGTTGAGTTTGGTTGTCTCCCAGTCAGTTTTAATTCTCTCCATGATCATCGTAATGTGTTGCAAACTTTGTAATGGTTTCCTTGTTGTGGAGCCAAGAAGGGAATTCAAAATTGTTATAGAAATTTAGTTATGTTGGGAGATTTCTCCTTGGGATATTAATCCTGTGTAAAAATGTTATATTTAAACTCTTTGTTAAAATGGCTACGAAGTCAGGTTTTATTCTTGGTTCTTTCTCGGAGGAGCCTTTGAATCAGGTGGTTCAATAAAATAAATGAGAAATGATTGAACTACGTTGATAAAAATTGAGTAATATTATCGTTTATGATATTTCTTGTATTTCAGTTTATGCATATGTTTTCTTGAAATCATATGTAATGATGTTTCACTCCTTCCATGACATTCGTATGTCTCGAAATCATATTCATTTATTTAGATTAATTAGGTAAAATGATGAAATATAATTATTTAATTATAAGTTCAAAATATGTTAGAGAAAATTGTAATGTTATGATTGGGACATCAATTTATTTCGTGATTATTAAGAGATATAATAATCTTACATTATGGTTTAAATAGATACCCAAATTCGATGATTATAATCAATGTTAGAGAGAAAAATAATATTCCCCCCCTAGGTTAAATAAATGGTTTGCAAAAAAATTCCAACACCTAGAAGAAAGGAATTGTCATCCCCTTAAACTTGAAAATATAAGCTTTATTCAAAAAATCCATACTTAGAAAAATATGGACTTAAAAAAAAAAAACCCTCCCAGGAGCAAAAATGCTCACGATTTTGTATGACAAATAAAATTAATCATTCTCCCCTTTGGAACAAAGAATCTCAGAGATTCCCAAATTATCTTTGTTAATTCTTTGAACATTTTTTTTATAAAAAATTTAAATAAATAAATAAATAACAAAAGAAAAAGAGATAACATATGTTTACATCCTAAATATCCTAAAAAAAATCCTACCTACTTAACTTTTTAACATAACTCTTTACCTCTATCTTTACTTACCAAGAAAACTTTTTAACTTAAATTCTATCCTCCTTTTCCCTTGGTGGGAGTTGACAAGGTCTTAGTTATGGAGCCTCACATGCCCCTATGTCAGGGTGACTTGTCCTTTGGGAATGAATTAAAGTTGGCTAAACTATAATGAAATTCAAAACAAAAACTTGCACTCATCATTCCTTACCTTCCTTGCCTCCACTTTTCCTTGGCCTGGGCATACTCTTCTTGGAAGATCCTTGGGGCCACGTGCAGAACAAAGGGGAGGGTCTTTTCTTGTTGTGTCAGCGTACTGACACTTTGGGGAGGGCTTGGGAGGTAGGTGGAAGCTACTTGGTGGATATGATATGATATGATAGATTTTAATGATGTCCATGAGACTAAAGTAGTCTATGGGACCCATGCAATCACCCTCCCGAGTCAGGAGCCAAACTAGTCAGTTGCAAAGTTTTCGTTAACTTGTCTCTTCTTCTCTAAATTTTGACAATCAAATTCATTGTTCTCTTCACTTGATCTTCCTCGAATAAATAGTTGAAGTCCTTGTTCTGCAGAATTTTTGTATAATCAGATCTAATGTCATTGTAAGCCAGGCATTCCTTGACAAAGTGTTGCTCTATCTCAACTGTTCCCATATTGCAAAATAAACATGTTATGTCTGCCCACTCTTCCTTTGGAACTTGCCATCTACTAGTTTCACATCGCAGCTGATGTGAACTAGTTCTAATTTGTGCCATCAACATTTTTGCTTTCCAGTTAATAGGTGCCCTTGTATAAGCCTTTTCATCATGACTAGAAGTGGGATTAAATTCTTTAATGTAATAAGATTTTTTCCGCCCTATGTGTCTTGTCCATAGAATATTGCAAAATTTTTAATTGACAAACTTCTTTATTTCTTTAATGTTATCTGGGAAAGTTTGGATGTTGATATCCCATTTTTGCATCCAATTGTCATTTTGTTTCATCCATGTGCTTTTCCGCCTCACAATTTTTTCCTCTATTACCAACTTGGGCCAACGATGTGTTTCCAGACCTTGGGTTTTCTTTAAATAGCTTAGCATTCGGGTCAATGCGACGGCTTCTAATGGAAAGGAACCCACCTCCGCCAAAAGGATTTCATACGGAACTGTGGTCTTGACTTTAAGATTGCATGTGATGAAGTGTTTTTGAATTCTTTCTACTTGCCGCCATTTATGTTTGGACATACTACCACCCCACACTTCACATCCATATAGAATAACCAGAGTGACCAGCAAACCAAACAGAGTTTTCATGGTCATCCAATCCCATAATTCTGCATTCCTGCACTTGTTTTGTAAAGAGTATAATGCCTTCCAGCCCCCTTGGATCCTTTTCGATCTGCAAGTATCCCAGTTGAGTTTGTTATGAAAATCGATGCCCAAGTATTTGTACTCTTCCACAATCTCAAGGGGGCTATTTTCAAATAGAAACTTGTCTTGTATGCCCCTATTCTTCTTTAGTGAGAAGATCATAATTTTGGTTTTGCTAGTGTTAACTTGCATTCCTACATCATGACAAAAAATTTCTAGTGCTTTCAAGTGCTCTTTCAAACCTTTAGCTGTTCTAGCAAGAATTATGAGATCATCTGCATATAAGAGCAATCTTATCACGAAGTGGGCTAGTTGCACCCCCTCACCATTGGTCTTGTTTATCCACTCTTCTAACTTGTCAATATAGAGCCGGAATAATGTTGGAGAAAGCAGACACCCTTGCTTAACCCCGATGTTGCTGTCAAAATCTTCTGATATCCCTTCTGTCATTCTGATTTTAGCTTTAACCTGCTCATATAATCTGTAAATTGCTGACCTGAGTTCTTTAGGGACTTCTAGCTCTACCATTCTATCCCATAGTTTATTACGTGGCACTGTGTCAAAAGCTTTTTTAAAGTCCACGAAACAACAAAAAGCCTCGTTCCTCGGAGTGTCCCAAACTTTCTCTATCAAATGCCTGAGAGTGATGCTGTGATCTATAGTAGAGTGCTTCGGTCTAAAGCCTGCTTGCCCTTTTGCACGTTTGCCTTCTGTTTCAGCCCAGTTGTTGATTTTTTGTTCTACCAAACTACCAAATAACTTTCCAAATAGTGGATTGATCATGATGGTTCGGTAATTAGAAGGATTGTTTATATCTCCACTTTTGTGGAGTGGGATCACCACACTTGTAGTCCATTTTACAGGGAAACCTTCTCTATTGACATTGTTGAAAATCTTAGTGATGTGTGGTGTGAGGATTTCAGCACCCCATTTTAAGTATTCCGCTTGTAGCCCATCTATATTTTGTGCTTTACTCGCAGCTAACCTCCTTATGCCTTGAATAATATCATTTTCGCTGAATAACTCCCCTGTAGTCTTTGTTTCCATGGTACTACGCTCTCTTAGATCACATTCGTAGAGAGTCTTGGCATATTCCATCCATTTGGTTCCTGTTATGTTATTTTCTATCTGAATTTTTCTCTGTTGAAGCTCTTTCCAAAATTTTTTGGGGTTGTTTTTACCAAGATTAATCAACTCTATTCTTCTCTTGTTCACATACTCTTCTTTCTTCTTTTTAATCAGTTGATCATACTCTTTTCTAATTTCTTTGTTCATGTTCTTTTTCCAATTCCTTTTTGCCATTTTGCACTCCTCATCAAACCAAGGATTGGCCGGAAAAGTGTTCTTGGCTTCTTTTGTGGCCCTAGATCTTTTACACTCCTCCAATGCTTTAATGATAGTAAGAACAAGATTATCCTTGTCCATGAAATGTTGTTTTTCAGACTCAAGATGGTTTCCCAGAACCCTAGATAGCCGCAAAAGAGAGTCTTGAAAAGTATCATGGTTTTCTTGTGTCATTAAAACTTTTCCAGTCGGAATCATCTTCCTCTTCTGTAAAGGTTTTGGGACAATATGTTGATCATTAAAGTGAGTGGCCACCCTTATCAAGATGGGGTTATGATCAGATTTTAACTCTATGGGGCAATCTTCTATCTCAAAGTTAATTATCTTTGCGACATAGTCTTGCGAGCATATAACATAATCAACAACACTTTGTCCATTGTGTCTTTTGCATGTGATTCCTCCTGATTTAGGCCACTTTTCCATACCATTGCATATAACCATGTTGTATAGGCAGCATAAGCCTAGTAATTCAACACCAAAATGATTAATCTTTCCCATGATATCCTGTGAAAATCTTTCCCATTTTTGTGTCCCTTCTTCTTCGAGCCAAACTGGATCTCTACTTTCATTGTAACTCTCCTTAAGATTGAGAGTTTGGTTGTTTGTTGTTCTAGCATTGAAATCCCCTATTAACATTATTTCCCCTAAAGAGCTAAAGGCTACTATGTCTTTTTTTAGTGCAATGAACGGGTCTTCTCGATCCAATCTATGTTTTGTATACATTTTTGAGCCTTTTGGAGCGAAGTAACATATAGCCACCCTTGTAGAAATCTGATTCTCTGTTATTTTTATCCAAATATACTGCTTGTTTACATCTTCTTTCTCTAAGTTTACAAATTTGCTCCAAGTTTCTTTTATTAGAACGGTGATGCCTCCATGCCCCTTACCATTATCTATCTTCTCATTCCACAGTGATACCTTCTTATACCCTTCAAAATTTGGAACCCTACATCCATCATGTTCATGAGTCTCGGTAAGCATAATGATGTCATTATCTTTAGCTATCGGCCCTAACCCAGGTCCTCTTCTCCAAGGATAACCTCTACAGTTCCAGCTAACTAAAGTTAAATGTTCCTGGGTGGGCCCAAGTTCCTATTTATTGCGTGTGATTTTGTCACTGATTTGGGCTTTGCCATTTTGTAGCCACGCCCACTTGCCTTTTCCTCTTGTTGTTTTCACTTTTTCCCATTCCTTCCTCCTTTCTTCTTGCTGAGCTACGGTGAGGTCATCATCAAGATATATGTGTGTGCCTCTAAGAAACTTCCTCTTGCTGAAAATGTTATTTTTATCTCCTATATTCCTCATTATCACTCTAACATGTCTATCTTTTCCTCCTCTAATCCATTTTCCAATTCTTTGAGCTTGTATGGTTATTCCATGCCAGTCTAATTGGTCTTTATAGAAGTCTTTAACTAAATCCGTTGTTTTCTCCTGTTCTCCATAGTTTCGTAGCCCTTTGACAACGATATTTGTTGCTTTCTCATTTCTTTCTTTTTCCTCTCTAATCTGTCTCCGAACTTGTTTTTCTATGTTGTCAATAGGAGTGTTTGCTAGCCCCTTTACTATGTTAGCCCATGATCTAACTTCTTCGATCTGTTCTCTGAGTTGATTCTCTTTTATTTCCATATTGGCCATGGAATCTTGTATATTTTTCATTTGCGAGTTTTTTTTACTTCCGTAGCCTCTCCTTCTCCCGTAGTACTTACTACTGTCCTCTTTTCCCCTACTTCTTTCTTTAACAATATTAATTCATACTCTCCTTTTTCCATATTAAATTGCAATTTTTGAATCTGTTCTCTAAGTGACTTGACCTCCGCTGCCAGCTTCCAGTTATCCTCAGTAACTCTTTTCATTGTGATACTTTCTATTTGGCTCCTCTCTTCAAGTGCCCACACCCTTTCCTTCATAGCTACTAAATCGTTCACAAAGATGTCTGGATACCACGTCATAGGTGTCCTTGTGGGGCTGTAATTATTCGGTAGCCCATCCTCCACTGTGTCTATAACCTGAGAATTATTTGGCTTCCCTTTACCGTTAATATCTCTGATATTATCAAACTGCTTAATTGTTTTAGAGATTTCAGTCGACCTCAGACTTTGTTCTCCCTCCCTTGCGCTGTCTGGGGTTTGTGGAATCGGTTTCGGAAGTAAAGCTGCTAACTTCCCTCTTTTTGCATTTTTAAACTTTCGTATCTTTCTTCACCTAATTATTCTTTTATATTGTTTGGCATTCACATAGATGTAGTTTCCTCCTGTGAGTGGTCCGCTGGCTTGTGATAAGCTCAGAGTGTTTGTGGGTAAATTACCATTTGTCCCTCCAAGATTGAATGAACTCGTGTGTTCGGCTGAGGGTCCTAGAAGAATGAGGAAGAACCCTTGATTCCACTTGATGATGTTGTTGTGTATTAAACTATCCCCATATGTCAGGACCAAGCCACTAGTGCCAAAGATGTCATTGTGTTTCGTAGCTTCTTCTAGACTAGTTTGTTGTTCTGTTGTTACGGGTGCCCTGACTATCTGATTCTCTGCCACCCTGTTACTATCAGATCCTGTGTTATGCAAGGTGGACCCATCATGTTCTGGCTATTCCTCTCTTATCTTAGGTTGATCAGTCACTGATACTTTTACAAGTATCCTCTCTGCAGATGTATCTGTGATTTCCCCATTCATTTCGTCCATAAGGACCATATCATTCCCACTAGTGCCTTGTTTATATGTTTTTAATGGTGTTTTACCGTTGTAAATTTACCAATGCCAGGAGAAGTAACAAAGGAAGCCTGAACGGGTGCAAAATCAGATGCAAGAAAAAGGGAAAAGGCGTACCTGGGATCTGCCTGTCCGCCTATTGGAGGCACATAATGTTGTCTTCAAATGGAACCAAGCTTGAGCTCACTGAAAGAGAGGGACACCATATCAAGCAAAATCATCATCTGGAAGCCCGCCAATATCAAAGCCTTTAGTACTGGATGGTCCCACTGGTTGCTAAGACTACCGACCAAACCCTTAAATCTGCCCCTGCACTTATCCCGTGCCTTGTGGACCCCGTGTTGATTCTGATCTGCTATTGTGTAAGATCAATATCACCGAATGAGAAGGGGGAATCTGATGTTTTGATCAATAAGCCAAAACCAACATTGACCCGTAATTTGTCGCAGTGCAGGGTCACATGCGGTGACAAACCAAAGCCAAAAGGGATGGTCCGTCGGCCCCACCGTTTACTCTTCTACCTATTCACGCACTCAAATCCCCTTCCACCAATTTCAGACAAGATAGGTGTGTAGGGATTTGGGAGTTGTGATAGATGATTATAGGTATGGGTTAGTTAGGATAGTATAGGGTTAAGTTAGTATTAATAAAGTGTAGATTAGTTTTAGTATGTTATATATATATAAAGTTTTCAAATTTAAGTTGGTTTAAATTATTAAATAGTATTAGTATTAGTTTAAGTATGTTTTTAATTAGTATTTTAGTAATGTTAACAATTTTTTTTATTTTAGCATTAGTTAAAAGTTAATTTAGTTTAAGTTTAGTTTAAGTGTAAGTTTAGTTAGTTTCAAAATTATTTATTAGATAATATTAGTAATTAAAGTTAGGTAATAAGTTAAGTTGTTAATGATTAGTATTAGATTAATAGATAGTTTTTAGTTTGTGTTAAAAATATTTTATTAGTATATGTTAGTGTTAAAATTATATTTGGTTTTGAGTTAGTAAGGTTAATAAAGTAAAGCTAGAATTAGTTTAGTTAGTTAATATTTTATTTAAGTATGGGTTTGTTTTAACTTTTTAGTATTAGCATTATGGTTATGTTAGTTGTTAGAAAATTGTTATTTATTTATTTTTAAATATAAGTTGGGTTAGATAATGTCCTTTGTTAGTATTAGACAATGACTAAATGTTTGCTAAGTGTTAGTTAGTGTTATATGTTGGTTTTAGAATTAGTTGTTAAGGATTATTAAGAAAGGGGTTCCTTGATTAAATTGTTGAAGAATGCAATATGGTAAATTGAGTAGAATAGTTAAGTGTTAGGTCAAATAGAATTAGCTATCAATTTAGCTAGTGATAGAAAGTTATGATTAGTAAGTAAATTAATTAGTGTATTGATGCTCTAAATTATGTTATAATTAGATATTTCAAATTAATAAAGTCATTTTGAAGTACTATTGAAGTATTTTTATGTTAGTTAATAATTAGTCTTCTAATGAACGTCTTAGTGTTTTAATTAGATCCAAATGAGTTATGATAATATCTAGATTTAGTATTAGTACGTTATGATAGATTAATCTCTAAATGCATAATAAGATTCTCCTAAGAATTGATCGAGTGTAGTGTTAAAAGGATAGCATCATTGTCAACTTATGAACTTGGAAACCCTAGAATGTAATTTGAATTAGAAGTCATACCTTTGTAAATTGAATCTAAATGTTAATCGATTGTCTCATTTAACCCAAGCTAAGTTGTTCCTATAGCCACTAGGACTTAAGGATTTCAAACTTGTGCATTATGTTGGAATATCAACTTTACATCTTTATGTTGTGTATTTGAAAACTCACTTTAATCCTTTGTCGTCTTTCCATAACCTGTTTAGTGTAGCATGTTTTAACTTACTAAATAAATTTTTTTTAAATTTTTAAAAAATTGGTGTGTTTTGCCCTGTATTTTGGGCATGACAAGATTAGATTTGAAGCCAAGAGTTGAAGGTGGAGTTTAAAATCAGATTTGGGGTTATGTGAACCTTGTGTAGGAGGTTAACAAGTGTGTTTATGTAATGATAGCACTTCAAATTAAACATTGCATCCAAATTTGATAATAAAGGTTGTTAAAATTTTATTCACAAATTATTGCATTTGAATCAAATATAACAAACATGATCAAAATTAACGATATTCCATAAACATGAACAATACACATGATCCATGATAAATTGAACAATACTAGATACTAAATTAATATGTATATCATTGTGCACATAAATGACAAAAATATATATCAAAATACATGTATCCATAGACAAATTACACAAATATATATCAAAGATCATGTATCCATAGACAAAGTACATAAATATATATCAAAATACATAGATCCATATACAAAATGTGGTTGATCATGCCATCAGAATGTGTATAATATCAATATTTTTGTAAACAATGTGGCATATGCCATCTCAAAATGTCTCATGACACATCCTACAACAACTATACTATCCTAGGGTGCTGGTGGATGAACAAAATGCAGCCTCTTTGCTGCACTAGGTGGATTAGATGCCTCCTACATAAACAAAAAAGGAAAACCCAAAGTTAGACTACTAAATTTATATGATTCTTTATATCTAACATTGAATTACTCAAATTCATAATGATCTTTTTTTAATGAAGATTTATACTATTAAACTTTCATAATAAATACCTCTCTTTTTGACCTCCTGTGCCAGTCAGGATTCCTCTCGTATGCCCTCGACAATGCTTGTACCTCGCTGATTGTGGCCTATGTATGTTCAAATATGTTTGTCAAATGAATCTACAACTTAAAATATAACATTATAATTCATAGCATGCTAAATTTATAACATATTTAATCATGAATTGAAACTACAACTTACTAGTGTAGGCTCCTCCTTAGGATATAGTGGCTGCATCATCAAATCTACAAAACTCTTGGGCATTGAACCTCGTGTGCACTAGGAGTCTCCTATGAGATACAAAATAGTAGTTGTTAATATCACAAAAATCAGTTTTGAATTTATTTATTTATGAAGATAAGGAAATTTTTTTAAAATGATACTTATACATACAATGGGGCTCTTGGTGCAAATGAAAATGCCTGAGTGTCTACGACGTAGAATCTATATGGGCTCATTGCCAGTAGCCCTATATACAATAAAGACTGTAATTAAATTTCATTGCCACAAACATTTTACAAGAATACATTGATATTTAATCAAATAGAAAGCACCTAATTACCTTTCCTTTGACAATGGGTGCTGGCTCATCCCCCACACTTTGTCCCCTAGGGATAGGTGGTACTTGTAAGATAAAAGAAATATTAGCAACCATATATGCTACAATATCAAATAGAAAAAATATTGAAAACACAAAATAATGTACTGTAGATGTCTCAAGGCCAAATGAAATGGCCAAGAGCGTGGCATCATCAACTTGTCTCAACTCCTCCTCTGTCATCAACTAAACATGAATGAAGATCACATACATGTATAAGTTGTACACTCGAAAGTGTCACACTCTAAACCCTTCTATCCAAACGATTCCATGAGTTCGGAATGCTTGGATGCCGGCTTAGAGCTCCCTATCCACGGAGTGCAAGAGAGTATATTTCAAGAATAAGAAAGCTCTCAGATGAGCCTTAGAGATACTCTTCTTGCTAGTAAACCATGCAATGGGAGGTTCCAAAGACAAGATGCAAGAATGCAAATGTCCCAAAGAGTTCCTCAAGAATGCAATGCAAATGAAGATTAAGCTAGAATGAGATGCAAAGTGGAGCTATGCTAAAACATGTATGAGATTGTTACAAAACCAAATATTAGACTATATGATCTAAGCTACATGTAAAAATGAAAGATAAGCTAAGCTAGAATGCCATAATGCCATGGATGAGAGAATGTAGATAAGAAATAGAAGTTCGCCACAAAGCTCCAAAGAAACCTGTTAGAAAACCTGCAGCATAACAATATTCAAAAGATGGATTGATTGAGGGGGAAAGCTCTCTCCCTTTTAAAGATGTATGGATGGTAGAGATCAAGATGAAGATGGTGGATGATCAACGGTGGAATTTGAAAAGAGGAGTGATCCATGTGCACACACAAATCAACCAATAGAATATAAGTTGACTTGTCATATAAGACAAAAGTCACAAAGCCTTTTCTTTTAATTGCAAAATAGAAAAAGGACTTTATGTGTGCACTTTAAGTGGGTTAGAAGAATGGGGTATTTTATTTAATTAAAAGGGGACATGTTCTTTTAATCAAATAATGAACTTAGGATAGCATAGTCAAACTATAGGTTATAATCAAATAAATTGATTATTAGCAATTTGGTCTAGATAAATGATTAAATTAATTTAGCCAAAATGCTGAGAAGGGGGCTAATAGTCTAGATGACCATTTTTAGGTGATTACATTTGCCCCTCTTTGACTAATGTGTGATCGATCTGGGAACACATTATGTCAAAGAAAATAGAAAGCCAAGTAGGCAGTGATAGATATAGATATCTGATTTCAAAGAATGAAATGCAGAAATAGATGGCAAGTCCTGAATGCACAGCCTAATAGTAGTAGTACTGAACACTAGGAAGATGATGTTAGGATCTGAAAAGAATTCTAACACCTAGTAAAGCGAATAGATCGAGAGCAAGTGATAAGGTCAAACAAATGCTCCTAAGAAATAGATAGCTGTAGCAATCAATGATAGAGTATTTCTGCCCCCTCGGGATCGAAATTGAAATGAGGTAAGGGGAAGTAGAAACTAGCTAGACATGAGAAAATTGAGATATAGCAATGTCTGATATGATAGATAAATGATTAGAACCCAAGAATGACTATATAAAATTGATAAAATGCCCCAGTTTGACTAGAGTTGACCTTGAAGGATATAACATAAAAATTAGGTCAAAATGAGTAGAAAGGTGATTTTAGACATGAAACAGTGAATTTAAGTAGATATGAAGTATGGAAATGATGAAGACATGAAGAAATGAAGATGCCCCAGTGATGATTCAGAGATTAGACCTCAAAAGGTTAGCTAACTGCTCAGAAGAAAGTAGAATTTTAAAAGACAATTTTGACCATCAAGATGAACTCGAATTTGGATTTCGATCCCGAAAATGAATCCAGGATGTTGAAATTATTTAAGAGGTCAAAACTTTATATAATGTGATGATAAGATAGAAAAGAGATGAAGTGAAAGATTAAGAAGGTGAAAAGACATGAACAAGAAGAAAATAAAGAAATATATGAAAGGAGTTAGCTGATATGTCCACAAAAAGATGAAGAAAGAGAGCTCTCCCCATATGCAAGAATGCAAGACTAAGCTAGAAAATGAACCTAAAATGCAAGCTAATATGCAAAGTGGTTTACTAGCAAGAAGTGCATAACATTTAGACTCTTATTTCATCATTGAGCATTTATTAGGGACATCATGAGATCATACAACCATCACTAGTATAACTATGAGGATATGAATATGATCGATATTAGATAGGTATGTGGAAATCCAATCTAAGCATCAGAGACATTTAAGTCAAGATAACTACACGATTAGATTCCCTAAGTTTAATTTAGCAAGATTACACCTGTATCAAGGCATAAGCGCCAGGATAAACCCTGAGTGCAGTCTTGCAAAACAGTCAAGGATGATACATTTGTAAGTCAAAATGTTGAATAGGTCAAGCATAAATGCTTACAACACTATAGACAAACAAAGTATACCCACAAGTAGAAATCAAAAAAACATGTCCCATGCCCCCAGTCTTCTAGTCAACGACATCCTCGAAAGACTATTAGGGAGGGAACACATGGCAAAGAAATCATCATAGACAACACACAAAGTAGATAAAGATCAGCATAGCTCAGTCGTTTAAGTGTTAAAGTGTGTGTGTGTAAGTCACTTGGCCATTTCTTCCAGACTTGATTCTGATAGTGAGAAATATCATGACATCGGAGACCGTAGGTAAACTATCTGTAAAGTGTTGAAAAACACTTGATGTCAAGGTGGGGGGAGCGTTGAGAAACACTATTTTGTGAGTTGTCAAAGAAACCCAAATGCATAAGAATACCTCAAAAAGGCTAAGTAGTTGTGCCCCCAAGACGAGGAGAAGAAACAATTCCAAGCTAGGAAATGTGTAGCAAAATAGGTGATTGAGACTGATAGACATAGGTGCGAGGGTTTCAAGTACCGCCTGTTTCTAGGTTTTCACCACTTGACAGATTTTTTTAGGACTTTTTTCAATTTTTTATATTTTTGTATTTTGGTGATACATCAAAGTGCCTATTGCTAGGTTTTCACTAAGAAGATCTTTTTTTTTCAGGACATTTTTTGATTTTTAGGATTTTTTCAGCATCATATATGATTTTTTGGATTTTTTATAATAATTTAGAGATCACTAGTTCTCAAGCAAGATCACATCATTTTCTCCCAATGTCTAGCAAGGTATAGGACAGGATGGAGAAACAAGCTGATAGATAAGCAAAGATGTATAAGAAAGGAATGTGAAGCAAGTGAAAGTGATCCTCAAGGACGCACTCCTCAAGAGTACCCAAGCTAGGGAAAGAGGTGAAATAGTCATATGAAGCATATTTTGGATAAGCAATGGAAGAAATGAGCAAGATAGCATGTAGGATAAGCAGTGAAGCTAACAAGTGAGAAAGCATGAAGCATGTAGTCCAAAAGAGTAGACATGTCAAGAGACCTATGAGAACCAAGTTTTATTTATTATGATCAAGACCAAGGGGTCAACTAGATAGTATAGAAATGGGATAGAGCAATAAGAATAAAGCTCAAGATGGAGGCTATGAGTGAATGGGATAGCACAATAAAAAATCTCGTGGATAAGATAGCCAATATGCAAAGATAGCTCAACATTGTCCAAATCAAAGAGAGAAGAGGGGATAGATGGATGATGGAAGAATTATGCTTGATGCCTGTTTGCCAGGTTTTCATCATGGTACTTATCCAAGGTACCACAAGATGTAGTTTTCACCATAGGATGCATTTATTTCTCTTTACTTTTGCTACCAAGGTGCCACAAGAAGTGGTTTTCACCAAGGCACATTTTCAATTTTTTTCATTTTTTTCATTTTTTTTTTTTTTTTTTTTGAATTTTTAGAAAGAGCTTAAGCTGTTTGTAGATAGTGCTCCTATAGAAAAGATAAGTCATGATAAGCCGAGACCATAGAAAGGTATGCTCAAAGATGTTGATAGGGTGATGAAAGAGAAATGGTAGTAGGAAGAGTATATGG
Source organism: Cupressus sempervirens (assembly GCA_028749045.1). Lineage (NCBI taxonomy): Eukaryota > Viridiplantae > Streptophyta > Pinopsida > Cupressales > Cupressaceae > Cupressus > Cupressus sempervirens. Next base: position 259,749,582 of record CM053792.1, read on the forward strand.
AGAATAAGAGTTCATGTATAGAAAGTAAGTGTAAGCTTTAGAGGTTTTCATGAGGGTAGTTGAAATATTGGACAAGATCAACATTGACACACACCTTGAAGGGTATTGGAACAATGGAGAAATCATGGATGAAGTAGCTTGAGGTTTAGATGTATGAGGTGGTAGAAGAGATTTGGAAAAAAGTGGAGTGAAAGGCTTTAGAATATTTTTAGGAAGATTTTTGGAAGAAGATGGAATGGAAGCCTTTGGAAGCTTGAATGTCAATTTTGAAGTATTTTCAATATTCAAGTCTTTTAAAAGAGACTTGGGAATCCACATAGCTTTAGATTTTCCTTTGGATACTTCAAAACACATTTCTTCAATAATGGGTTTAGGAACCCATATTTTTTTTGATTTAGCTTTTTTAATACTGGACCTTTGCAGTCTCTTTTGTGCATTTTCCTTCTTAGCATTCACATGTCGATTAGATGGGACATAGTGATCTTTCTTTTTCAATGGATTCTTATGTTTATTCTCACTTCCAAAGGACTTGGGATTTGTGGATGAATAAGGATGATATGACTGGTTTAGATGGATAGATGGGTGAAAAGTCATCAAGGATGAGTGTCTTTGTTGATCTTGAGGTATGATGGGAGAGCTAGGGAATGAGCTAGGAGTGAATGTAGGAGATGAAAGAACATAAGGTCCCAATATAGATGGAAGGTTTGAAGACTTTAGCTTAGATGGATATGGACCAAGGATAGATTTAGAAGATGCAGAGGGATATTGGAAAGGGATATCAACATCTTTAGAGTGAGCAATATACTCAAAGCCATCAATAGACTCATGAGTAGCTTTGATAGGAACAACATTTTTAATAGGAGCACTTGAATCTTGAGCACAATTTTGAAGTGGATATGGAGAAGTAGAACATGAGGGGATGCTTTGATCTTGACAAGTAGCCTTGGATAGCATATGAAGAGAACTTTTCTCATAATTTTCACTAAGCTCAAGGGAAATGGAAGTGGTATCTTCATCATACTTAGGAGGTGGGCAAGATATATGATATGGAGGGGAAAAATCTTGAAAGAGATGAAAGGGTGCTTGATCTTGATCTTTCTTAACATTTATAAATTTTTCTTTTTGAGAGTCCTCTTGACATGGAGCCACTTCTAAGGACAAGGGAGAATGAAGAGTGAATGGAGTAGTGTTTGGATTAGGCATAGTAGTGCATGAAGGTTGAGGATGTTTAGGATTAGTAGCATGGAAAAGGTTTGCAGCCAAGTGAACGTTAGCTTGAGTTTCTTTTAGAGGTAGCCCTTTAGGATACATGTAGTCAATGTGGAAAGCATTAGGTTCTTTATTTGATGGAGGCATGTTGGAAAGCTTTGAGGTTTTGGGAGATGCACGAGTGTTGGAAGAAGTGGAAGATGTAATGGAGCCACTACTAGACATAGGTTCATCAATGTAATCTTGCTCAAGAGAAGTATCTTCACCACATGAGTCACTAGAGGTTCCAAGATCAACAATCTCATCATCAATGAGATCTTGAATTTTATATTTCAGCTCTATACAATTAGAAGTAGCATGGTCATTAGATTGATGATAGGCACAATAGGTATCCAAGAATGGATTTCCATATGAGCTAGACTTAGGTAACATGATGATCTTATTGCCAAGAAGTTTTTGCAAAGTGTCATCATAAGAATCTTCCAAGGGAGCAAAAGTTCTATTAGAAGTATGTCTAGGATCTTCTTGTTGTTTCTCAAGTGAATAGAATGCATTCATGTCTTCATCATTATCTTGGTCAAAGATAGGTCCATCATGAAATTTTGGAATAGGCTCAAAGTAGGTATCACTTGCTTGACCTCTAAAGAGGTCTTTAGATCTAGAAGATGAAGACATTTGATGTCTTGAAGTAGAGCATGTAGACCTAGAAGAAGAGGATGACCTCAAAGAAGGTGACTCACATGCATGTAAAGACCTTAAGGAAGATTCATGTAATGATGCAATCTTCTCCTCTAACCTTTTCTCAAGTTTAGACTTCATTTCTATCATGCGCTTAGAAAGATGAAGGTAAGAAAGATCATTTGTCTCTTCTAGTTCTTTGTATTGTGCATATAGAACTTGAAACTCTTTAGTGACATGGAGGATATCATGATCATCTAGATTTGGTTGAAGTTTGGTAGCACAAGTTTTAGATGCAAAGCCAAGCATAAAATAGTCTAGAAAATAACTTGATGTTGAAACTATAGGAGGTAGAGTGTTCACTTGCCAAGATATTAGAGAGAGATTAAAGTGACTTGTCAAACAATATGTCCAAGAAACTTACAACATGAATGACTCAAGTCAATAGCTAGGAAAGATGCCCAAATAGCCAAATAGATAGAGCAAGCGGGGTGACAAGTGAACAACTCTCCAACCCAAGAGTGTAGTCAAGAAATCGAGGTAACCATTTTAGCAAAAGGATAACTAGCAAGCAAACATAGACCATGAAGATAGGAAGACCATGAGCACTAAGACCAAAGATTCACTTTAAGCATGTTCAAGCACTATAGACATATAAAAGAAAAGTCAAATGATGAGACTCCTCTTAGCAAGCAACACAAGAAAATGTTTGCATTTGATGTTTTGACTTGGTTGATAAAGTTTGACAATAGTTGATAGCATAGCAAGTTTGATGTTCAAAAGCAATTTCTTTCCAAGCAAGATAGTGACACATGGAGTAGTCTTCAAACAATCAAGCAAGGGACAAAGCAACCTTGCATGATACAAGCATATGTGACGTCTCAAAAGAATTCTCTAAAATTATCGTCATGTGTATGTTCAAAAGATTTTCACAAGTATACCACATTCAAGAACACATCAAGCAATATCTACCTAAAGGACATGGTTCATTACTCAACAACTTGGCCCACGCTTGATGCTCCTTTGCCTCACACCAAGTGGTTTCCCACAAGAGATATTGACTTTTTCATGAAAATGCCATAAGCATAACCAAGGGAACACATATGGTGAGTGTAAATCTTGGGGTGATCCGGGTAGTCCACTAGGATCAATCCTTGCACCAAGAAGTTGAGCGGCTAAAAAAGGTAGTTACTAACTTAGGGTGTTTAGATAGGGATTCTTTTCATAGTGTTCCTCTTGCTCCCAATTACGGGACACCTCACCTTGCGATGAGTAACCGATCTCGCGACCACAAGAGTACCTTAAGCATTCATGCCTAGTGATCTCCCTATGGTCGAAATCCCATAAGTGATCACACTAGGCGAAGATAAACACTATGTCTACCAAGGTTTTGTGTCCTTGATAGCCTTGAGTTTATAGTGGGTTGGAAGAGCCAGGTAATTAGCTTGTTCCCACTTGGGTCGTTCCTCTCAGGTTGTCCGAGAGCAGGCCCTCTAAAGGATTCTAACTACACAAAGTGGATCAAATTTTGGAAGTCAAGATTTTTGGTTCACCACAAGGGTGAAAAGCATACTCTCCTATTCCAATCATTTTCTCCCAAACATGCCAAGAAGATTCAGTTACCCCTTGCTTTTGAAACCAAATGGCAAGTCAAGATTTCTGATTCACCACAAGGGTGAAGAGCATACTCTCCTATTACCAAAAGACTCCAATCACAAGTTTTATGTGCCTATGAAAAATGAACAATTATTCAATGCCACACATGAAAACAAAAAAGCAAGAAATTTTGGGTTTTTATGCTTTGGGCAGCCCTGCAAACAATGTTAGTAGCCCTTGTGCATTTGAAGCTTTGACATGCGTTCTTTTTATGCAATGTTTCAATTTTTTTCACAAGGATGGCAACCTGAAATCACAACTTGTTAGCAACAAAAGTTAGTGTGAAATAACATAAAAATCTGCAATAAAAAGTGGTGAGTTGCTTCAAAAATCTAATTTATCCTCCAACCAAGTACATGCAAAGAAAGTGCAAGTTAATCACAAATGCTTTCATTTTTACTCTTTGGTTTTGACCTAGTCAACAAGATTGGACTTTTTTGCTATGATTTCGTATCCAAAAATGAAAATGAAAAGAAGAGACCCCTGTTAAAAATCAGAGAACTTTCCAAAAATGCAATAAATTTTTAAAAATCTCTTCATTTGCTCCCTAGAGATTGATTTTGTCAAAACAGGCCAAATTTATCAAATCAAATTTTTGATCCTTAATACGATCTCAAAATTCAAAACACAAAGAAAGAACCCCCATTAGAATTTAAAAATCTTTCTGAAAATGTAAGTTTTTCCAAAAAATGCGTTGATTTGCGATCAGAAACAACTTTTTATGAAAAACAAAGAAAAACTCATAACTCCCGAAAATCACATCAAAATGCTATGCAAATCGGACTGAGACATTTTGAGCATATATCCAACTTGCAAAAAACATTTCAGAACCAAACTCCAAGCGGTTTAAAAGATATGATCAAATCTTTAAACCAACTAAGTTTTTGGCCTTCAAACCAATTTACTTATGGCTTGGCCTTAAAACCAAAGTGATAATTCTACAAAAGCATTTGATTAGACCCAATATGCTGCTGTAAAAAACCAGAGATAAGAAATGAAAGCAAATGGAGCTGAAAATTTGATTCAAGCCCCACGGTGAACGCCAAAAATGTACACTCGAAAGTGTCACACTCTAAACCCTTCTATCCAAACGATTCCATGAGTTCGGAATGCTTGGATGCCGGCTTAGAGCTCCCTATCCACGGAGTGCAAGAGAGTATATTTCAAGAATAAGAAAGCTCTCAGATGAGCCTTAGAGATACTCTTCTTGCTAGTAAACCATGCAATGGGAGGTTCCAAAGACAAGATGCAAGAATGCAAATGTCCCAAAGAGTTCCTCAAGAATGCAATGCAAATGAAGATTAAGCTAGAATGAGATGCAAAGTGGAGCTATGCTAAAACATGTATGAGATTGTTACAAAACCAAATATTAGACTATATGATCTAAGCTACATGTAAAAATGAAAGATAAGCTAAGCTAGAATGCCATAATGCCATGGATGAGAGAATGTAGATAAGAAATAGAAGTTTGCCACAAAGCTCCAAAGAAACCTGTTAGAAAACCTGCAGCATAACAATATTCAAAAGATGGATTGATTGAGGGGGAAAGCTCTCTCCCTTTTAAAGATGTATGGACGGTAGAGATCAAGATGAAGATGGTGGATGATCAACGGTGGAATTTGAAAAGAGGAGTGATCCATGTGCACACACAAATCAACCAATAGAATATAAGTTGACTTGTCATATAAGACAAAAGTCACAAAGCCTTTTCTTTTAATTGCAAAATAGAAAAAGGACTTTATGTGTGCACTTTAAGTGGGTTAGAAGAATGGGGTATTTTATTTAATTAAAAGGGGACATGTTCTTTTAATCAAATAATGAACTTAGGATAGCATAGTCAAACTATAGGTTATAATCAAATAAATTGATTATTAGCAATTTGGTCTAGATAAATGATTAAATTAATTTAGCCAAAATGCTGAGAAGGGGGCTAATAGTCTAGATGACCATTTTTAGGTGATTACATAAGTCAGTATGGCTTAAAAATTAAAACTACTATATTATAAAAATTAACTTTAAATCACATATGTCATAACAAAAATTGTATACGCGGACCAACATAGAAGGACTCCATGCCTCTGCATTCCCCTCCTCTCTCGCATCAGGGTTTTTAGCCTCTGCACATGTGTATGGTGTATCCTCGTCTAATACAAAATGATACTCAGGAAGATCACTTATGGGACCCAAGAAAATATTCTTGCACATAATACAAGTGTGAGGCACACAAATGTGTGATGAGCTAGCCGATGATGAACTGGTGCTAGCATCATCAACATGGGGAGGTAGGACTGACCTAGTCTGAGATATCAGCAGGCTACTTAGTCTATGAATGGCTCCACTGGTCTGAGAGCTAGCCTTTGCCATACTATCAGGATGCTGCACTTGAGGAGGAGGGGAGACATCAGTAGGGGGGACAAAAGTGCCAGCTTTCTTCCGCTGGGAAGAGGGTCTATCTTAAGGAGCTCCTAGTCCTACACCCATGTTGGGCTTCATGCTCCAATAGTTCACTTTGAGTTTCAACACAAATTCTGCATATAATTTTCTAAGGAAATAAAATGACACCTCTAAATTGCTACATGGAGGGATATCAAAAACCATGCACCAACGATCCCAAAAGTTTGTACGTATGGCATCATTTGTGCACCATTTAATTGATAGTTTGGATTTTTTGTGGTCAACTGGTATACCAGTTTTTGGGTTTGCAAAAAGGCTAGCCAAATCATCTTTGGTTATATTGAGGGCCACAACCTCATCATAGTCCAAGCCATCATCAAACATCTCATGCATTTCATCACGCCAACAAAGAGTGGCATTTTGTTGGTTGGTAAGGGTTTCAATGTTACCCACTATGGTGTTTAACGTGGATAACATAGGAGCCAATGCAGGTACATTATTATATGTTCTTCCCAAAGCCCTCAATTGGGTGAGATTTTCAATTACCAAATCCTTGATTCGAGGAGGGTTTTGAGGGGGTAAAGGATCATTTGGTGGATGGTTTTGTAGGGGCACTGGATCGTTTGGTGGGGGGTTACGAGGAATAGTATTCCTTGCCTCATGGTCATCATTTTGATCAACCATTCCTATTAATTTGCAAAACATAATTTATATTTAAAAAAACCTAAATTTTAACAATTTCTATCAAAAAAACCCTAAATTCTAACAAATTCAACTAAAACTAACAAATTTATGATAAAATTTATTAAATTTATATTAAAATTGATAATAATAAAAAAAACCTACCTTATATCGTGTATCCAATATAAAACCCGATATTTGAGCCACCAAGCACGAAATAAGCTTGTGAAAATAACCCACGAGTTGTACTTTTTATTTTTTATTAACACTGACAAATATTGGGTATCTGATATTATATCGGATATCCAATATTATATCAAATTGTTATTAAAAAAAAAAAGACAACCCATGGGTTGTTCACGAAATAAGACAGTGAAAACAACCAGTGGGTTGTCTTTTGTTTTTTTTTAATAACACTAACAGATATCGAGTATCCGATATCAAATTGGATACCCGATAAGGGTTGGACCTTACTTTCCAGGTTTGGTACTTGGATAGGTGAAAAAAAGTTAGATCGGATTTTGAAACAGTTTTAGACGTTTTCAAACTCTATTTTTTTCACATCGCCACTTTTTGGCACACCATGATCCTGTACATACCCAAATGAGCTATTAAACTATTCTCAAAACCAAGTGAAGCTCAATATTAACCTATGATTGCATCATAGTTGTTCAATGTTTACCACCAATTTTTAATTTTTTTTTTAATACAACACAACGTCGCAATTGTGATGGCTAGTTGTCGATCCCATAGCATTCCTACCACATGCCCATCCCAATTGCGATGGAGGTTTTCGACGACTTGCCGTGGGACCCATAGCATTTCTATCACACAAACATCACGTTTGTGATAGTGTCTTCAACATATTTTCATCATAATTCTTACAGTGAAAATGAATGGTTTCCCAGAATGGTAGCCCAACTTACGACACATGTATCTGTCACAATTACGACGATAACCCTTATCGTCACAACTTACGATAGCAAAAGTCTGACACCTATCCAATGGGAGCCAATTTTGACTTATGTTGGTTGGGTGATGGGCTACTGTTGTAATTGTGACAACCTACCATTACAATTTAGGCCCAAATGTAGTAGTGACTTCTACATAACCTGTGTAGGTTATGTAGAACCAAACCCATAAGTTTTAGTGCTACAAAATCCACATGGGCTATGAGAAAATAGAATTTAACATAGTTTTTTAAAACTTCGTAATGTGTGTAGGTTATGAAAGACTATATATTTGTATTCTTTGTTTGAGGCTTAATTTTACCAAGCTAGACACATTTTGAAATTCAAATAATCTGCATGGGTTATACACAATTTTGAGAATTTTCTTGCATGTGGCACTTACTTGACCAACATCATGGTGCACTTGCCCATTACTCCAACTTTTATAACTATTCAAAGGATTAAAAAGAGTTTTTCATTAAGAGAATATCACCACTCTAATGTTCATTTTTCATGGAACTTGTACAAATATTGTAATCTAAGATTTAGTGTAATACTTGTAAAAGGACAAAGTGTGTTGATAGGATAACTTTTAGTTCAATCTAGTTAATGAGATAGTGTCTTATCATTCACACATGCAAGATCTAGTTAGATGTTTTTCATATAGATGCATGCATTTTTGCTTTTATTAATACCAAATTTATGTAAATTATATTAAGGAGTATGGGGTTAAGCTCTTGCAAAATTCCATGATGTAAAAATTTGAATGTTACATTTAATACTTCATATTGTAACAAATTTCTACCACTCTTATGTTCATGTTATATACATAAAGCCATGTATTACATGCATACTCTAGTGAGGGTACTCTAACTCCAACATAGTTCCAATGAGAGCTCTTTTATGCCAATACACATAAATATTATCATCCAATATTAGTCATGTTCTAAACATGCATTTACCAAATGATTAATAAACCCCTAATAGAAATTTATACTAGATGCAATATCCTAGGAACCATTCTATGATTATTTAGAAGGTGCAACTTAAACCCAATCAACTTTTGTAAAATATTTGTCACACTTGATTTATTATTGAACATGAATGTTTTTTTCATAATTTATTATTTGTACATACAAAATTACAAAATTATTATCAATACTTATAATTTTTACTATGTATATATATTATATTATACTTATTTTTTAACCAATATGTTTCTCAACTATTTAGTGTTTTAATATATTTTATTTAAAAAATGAACATCATAGCAATTATTAAATTCACACATACATTATGACAACTTCTAATCATTGCAATTATTAAATTCACACATACATCATGACAACTTCTAATCATTTGTATGGATAGACCCTCTTATTAGACTAATTCCAGTTACAAAAACTGAAAATTATTCTCTTAATTATCACCATTGGTAAATTCATGAACTATGTATCTCTTTCTTCCATTTAATTGCAAATAAAATATAGAATAATGACTAATGACATTACACAAAAATATTGAAAGTTTGGGCCCACAATAGAAGTCTGAAAAAGATTATAATAGCTTAGCTAGATAGAGTAGTAAAGTTAAAAATTTGATTTAATTTAATATGAATTTAAATAAAATAAATTTTAAAATTTTAAAAATAAAAATCTCACAAATAAACATTACAAAACTTAAATATTAAAATAAAAATAAAAAATAATTATTGGTTGACATATTAATTAGTTAAGTTAGTAACCCTGGGGTTCCATGGGGGGGCTTGGGCTCTATATTTAAGGCGTTGGAGGTCCCATGATAATATTTTGGGGGGGGCTAAAGCTTAATTTGGAATCTTTTCCTATTAGCTAGGAGCCCCTACTTTTTAGTTGAGCAGATGCAAAAGGGGGGGGGGCTAGAAATAGCCCCTATTGCTAGGGAAGAATTCTGCAACTTGGCAAGAGCTTACCCTTCATTTCCCTCCAAATGCGCTGGAAATAGCCCCTACTGCTAGGGAAGAATTCTGCAACTTGGCAAGAGCTTACCTTCATTTCCCTCCAAATTGAAACCATGTTGCCAAAAATTCTAAAAACAAGAATTCTGCAACTTGGCAAGAGCTTACCCTTCATTTCCCTCCAAATTGAAACCATGTTGCCAAAAATTCTAAAAACAACAATTTATATTTTTAATATTTCTTTCAATTTAGGAGCTAATTTTTTTAAACAGATTTGTATGTAATGTCCATGGGACCGCTCCCTTTTAAATGTTTCTAAAAACCCGCTCTATTTTTAAGCAAGCAGGTGCCCATGGGACCCCAGCCTAATATAACCTTGGACAAGAAAAAATTAAAAATTTAAGAAAAACACGTGTAACATGAGCGAAACACCAAACCAAGAGGAGCCACGTAAATTATTCTCCCGCTATACACGAAGAAAGAAAATTCTTCAAAAAACCCAGGCTTTATGAAATTCTGGAAACTTCCTGAATTCTTTTCGGGTTCCACTAAACCCCCTAACAAACGAGAAGCCGATGTAAATCTGACGGTTAAGGAAGAACCCGTAAAGATTTTTCATGAACTTTGTAGAACCGTCTACCGCTTTCCAGAAACTTCTGGTTTTACAAGATACATATAAAATGACAAGCATGTCTCCAATGGAAAACAATTCGAAAGAAAATTGTTTCAAGAAGCTAATTTTAATTGCTCAGAGCTTTTCAATTTCTTGTTTTTCTGTATATTGTTTCTGTGAGATTTTGAGTGAAGCATGGCAAAGGGTGGAGGAAAGGCCGTGGGAATCGACCTAGGGACAACATATAGTTGTGTTGGAGTATGGCAGCATGATCGTGTTGAGATCATTGCAAATGATCAGGGCAACAGGACTACACCGTCCTATGTCGCCTTCACCGATACAGAGCGGCTCATCGGTGATGCTGCGAAGAATCAGGTTGCCATGAATCCCACAAATACTGTCTTCGATGCAAAGCGGCTCATCGGGCGACGATTTTCTGATCCGTCGGTGCAGAGCGACATGAAGCTCTGGCCTTTCAAGGTCATTGCAGGCCCTGGTGAGAAGCCGATGATTGAAGTTACGTTTAAAGGCGAGAAGAAACAGTTTGCTGCAGAAGAGATTTCTTCCATGGTGCTCATCAAGATGAAGGAGATTGCCGAGGCTTATTTGGGGCAAACTGTTAAAGACGCTGTTATCACTGTTCCGGCCTATTTTAACGACTCGCAGCGGCAGGCGACGAAGGATGCTGGTGTCATTTCGGGGATGAATGTGATGAGAATTATTAATGAGCCGACCGCTGCGGCTATTGCTTATGGTCTGGACAAGAAGGCTTCTTCTGTTGGAGAGAAGAATATTTTGATCTTTGATCTCGGCGGAGGGACCTTCGATGTGTCGCTCCTGACAATTGAGGAGGGGATTTTCGAGGTTAAAGCCACGGCCGGTGATACGCATCTCGGAGGTGAGGATTTTGATAACAGAATGGTGAATCATTTTGTTCAGGAGTTTAAGAGGAAGTATAAGAAAGATATTGGAGGAAATGCTAGGGCTTTGCGGCGTCTGAGAACGGCTTGCGAGCGGGCAAAGCGTACGCTTTCCTCGACTGCTCAGACGACGATTGAAATTGATTCGCTGTATGAAGGTATTGATTTCTATTCTACAATTACTAGGGCTAGATTTGAGGAATTGAACATGGATCTGTTTAGGAAGTGTATGGAGCCTGTAGAAAAGTGCTTGAGGGATGCAAAAATGGATAAGGGAAATGTCCATGAGGTTGTGTTGGTCGGGGGTTCGACTCGCATCCCCAAAGTGCAGCAGCTTTTGCAGGATTTCTTTAATGGGAAGGAGCTTTGCAAGAGTATTAACCCTGATGAGGCCGTCGCTTATGGCGCTGCTGTTCAGGCGGCTATTCTGACCGGCGAGGGTAATGAGAAAGTGCAGGATCTGCTCTTGCTTGATGTTACTCCGCTCAGCTTAGGGCTTGAAACCGCAGGCGGGGTTATGACCACGCTCATTCCGAGGAATACAACAATTCCAACGAAGAAAGAGCAGGTGTTCTCCACTTACTCTGATAATCAGCCTGGGGTTTTGATCCAGGTCTATGAGGGCGAGAGGGCTCGAACCCGGGACAACAATTTGCTCGGAAAATTCGAACTCTCTGGCATCCCGCCGGCGCCCAGGGGAGTGCCGCAGATCAATGTGTGCTTCGACATTGACGCGAATGGAATTTTGAATGTCTCGGCGGAGGACAAAACTGCCGGTGTGAAGAACAAGATTACCATCACCAATGACAAGGGGCGGCTGAGCAAGGAGGAGATCGAGAAAATGGTGCAGGACGCCGAGAAATTCAAGGCCGAGGATGAGGAGCTGAAGAAGAAAGTTGAAGCGAAGAATTCCCTGGAGAATTATGCTTACAATATGAGGAATACGGTTCGGGACGATAAATTTGCGGGGAAATTGGATCCGGCAGATAAGCAGAAGATTGAGTCGGCCGTGGATAAGGCAATTGAGTGGCTGGACAGTAACCAGCTTGCAGAGGTGGATGAATTTGAGGACAAATTGAAGGAGCTGGAGAGCCTCTGCAACCCAATAATTGCCAAAATGTACCAGGGAGCTGGTGGCGGGCCTGTTCCTGATGAGTTCCCGACTGGCGGCTATGGCGGTGGAGCGGCGGAATCTGGCAGTGGCGCTGGACCCAAGATCGAAGAAGTTGATTAAACTAACAGGGATTTTGCCCTGTTTTTTGTTTAAACCTCTGTAGTGTTCTAATTATGGCTGCTTTTTTTCATGATCAAGGTTTACTTCCCTCAACTGGAGGGAGAGTATAGATAGATCTTTATTGTTCTTATGCTGAAAACAATTTAGTAGTCAGATATTATGAAGTTTTTGTATTCTCCTTACAGGAGAAAGTAGTGTGTATATCTTAATAAAAGCTACATATCTTTTTCTCCTTGTTTGGCTACTTTTCTTTCAGTATTCGATATCTTAATTGTTTCTAAAGCAGACCGAGTATCTGGGAATGTTTTTTGAAGATCTTAATGGTTGGTTTGTTTGAGGTTTGCTAGTACATTGCCAGGGTCAGCCTCTGACAACTCTACTTCTTTTTCATCTTTTGAAGGGAAGATCTTAGCAATAACAATTCCACAACCCGGATTCTTCTTCAATTCGGAAATTTTAAATAAAACCTTTAAATAATTGTCAAATCTAAATAGAAATTCTAAATAATTGTCATGTGCTTAATTGGAAAATTAGTGGCAAATCCAATTGAGAAGTAAGCAAAGCTTAGGCAACAGAATTATCATCTGTGAGAGTTACCGAAAATTGTTGACAATCAAATTGGGAAATAAGCAAATCATGAAAATCACCAAATCTAATCTGATTACGGTCAAATCTATTAAGTAATAGCCAGTGTTGGAACAATATCAATCAGATCTGATACCGATTGAAAGTAACTGAACTTGATAAGCAACTGTCGAAGGTAACTGAAATACATTTGAGAAAAACAGTTCGATAGGGAAAAAGAGGGCTTCTAAAATAACTTGGTCAACTACATGTACAGAGAACTTCAAATTCGGAAAAAAAAACAATTATGTAAATACATGATCATAATTAAATCTCAAACTTGAAGGAAAAAGCTCAAGGTAAACACTCAAGTGGGAAAACATTAGGAATAATCAAATCTGATGAGTAACAATTAGCAGCAGTAGTGCTAAAGTTGAAAACATTCTGAAGTTAAAACATTCGGAACAATCAAATCTGATGAAAACACGGAAAGAAAAATACAAGACTGCGCAAATAATTAGGTAAGTTGCTTAAAAAGTAAAGAAAAAAATACAACTAGGCAAATAATTAATCAAAGTTGAAAGCATTTGGAAATAATATTCAAGGTTGTGCCTTTTTGAATATTGATTCGAAGCTGATTTTTAGATGAACAAATTTAAAATTTATTTAAATCAAAATTGGAAAATATTGACAATTTAATTAAGAGAAAAGTCCCAAAAAGGGAAATAATTAATAATTTGTAAAGTTGAAAACACTTGTGAAAAATTTGTCAAATCTTGTACATTAGAATTATAATTAAATTTGAAAATTTAAAACAATCAAATCAATAAGCAGCAATTTTTGGACAATCAAATCATTTATTAAGTTTTAGGCAATCAAATTATAGACAATTTATTTAACAAAAGAATTCAAAAACACAAGGGAATAATTAATAATTACTATAGTAAAGTTGAAAATATTTATGAAAGATCATTTGTCAAATCTTGTATGTTACATTTATGGAAGATCATTTGAAAATTTATAATTAAATTACAAATTTTAAAATAATAAAATCAATAAGTAGCAAATTTAAAACAGTGAAAACTATGCATCCCAATCTTAATACCCATCCAAATGTTTAGTTGCCTTCCCTGTTCTAGCAGAACTTTTTATCAAAGATTCAAAGTAAAGCTACAAATTGCAGTGTTTTGTAATTTGTGTATTTGTAGCATTTTGTAATTCAACGAAAAAATGGAGTTTTCTTGCTAGTTCTTTCCTCATAGAGTTATTGAACTAGCTATTATTATTATTTATATATTGTGGCTCCCTCCATCTTTGCCTAATTTTTTTAAAAAAATAACAAATTGAACAATGAAATTATTGAATAATCAAATCAACTAGTAAGAACTATTGCTTGAACCAATGAGGTTGCTTGGACAATGAGGTGGTGGTGGATAGTAAAATATACTAATGTTTGACTATTTATAAATTAAGTTTGATAGAGCTTAAATTTTCATGCTAAAATATATGAATATACTTTTCAATATTTGAATATACTTTTCAATATTTGAGTTTGAAAACTATTACTAAATTTATAGCATTGCAATCTAGTAATTTATTCCATTTGGCAAAACAACACAAATGACATTGTGCTACACTTTTTTTAAAAGTGGTTATTTGCCAATATAATACTAATAGAATTGTGTGTGGATAGTTCTAGACTATTCTAAAAAGAGATACATTAAAATTGTTGGCTAAAGGATAAATAAGTAATCTTATATGAGATAAAGGTAAGAACATTATTTTTAAAGTTGGTCATTTGAATATAATGCTAATAGAATTCCTTTTGTGGATTATTTTAGAATATTTTAAAAAGTGAAATAAGTCATTTGAAAAAAAAATGTTGACTTAAGTAATCCTCCATGAGATAAAGCTAAGAAAGCATTCTCACTCTTGAGAAGTAGTGCTTTACATTTGTGAGCATCATATAGATACAATGAATACCAAGTACTTTATTATTTTGATAGTAATAGATGACAATTTTATTTGGAGTGAAAAATATTCTTAACTTCTCAAATTTTAGGATGTATAATTCAATAATGTGAAACTCATATATTGGTAAGAAATTTTGAAAGCTTGGTTTATTATCTTTTGTAATGCAAATGTTCCATCAGAGTATTACCTAAATGCAAATAACATTGTGTGACTACTCAACCTAGTTAGAAAGAATCTAGAAAACATATCTTTTTTAAAAAGATCTTTAGAATATATCTTGGAAGGTCCTTAAATGAAGTAATGGATTACTATTACAATCATACTTTATAAGACAAGTTGTTGTAAATTTGTGGTAAAGGATAATCATGTTAGGTGCTAAGCAATGAGAAGAAATCATGGAAGAGCAAAAAAAGATTGATGAACTTGAAGCCTTAATTGCAAAAAGGGTACTTTTAAGGGTTCCAGTAAGTATGAAGGAAAGTCTCCTTTGAGATGTTTTCATTGTAATTTACGATCTATGATATTGCATGTAAATGTCCTAATAAAGTTTTAAGGAACATAAATTTAAATCTAAGAAATTTCACCCTAAGGGATATTGAAGTTTTTATGTTGGAGTCATGTGTTAGGATTATAGAAAAAGCCTAAGGGAAAATGTTATATTACTCTTGACAAAAAAATGAGGATGATGTTCTATATGTTGAAGGTTTAAGATATAACTTCTTAAGTGTTGGATGACTAAATTGGATAAGGGTTGCAGGTGCAAATCATTAAAAGTAGTGGGAAACTGATTGGATTTGCTAAACAAATTGATGGTAATCTATTTCATTTAAGAATCTTTGAAAATAAATGCATGATTGCTAAGATTAATCATAGTTGACCATGGCATTAAAGATTTTGTCATGTAAATTTTGATAAAACGATGCATGCCAATACTACTAATGTTGCAAGAGAATTCCTTAAATAAATGAAGTTAACAATACATGTAAAGAATTTCATTTAGAAAAAATGATTAGATCTATTTAAGGATGAAACATATTTCAAACAGATTATTAGATAGTGCATATAAGTTTGTTTTGTCCTAGCAAGACAAGATGTTATTATGGAGATAGATACTTCGTGTTATTCATTAATGATTATTCAAGAATGATGTGTGTATATTACTCTCGATGGAAAAATGAGGATGATGTTCTATATGTTGAAGGTTTAAGAAATAACTTCTTAAGTGTTGGATGACTATTGGATAAGGGTTGTAGTTTGGACTTAATTGAAGGAAAGCGCAAATCATTGAAAGTAGTGGGAATTTGATTACATCTGGTAAACAAACTTATGGAAATCTATTTAATTTTGTAATGGTTGAAAATAAATGTGTGATTGCTAAGATTGATGACAATTGATCATGGCATAGAAGATTTTGTCATGTAAATTTTTATAAAGTGATGAACATCAGCATTACAAGATAATTTCTTAAATAAATGAAGCTTAACAATACATGTAAAGAATTTCATTTAGGAAAAATGATTAGATCTATTTAAGAATAAGACATTTTTCATTTAGATTGTTAGATTTAGTGCATACACATTTGTTTCATCCCACTAAGACAAGAAGTTATTATGGAGATAGATACTTCGTGTTATTCATTAATGATTATTCAAGAATCGTGCAAGTCACATTTTCAGGGATAAATTATAAGCCTTCTAGAAGTTGCAGATATTCAAGTTGATGGTTGGGACAAAGTTTGGGCACAAATTGAAATGATTAAGATTAGGTAGAGGAGATTTCACCTCTTATGAGTTATGCTTTTTGCAAAATTTAACATGGGATAAAGAGAAAATTTTGATTTACGAACCCCACAACATAATGGTGTTAAAAAGAGAAGGAAGAAACTATTCTAAATATAACTAGAGTCATGATGATTAAAGAAAATCTTTTGTAGTTTTATTGTTTAACCAATTTGGATAATTCCTATTGGAAATTAGGGTGGTAGAGTAGGTTTTCATTTTTTTTCTATTCATTTTGTTGAACCTAACACACTTACCCCTTCTCTTTTGTGAAATTAGATGCCCTATTGTGCTTTGTGGTGTTATATTTCCTTTCATTTCATTAGGTATTCTATTGCATCAAGATTAGATTTAGCTTATGCTCTTGCATTTTAAATTCAGAAATAAATAAAAAATTGTAAAATCTCTTTCAAAATAAAGCTCATAAACCAAGGTGTTAATCTCTTGTGTGGTATTACTCACCTTGTGCATTCCAACGTTCAACTAGCTCAAGAAGCTCAAGATTAAGGGTTGAATCCTCCTCTCATTGGTGAAGAACTTTCTTCTATTCCTTTCCTTAATGTTCCTACTTACACTCCTTCCTTGGTGACTATGACAGTTCTCTCTATCTCTATGAGTGTTCTTCATATGTCCCTTCTTAATTGGCAACCTCTTTATCATAATGTTCCTTTTACTTATTCTACTCCTATTCCAACTATAGTTCCTAGTGTTCCTTTAGTTGTGTCTTCTATTCTTGTAGCTTTATACACTTTACCTAGTGTTTCTAATGTTGCTCTTCCTCCTATTTCTTCTCATGATTCTACAATTATCAGTTTGGCTAAGATTGTGTCATCTTTACAATAGCAACTTGCATCTTTGACTTAAAACAAGTTTAGTATCCCTACTTGTGACATGGGAAGTCCTTTGTCTTGGGATATTATTCGTACTCCCCATTCCTCAGTAGGTTGATATTTCTCGTCCTAAGAATTACAATGGTAAGGGAGACCCTATTCATCATGTTAAATCATTTCAAATCCTTTGTAGTGATTATTCTCATGATCATAGGATTTTAGCAAAGTTTTTTGCTCAAACTTTTCATGACAAGGCCTTACAATGGTTTTGTTCTTTGACTTCTTATTTTATTCATTCATTTCCTCAACTTGCTAATGCTTTTATTCAACAATTTCAAAACAACATTACCTTGCAAGTATCTTTGACTAATTTGATGCACTGTATAAAAAAACTCTAAGGAAAAATTGATTGGATTTATTAGTAGATTTAAGCATTTGCATGCTTAGATTTCCTATCTTGTTCCTGATATTGATATTCAACATATGTTTATTTTAAATTTGCAAAAGAATATTAGAGATAATATTTTGCTTATTGAATTTACTTCTTTTCAACAACTTTATACAATGCTTCATCATTATCAATTACAAGTGAGTCAATTTGAGAGCACCACTCCAATGGCTCCTATTCCTGTTGATAAAAGTGATGCTTCTCCTAATCCAAATAAAGTTTTAAAAAAAAATCAACAACTATGTTAAGATAAATAAACAAGCAAATGCAGTTGCTGATCAAGTTGTTGTTGCATCTCACAATGCCACTTTTGCGTCTATTGCTTTTTGTTATGATGTGGAGCCTAATCAGAATTAGAGGTTTATTCAGCATAGTTTTTCTCCCCATATTATTTCTATGGAGGTTCCCCAAGATGGGATCAAGGGGCAGTGCCCTTGTAGGGTCTTGGGGCAATTGCCCCAAAGCCAAAAATGCCCTTATATTGTAAAAGGTGTCGACTACTATTTTTCTATTATTTTAGCCCTAAATTTTTGTAAGGGGCCAAAAACTTGTATAAAAAGGGCTTAGGGTTAGGTATTTTCATAACGTGTGATGCAAAAATTAGTTCTTGCGGTGGTATTAGGTTGTAAGGGATTACAAATTGTAATCAAGTTTTAATCACTGGATAATAATAATATTGGACTTGTTGTTGGTGGACGTAGCCTAGGGATTGGTTGAACCGCGTTAAATCTTGGTGTCTTGTGTTCTCTTATGTACGATCTTTTTTTTTTTTGATATTAGTTATATTTGCATGTAACTATTATTTTTTATTGAGGTTAACCCTAACAAGTGGTATCAAAGCTAGATTGTTGTCATTTTTTTACGCAGACCGTTGCCATTTTCTTTGCGAACCTTTGCAGGAAGGTCTCACGATTGAGTGGGAGCAATGGCAGACGAGGGTAAGGTAAAGGTTGACAAGTTTAATGGGTAAAACTTTTAGTTGTGGAAAATGCAAATGGAGGACTATCTTTATCAGAAGGATTTATTAAAAATGTTGTTGGAAGGGAAAACCAAGAATCAGGGATCTATGACAGATGATGAGTAGGATCTTTTAGATAGAAAGGCACTTGGAGGCATTTGATTATGCCTAGCACCATTGGTGGCATTTAATATTATAAAAGTGAAGACAAAAAAAGAGTTGATGTAAACCCTAGAGAGACTATATGAAAAGCCCTCCACTTCAAACAAGGTATTTCTCATGAAGCGTTCATTTAATATGAAGATTATAGAGGTGGATCTATTGCAGATCATTTAAATGAGTCTAATACTATTACTAGTCAGTTATCTTCAGTGGGTATCAATTTTGATGAAGAAATTAGGGCTCTCTTGATTTTTTGTTTGTTGCCTAAAAGATGGAATGGCTTGGTAATGGCTATGAATAATTTTATTTCTAGATCTACTACCCTAAAATATGATGATGTGATCAGTGTTATTTTGAGTGAGGAAACTCATAAGAAAACTTTAGGTGGGTCTACATCAGAAAGTACTTTGAACACACAAAGTAGAGGTAGAACGACTAAGAGAGGAAATAATTCTAGAAATCCTAGGAAATCAAGAGGAAAGTCAAAGTGGAAGAGGTCTCAATCTATAGGACCAAGAGATTGTTGGTACTATGGTAAAATAGGGCATAAGAAAAAAGATTGTTGGACTCAAAAGAACAATAAAGGAGATAAACCAGAAGGGAACAAGGAGGCAAATGTTGTAAGTAACAAATCCAAAGAGGATGCTTTGCTTCTACCTTTAGAAAGTGTTGATGATTCACAGGTTTTAGATTCTGGTGCTTCATTTCATGCTACACCTCATAGAGGTTATTTTATTGATCATGTCCAAGGGGATTTTGGGCTTGTTTATTTGGGGAATAATGAGCCCTGTCAGATTGTTGGAAAGGGAAAAGTTAAGATTAAGTTGTAGAATGGGAATCATTGGCTACTACATGAGGTAAGATATGTTCCAAGGCTGAATAGGAATTCAATTTCAGTAGGGCAACTCAGTGATGAGGGTTATATAGTTACTTATAATGATAAAAATTGGAAGGTTTCAAAAGGTTCCCTATAGTAGAAAAGGGTGTGAAAGTAGGCACCTTATATCCTTGTATAGGTTATATTGTTCCTTCTACTTTGATTGTTTCAGAGAAAAATGAATGTTAAGGAATAATTGCTATAGTTGAGCAGGGAGAAAAAATAGCTGTTGTAGATTCTGATACAACACTATGGCACAATAGATGTAAAATTTTCCTCAGGGAAAAATGATGCCAAGATCAAGAAGCTCAAGCACTAGCACAAGAGAGACTAATGATGATCAAATGAGAATGGATATCAGATGATTGGATATGAGATATCTGATGAATAGACAGTAGAAGTGCCTTGTATATAAAGGCAACTAGAATGACTGGGAGTCAGCAAAGAGATAAGCACATGTCCATTAAAGGTGGATTATCCTCCATTGAGCACAGGAGTTTGTGTTAGTGTAAATAATCAATTATCCTCTTGTGCTCAATGGAGGATAATCCACCTTTGGTGGATATCTGCTAAGTTGCAATCCTTATCTCTTGTGTGACTTCTAGTCATTCTAGTTGCCTTTATATACAATACACTTCTAGTGTGTATTTATCAAATATCCATTTGGGCACGTGAGTCAAAAAGGTATGAAAGTACTTCATTCAAAGAAAGTTTTACTAGGTTTGAAATGTGTTGATATGGATTTCTATGAAAGTTGTGTGTATGGAAAACAAAAGAGAGTGAGTTGTGTGAAGATTAGGAAGGTAAATAAAAGTGAGAAATTAGAGCTTTTGCATACAAATGTATGGGGACAATTCAGGTATCTTCCCTTGGTGGCTCTCATTATTATGTTACATTTATTGATGATTCACCTAAAAAAGTATGGCTTTATTTCCTTAGATAGAAATCTGATGTATTTCAAACTTTTAAGAAATGGAAATGCTTGGTTGAAAATGAGAGTGAAAATAAATTAAAATGTCTTAGGATCTGATAATGGTGGTGAATATTGCAGTCATGAATTTGAAGATTATTGCTCCACTAATGGTATTCATAGACAAAAAAATATTCCAATGACTCCACAGGAAAATGAAGTGGCTGAACGCATGAACAAGACTATAATGGAGCATGCAAGGAGCATGAGGTTGCATGTTGGGTTGCCCTTAAACATGTGGGAAAAGGTTGTCAATACTACTACATATTTGATTAATAGAGGTCCTTCTAGTCCTTTGGGTTGTGGTATTCCAGAGCAAGCATGGACTGGTGAGAAGGTGAGTTATTCTTTTCTCAAAACCTTAGGTTGTGAAGCATTTACTCATATAGATTCTGAAAATAGAACCAACCTAGAAGCTAAGTCATATAAATTTTTATTTTTTGGATATGGCATTGATGAATTTGGTTATAAGCTTTGGGATTTTGAAAATCGTAAAATTATAAGAAGCAGGGATGTCATATTCAATGAGAAAGTGTTGTACAAAGATCTATTGTAACAACATGATAAGAAAGAAAATGATTATCTAGTGTTGGATGATACTCCAAAAGTTGATGGTCCAACCATTCCTTATGATTTGCAATAACTGCAACAACAAATACCACACACCCCAGTGAATGTTAGATGGTCAACAAGGATAAGTAGATCTCCAAAAATAGTTTCTCCTTCTTTGTATTCTATTTTACTTACTGATGCTGGTGAACTTGAATGTTATGATGAAGCTATGTAGGTGGATATAAAGACTCAGTGGGAATCTGCAATGAAAGAAGAAATGGACTCTTTGCTGAAAAATAAGACATGGGATTTATGCCAATTGCCTGTAGGTAAAAAGGCTTTATAGAATAAGTGGGTTTACAGGTTGAAAGAAGAGGATGAAGGTAAGGAAATATCTAAACCCAAGTTAGTGGTAAAAGGATTTGCACTAAAAAAAGGCATTTATTTTGATGAGATATTCTCTTCTATTGTTAAAATGACTTCTATGCGAACTGTTTTGAGTATTGTGGCTACTGAAGATTTGCATTTGGGGCAGCTTGATGTTAAAACATCCTTCTTTCATAGTGATTTCGATGAAGAGATATATATGGCTCAGCCACAGGGGTTTTGGGTCAAAGGTAAGGAGAACTTAGTGTCAGATTGAAGTAAATTTTATATGACTTAAAGCAAGCACCTCAACAATGGTATTTGAAATTTGACACTTTTATGCGTTTATTTTAAGAGGTTGGATGATAACAACTACATTATTTTTTGTTTATATGTTAATGATATGCTTGTAGCTGAGTCTAACATGGATCACATTAAGGGGCTAAAACACCAGTTAGCACATGCATTTTCTATGAAGGATTTGGGGGTAGCAAAACAATCCTTGGTATGAAGATTTTTAGAGATAGGAAGAACAAGAAATTGACATTATCTCAGGCTGATTATATTGAGAAGGTGTTGCAATGTTTCTCTATGGAAAATGTTAAAGTTGTCAACACAACTTTACCTGATCATTTTAAGTTGACTAAGGAGATGTGTCCCAAGACACAAGAAGAGGAGGATAAGATGTCTATGGTACATTATGCTTCAACTGTAGGAAGCTTGATGTATGCTATGATGTGTACTAGGCTAGATATTGCACATGCAGTGGGAGTCGTTAGTAGGTATATGTCTCATCCAGGAATTAAGCATTGGAATACAGGAAAATGGATTCTCAGATATCTGAGAGGAACATCAAGTAACTGTTTACATTGTGGGTGCTCTATTAATAATTTTTAGGGTTATGTTAACTCATATTTGATAGGGGATATTGATACTAGGCAGAGTAATACAGGTTATGTATTTACTGTTGGTGGGGCAGCAGTGAACTAGGTTTCTCGATTACAAAAGGTTAATGCTTTATCCACTGCAAAAGCAGAGTATGTTGCTGCTACAAAGGCAACCAAGGAGATGATATGGCTTTAGTTCTTCCTGGAAGAATTGGGACACCCTTAGAAGGATAATTATTTGTTTACAATTAGTTAGAGTGTCATTCATCTTACAAAGAATTCAACTCTGCATTCAAAGAAAAAACACATATAGTTGCGGCACCATTTCATTCGATCAATTTTGGATGATGGATAGTTAAAGCTAGACAAGATACATACAGATGAAAATCCATCAGATATGTTTACAAAGGTAGTGACAAGGAAGAAGATGAACTCCTCTTCAAATTCGGTTGGTCTTCTCAACTGAATAAAATAAAAAAATAGTAGAGTCCAGGGTGGTTTGATATTCTAGTGGGATCTACAAGTTTAGTAGTGCTATGATTAGTCTCTAAGTGGGAGGTTATTATTGTGGAATTTGATCAGTCTCCAAGTGGGAGATTATTTTGATGTGGAGCCTAATCAAACTCAAAGGTTTATTCGGCACAATTTTTCTCCCCATATTATTTGTATGGGGGTTAGGGTAGCAGCACCCCCAAGATGGGGCCTAGGGGTAGCACCCTTGCAAGGTCTTGGGGTAGCACCCCAGGTGCGCTCCTTGTTGTAGTATAGGGTGGGGTCAAGGGGCAACGCCCCCATGGGAGTTTTTGGGGGTAGTGCCCCCAAAGACAAAAATGCCCTTATATTGTAAAAGGTGTCGGCTACTATTTTTCTATTATTCTAGCCCTAATTTTGTAAGTGGCAAAAATCTTGAAAAAGGGCTTAGGGTTAGGTATTTTCATAATGTGTGATGTGAAAATTAGTTCTTGTGGTGGTATTGAGCTATAAGGTATTATGGATTGTAATTAGGTTATAATCACTGGATAATAATAATGTTGGACTTGACGTCGTTGGTGGATGTAGTGTAAGGATTGGGTGAACCACGTTAAATCTTGGTGTCTTGTGTTCTCTTATGTGTGATCTATTATTTTTTGATATTGGTTATATTTGCATGTCACTGTTATTTCTATTTGAGGTTAACCCTAACACTTTTTGATTAAATCATATGTTTACTCCTCTCTCTGAATCTTTACATTCTATTATGAATAAGTTGTTAAGTTCTAATAAGATTACTTTTCCTCCTATTCATCCTCTTTTACCTACTATAATGGTGGCTGACTCTTTTGATCTAAAATCTTTTTGTCAATATCATTGCCAAAATGGTCATGATAAGTATTGAGAAATTTTATTCTTTAAAACATAAGGTTCATGACTCAATTGATTCCAATGCATAATTTGTTGATAATTTTGATGGTAGTGGGAATAAATCTGTTTCTCTTCCTAATCAAAATTTGCAAATCTATATGAATCCTTTACCTACACATGATACTAATACTATTGCTCAACCATCTTCTATGGATATCTATGTTCTATGTATGTTTATTTTACTATTTCCCTTGTGTCTTTGTTTGGGGGAATCTCTTAGAGGAAACATAATCAATATAGTTGTTTATGTTTTCATCAAAGTCATTGCTCCTGTTAAAGTATTAGCAATGAATTTAATGTGGGGGCATATACTCTTCTTACTTATTGCACACACACACACTTTTCAATACATATATATTATTTTTCATGATGCTTTTCTCCCTTTTCAGATTTGTGACTAATCCTTAAAGCATTGATTTATATTTTAGGATCTCTTGATCCCTCCAGTTTCAAATATTATTGATCCCTTAAGGTCAAACATGTCCTTACGATTGGATGTCTTTTTGTTTTACTCTTATATAATAGAATATTCTTGAGGGTGAATCCTTTATGGGTTGACTAGTGAGTAGCCACATTCACTAGGTGGTTCAGTTCCATCTTTCTAGTTGCACAATTTCCTTGTGTCATTCATAATGGGATATGAGTTCTCATTGGGTGAGATAATCATACTCTTTTTATTTTTCTCTTTTCTCTAGAGATGTTTCCCTTATTGTGATCTTTGAGTTGACAAAGACTTGATTCTCTAGGGGCTTGAGGATTTCTTTGTCCCTTTGATTTTAATAAGATTATATTTTCATTGCAATCTACTTTACCAAGAGTTTTCATCGAGTCCATTATCTTGCTAACATGGGAGCTTAATTTATCATCTTAAAATGGAAGCACTTCTATGTTAAGAGAGTTTAGCCCTCTGAGTAAGTGGTATGGGGTCATGTCAAGCACCTTGAATGGGTCTTTGCATGGATCTAGTTGTTTTCCCCCTATTCTACTTCTCTCTCTCTCTCCAACCTATTTCTGACAAACTGCTCTATGAAACTTAGGACTTTGGCCTCTACATCAAGGATGACCTTCTAGGTTAAGGTCAACCTCAACCTCGACCTAGGTCAAGGATGACCTCAAACTTGACCCTAACCTAGGGTAGGGTCAACCTTGTCCTTGACCCCAAGTCCTATTTTCATTTTTTAGGAGTTTTGGGATCTCAGGCTTTAAAAAGTTTCTTTTCCCACTTCTAGGTTGGCTATTTTGGGTTTTAGAATGGTAGACTCTTAAATTACATTTAATCTAGGTCTATTCCTCAGGGTTAAGGTTAATGGGATTTAATGCTCCTATGCCAGCCTTTTCTAGGAGTTAGTGCCCTAGATCTCTATATAAGGAAGCCTTCTTCCCTTATTCTCTCTAAGACATAAGATAAATAATTTCATGAGCACATCCACTATCTACATGAAGTGAAGTTGTATGAAGCATTCAAGTGTTCAAGCATCCAATTCATCAAGGAGAACCATTGTTAGCCATTGAAGGATTCAATCTCTATGGAGCCCTCTTGTTGAAGATTTCTCCATCCACATTCATCCAAGCATTCTTCTATGCAAAGATACATTCACAATCAATATTGAAGATCTAACGACATTGATTTGAGACATCCTACATCCATTTCTACATACATTTTGAGCATATGTACTTGTGGATTCAAATCCTCCACAAGGATGTCCATATAAGCAAGGTGAATAGTTCCATTTACTTTTTTTATGCATATTATAATTTCAATTATATTTCAAAGTTAATTCCAAACTGAGGTTTGACTAAGTCAAACCTCTCCTCCCCATCCAACAAACAAAACCATTTTTCTTGTAGATATAGGTGTGGATCAATGAACTGGAGAGCATATTTGGATACCCTTTTTGTCAAACTTGCAAGAT
This sequence comes from Cupressus sempervirens, assembly GCA_028749045.1. Lineage (NCBI taxonomy): Eukaryota > Viridiplantae > Streptophyta > Pinopsida > Cupressales > Cupressaceae > Cupressus > Cupressus sempervirens. The sequence continues at coordinate 259,775,533 of CM053792.1, forward strand.
TTGCAAACATAAATTTCATCGGAGCAATGCAAGTCAAGGTTGAAATTTCAGGGTACAATTTTTCCCTGCTAATAGGGTGAAGGTTGACCTCCCTTCAAAAAGGAAAAAAAATTTGGGCTTTCTCCATCTCAAAATTTCCAATCTAGAATATGTTGCAAAGTGTCTAGAAATTACATATAAACATCAGAAAATAGCATTTTCTAGATTCAAGGTTAGTATTTGTCTTTTATCTATTTTAAGGTTTAAGCATATACTCCCCCATATTAGGAAGATCATATAGCCTCCTTTCTCCCTATTTTCCAATACTTGATCCATTTCTGCAGTGAACACTCTCTTGTGTTTAATCAATTTTGATCATTTCTTTTGGAAGCTAGGGTTTCTTTCTATTCAAGATCCATCATGGATTGTGCAAGAACACTGATGATAGAGAAAAATGTTGAAACCAAATAGTGGAAATAAGAAATCAACATAATAGCTCATACCCTGAATTGAGTTCAACTAAAGAAAGGTACAAGTCAAACACCATATGAAATATGGTATGGCTATAAACCTAATGTATGTTATTTCAAAGTATTTAGCATTAGAATATATAGTCCACCAATATAATTGAGGGGGGGGGGGGGGGGTGTTGATCGGTCATCTAACTAATATCACTATTATCAACCTTATTAAACTTTAAGCATATGATCAATGTAATAAAAAACGACAACAAGATACTCATCCATAATAACATGAGATATGTTAACTAGGGAAACCCTTGATCAGAGTGCAAACTCTAGTGGGGATGGTACCTACAAGATGATGTACTAATATAATTATTCCTTGTTAGAGGATGGACCTTGTTAGGAGTCTCTAAAAACATTCAGTACATATCAATCTATGTTAGGAGACTTTGAATTCATTTTAGGAGATTCTAACCCTGTTAGGAGTTGTGCCAACCCTGTTAGGAGTTGTCAAAGACATTTGGACCCACTGCCCAAATAGCTTCAAGGGAAAGATCAATGACCCCACTATCCAAATGATCTATGTATTATTTCTTATAGAATAATAGAAATGAATTGTACTACCTTCCTCTTTCTTTGTCCTATCAACCAAACTTCTGCTCCTTCTGATCTTGTAACTAGATCACAAAAATCACATCTAATAATCCCTTAGATCACTTATTCACATTCAATAAACACTCTATTCCTTTTCACACTATACACTTCATACAATGATCACAATACATTAAAAATAAGGAAAACATCTTTCCTTTATACCATATCTTCATAATAATTCCTTGAGTCAGCCTTGAGGTTTTCTCAATTAATAATAAGATAATTAATTAATTATAATTACAATAGCACTACCAACTCACATTATATAAAAAACTTCACACATGTGACTTCAAGACCTATGCACTTGCTGGCCTCACCATCAGACTATCCTTGTCACTAGCTGACCATGCATTACCAGATTATATCACTGCTAGAAGATATAATAAAACATCAAAAACTTCTTCTTAGGTAATTGGTCTCTATACTTCTCACTTTAAATCAAACATATCCTTTGTACATCTTTGACTTAGACTCTACACATTGAACCTTAACATCAAGACATAATATAGAACATGTCCTTAGCCATGCATCACTAGACAATCAAAACATTGTGTCTACAACTAAGATCTATGTCTACTACTATGCCAGTCTACACTGACTTACTACTATGTTGACATTAATGACAAATATAGTCATGAATGCAACATGTTAATACTCTCCAATAATTAGGATACTCCCCTAATGTAGTATCATCAGAATTCATGCTAATAATCTCCCCCTTTGGCATTGATGGTAACATAGATGAAAAATATCTAAGTTCCATGAATACCAAAATAGTACTCTGCTACTGTTGTTGTTGTTCTCATCTTCTCAAATCCTCTTGATCAATCAAATATGAAATCCTTTGGAACACTACTTTGTTCATCTTTTTCTTTAGGATTGGAAATAGATATTCACACTAAACAACTTGTCATACATCATAACTCCTTATGCTGCATATCTCTCCCATAGAGATATTCCTCCTTCTTTACATGAATCTTTTTAATTCTCCCTAATAAAGTAGAGACTTTCATGCACTCTCCCCACACATGCTTAGGATATTCTTTTCATGCATATTCTCCCCCATTGACATCAATGAAAAAGGCCTCATTATGTCAATTTACTTCTCTAAGTCCTCAACAAACTCAAGTGTCCAAAGACACTATCGTTGCAGGAGCAAGTGCTGGGCAAAGGAATAAATTTTTGGTTTGCAATTGTGATGGTGTTTAAATTTTTTTTTTGTTATTATTAAATTTTAGGGTTTGCATTGCATTTGGGGTGGTGTTTAATTTTAGGGCTTAATTTAATATTTTGTTAGAACTTTAGTAAAGGTTTAAACAAAACCTTTACAGGTCTGGTGGTTGCCAAAACCAGTTCTTAACTGTTTGGCTTCGTTTATAAATTCTCTCCGAAATCTTTTGAGAGGGTATGATTTGAGATTTTTCATTTCTGTGTGAAGAAGGACTAAGATGAATAGATGAAATAAATAAAATTGTAATTCTTTCTTGCTACTTGGATTTTGGTTTTATTTTATTCACACTACAAATTGATTAGGGATGTGTATGATAGTTGTTTTTTGAATAAAATAGTAGTAGTAGCATTGTTTTCTTTTTGTAGAAGTTATCGTTGCAGGAAACCAAACTCACACTAGAATCTCTGGAAATTAAATTGGGCAATAATGCCTCTTGCTTGCATAATCACCATGTGAAGTGGCTCGAGTGTGGTTGAGAGTGGGTAGGAGGAATGTACATTACTTTCTTCATGGCCATTTACAAGAATGGGCTACAGTTTGAAGAAACATGTGCTTGGTAAGGCAACATCCCTATGTGCTAGCCATGAATGAACACATGTAACCTGTAAGGTGTTGTTCATATTTGGTGTTTCCCTGTAGTTTTTTTAATTTCTTCTTTCCATCCAATATTAAGCCTATTATAGGCTTTGTTCTTGTTATCTCCTCATCATATTGGTATCAGAGGGAGACAAGATCTTGTTGGGAAGTGTATGTCTGTAAAAGAATCACAGGTTGAAGCTGAGGCTCACACCATGCCTTTGAAAAGTATGACTCCAGATGCCATCAAAAAGATGATGGAGGAAATTCTAGAAGAGAAGTTCAAGGAGTTCAAGGAGTCCAGTAAAAAGGATAAGGAGAATGAGGTGGAAGAAGGTACCAGTGGAGATGAAGAAGAAGAACAACACCAGGATCCACCAATAGAATTGGGTGCAGATCAAAAGGCATTTTTTGATGGCTTAAAGTCAATAAAAGGATATATTAATGATAAGCTACCTACATATGGAGGTAGTATCAATAGTGAGGAAGTGATTGAATGGATTGAAGCAATCACGAATTACTTCGAGTTGAATGAAGTTCCAAAGAATGATAGGGTAAGGATTGCAAAAGGAAAGTTGAAAGGATTTGCTCTCTCATGGTGGAATTATATTCAAGGAGAAAAGATACAAAATAAAAAAAATATGATCTCTTCATGGGAAGTGATGAAGGGAAAATTCAAGGCACAAATTTTTCCTGCAAATTATGAGGTGCAATTTTTTAAGAAGTTGCAAAGCTTGAGGCAATGAGAGATGGACGTGAATACCTATATAGAGGAGTTCCATAGGTTAACTTTTAGGGCAAAGAAACAAGAGGAGGAACCTGAAAGAGTGGCTAGATATTTAAATGGCCTGAGAATGAACATACAAGAGGAGATCAGCCTCTTGGCCCCAGATACATTGGGGAAGTGTTTTCAACTTGCTCTTAAAGTTGAAGAGAAGTTGAAGAGAAGTTGAAGAGGAAGAGTGATCAGCAACAAGGAGGGAGAAGTGGAAGGAATGACCAAGGTAGGGGAAACTTCAACAATAGAAGACAAGGCCAGAGGTCCCGAGGTGAGTCTAACCCTAAGGAGCAAGTGGGTGACTCAAGTAGAAGAGGAGGCTATGGTGGAAGGGGATCTAATGGAGGAAGGTCAGATGGATCAAGTAGAGGATCCAGGTTCTCAGGAATGAAGTGCTATAGTTGTGGTCAGATAGGGCACCCAAAATATAAATGTCCTCAAAGGGCATCTACTTCTCAAAATGGTGAAAGGAGAGTCACTTATGTGCAGGAAGATAATGTGAGTATGAACTCACCAGAAGTTCAATTGATGACAGAGGCTCAGGGAGAAAGTCTCATGTTAAGGAGGACACTTCTTAAGGAACCGCTGAAAGAAGATACTACTCAAAGGAGGGCTCTTTTTTGAGTTCAATGCAAGGTGAAAGGTAAGTTGTGCAAAGTAATAATTGATTCAAGTTCTACAGATAACATCATCTCACTTGAAGCTATAAACAAATTGAAGTTAGAGAGACTTCCACATTCTTGTCCATACAAGGTTAGTTGGTTGAACAAAGGGCAACAAGAAGTTGTGAATGAGCAAGCTTGGGTAGAGTTTAGTATAGGGGAATATAAAGATAAAATATTGTGTGATGTCTTGCCCATGGATGCTTGCCACCTCTTGCTGGGAAGACCTTGGCAATTTGACAGGAAGGCATGCCATGATGGTGAGAAGAATTCTTATAGCTTCCAAAAGGATGGAGTAACATACAGATTGAATTCTGAAGGAGAAGAGAAAGGGGTTGGTCAAGTTGGACCAAGTGTGTTGATGGTGGGTGAGAAAGAGTTCATTAATACTCTTGAAGAAGATGGAATAGGCTTTGCATTGGTGCTAAAGCCTAAGGAAGATAGGAAGAAGGAGCGTAGGATAGCAGGCCCGAAAGAAGTTGAAGAGTTGTTGAACCAGTACAAGGAAATCATTGCTGAGATAATGCCTAAGTCTCTGCCACCAATAAGAGACATAAGTCACCAGATTGATCTTATTCCTGGAGCAGTGCTACCCAACAAGGCAGCATATAAGATGACACCACAACAAAATGAAGAGATTGCTAGGCAAATACAAGAGTTGCTTGACAAGGGGTTGATAAGGAAAAGTATTAGCCCATGTGCCATACCCTCAGTTCTTGCTCCAAAGAAGGATGGTAAGTGGCAGTTGTGTACTGATTCTAGGGCTATTAATAGGATAACTATAAGATATAGATTTCCTATTCCTAGAATAGAAGATTTGTTGGATTGTTTGGGGGGAGCTTCATATTTTTCTAAAATAGATCTCAAAAGTGGGTATCATCAAATAAGGATACGAGAAGGGGATGAATGGAAGACAACCTTAAAACTAATGAAGGGTTGTATGAATGGCTGGTTATGCCATTTGGTTTATCTAATGCTCCTAGTACATTTATGCGACTAATGAATGAAGTTTTGCATGACTTCATTGGGAAGTTTGTTGTTGTCTACCTTGATGAAATTTTGGTGTATAGCAAGAATAAGGAAGAGCATTTGCAGCATTTGAAGATGGTTTTTCAAAGGCTACAGGAGCAAAAGTTGAAGATAAACTTGGAGAAGTGTGACTTTTTGAAACAAGAGTTGGTTTATCTTGGATTTGTTGTATCCAAGGGAGAATTGAAAATGGATCCTTCTAAAGTGGATGCCATCATTAATTGGCCAACACCAAGGGTTGTTGGAGAGGTTCAAAGTTTTCATGGTTTGGCCACATTCTACAGGAAGTTCATAAGGAACTTTAACAACATTTGTGCACCAATTTTAGACACCATCAAAGGAGGAGGTAACACAAAATTTGAATGGAATAATGCAGCAAATAAGAGTTTTGAAGAACTCAAACAAAAGGTAGCCAAATATCCTGTTCTTGTTTTACCAGATTTTAATAAAGTTTTTATAGTAGAATGTGATGCTAGTGGCTTTGCAATAGGGGTTGTTCTTAGTCAAGAAGGTAGACCCGTTGCATTTTTCAGTGAGAAGCTGAATGAGGCAAAGAAGAAATATTCTTCTTATGATTTGGAATTGTATTCCATGGTCCAGGCATTGAAAAAATGGAGGCACTATTTGCTGCCTAAAGAGTTTATTGTGTATACTGACAACCATGCTCTTAGTTTCTTGAATGGACAGGAAAAACTCAACCATAGGCACATGAAATGGGTTGAGAGTTTGCAGGCTTATACTTTCACAATCAGACATAAGAAAGGACAAGCCAATAAGGTGGTTGATGCACTTAGTAGAAGAATGTTAACAGTGCAAGAAGTACAAATCCAGAGCATGGGTGTAGATGCATTGAAGGGAATGTATGCGAAAGATAGAGATTTCAGCAAAGCATATGAGGTTTGCACTAAATTGGAAGATAGTTTTCATTCTAATTTTTTTGAATTTATTGTGCAAGATGGACTATTATTTAAGGGCAGCCAACTATGTATTCCCAAATGCTCTATGCGGGAAAATGTTATTAAAGAAAAACATTGTGGAGGTCTTAGTGGTCATTTTGGACTCAACAAGACTTTAGAATTGGTGCAAAGATTTTATTATTGGCCTAAGATGCAAACAGACATTAGGAAGTTTGTGGAAGGTTTTTTGGTATGTCAAAGGGCAAAGGGAGTATCAACAAATGCTGGACTTTATCAGCCTTTACCCATACCGAACAAACCTTGGGAGTGTTTGAGAATGGATTTTGTAATGGGATTACCAAGGACAAAGACAAGTTATGACAACATATTTGTGGTTGCTGATAGATTCAGTAAAATGGCTCACTTTATTCCATGTAGAACCACTAATGATGCTAGTTATATTGCAAGACTATTCTTTAAAGAAATAGTTCATATTCATGGTTTGCCATTGAGCATTGTATCTGACAAGGATAGCAAGTTTGTGGGTCACTTTTGGAGAACCCTATGGAAGAAGTTGGGCACAAATTTATCTTTTAGTTTAGCCTATCATCCTCAAATAGAGGTTGAGGTGCTTGACATGAGAACATGGAGGTAGTTGGGATGCTATCATACCTCAAGCAGAGTTTGCATATAATGACTCAGTAAATTGTAGAACAGGCATGAGTCCTTTTGAAGTTGTTTATGGGAGACATCCAAGGGGAGTTTTGGAACTCAAAAATATGGATGGTTTGGAGAAAAGGAGTGTACATGCAAAAGACTTTGCTGAATCAATGGTGGAAGTGCATGAGCACGTGAGGAAAACTCTACAACTGAACAAATCTAAAGATGAAGGCTAAAGTGGATTTGAAAAGAAGAAATGTACAGTTCCAAGTTGGAAACATGGTTGTGGTTCACTTGAACAAAGATCGGTTACCTCGGGACAACCATACAAAGTTGATGATGAAGAAGATTGGCCCGTGTGAAATTTTAGAAAAGTATGGAGAAAATGCTTACAAAGTGGCATCGCCTCCAGATGTAGCTATTTCACCTATATTTAATGTCTCAGATCTCACATTGTATAAAGGTTCAAAGAAAGAAGTTGGTACAAAAGCAACATCACATGAATCAAATGACTGGATTCAAGAATTGCCATCTAAAGAAACACCGCAGATGGAAAGTATCATCAATAGCAAGGAAGAAATGAGGACAAGACACAAAGTACACATGGAGTATTTGGTTAAGTGGAAGGGCCTTCCAGATTCTGAAGCTACTTGGTTGTCTGAAACAAAAATTCTAAGGTAAGGTGGGGATATACAACAGTTGGTCTCCAAGAGGACTTGAGACAAAATTCACCCCCGGGAGTATGCTGCAGGAGTAAGTGTTGGGCACATGAATAAATTTTTGGTTTGCAATTGTGATGGTGTTTAAATGTTTTTTTGTTATTATTAAATTTTAGGGTTTGCATTACATTCAGGGTGGTGTTTAATTTTAAGGCTTAATTTAATATTTTGTTAGAACTTAATAAAGGTTTAAACAAAACCTTTACGGGTCTCGTGGTTGCCAAAACCAGTTCTTAACTGTTTGGATTCATTTATAAATTCTCTCCAAAATCTTTTGGGAGGGTATGATTTGAGATTTTTCATTTCTATGTGAAGAAGGACTGAGATGAATAGAAGAAATAAATAAAATTGTAATTCTTTCTTGCTATTTGGATTTTGGTTTTATTTTATTCACATTGCAAATTGATTAGGGATGCATATGACAGTTGTTGTTTCCTGAATAAAATAGTAGTAGTAGCATTGTTTTATTTTTATAGAAGTTATCGTTGCAGGAAGCCAGACTCACACTAGAATCTCTAGAAATTAAATTGGCTCGCATAATCACCATGTGAAGTGGCCTGAGTGTGGTGGAGAGTGGGTAGGAGGAATGTACATTACTTTCTTCATGGCCATTTGTAGGAATGGGCTATAGTTTGAAGAAACATGTGTTTGGTAAGGCAACATCCCTATGTGCTGGCCATGAATGAACACATGTAACCTGTAAGGTGTTGTTCATATTTGGTGTTTCCCTATAGTTTTTTTAATTTCTTCTTTCCATCCAATATTGAGCCTATTATAGACTTTGTTCTTTTTATCTCCTCATCAACTATTCAAGACCTAAATACCAAGAGTTCTTAATGACTCAGGTCATCAAAAATACTCCCCCATATAGAGAGCATCAACATTTAGTCTGGTCTAACCATAGTACTCTATACCATTGGATTGATGAAATCTCTACATCATCTACTTAAAATTAGGTAGGGGCATAACCCCAAGCATACTTCTCAAGTACTTAAATGTATCTTTAGATAAGGGCTTCGTAAAGATATCTGCAATCTGATCTTTAGTGCCCACATATTCTAATCTAATCTCTTTTTTTGTTTCCTTCTCTCTCAAGACATGATACTTAATAGATATATTCTTTTTCTTAGAATGCAATACATGATTCTTAGACATACTCACTATACTCATGTTATCATAGTATATGATAATAGGTTCTGCAAACTCAATTTTGATATCCTTCAGCATTGGTTTCATCCATGTCACTTGATTACAATTGTTTGCTACTACAACATACTCTGACTCATCTATACTTTGGAAATACAATCTAGTTTTCTTCTTAGCCAAGAAACCAATCTTCCTCCAAGAAAAAATGCTCCACCATTGGTGTGTTTTTTGTCATCCATATTGCCTTCCCAATCCACATCAATCTATGCACATAGAGTGAAGTCACATGATCTATCATACCAAATTCTATAGTTAGATATTCCTTTCAAAAATTTGAACATCCTCTTTATTGTTGCATAATGATACTCCTTAGGATTAGCTTGAAATCTAGCTACAATCTCAACTACATTTTCTATATATAATCTAGTGTGAATCAGATATTGCAAACCTCCAATCATGGATCTCTACTTCTTCTGCTCAATTGTAGGTGTCTCATCCTTGCTAGACAACTTGCAATTAGTTATCATAGGTGTACCAACAAGTTTACAAATTTCCAATCCAAACCTTTTCAACAAATCTTTCAAGTACTTATCTTGCGAGATGAAAATACCATCATTGTTCTACACAATCTGCAATCCTAGAAAAAACTTTATTTCTCCTATCATGCTCATCTCAAACTCATTCTTCATTTCTTTAGTAAACTTATCACTTGCTTCATCATTAACCTCCAAATATGATGTCAAAAAAAAAATTACTATTTAAAAAAAACTATCCTCATTTTCTTTCAAATACAAGTTACTATCTGTCGTACCTTTAACAAATCCAAGTTTCATCAAATAGTTGTCCAACCTTGCATACTAGGTTCTTGGTGCTTGCTTCAAACCATATAGAGCTTTCTTTATTTTGCATACCATATATTTTTCTTCTGTCAGAGGAAAACCTTCAATCTACTCAATACATATCTCTTCTTCAAGTTCTCCATTTAGGAAGGCTAATTTAACATCCATCTAATATACTTTGAACTTCTTATTCATTGCATAAGCCAAGAGCATTCTTATTGCTTCCATTCTAGCTACAAGGGCATATGTTTCCTCATAATCTATGCCTTCTTGCTGTGAGTAACCTTTGCATATAAGCCTGCCCTTATTTCTCACAACTTTGCCTTGCTCATTCATCTTGTTTCTAAATACCCATTTGGTTCCTATCACATTCTTGTCTTTAGGTCTAGGAACTAACTCCCATGTTTCATTCTTCACAATATGATCTAATTCCTCCTTCATTTCTTGAATAGAATGATCATCTTTACATGATTCATCTACACTTTTAGGTTCAACTTGAGAAATCAAACATATCTCTTCATTAACTTTGTTTCTTGTCATCACACCTTTGTCTTTGCTTCTAATTAACTGCTCTGGAAGGTGATTCTTTGTTAGATTCCTATTAGGAGTAGGAGTTGACATCTCAAATTTTAACTGAACTCTAGGTTCAAACCTCTACTCTCCTTTTTCCTCAATAGTTTGCACATCATTCTATAGATCATTGTTAGTCTCAAAGAAAAATTCAGCATTTTGTCTAACCATTTCAAAATTATCATCTTCAATAATAGTTACTAGAGCTAGCTCTTCTTTTAATTCCTCTTCATTAACCATTCTAAGCTTATTATCCTCATCAAAAAAGTGAACTCTTTCTAGATTTTCTTTCTCTCATAGGACATCTTGATGAAAAGTGACCAAGCTCTTTACATGTCCAAAAGATTAAAAAATTTATACCTTCTAGCTATCTTTTCATAAGCGGATCAATTCTTTCTTGGATCTTCATATCTTCTTTAGATAGAGATTTTCTTGAGCTTCTATTCTTTTGTATGCAACAAAAGTATTTTTAGATCATTACACATATCTGATAACTCACCAAGAATCTTCATCTTCTAGGTGATGAAATTTCTCCTATTTGACTTTGGACTATCTCTTCTTGCCATGATCCCCCAAAGTTGTTAAGTGTATCCTCCAAGGACCTGATGCTTAGATACCAATTGTTAGAATATATAGTCTACAAATATAACTAAGAGGATGGGGTGGGGGTGTGAATTATTTATCCAACTAATATCACTATTATCAACCTTATTAAAACTTAAACCATATGAGAAATGAAATCATAAACTACAACAAGATACTCATGCACGATAACACAAGATATGTTAACTAGGGAAACCCTTGACCATAGGGAAAACCCTAGTGGATATGGTATCTGCAAGATGATGTACTAATATAAATATTCCTTTTTAGAGGATGGACCCTGTTACGACTCTATAGAAAAATTTAGTACATATTAGTCTCTATTAGGAGACTTTGAATCCCTGTTAGGAGATTCTAGCCCTATTAGGAATTGTGGAAGACATCTGGACCCACTACCCAAATAGCTTCAAGGGAAAGATCAATGGACCCACTTTCTAAATGATCTATGTATAATTCCTTGCAAAATAATAGAAATTAATTGTACTACCTTCCTCTTTCTCTATCTTGTCAACTAGACTTCTACTTTTTCTAATCTTGTAACCAGATCATAGAATGCACATCCAATAATCCCTTGGATCGCTTACTCACATTCAATAAACACTCTTCTCCTTTTCACACTACACACTTCATGAAATGATCACAACACATCACAAACAAGGAAACATCTTTCCTTTATACCATATCTTCAAAATAATTCCTTGAGGCTTTCCTAATTAATTATAATTAGATAATTAATTAATTATTATTACAATAGCACCATTGGCTCATAGTATATACAAAGCTTCACACGTGTGATTTTAGGACTTGAAAACTTACTGACATCACTATCAGGCTATCCTTTGTCATTGATTGATCGCAGATTGCCAGATTATATCTTTGCTAGAAGATATAATACAAACATCAAAAACTGCTTCTTAGGTACTTTGTCTCTGTATTCCTCACTGTAAATCAAGCATATCTTTCGTACATCTTCAACTTAGATTAAACAAATTGAAACTTAACATTAGGAGATAGCATAGAACATGTCCTTAGTCACACATCACCAGACAATAAAAAATTTGTCTGTAAAACTAAGATATGTGTTCTCTACTTTGCTAGTCTACACAAACTTACTGCTATGTTGACATCAATGACAAACACAGTCATGAATGAAACATGTCAATATTTTCCAATGCATTCATGCTAACATTTGGAAGCAAAGGTTATATCTTGAAAGAGGCAAGGAAAGAAAATCTTGATGCAAAAAGTGATGAAGGCATATTTCTAGGTTACTTCGACAAGAGAAAAGCATATAAATATTTTAATCTTGCTACTCAAAAAGTTATAGAAAGTGTATATCTGAAAATTGGCAAGTTTACATAAAAGTGTGAAGAAAAAAGAAATAGGGAACATGGGGGCTACATAAGTTTTTATTATTATAAGCCTTAGACTTTACCCAAGTTACAAGCAAGTGTGGTCAGGCAACAACAAATTGTACCACACAAGTCACCTAAGTTTGTAGTGCAAACTAAATTATAGGTACTACAAATTGAATTGTAGTTAGTGCAACCCAAGCAAAAAATAGAGGAACTTGAGTCACAGATAGAGGGAACGGAGTCCCAGATAGTGGAACTCGAGAAAAGCTCAGAAGAGCTTAGTTTCATTAGACATGGTGAACCAAGAGAAATAAGTCCACAATCTAGAAGGAATGAACCTTTTCTTGCTAAATATGTCAAAAGGCACCATGCACTTGAAAAAATAATTAGAGATAAGATAGGAGGTATACTAACAAGGAACAAACTAAAAGGTACATGTTTACTTAGTGAATTTGAACCTAGATCTATAAAAGATGCTTTGAATAATGAAAGTTGGATAGAGGCAATGAATGAAGAAATTGAGAAAATTGAAAGAAACAATACTTGGACTCTTTTTCCTAGACCCAAGGACACATGTAATTGGTACAAAGTAGGTTTTTGTTAAAAAATTGAATGAAAAAGGTGAAGTATCTAGAAACAAGGCAAGGCTAGTGTATAAATGATATGCTCAAGAAGAAGGCATTGACTATGGAGAAACATTTTCTCCTATTGGAAGGCTTGAAGGAGTCGAAATACTACTTTCTTATATTGCACACAAAGGATTCAAATGTATCAAATTGATGTAAAATTATCTTTCTTGAATGGACTTCTGGAAGAGAAATTCTACATTAAATAACTTGAAGGTTTCATTGATCCAAATAAAAGAGACATGGTCTACAAACTGCACAAAGATTTATATGATCCGAAACAAGCTCCTAGAGCATGGTATGAAAGGCTACATGGATTTTTGACCTAAGAATTGGTTTTCAATGAACAAATGATATTAGTAGTTTGTATATCAAAGAAGATCACATAATAAGATATTACTAGTAGAAATATTTGTGAATGATAGTTTATTTACAAGACATGATGACTTGTGTAAATTATTCTATGAAGAAATGAGTAAAGAATTTGAAATGTTAATGTTTGGAGAGATAAAAAAAAAATTGGTTTAGAAGTTCATCAAATGAAGGATGACATTTACATCACTTAGTCAAAATACATCAAGGGAATATTGAAGACCTTTGGAGTGGAAGATCCCAAACTAGTTGGAACACCTATGTCTACTAAACATAAACTATCTAAGAATGATGATTCAAAGGAGGTAAATCAAACTACCTACAAATCCATGATTGGTAAACTTCAATATGTGGTGCAAACAAGGCCTGATATTGTATTAGCACTCCATATAGTTACAAGATTTTTTGAAAATCCTAAAGAAAATCATATGATGGCAGTCAAAAGAGTTCTAAGATATCTAAAAGGAACTAGAGACTATGGTTTATGGTACAAGAAAGGAGGAAACTTTGAGTTAAAATCCTTTACTGATGTAGATTGGACTAGAAGCATTGATGATAGGAAAAGCACTAGTGGAGGAGCATTATTTCTTGGAAAAAGGTTAGTGTAATGGACAATAAAGAAGTAGAATTACATCTCTTAGTCTACAAAAAAGGTAAAATATGTAGTTGTAGTAGTTAATTATTCCAACATAATTTGGATCAAGTGACTATTGTTAGGAATGAAGGAATAAATTAAGGAACCAGTGGTTATCTATTGTGATAACACAAGTGAAATCAATATATCCAAGAATCCTGTGATGCACACTAAGACAAAACACGTTGCAATCAAGTATCATTTTATGGGGGAATTAGTTCAAGAAAAAGAGGTAAGATTAGAATATGTTAACACCAACAAGCAAGTTGCAAACATATTCACCAAGCCATTACCTATTGATGCATTTTTGTATCTTAGAGGTAGGATAGGGGTCATTCCCCTATATGATGCTTATTAGATTAGATTAGTGGTGCATCAACTGAGCTTCATTGAAAAACTATCAAGTCGATGTAGGATTGTTAGAGCACATTGCATATGAATTAGTATATCAGGTACATTGCAATTTCATTGTATGAAGTCTTTCACATTTGATGTCAAAGAGGGAGAGATTGATGTCATGTCAAATAATAAGAGGGAGAGATTTGTATAAGAGCAAGAGGGAGAGATTGACAAGACATATTTTGAAGATAAGATGATAAAGGGAGAATCTTAGAGGGAGTTCTCATGGATGAAGAATTAGAATGAAATGAAGGATATTATAAAATATTATAAATCATTTTGTTGCTCTAAATTTTTGTTTTTCATAATGACATGTTGTGTTACCATCAATTCTAAAGAGGGAGATTGTTAAAAATAATTATTCAATTATATATTTTCATTGATGCTACATAAGCGTCAATCTTTAACTAAGAATAGCTAGTATAAGCTGAGCTTAGTCAGTCACTAAAGGATATTCCAGTATCAGTTGAGTAGAAGTTAGTGTCAATCAAGCCTAGTTGGTCAATGAAGGAAGTTAGTGTCAATCGATCCTGGTCAGTCAGGGAAGAGAGTTAGTCTCAACCGAGTTTAGTCAGTCATCGAAGGAAGTTCTATATTAATTGAGTGACTCATTTTAGTGTTAGTCAACTATCAGCATATTACTTGTGTTAATTAATTAGTTAATACAAGCCAAATAAATCGATGTTAAATGTTTGTATGAAAGGGTATTCAAGCCAACTTGACATTGAGTTTCATATACATATGAAAGGTCAAGTTGTGGATTGAATCAAACAATTGAGGAATAATGTGAAAGAAATGAAATGAGAAGGATATTTGATTAAGGACAAATAATCTTAGTTAGAAGACCAAGTTGTAAAGAATATTTTGATTAGGAAGGATCAAGAGGATAAACTAGAACAATCGTTTGAATCTACAAAGTTAATTGCTTTATTAATTGGGTCAATCATTGTTACTCTCTAATAGTTATAGCAGTGAAGAAACTTCTTAACTAAGTTGGCCTAACAATCATTTTGTAAATCCTCTAACAAGGTGGCATTTCTGATTGAAGTGTTTAAAGCCTCTATAGAATAAGGCCACTCCTAATAGGGTAATTCAAATCCTCTAACAGGGTCACACTTAACTGTGTATTTTGTAACCTTTAAAAGGATTGGCTCCTAATAGGGCTCACTTCAAAAGAGTGAAAAGTTGTAACTAGTTGCATTGGTGGTTTTCCCAAAGTGAGTATCAAGTACTACACATGTTGGAGATTCTTTTCATTAGCAAAAATTTCTTCCTAGAACACTTAGTTTTGGAGATTTTACCATTGTTTTAACAAACACATATGAGAAATTTGATAAGAATTTGAAAAAGGATTTCAATTTGTTCTCACATACACCAAAAAATAATTATGATCCAAAGGCATATGTTCACTCTTACAAGAAGAAACAAAGTCTTGAATATTACTTACATGAAGCTATAGAAACTAAGGATAGATTCAGCAATCTTGAGGACAATGAGACTCCGAAGGTTATTGATGCCTATAATAGAAACTTGAGGATTGAAGCCTATAATAGAAACTTGAGGGAGAATATACAAATACTAGATTAATTGAAATTAGAGGAATAAACTACAAAGAATGATCTTGGTGAAGAGGTTGTATCAAGATATAAAGAAAATAAAATTTAGGAAGAATCAAATAAGGAAGAAGAGATTATTTCTAAATTGAAATTCATAAAGATGTTGTTTTGGATGAATTGTGAGCCTATTTTTTATGATTTATTTATAAAATCAAAGTGACTTAGAACTTTCTTATATAGTTTCAAAGGAAAGAGGCTTAGGGAAAAAATCCCCAATGTAACATGACCAAAAAATGACTCCACAAAGGGGAGGAAATTGTTAATAGAGGCTGGAGTGATTTTATTTCCTTGATAGGATATTTGTGTTTCTTTTATTTTTGACAATTTATTATATTCCAAAAATAAATAATTCAAATTGGATATGTAGGGTGTCAATGATGTATTTATTGGTTCTAGAGTTGACCAAGATGAAGAAGCATTATTCCATTCTTAATTTTTCATTCTCTTTCTCTTGACCTTGAGGAGGAGATAGTTTCAGAAATTAACCAATATGATGATGACCTCTCTTCTACTTTTGTCATATGTAGTTTTAGGGTTTTTTTCCTAATCTTATGAGGCTCCATGAGTGGATTAGGAAGCATTGGGAACCCATCATTTCAGAATCGGTCCAAATTTTTCTTATGAAAAAGGGATTCCTTTATAGATAAATTTAATAATGTGTAGGATAGAAAGATCATTCTATATGATCATTTTTTCACTTGGGACCATCACTTCCTATTGATGATCAAACCTTGGCACCTAAATTTGTATCCTTCTTCATAATCTTTTTGTAAGACCCCAATTTGGGTGAGACTTCCCTACCTTCCACTTCATCTATGGGTGGCCTCTCTCCTATAGGAAGTGAGTGAAGATATTGGAAATTTTTTGATGGTAGATCCGGAGTTATTTGATATTCTTCACTCTACTTATGCACCTATTTTGATGGATATTTATGCTTCTACAGGATTGCCTATGAATATTAGACTCTCTTCTCCTAAAGGTATTTTATTCATCCTTTGGACTATGAAGAGACCCTTCTTGGATGTAGAATATGTTTTAAGATGGAGCATGTGGTGGCAAGTTATGATTTGGAGAAAGTGAAGTAGAAGAGTCCCTCTTCATAAGCAAAAGGTTCCTCTGTGCAACACTATACAGTATATAAAACTTCCTCCCATGTGGCATAAAAAGTGCCACTTGCTAAATATTCACAAAGGTCTTAGACAGTATATGATAGAGTTGTTCCTTCTACAACAGGTTTCAATCGTGGGTTAGTTTTGGGCCCAACCCCTACTACAGTATTTGATAATAATACTCCTCATGCTGACTCTATTGCTAGCTCTAATTTTATTTACATTGGGTATGTTAGTTCTTCTAGTTTGGCTTTGGTTGGTTTTTATAGATGTGTTATTACTTGTGAGGTGAATGTTAGAAATCGATTTGGTAAGTTTGTTGACATTGTTCATATATCAGTAATTTTTTGTGGAAACTCTCTTGTATCTCCTACTTTGTTAGATGATAGAATTCTTACTAGGAAGAATGTTGGCTCTATGTAAGAGTTTGATGGTATTGGCCTAAAGTGCCTAGAGGATTGACAATTAGACAAGTCAGTATACTTAGTCATCAAAAGTATTTTCATTGATATCAACACATACAAAGAAACCAAGATTGGTAGAGAGGAGTGATCAGCTAAGCACATTGATGTGCTACTCTAGTTCACATGTGTAATAAGAGAAGGGAAGAACTGCAGGCCCAATAGAGGTAATGAAAGAGGTGATCCACTTAGACAAAGCATGCTAATAAAGAAGAAGGGAAAATTAGATTGATCAATGAGCTAGATTTTTTAGGTTAGCAAGGAAAGCATCAAGAAAGATACCTATGACTTACTACTCGTGTAGAAGGTAAAGAGTGCACTCAATACCACATTTAATGGTGATGGGGGGATGGATCAAGGAATAGTCAAATTAACTCAAATTTGAATTCCTTCCAACAATAACAAGCCATCAAGGGAACATAACACCTATAAATCCTAGACAAACACACTACACTTGAGAAGAGTAGTGCACTACTACAAAGGGAAATTGAGCTAGTATTAGGGGTGATTATTCAAAATTTGAATTTTTAGATTAGGGCTTCCAAGAAAAGCTATAAGAAAGTAAAAAAGGAGGTAGATTTGAATGAGGAAAGGTTAGATTGTTAAGTGATTATCCAAAGAGATAAAAGAGTTGAGCTAAGTGAAATCTCAAGGAGTAAAGAAGAGTAATAAGAGAAAAGTCACATTCTAAGAGTTATCATGAAGAGGAGAAGCTAGCAAGACTGAACTACACAAGGTTATGATTTTAAAGAGAAAGGAGAGACAAGCACACAAGTGTTCAAGGTTTCAAGTTGCAAAGATAAGAGAAGACATAGCATAGTTCCAAACATATCAAGAGAACTAAAGAATGATCTATTCCAATCTATCCATTAGTAGTTATCCATTAGATCAATCCATGTTGTTTACTCACCTTCATAATAGTAAATCCCTTCAAGGGTGGACCCAAAAAGGTTCTTTGTATAAATCCCCTAACAAGGTGATACATTAACTTGTGTTCTAAAGTCCTTTGACTAAGCTACTCTTAATAGGGAAAGGCTTTAAAAAGTCTCATCAAAATGACCTAACCAAGTGGAGCATAATAGTGTCTTTTTAATCTTCTAATAGGGATAAGCTCTTGATCGGGTGTACTTTAGAAGAGTGCAAGTTGTGAGGATCGACTCACATACCACAGTTTTTACTCTAGTCAAGTTTTTAAGAGATAAATATTGTGTTATGTTTTTTAATTTTCATTTTCATGTTTTTTCTTAATCTCAACTGGTTAAGTTATAGCTAGCATTGGCTTGCAAATAGGTGTGAAGTGTGATCTAGAGTAAAATGTTAAAACTAGTGATATAGTGATCCACCCCCCCTCTTTGTAAACTAAATTTTTGTAGGGAAAGTAATTGGTATCAGAATCTAGTTCCTCAAAAGAAAAGAGTCTTACAACTCAAGGAAAAGGTCTAGATGTTTAAAAGAGATGCACCAAAGTTTTTTAGGAAAAACTACAATTTATAGTGTAGAATATGTGTCTTCATCTAAAGACTCTTGGAGATTCCTACTAGACCAATGTAGAGGTAAATATATTCAACCAATTGGTCAACTTAGTGCAGACTAGTTAAAGGAAAAGAAGAGACACATGGTCATAATGGATTCTCTAGTGAGTATCCTATCATAATCTAACTATAAATATTAGGAGGAGCTGGAGATAACATAGGAGATGTGGGAGAAGCTAAAAGTAATCCATGGTGGCAATAAGAATGTTATGAGGGATAAATTTGAAATCCTAAGATGAGATTTTGATAACATGACGATGTAATAAGGGGAAGAGCTTGAAACCTATGATAAGTGATTGAAGGATGTCATGCTAGCCTTCAGAGCATGTGAAGGAGTAATACAAGAAGATGAGTATGTAAGAAAGGTATTAAGAACCCTACTACCTAAATACACCATAAGAGTGTTGGGAATTCAAAGGCTAAGAACTATAGGCAAGATGTAGGTATCACTTGATGCCTTGATAAAAAAAATTAATTTCATTTGAACTTAGAAACTTTGATAATAGTCGACCACCTAACATTGAAACTACATTCAAATCCTTTATTGTACTAGCTAAAACACTAAGGGAGAAAGGAGAGGAAAGAAAATCCATATACAGGAGAGAGTTAGAGAGCTTTTATGCTGAAGAAGTCAAAAAAGAAGAGTTGGAGGCTCTATTTGTAAAAAGAATGGTCAGGGGAAAAGAGAAGTACAAAGGTAATCTTCCTTTCACATGCTTTAGCTACAAGAATGTAGGAGATTATGTTGCTAGATGTCCAAAACCTATAACAAAGGAGAAAAATTACTAAAAGAGAACTAGAAAGAAGTGATCAAACTCCAAAGAAAAGGAGAAGAAGTGATGCTACATTATTGAGGAAGACATGATTGATGAACAATCAACAAGCAATGATGATGAGGATGAGGATGAAGTATATTTTATTTCTATCAGAAAAGAAAGGGTGGAGAGAGCACTTGTAAGCAATAAAAGTGTCCACAAGAATTGAATAGTAGATAGTAGTGTCTCACACCACATGTCTGGTGATAGGAGAATGTTTCATGAGGTCGAGGCCTACCATGGAAGAATGATGAAGTTTGGCAACAAATTTCTATGAATGATAATAGGTAAGGGTATTGTAGCCATGAATAAATCCACTACTTGTGAAGATGTATATCTAGTGGAAGGATTAAAATATAACATGTTGAGTGTGGCTTAGTTGATGGACAAAGGTTATAAGTTTCAGTTTAACAAAGGGTCTTGCAGAAATCTAACAAGACAGACAAGTTTCAATCTATAAGAGAACAAAGCAAAGGTAATCTTTCCTACCTCAATATTTATGATAATACTTGTATGGTAGATAAAAAGGATAATAGTTGGTTATGGCATAGGAAGATTTGTCATGAAATTTTTGAAAGCATTGTCAAAGTAGGAAGTAAGAACTGTGTAAGGGGTTTACCCCATATTACTAAACCTGATAATGTCATGTGTAAAAATTGCCAACTAGGAAAGTTTTCAAGTGCAATTCACTCACTTCTAAACATGTATTAGATATATCTTATACTATCTTGTGTGGTCCTATGAGGATGAAGAGTGTATCTGATGATAGATAATTTATGTTGTTTATTGATGATTTTTCTAGAATGGTGTGGACTATTTACATGAAAGAAAATTTAGAAACCTTTCAATGTTCAAAGTATACAAAGAAAAATTGGAAAGGGAGGCTAGTAGAGAATTGAAATTCTTGAGATTAGACTAGGGAGGTGATTTCATCTCACAAGAATTTGAAGGCCACTACAAGGAGCTTGGAATCAGAATATAAATTTCAACTTCTACGACACCTGAGAAAAACTATGTTATAGAGAGAATAAATAGAACTATTATAGACTGCGCTAGAACATTAATAATCCAAAATAATGTTGCATAGATCTACTAAAGAGAAGTTGCAAGTAAAACTATGTATACCTTGGATAGGGTGCAAGTGATAAAAGGGACAAGAAATACTCCCTAACACCATTTGTCAATTACTTCAAGGAATTTGGAAGAAGTGCTACATCAAGAGGGATGAATACAAAGGAAAATTTGCACCTAAAAGCAATGAAAGTATCTTTCTAGGGTACTCTACCAAGAGTAGGGCATATCGGTGTCTCAATCTCTAGACAAACAAAACTGTGGAATATTCCAATGTAAAGGTGGATGAATTCTCACAAAATAATGAGGAAGACAACAAGAAAGAACTAGAACGTTACAATAAATTCAAGAGTACATCCCACTAAGTGACATAGTGGAGAAGGTATTGGTAGATGTAGAACTTATAAAGGAGGTTTTGCATGCTCAAGTAGAAGAGGCTTGACCTAAAGATAAAAGAGAAAAGGCACTCGAAGGAGAAGTAGTACTAGAAAAGTATGTGAGGAGGAAGCACTCAACAAACCAAACCATTGGAGACAAGGATGTTGGAGTAATAACTAAAACAAAGGCATGAGAGGAAGTGTGTCTACTCTCACACATGGAGCCTAAGGCTACAAGATAGGCTCTAAAAGATGAAGACTAGACAAATTTCATGGAAGAGGAGGTTGATCAAATAATAAAGAAGAATACATTGACCTTGGTCACCTGACCAGATGACAAGGATATCATTGGCAAAAAATAGATGCTCTAAAATAAGATGAATGAAGATGGAGAAGTAGTCATGAACAAGGCTAGACTTATTTTAAAAGGATGTGCACAAGAAGAAGGCATAAACTATGGGGGAACCTTTGCACTAGTAGACAGTGTTGGAGTTTCAAGAATACCACGAAAAAAGGTACTTGATACCAAGATTCTAAGGATAAGTCTTGGTCTAAGGGTTAGCTATATTCAACTAACAGATCTTCAAATCTGGATCCAACTTCAATAGAATCATAGGGATTCTCTACTCTTTAGGCTATGCAAAACCAAGGTGGGTACATCTTAGGGATATATGGATTTATATGATTGGTTTATGGTTCTTGACTTTAAAATATGCCTATTAGCACCATCTTTCTATTTCACTTCTATCCCTTATAGTAGAAAATGGTCACAATTCTTCTAAATTTTACAAATAATCCTTGACAACAACAACTAACAATGAAAAACAAGGGATTATTGAAAATAAGTTTTGACCATCAATTTAACTCTTCATACATGAAAATAAATATTGATTTGATTTATATTTGCGCTCTATGTAACCCCATGAACTCAATAGTTTGCATCCTAATTAGTGATCAGTGCCTTATCCATTGGTAAAAAGAAAATCATACTAGTAAAACTTGACCAATTCATTTTCCTAACAATTAAAACTATTAGCAATTAACTCTAAATTCTCTTCTTATGAATATCCTCTCATACACCTAGAAAACATATCAATTAAATGAAAGCATTTATTTAATTCCTTGAATTAAGAGCAATCAATGAATAGAAATACAACTCATCCAACTTGTATTAAAATGAAAGAACATTATTCATTCATTCTCAAGTTTTCAAACATATGAAATAGGAGACAAAATTCAAAGACAAATATGTTTGCATAACCTTCCTTTGTATTTATTTTCCTTGAAAATAACATATTACTGGTGTTAATCTCAAAATAACTCAAAATTAGACACCTAATCCTTCCATGTTCTAATTATTCTTAGATGTGAAAAGATGAATACATCATAAAATTCATAGAGAGACTACTAGACCAACTTTAAAATATCTTAAGACTCAAATTATATAGAATTTGGACCCTTTCTCTAGCCTTGGGATCTCATTTATATAGTAGGAGATGCAACAAGCTTCAAGCCTAGAGAAGGAAGACAATTGTCCTTCAGACAAAAGAAACAAAAAAGGAAAAAAGTTTTCAATCATAACAAGACAAAAAAAAATTCTCCATTACTTTTTTGCAATAGAATGTATTTATCATGAATCTTCTTGTTGTGGGGCCATTTGTATTGTAGCTTCTTATTGTTGAGAGGCTTCATGTTTTGATTGGTCCAGATGCATTGTTGTTCCTATAACTGTGGAACCACTTGAGTTGCATGTGATGAATCAGGTTCTAATATCTAAAAATTGATTATGACTCCCTGCTCTCCCTCCAAATCATTAGATTGAACTACCAAATCAATAGTTACAATTGGTTGCTCTCTTGTTAAACTACCAGTTTTAACCTCCATATTTGTTGCTATAGTTAATTTATTTTCTTTCCTTTATTTTGTTTTATTTGGTGCATCAATTATCTATAACTCATTGGGATCCACACCATCTTCATTAGTTTCTTCAGATATCAATTGATTTTCTTGAGCAAGATCTGACATCCACTTGTTGAAAAGTGAATCATCTGGCCAATTGAAGTTCAATATCTCTTATTTTTTCTTAAGGATATCTTCTTCTAATTTCTCTATTTCATCAAAATCCCTTTTCAAAGAATCAAAGAAAATATGAACCATGCAACTTCCTCATTTGTCTTGGTGAACCATATGTAGTCTTTTTCATTTATGACTTTATTTAATCTAATGCACGACAACTCATCCAACTCCTTAGCCCATTTTTTTTAATCTTTCAATTTATCTACAACCTTAAGTGCATGAGGAAAAATACCAAAACTCTTACCAAGATATTTTTAAAAGTAATTGATAATTCTCCTTTGTAGCACAATTCTCTTATTATTAAAGTTTGAGAGGCCATTAGTCATATCAAATGTTTTTTTCTACTTGTTCACAAGAAAGACTAATAACTTAACACCATAAAATAGTAACAACACTATCTTTACTATTCCATTTATTCATAATTGGCTTCAAAGTGGCCTCATTAGTTTTCAGCTCATTCCACACATCCATTAATTTTGACAGTTACAAATAAAATGCAGGCCAACGTACCCTGTCCACCAAAAACATAATCATATTCCTTATCTTATTTTCATACTGAACATCCAATTCCACATGCATTGCCCATAATTTGTTCTTTTCTTCCTCAAGCTCTTCAACTGTCTACAATTGGGGTTCTTGTGGGGTAGCTGGTATTTCTACAATTGGGGTTGTGTTGAAAGGTGTCACTTGAGGATAAGTAATTCTAGGTTTACTTGCAGGTCCTTTGTGTCTTGCCATTTTATTTTAAAGTTCAATCCTCTTCTAGACTTCTTTATTATAGGCCTCAAGGACCTGCTCATAATTCTCTCACAATTTTTACATATGTCTTTTCTCCTTCTTAGTAGTGGCTAAAGTAAGAGTAGTTGTTTCAAGGTTAAATTTTGTTGCTTCATCACATGGAGTGTCTTCTACTCTTTTGACAATCATGTTTCCCATTAATTTAGTATCATGAGATTGAGAAAAGAAGGCTCCAGATCCTCTTTTTAGAGACTAGATCACTAAAGTAGCATGATCTTCACTAAACTTGGCACCATTGAGTCTTTCTTCATTTTCTCCTTAGCATTCAACTTCTTGGTGACAGTGTGAAAAACCATTGCATTTGCAATATCCCAATTTGGCAAAAGTAGAACTCTAGATGATTTGATTGTTCTTCTTCTTTCCTAAGGAGTCAAAATTTTGAATTCTTGCATCATTTCATCTTTAATTTCATCCTGTATAACTACATCCTCTTTTTTTGGTTGTTGAACCTTCTATTACATCTTTCTTCAAAATTCTGCATATTTTTCCTCCAAGAAAATTGGTAGAAAGCCCTTGATTTCACAAAATTATCATCTGATAGGAATTCATGGTTGGCCTATTGTACCACATGATCTATATGTCTTCCTTTAAAATCTTCCATAGTTAATTCAAGGCTAGGCATAGGAGGCTCTTTGGGATTTCCTTCTTCCAACTTTGCAGCAGTAATGAATATTCCCCCTTGAGACCCAATTTGTTCAATTTTCTCTCGAGTGAGTTGTTCTTCTCCTATATGCAAAGGAGATTGATGACTGTAATCTTCTGCTTGTGCCACCTTCCTCTCTTCTATTCTCTACCTCTTAGGCCTTGGCCCTCTAGGTCTTTCTTCTAGTTGAAGTGCTCTTATCAAGGCAATACTGGTTAACCCAACCACTAGCTTTCCTTTGTTAGCTATATGCTCTCTAGTTTTGATTATGTTATAACTAGGCTTCTTTTAAATAAACAATTGTCTTGATCTTATTGCAGGATTAAAACCTAACCTCTTCATTACCTCCCTTTCTTTTTCAAGATAAGTACTAATAAGAAGGGCTTCTTCTTGTTCATTACATCTATGATCTTTGAGAAGGTCATCATTAATTTATTCATCTCATATGTTTATGTCTTTGCATCTTCTAATGGACTGTATTCCTTCTCAAAATATTTTATAAATTCCAAAACCCTAGAATAAACTCTCAATTTTTCTTTCTTGATTTTTTGTTCTTGGAGGGAAAACTCATTCCTTATTACATCCTCTGGGAAATAGGATTGATGCTTGTGAGCACTGGTCTTGGCCCTCTATCTGAACTTTTCAAAAAATCCCTCACTATCATTAAATCTAGAATGGAAGATGCCATTTTGTATGGGTTTAAGATTTTATCCACCCTTTGTAATTATAAATTGATGAGCCACAATGTAGGATGGAAAAATGTAACCCCTTCACCTATCAGTTAATTTTGTCTCCTCCAAACCACCTATTTGTCATAATCTCAGCTAGACCTACCTTAAGAGGTACTTGGTAGGGGAACACATGTGGAGTTCCTTGGAATCTGTACACCCTATAAAATGTTGACACTAGATATGGTATAATGTCTACCAAATTATGGGAAATTTTTAAATTGTTGGGGTTATCCATAGGCCTAATGAAGTCTAATAATGCCTTGGGTATCCTAGGATTACCTTTTAATAACAAGTTTCTCAACCTAGATGCAAAATACCTATCAAATCTTATAAAATTGGGCTCCTCTGCATCCCAAGTCATGTCTGCACTCTACAATTGGACTAGCAAAGACTCTCCATCATTCTTTCTTGTTAACACCATTCCTTTCTCAAAATATGTAACTCCCTTATATAGAAACATGTGCATCAACAAAGAGTAAAAACCAAAAGGTCTTCTCAATTTTCCCTTTTGCAATCCCTATCAGACCAATATGAATATCTTCAGCTATTAATGAAGCAAAGTCAAAAAAAATATCAACCCCAAAGGACAAGATTTGCATCATCATATACATGAATGCTATGGCATAATCTCTTGCTCATCCTTAGTGAAAACCTTACACAAATTCATGTATATGTCTATAGCTCTAGAATTGATAATTTGTTTCTTAAAAGTTTCCTTGATTGAAGATGTGACAAATATTATATTTCTAATTGTGGCTAAATGTCCTCTTAGTGCCCTTTTCCTAATTTGACCTTTGTGAGATAGATATTCATTTTCCAAACCATACAAATTGATGACCTCATGATACTCTAGAACAAGGTCCATCCCAAAATCTTCCCAAATTTCTTCAGCAATAATCTTCACCAAGCATTCTTCATTTATCCCTCTCACCATCCTAGCTATTGGATCTTAATTTTAGGATATAGTGGTGAGGAGGTCTAAATCCATGAAAACTTTGGGAACTACCAATTTGCCTAGGTCAAAATTCTAGATATTGCCATGGGGGGTGAAAAATTTTCTCTTTGAAAACCATTTTTTGAGTAACTATAATCCAGTTTTAGATGTCATCGCATCCTGAGTCCAATCCCCTTTGTCATATAAATCATCTGCAACTTGAAACCTAGGGTTTACAAGGACTAACTTCTTTATTTGGGCAACCTCATTGGTCGATTCATTTAATTGTTCTAAGAAATTATTATGAATATTTCTACTAGCATAATCAACTTTCCTAGAAAAACCCTTCTTTAGAGGCATAATGAATGATAATGAGAAAATACCATAATTCTTATATATGTGTAGAGGAAGATAATTACTTGGCCTTTTCACTTCTTCTCTGGATGCTACAATGGATTGTTGACACAAAAAATTTCACGGCTCATTAAGGTGAAATAATTAGTTTTTTCATAGATACCAGGCTCCAGAATTTCAGAAAATCTATTTGCATAATAAAATTCTTGATCTTCTTCATTACATTCCTTGTATTAGTTAGCATGAGAAGCTTTTAATTCCCATAAATGGGTTGCAAAGAAAATAGAGTGGCATTCATTTTTAAGTTTAAAAATGAGTTGTTGATTCATAAAAATCTAATGATCAAGAAATAAAATGCAATCTAACATAGCTTCAAACTTCTAACCTAGTAGTCAACCCAATTGAATCTTGACACATATACCCTGTTCCACCTCACTAGAAACTTTCATATTACTCATAGATGTCATAGGACACATGTCAATCTGTCATTATGTCACTATAGATAAAGATCAAGCAATTTCTATTATCGACATAATGATAGCCCTTGATCTATCATGCATCTAATGATCAAGGATGATACTTTAAAATATTTTTCAAGTGGGCCACCATTCTACATGTTGCATTGTTGCTATGTCACTAAGAGTAAAAACCTTACAACTCTCATTAGTGATAAAGTGATATCCTTCAATCTTGAAAGGGTTTGACACCTCTACCAAAACATCTTTTTTCCATAAGGTTTACCTCCATGGAAATGTAATTTTGATAGCTGGAAACCTATTCATGAATCAAACCTATGGAAAATTCTTGTAAGGAAATCATTTTCTTTTTGAATAGACAAGAGAAAGTGTTGCAGAGAGAAAAGAAGAAAATTGAACATAAAGTATTGGATCTTGTAGCACAAAAGATTGCAATATACCAAGTAGACTTGTCTACTATTCCTAGCTCACCAGAAACGTCTGCCAAAAATGTGACTTTTATATTTGGTAAACTTTGTGATACATCTATCTTCATGTAGGAAATCAAAGATAAACTCTCCAAGATAGACGAAGATTTGAAGGCAAGTGCACACTAGCTATCACTTGACCTGAGCTACTGTTTTGCTCACTATACAAAGATCAGATTTCTAACTAATATGTAGGAAGAATTGCTAAGGGAAGAAGCTGGTATAAGGGCTACAATTGTAGATATAAAAGGCATGATTCTCCTAAACATGGATACATTGCAAAAACATATTGCACATGCTAAAACTCTTATCCATGATAACAACTTCTCCGTTGTTGATCACATGATGGAATTATTAGTAAAAGTTCAAATTGCATTGCATGCAAGCAAGGTGTTGCAAGAAAATTGGGACAAGACATTGTCACTAATTCTAAAGGTACATTCTAACTTCTTGTCACATTCTAGAATAATATTGTAGCATACACCTTTGGCATTTATGTCAAAAAGGGGAGAAGACGTATATAATATGTAAAGCATAAAAGGAAGAAGATGCAATATAAGATGTGATATAACAAGGGAGAAGATGAGAAGATGTATATAATGTATCATGTATATTTAATATATATGTATGGGGGAGCATCATACTATTATACACATACAAATATTTAGATAAACACTTCTACATGTCACTCAAGAGTTAGGTGACTCAAGCACTTCTACTTGATCTCCCATAAGGATAACCAGAACTAAGATTCTGAAGCAAACATCCTACATCAGTTCCAATCATCTAGAAGAAAAGATCCATATCAACATTCAAGATGCAAAGGGATCACTAAGTGTTTGAAGGAATTTTGAACATTACTAAGCTAGGTTGGGTTGCAAGACCCTGTCGAGCAAGGTTGGAAGTAACTAAGTCAATATGTTGACACCAAGTCATGAATGTTCCTACCGAGAAATTAATTCAAGCTGAGTAGAAGATAGTTTTTCATCAACCAAGCGATTGTACCAAGCATTTATGGTGATTGAAAGATGAAAATTTTTTAAAAGGGAAAAATTGAATTTATTTGTCACCATGAAATTTCAAGAGCTATTTGTGAAGAAAAATTTATGTACATCCAAGTGATCTATACAAATCATTGTCGAGCTTTTTTGTATTTTCTTAAACCCTACTGAGCGATGGCATCCTTCAGCAACAAGATGAAGAAAGTGTCTAAGATACTAGTTCGAGGAGTCGAATGGAAAGCCCCTGATTTCAAGGTTAGTTTGGATATTGTAAAAACCTTTGATCCAATGGGAGTGCAAGCCCAGATTCCATTAAAGGTACTTCTGATAAATGATATTCACTTGCATTTTTATGTTTGATTCAAGACATAGGAACCCTAGAAATGGATGAAACTTTGGAAAAGTTGTGTGTGAATGGTGTATTAAAACCAGAGCATCAACACCTAGAAGTGAAGGGTTTGACTCACATTCCACACATGCCCTGAGATTTTCATATAAAATGGATAAGGTTTATCCTTAGTCATATGCACACCAGGTAGTTATGGTTGGAGCAATCTATTCCCATAACAAAGAAAATGATTTATCAGATCACAGGGCTTCCAATGTTGACAAAGGCAAAAACCACCAAAACCCTAAGTCAAGTGGAACTATAGAAGAAAACCCTTGCCGAATGGGACAGAAGAGGTATGAAGATCAATTATGTTACTAATATTGAGCTGAAATTTGGAATTAATATAATTACACACAAGATATATAGCTACAATTGACTCAACAATGTATCATGTGAAGTTGTGGATCTCACTTTCAAAATGGTCAAGAACAACATGTCCTTTGACCTTGTCGAGTTGATGTTGAACTAGTTCAACAAAATATATGGAAAGCATCAGATCATCAAAGAATAGCCCTCATAAGTTTGGTTCACTCTTAACATGTTTATTTTTCTTTGTACAAAATTTTTTTCCCTCAAAAGGTATAGTTGTATGGAGAAAAGATATAATTGTTCTTTATCAAATCAATGAGTATATAGTAGAAATGAGAGAAAATTATGTCAGTATCATGGATAACTATTTTGATGTATTCAAGGATAAGATGAATGACAGATTCAGGATACCAAAGAAACTTGTAGATGACTACAAGGATAATTTTTTTTTTATGGTAGATTGTGATAAAAGTGTATATACAAGTAGAGAAACCGATAATTGTATGGGTCAAACCTCTAGGTTATGAGGTCAATATTGATGACACCAGGGATATTATTGAGGCATTGTTAAATGAACCTGCTGATCCAAAAGCTACATATTTTGGAACTTAGATGAAGCTAAAGCAAGAATTGAATTAGAGATAAAACTCCCTCAAGCTATCAACAAAGGCAAGAAAAGGATACCTAAATTGAAACAAACTAACTCTACTCTCCTATTGATAGAAGGTAAAGGAGATGACATAGAAGAACATGATGAAGAAAATGATGAAAAATTAGAAGAAGAGCTAGTCAAGAAGAAAGGTAAGGTTATTATTACCAAACCTACCAAGACATCTACTGTAGTGTTTACAAGGAGGGCATCTAGGAAGAAACTGAAATTGGGTGAAGAAGTAGGAGATGTCATTTTCTAATGGTCTCCACTCACATTTCAAGAGAAACTAAAAGAAATTGATTCTAGACCTGGCATGGAAAATTTCAAATCATTACAGTATGAAATCACATTTGCAGAGGAGAAGAAGCAAGTTAAAGACATGGTTATGTCTAAAATAGGTAAATGGAAATATTCTCCAAACCAACTTGTACAGAAGATTCCCAATGAATTGATGGAGAAAATTAAACCAAGATGGGAACATGCCAAGAAAACTACAAAAGACGTATATGAGAAGACCCTAAGGCAACTCATGTCGAGTCTAAGTGACAAGGAATTGAAAGATTCCATCAAGAAAAATGAAGAAAAATTTACTTTGAAAAATAACACTTGTCTGATATTGATTAATGGCATTGAACATGTGGTAAGGAATGCCACTAACACATGGAAAACACATACAATCTTCATAAGCAGAGTGATTTTTTTGTTCATGTTAGTGAAAAGGATGATGAAGAAGATGACAAGGAAGAAGAGGAACAAGAATAGGAAGCCACTAAAGTGAATCTCTCTAAGATTCAGAGCATTGAGGAGGCTGACCCTGAGAAGATTGCAGCAACAATTATAGCCTCACTTCCTCACTCTCCAAGCAACGTCTTAAGGTCATCAAGCTCAGAGAAAGCTACTACCAAGTTTGTTGTGTCAAACATTGAAAATCCAAGAACTCAGCCAATCTTTGCACCTATTCAACTCAGTACTTCATTGACTGAAGTGACCATCACTTCATCTATTGAGCAGTCAATGCTTCCTCCATCAATTTTGGTTATTCAACATCAAGATATTTCTTCAATAAGTGCAATATCTACTTTTACTGCCAGTACTTCCATTTCAACTATTTTTACTATTCTGAGCATGCAAATCATAAGTACAAAGATAGTTGAGAGCAAACCTCAACCAAGTACAAAATTGTCTAGCAAAGGCAAAGAAAAGGAAGAAGATGTTGATCTTGATGAGGATATAGTTATTCCATATTGGGATATCTCTACTCTAAATCCTGATCAAATGCATATAGTAGGAGAGCTTCTACAAAAGAAACTTAAGGAGCAAAGACTTAGAGAAGAAAGGAACAAAGAATTTTAACTACTTGAAGATGCAAAGAAAATTCTTGCAAAAGCACTTAGCATTGAGGTTGACACTTCTCAACCTATTTGGGCTCATTTAGTAGGACTAGTCCAGAAATTCAATGAAGATTTGAATGGACAAGAGAATTTATTACAAAGAGTAGAGAAGAAATTTGAAAATATTGGAGCTAGTAGCATAGAAGATTGTAATATACCAAGTAGACTTGTCTACTATTCTAAGCTCACTAGAAACCTCTACCAACAATGTCACTTCTCTATTCTATAAACTTTATGATAAATCCATCTTCATGTAGGACATCAAAGATAAACTCTCCAAAATGGATGAAGATCTAAAGGAAAGTGCACATCAGTTGTCACTTGATCTAAGCTATAGTATTTCTCATTATACAAAGATCATATTTTTGACTGATATGCAAGAAAAATTGCTAAATGAAGAAGCCAAGATAAGGACTAAACTTGTAGATATACAAGGCATGATTCTTCCAAACATGCATGCATTGCAGAAACATATTGCACATGCTAAAACTCTCATCCATGATAAGGATTGTTCTGTTGCTGACCACATGATAGAATTATTGGAAAAAGTTCAAATTGCATTGCATGCAAGCATGGTGTTGCAAGAAAATTGGGACAAGACATTGTAACTAATTCTAAAGGTACATTTCTGATTTCTTGTCACATTATAGAATAACAATGTAGCATACACCTTCGGCATTTATATCAAAAAGGGGGAGAAGATGTATATATAACATGTAAAGCATATTGTAAAGGGGGAGAAGATGTGATATATGATGTCATATAAAAAGGAGAGAAGATGAGAAGATGTATATAATGAGTAAAGTATATTGAATATATATGTATAGGGAAGCATCATAATATTATACATGTACAAATATTTAGATAAAAATCTCTTACAAAATAAATTTTGAAAAATCTCAAAAATAGAGTATGTCACCAAGCTGAAGACACAAGATGGAGACTAAGATTATTTGGAACTTTTTGAGAATTCAATTTTGATTGATAAGTGTTTTTGTCACTAATGCCAAAGGGGGAGATTATTGACATTTCAATCAAGTTTTTTTTATTAATCACACACACACACACACACACACACACAATCAAATAGCTAGCAGTTACTGAGCTTATTGTACAGTTAACAGTATTAACCAAGTAATTTAGGTTCTACTGAGTTCTACATTTCCTAGCGAGTACTAGGAACATCATTTAGTTTGCATTGAGTAGTTTCTAATAAGTTGGTGATCATCAGTGTAAACTAAGCTTTGCAGTATTTACCAACTTTCTCAATGTGAACTGAGTTGTGCAGTGCTTATCGAGTTCATAGCTTTAGTGATGTGAATCTAGTATTGACTGAGCTATGCAGAGTCAACCAAGTGATTTATTTTATACCAAGCTCATAGTAATAGTGATGACTGAGCTATGCAATGTGAATTAAGTGATTCATCTTATATGTCAAGTTTTACAGTATTCATTGAGTCACCAGTGCAAATTGAGTTCAGACTACTTGGAAGTGATCAGTATGAGCTGAGCTTCTACGTCTACCTAGTGCATGATGATGCCAAGCATTGACAATGGTTTTTGAGCATCAGAACCTCATCGAGTTTGTTTTCAAAACTCAAGTACCTATAATTAGGCCAACTTTGTGTATTTTGGTGAAACTTGTATTGTAGCTGACTTTGTTGAATTGTAATTTGGATTGGTATATGTAATGTATTGTATCACATCCAAAGGATGATGATATGTGGAATATTAAGAAGATAAATAAAGAGCAGAAGTGTAAAGTAAAAGGTTGTAGTAGTATAAGGAGCAACAAAGATTTATCTATCACAACAAGGTGATCATTACACTCAAAGGAATCTCATTCAACAAACCAAGTTGTAGATCAGAGATCAACCATTGGTTCATCCTAATAGGTGGAATAGTTAAATCCTTTCACAAGGTAGACTTACTAATCTTTTGTAAATCTCTTTACCGAGTGCATACTTCACTGTATGTTTTTAAATCCTTTTGCAAGGTGGACCTAGCAATCCTTATTGCTCCTAACAAGGAAAATCATTAGAAGTGATCATTGTAAGCCTTAATAGGCCAACTTTATACT
This sequence comes from Cupressus sempervirens, assembly GCA_028749045.1. Taxonomy (NCBI): domain Eukaryota; kingdom Viridiplantae; phylum Streptophyta; class Pinopsida; order Cupressales; family Cupressaceae; genus Cupressus; species Cupressus sempervirens. The sequence goes on from CM053792.1 coordinate 259,809,009, forward strand.
GCAACACTAAAGCTTATGGGTGACCATATTGTATATCAAAGTGTTATGAATGTTTTAATGCTTTTAGTTTTTCATACATACAATTAGATCAGAATACACATAAAGGATTAATTGGTGAATAAAGATTAAAGTTTTATCTATTTGGAAGGCTTCTGGGTGACCATGTTGTATATCAAAGTGTTATGAATGTTTTAATGCTTTTAGTTTTTCATTCATACAATTAGATCAGAATACACATAAAGGATTAATTGGTGAATAAAGATTAAAGTTTTATCTATTTGGAAGGTTTCTGGGTGACCATATTGTATATCAAAGTGTTATGAATGTTTTAATGCTTTTAGTTTTTCATGCATACAATTAGATCAGAATACACATAAAGGATTAATTGGAAGGTTTACTTTCTATTTGGAAGGTTTTTGGGTGACCATATTGTATATCAAAGTATTATGAATGTTTTACTTTCTATTTGGAAGGTTTCTGGGTGACCATATTGTATATCAAAGTGTTATGAATGTTTTAATGCTTTTAGTTTTTCATGCATACAATTAGATCAGAACACACATAAAGGATTAATTGGTGAATAAAGATTAAAGTTTTATCTATTACTGATTCACACCCTTGCCCCCCCTCCCCCACCCCCTGCCCCTCTTAGTAACTTGGCCTAGCATATATTTCCAACACCTTCTATAATGGTATAAACACTCTATCATACAAGTGACAATCTTTTTCTAGATAAATGCAAACATAATGTGGAAACATAGGCAAGGCACATGGACTATTCCCTCAAGTCCATGCATTTAGAGTGCAACTACTTTTTACTTTCTATTTGGAAGGTTTCTGGGTGACCATATTGTATATCAAAGTGTTATGAATGTTTTAATGCTTTTAGTTTTTCATGCATACAATTAGATCAGAATACACATAAAGGATTAATTGGTGAATAAAGATTAAAGTTTTATCTATTATTGATTCACACCCTTGCCCCCCCTCCCCCACCCCCTGCCCCTCTTAGTAACTTGGCCTATCATATATTTCCAACACCTTCTATAATGGTATAAACACTCTATCATACAAGTGACAATCTTTTTCTAGATGTGTCTAGTAGAATGCAAACATAATGTGGAAACATAGGCAAGGCACATGGACTATTCCCTCAAGTCCATGCATTTAGAGTGCAACTACTAATTTTTTATTCTCTTTAAAATTTCCTCAAATTTGTATTAGAACACATGGTTCTCTATTTACAAACACATGACATTTGAGATCTAGCATAATATAGACTCAAGCACCCTAAGAATTATTTTAGCCCTACAGGATGTACATCCTCTCATCTTTATGCAAAAGCATCTATCAACCATCTATAATGCAAATTGGAGGCTGCCAAAATATGTTCAATAAAAATTTTGCTCAAAAAATGCAAGCTCTTGATTTCACATAATGAAAAAGAAGCTTTGCATAAGTTTCTTGCAATTTGATTGACTAGGAAACGAGATTTTATTCACTATTTAAATGGTAGGCCTTTTCAATAGTTCCCTCGTATAAATTAATACATATAAAAACAGTTGAATCTATTTAAGGCAGTGTATACACAAATTAGAATCAAACATCACTATAGAATGAACCTCATAAAAATAATAATTTACAATAATTATAAATTGATTTTTGTTTTCGAATCATCATAGATATTATTTTTGATTTCTTCCACAATAATGCAGATTCTATAACTTAGGAACCTTTCTTGGACTCTCATAATAGAACCTTGTTTGGACTGTCCTTTAGAATCTCAACAATTATTTTTTATAAGAATGAAATGATTGAATTTTAAAAGTTTCATAGTTCTATCTTCATGATTGCATTGCAAACTTGCATGTACAATGGAAAAAGTTTGACATTCTATAGTTAAAGCTTAAAAGCAACTTTATTTGACAAATCAATAATGCAATATTAACTATGTCAAGAAATTCATCAACCCATTACTATATGATGGAGAAATTAAGCTTAGAAACAATAAATCAATTTTGACTATTTAACACTTTTAGCCTAGGAATCAAACCTTAGTATATAATACTATCTTAATATATAATTTAAGTCATGTGATAGAACTTTCACCATCTTTTCCCACGATATACATGGTGCACCACACAAATTCCACATGTAGTCTGCCATTCGGAAAGTTAGTTACAATTTAACCAAGAGAGAGCAACATGTCCACAATTAGAAAAGAGAAGGGAAGGTACACTCTATCCTTCCTCCACCTTTTCTTTCAACCAATTTATTTGGTATTGTGAGGGCAACTTCTACACTACATCCTTCCTTTTTCCTTGCAATGCCTTCAATCCTTCTCTTTCCCCCCTTATAAATCTGAGTGGCCCAATTCTTTCAGTCACACCTTCACTTTTCTTATAATAACTCTATTTGGTCACCAATTATATTGTTTATTTAGGTCAGCTTAGAGATTTTGTTCTTATAATGATGTATTTGAGAGAATTTTAAAGACTATATGAAATGGTGGACGAAAATGCAAATGGAGTTGTCTTTGTGAATAAAATTTGTCAATTTATAAAGAAGCTTGGGATACAAATGTCAGAGGAAGATCTGAGATTTGTACTCATTAGAGACACAGGTGAAGAGATTTCTAGCGAAATCCTCCAATTCAAAGAGTTCATTGATTTATATCAATTCATCTTCAACTGCGATAAAATTCATGCTTAGCCTTGAGTTTCATTTTAGTAAACACATTTTAATATGAGTACAAACATATAAATACTATAATTTATAACATACAAAATTATAGCTCAAAAAAAAACCATCCACTTAAAATTTATATCAAAAATAAATTTTAAAAAAATGATTAACATAATCAAGCACAATAGATAAATAATATGGATGGTTTAAACACCACACACTGTGGCTTGATTCCTAGGCTAAAAGTGTTAAATAGTCAAAGTTGACTTACTTTTTCGAAACTTAATTTTTCCCTTAGTGTGATGTTTAAGGGTGGCCAAAATAATAGTACATAATTGAGTCATTCATTAGAGAAGTTTGGTCACAAAGTCTATGTTTTTTCATCTCCTATGTTGTTAATTTGGTGTTTTTCTATTTTTTGCAACGTGTTTGTAGTAGTTACAAAGAAAAAGTAGTTGATTTTGTTTCAATTTTTTCAAAGCCAAAGTTGAAGCAATGAATTTATTTTCTGAATAAACAAATAGTAATATTTGATGAATTAAAATTATTTTTTATTAAAAAAAAACTATAATATTGTCATTCTATTATATATTAAGATGGTAAGGAACGAGGAGTACATCATCTCTCATGAGAGTCCAACCTACAAAACACAATATTCATCTCTAATGACTCTAGCAAGATATATTAAGTGACTAGATCAACTATAAAGCTATATTGCTTACATTATATAAATCAAAATATAAGTTCATTGGGGATATTAACAATAAGTTTCAAAACTAGCCAAAAAATGAAACAACTAAAAAGGAAAATATGTTAAGTCCCAAGCACTAATAATGTTGATGTCATAGTCAACATTACTAGAATCATAAGCCCTAAGAGGGGGATCCATAACTAAAGAAGTGTATGGAGTGATCTCCCAGCTTGGACCGGCAAAATCCCACTTTTCTTTGATGACCTCATTCTCTTTCTTTATGTCAATAACTTTTTGCATAGTAAACTAGTTCAATGCCTCCACTTCTTTCCAATTGAACATGTCCTTATAAGTTTAAAAAAAAAGTGTAGATTGTATATCCTCTAATGCTCATTGCACCTTCTCTAACCAAGATGATGAAGGGTTTTCCCCTTAATACCACAACACACAAAAGACACAGAGGAACAACCACAATTTGAGAGAACAAATTATGGGATTAGATTATTATCTCCACAAGTGTGGGATTACAAAATTCAAAATTACAATATGGAAACCCACATGGGTACCTTCCTTACAACAGTTTGCTAGACATAGTTGCAACTATCACCTAGAACTGCCCTAGAAAACCTGTAGGCCTTCCTTATATAGGCATTTTTCACCACCCAATAAGGTTTTAGACACTAAGGCCTAACCCTAGACACCAACCAACCTCATATTATATTATTTTATTACAAGTTATTTCATAGGAACAACTCAAGACAATTTACAAATTACATTTTTGGATGACCCACTTCTAGAGGCCATGACTAATAAATCATTCACCCCATGGACTACTATAACCCCATTCTAGAATCCTTTCCTAAAGTTCTACAATCGCTAATTGCACAAGCATCCATCAGTCGAGGTTTGACCTTGTTTCAAAGTCATTTATGCCTTCATCGCAAAGCCTGAAGTTTGGATAGACAAAATTCAAATAAAAAATCTATAATAACTATACTAATACATATGATCTGTGGTAATGAAACTCATTTGGCAGGCTGATATGTCTAATACGAACCTTCATATATGAGATTAGAAAAATCTAAGCACATAAGACTAACTTACTAAAATTAGCAAGCCTCTACAAATAACAACTCTACATAGGAATAGTCCTTATTGAAAACATAAAACTAGAAATAGAAATATTTTTGGGTGATGCAAGATTGCCCTTACACCTAGGATGCTCTACATCACAAAATCACGAACCTAGCCCTTAGGATCTCAAGAACAATAAAACCATATGACATTGTCAAAAAACATGAGTTTAAAGTAAAAAAATGAGTTATAAAGTTAAACTCAATAAGACCCCCCCTCTTGTTTTGAAAAACCTTTACATTCCTCTTTTTCCAAAGATACCAAGGTACTCCAATAGAAAAGGAAAATCATAACTTGTTTAATTTAAGATTAATTGCATCAACATAACCAACCTAGACCTCATGCTATGATAGACGAACATGACCATCCTAGAAAATTGGTCTCCCAAAAAATAATGACCAGATTTCAATAACAAATTTGCGCTCAAGAACAAGATGCTCAAAAGTTTTAGGCCAATTATAAAGAGAGCACATCAAGGGTTCAATACCAATAGGGGATAAAACAGAACAACTAACTTTTTGAGAATAATAAACCATCTAAAACAAGTCTTCTTAGGCTTCATAGGAGAATGCCAAAAAAGATCAAAAATATAATGCCAAAAGAGATAGACTAGTCAAGGCCCCAACTTTGGTTAATGTTGCTAATAAAAACTAAATCATCCTTCATCATATTATAAAGTCATTTAGTGGATATATTAAAAAACATAGTACTATTATCTCATTGTAATTGAGTAACAATACTATCATTGTCATATAGTTTACCTAGAAATAAATTGTCCATTGTTTGAGTGATCAAAATATATGTTTTCTTCAGCGAGGAAGGATGGCCAAATTTCTCACTAATTTCCTCCCAAGAATCTAACCAATTGTCAACCAAAATATTCTTAACCAATGAAGTCCATTTGGCATTCCACTCTTTAACAAAACAACATTGGGTAAGGGTAAGAAGTTTAAGATTCAGGGACCCACGATAAAGATCTATCAAGGACAACATATGCATGAGATTTATTAATGGCTACTCTACAATATAGAAGATTCCTTACTTGACATCATGCCTTCTATAAGGAATGAAAGATGGAGGAACCAAATGTTTTCATCTCAAAATCCCCAAAAACAATAGCACATATAGGGACATTTTTCCATTGTTTACCTTTTTTTATTCCAAACCAAAAAATATATGTTTTCTTAGAACAAAAAATTTCCATGGTTCATTTCCAAGCAAGGCCTTGAGAATCCACTTGGTAGCAAGAGAAACACCATGTATTTAAGATCCTTTAAGCCCAACCCACCAAGTACTTTAGGTTTGCAAGGATAATACCAACAAGCACAATGCCTAATTTCTTATCCAAATCGTCAGACCACAAAAAGTCTCTTAAATGATTTTCTAGCACATTGAACTAATAATTGGCAAACATCCAAGTAGAGAAGTAATATATTGTGTGAGATGCCAAAACTTTTTACACAATCTGGACCCTTCCAACAAGATATAACTGTTGGATTTTCCATTTTTTATGCTTGTTTTCAATCTTAGAAAAGATTGACAACCACATATCCTTAATAGAAGGTTGGACTAAGAAAGGAATGCCCAAATATCTAACGATGTGAAGTTGCAAGAAAATGTGAATTTAAGAACAAACTATGTACGTGGTCCAAGCTTTTATTATTTAAATATTTTTATTTTGTGCTCCTCTTTTACATTTACTTTCACATCATATTCAATGCTTAACAAGAAAATATGTGGAAAACCATCTTATAGAGACATACACTTTTTTCAACTATTAGATACCTTTGTATCTCCTTTGAGTGCAAGTGCTAGTAATATATAATTTAAGCCATGTGATAGAGCTTTCACCGTCTTTAGCCACCACATACATGGTGTATTCCAAAACACCGCACAAATTCCACGCGTAGTCCACAGTTAGAAAAGGAAAGGGAAGGTACACTCTACCCTTCCTCCGCCTTCTCCTTCAACCAATTTATTCGGTATTGTCGGGGCAACTTCTACACTACATCCTTCCTTTTTCCTTGCAATGCCCTCGATTCTTCTCTTTCCCCGCTTATAAATCTGAGTGGCGCAATTCTTTCAGTCACACCTTCACTTTTCTTATAATAACTCCCTTTGGTCGCCAATTATATTGTTTTCTTAGGTTTGCTCAGAGATTTCCTTCTTATAATGGCGGATCTGAGAGAAGTTCGAAGAGTATATGAAATGGTGGACGAAAATGCAGATGGAGTCGTCTCTGTGAATGAAATCTGTGGATTTATAAAGAAGTTCGGGATACAAATGTCAGAGGAAGATCTGAGATCTGTACTCATGAGAGACAGAGGCGAAGAGATTTGTAGCGAAATCCTCCAATTCGAAGAGTTCGTTGATTTATATCAATTCATCTTCAACCGTGAGCAAGATAAAGAAGGGAATGAATCGGAGGATTTGATGGAGGCTTTTAATGTTTTTGATGATAACAAAGATGGATACATCTCTTGTGAAGAATTGCAGAGAGTGTTGTTAATGTTAGGGTTAATTCCGCAGGCGCAACCTCCACAATACTGCAAACAAATGATATGCAGATTTGACTCGGACTGCGATGGACTGCTGGATTTCTCCGAATTCAAAAATATGATGTCTTCTGCAATCTCGTCATGAATTGTCATGCCTTGTTACATCACGAAATTATATTTGTTTAGGGTTTCACTGTCCTTGGCCAGTCCCTAGACAAACCGTTACAATTGTTATCCGCCAAGATTTAAACGGCTATTCTAATCCCACTCACCCAACATTAACGAGGGGCTCCTCGGATTATTTTTTTTAGGCGAAAGCTAATCTGATGCTAAAAAAGACAGGATTATATGCATGTCATGACTACCATACACAGACATAAAGACAGAGTTTGACGGATGGAGATGTAACGGAAGTTTGTTTCCTTTTCATAAAATTTTTAATCCCGATGAAAATTGAAATCAAAATTCTTATCCCGTTCAATTTAATTTGGAATTTTTATTTTGCCCAATTTAATTTAGAATTCTTATCCCGCCCAATTTAATTTGGAATTGTCATTGTATGTTGTTTTCTGATTTTGACATAAAAGCGAGCAGAAAATGGTAGACGCATTTGTATTTGTGGAAACAACGTTGATACGCTATGGCGTTAAATTTATTCAGAGGCTCATTTAGATCGCTGAAATTCACAACAAACGACTATCGCTGAAATCAAAGTAAAGAATTACCAAGTTACAATTTCTTTCCTTACTAGAAGATTTGAATAAATATTTGATACAATAGAGGAATAACAAATGCAGAATATGGACTTGGTACGGCAGAGATTGTGAAAGCCAGTAATTTATTTGTTGCACAAACTCCAAATGAACACAACAATATAATGGGTTGCTTGTTGCTTGAAATCTCTGAAATCTCTAAGGAAGGGCGTAGAAATTGTATGAGCATAGCGTAGGTAATTATTGATGGATTTCTATCTCATTTGGAGGCAATGTCTATACAGCCACGAAAATGCACTTCCATACGAAGGAAAGGACTTAGTTGATTTTTTTAAAAGTTAGAAAAAGCAATGTAAAGAAAGTGTATTTTCGTGGCTGTTTAGCCACGGGCTCATTTGGAGGGGCGTACTATTGGCACGGGCTGCTCTTTTCATTATGCAACATGCCCTTTTGTTTTGACCCCAAGGTTGGAAATTTGTAACCCAATTTTTTATTGAATGAGGATATTACAAATCCACTCAAATAACAAGAGTTCTATAGAGCTAGAGTCCCGCCTTATGTTAAAAGTAAGTAAAGTTAATTTATTAAGAAATGAGTTTTTACTCAATACATTCCATAGATAAAGTGATACATTAGAAATTGTACCATGAAAAAATGTTGAGTTATTATTAAAATAATTATTAAAATTATATAATTATATATATAAGCAATTTTTTGTTTCATGTATATGTTTTAAGATTCAATAGATTCATTTCAAAAATAGAATTTGCAGGTTTCACATTTTCTCCCTCGCTTTACCTGATTGCAGATGTTATGTTCTTCCCAAATTTAATAATGTACTCTCTCCCATTATGTTATTCCCAAATTTGGGGGGGGGGGGGAGGGGGGGTGAATCAATTATTCAAGGTCCAGATGTTCAAATAAAACTTTTTTTCAATTTACTGAACCCATAAAACATTCTTAACCATGCATGCATTCATTGTGTGTAAACCAAAACTGATATGTTACTATTAAACTAACATGCAGAAATGTAAAGCATAGAACACAACACATCCACTAGTACACATGACACAATGATTTAACGTAGAAGCCCAATTTGGGAAAAACCATTAGTAATATGCTACTCCTTTCTCACTCTTTTCAAGTGATGCCTTGTTAAAGGTTATAATACACATTGTTAAATTTTACCTAGTTAAGGGATTTCAATCACCCTGTTAAAAGTGAGCCTTGTTAGAGGACTTTAGGCCATTCACTTGGAATACCACCCTATTGAAGGATTCTCCAATGACTGTTAATTCAACCTTTCTCCAAAGGATTTACCCTAATTTGATACAATTGTTAGAGAGTAATAGTAGAGTTTGATCATAATAACCAGGGGTTCATTATGAAAGTGGACATTGCTAAGGCCTATGATAGAGTTGAATGGTCTTTCCTTTCTAAGATTTTATAGAGTTCTAATAACTAGGGGTTCATTATGAAAGTGGACATTGCTAAGGCCTATGATAAAGTTGAATGGTCTTTCCTTTCTAAGATTTTATATGCTTTTGGTTTTGACCATTAGGTTGTTGGAGTTATCTATCAGCTGATTTCTACCTCCTCTATAGCTATTCTAATCAATGGTAGTTCTCATTTTTTTAATCCCTCTTGAGGTCTGAGACAAGGAGACCCTTCATCCCCCATCCTTTTTGTAATTATGGCTGACTACCTGGGGAGATACATAGGGGACTTGGTCCAAAAAGGTATTATTAAAGGTCTGCAACCTTCTTCCCAATCTCTCATTTGTTCTCATGGTCAGTTTGTTGATGATACCATATTTATGGGTAAATCTGAAGTTAGGGAAGCCAGGAATCTAAAGCAAGCTCTTAATCTATATTCTTCTGCCTTAGGTCAATTGGTTAATTGGAATAAAAGTGCAGTATTTTTTATCAATTACCCCATTCCAAGACAAAATAAAATTGTTAATACCCTTGGGTGTTCTATTGGATCTTTCCCTTCCACTTATTTGGGTCTATCTCTTGGCTTGAAGACCCCTAATTCCTTCTGGTAAGAGCTCATTAATAAATTCCATAAAAAGTTGGTGGGTTGGAAAGGTAATATTTTAAGTTAGGTTGGTAAGTTAACTCTCCTCAAAGCTTGCCTTCAAAGCATACCTACTTATTCTTTAAGCCTCTTTATAATTCCAATGAAATTTACTGATGCTATTAAAAAATCCAAAGGAATTTTGTATGGACTGGCACTAAGGAAAAAATAGAATGTCTTTAATTGCTTGGGACCAAGTTTGTAAATCTATCAGTGAAGGTGGATTGGGAATCAGGAGAATAAGAAGTATGAATAAAGCCCTTTTGGCCAAACAAGGTTGGAGAACTTATCATGATGACAAAGAATGGAGTACTATTTGAAAACACAAGTACCTCTCCAATGTGAATTCTTTGGCCGATTTCCTTTCTTCTCTTGATGTTCTTTATCCTTCTGCAATATGGGGAGTTGTTCAGGGGACAAAGTATACTCTTGGAAAAGGATGTTCCTAGAAAATTGGAAATGGGCAAAAGGTGAGATTTTGGGAAGACATCTGGTTATTAGATCATCCCCTGCTTGATGATTTTCAAGATAATGATCAAGTAGAGATATGTGAGTAGTGATATGGCACTTTTGTGATTTAGTATTGGTATAATAATTCCAGGGTGAAATTGACAAATATTGATCAAGGATTCAATAACGTACAATTGAGCTTGAATGCCTTCTCTCTTTATCCTACTTATGAGGATAAGATGATATGGAATGCTGGCCCAAGTGGCCAATTTAAAGTTTCTACTCTCTTTGTTTTTAGGGAGAAGGGCAATCAACCCTTTTGGTCTCAAGCTTGGATTAAGGGTCACATACCCAAAATAAACATCTTCTATTGGATTATGCTCCAAAATAAAATCCTAACCCAGGACAATCTGCAAAAAAAGAGGTATTAACGTAGTTAATAGATGTACCTTATGCAAAAATGGATTTGAAGATAGAGATCATCTATTCTTGAATTGTTCTTCTAGTCATCAAGTTTGGACTAAGATTCTTAATTATTGGAGTATGACTTGGGTTCATCAAAATAATATTGAACTTTGTTTCAAAAGTTGGAAGTGTCCTTCTAAGGATCCTGAGATTCAATTTCTTTGGAAAATAATTCTTCCTCATCTCTGGGGAGGCATTTGGAAAGAAAGAAATAATAGAATCTTTAGAAATAAGGATTTGCCAAGATGGGTGCTAAGACAAAATATCGTTAGAGAAATCAAGGAGAACTTTATATCTTAGAGGAAAACTGATCAAACTTTTCAAATTGATAATCCACTGCAATCACAAGGTTCTAATTTGAAATTTGGTAACCCAAGATTGACTATAAGATGGAATACTCCTCCTAATGGATGGATAAAAGGAAACTTTGATGGGGTTGCTAAGGGAAATCTGGGAAGAACTGGATGTGGAGGAGTTTTGAGAAATCATGCAAGAAATTTAAAAGATTCCATTACTATTCTTATAGGTTAGTCTAATAGCCATATTGCTGAAGCTACTGCTACTCTATATACCATGAAGTTAGTAGCTGATTTGGGACACCCTAAGCTATGGTTGGAAGGTGACTCATTGAATATTATAAATGTTAGTGTAGTTTTTTATTTTTCCTATTTTGCTAGGTTTTTCCTACACTTTTAATAATCTCGCTTAGGTTAATAAAGCATGTCTTATTAGGTGAATGGTTGTGAGGTGTCACCTTCCTACATGTGAGCATCCATTAGCTATCTTGGGAAGATACTTTGCTATCTTTAGTCTGATAGATGGTTGCTCCTCATTGGTTGGTGTTGCCACCTCCTCCCTCTTCCTAGCCTATATAAGCATGCTACCTGGCTTGTATTTGTATCTCTTGTTTTTGCATCCTCTTAATGATATTTTGCTTCCAGCATTTGCATTACTCTCTTGGAGACTAACTCTATGATGCTATTTTGATTTTGTATCATTTGCATTCATAGTTTAGATATTTATTCTTTGCACTAGTTTTTCGGGTTATTAATCTTATCAGATTCTAACATGGTATCAGAGCTTTTCTATGTGCAAGAGTCGATTTTAGTTTCTTTATTTGAGAGATTCGGGGGAGGCTAATAAACTTTTTTGTAATTTTTTGAAAAACAAAGTATGCTCTTCTCTTGCATCTTTGGATGATCCTGAGAATCAGAAAAGTTTTGACAAAAATAATTTTTCTCTGGGGTTTCAATCTCAAATCTGACAACCAACTTGCATATTTGGAGTTTTCAATCAGTATTGCAGGTTCCAGCATGCCATTGATGGACTTAGGAAGATGATCCAGCATTCGCATGTCATATTCTGGTTGCTGGGGTAATTTTTTGATTTTTGGAGCCATTTTTTACTGTTAAAGGCATCTGATTTACACTACAACAACATCTTCTGTACATCAGCAAGAAAAATGCTTTTTGAGTTTTGTTCGCAGCCCCAAAAAACCATTTGGGTATCTTTTAGATTTTGCATGCAAGCTGTATATTTTTCAGAATCGATCATGCAAAGCTACAACTATACCCCTCTCCATTGGCAGTCGCAGATTTGAACGCAGTTTTCAAATGTCTTATTCTTGCTCATACGGACTCTGATTTTGATGATTCTTGTTATGAACTTGGCTATTTTTTTGTGCTCTATCCATTAGTGGAGTTTTTTTTTTTAATTTTCATGCATGAATTCTTCAGAAATTACAGATTCTCAGCCGTGACTGTGCACAGTTCTCATTTTGGAAACTTCGGAGGATCATAACTTTCTCATAAGAACTCGTATCGAGGCGATTCTTTTTTTGAAAGTGCATGATTTTTTGAGTAGATTGCAGTGGTGCTATTTTTTTTCTTGATTATTGTGCCCAAGTTTCACTTTTAGCATATGCTCTTCATGACGCCGTAACTTGAGCATACGGACATATTTTTTCGATCTGAAAAATGCATCGTAAAGTTGGTTCCAAGATGAAGATGATGGTATAGGTGTTTTTAATTTTTGCTGTAGTCTAGTTGCCTATTTTGTCAGTCAAACCCAGATGTTCTATTTTTCCTTCCGGGAGCCATATCTCGCTCATTCAGACTCTTTTCTGGGCTCGCCAAATATCGTTGGAAAGCTGGTTCTGTGAGTTATTCAGTTGCAGAGGTCTTTTATCTAGATTTTGCACCAGGTTCTTTCTCCTTTGAGTTTTGCACTTTCGCACTCTGACAGATTACTTGGATTCTACAGGTCCTGGAATCTCTTCTTCTATTCTTTTGGCTCACTCTTCTTTCTGACTTATGAGCATTGTATGCTTCTATTCTATTGCATTCCTTTTTCTATAAACGCACTGAGATAAAGTGCCTACTTTTTCATATTTGGGATCTTGTACACTTTGTGTTTGTTTGTACTCGCACTCAGTTATAAAGTGTCATGGGGGGTCATGATGTTTTTCCATTTTGTGCTCATCCACCTTTTTCAAGTGAATTTTTCTTCCATGACATTAGCCCATGCAGTGTGTCAGTGACACCGCCCTTTGTCCTGTGCTTGTACTTCTATTGCACTGTTGGTGTTCCTGATTCTTCTTCTTGCAAATGTTTTTGGCATTGCATTTCAGTGTTCCTGTCACCCCTCTCCCTATTCATCATTATGGGGGGGTTCACCTGTTGGCTCTTTTGCTTCCTTTGTTCAGTTGAGTGATCTACGTATTCAGTTTTTGTTCCTATGTACTAGGCAGATGTAGTGGCTAGGCACCTATGCATTTTAGTGAGATGGTTCATCTACTATATAGACACTCATTCATTCCTACTTTTGGAGGTCACCTCTTCAATTGATCAACTCTTCAGACTTTGTCTTCTCTACCTAGTCATGCACTATTTCAGTGGGGGTTCCAGCAGTTTCTTCTGACAGTGTTTGCAGCTTCATGCTTCGGAGATGCTTCATGCTCTTTTTTGTTCCTCTCTTTGGGACATTTCCTAGATTGGAGGCTTAGTTTCCTTCATCTAGTTCTTTTTCTTGTATTGGGTACCTGATCAGGCCTTGTTGCCGGGACCCATTTTCCTACTTTCATAGCTTTGCTAGGTTAACATCCACCTAAGCTTCGCTTATGGGGGTGTGTTAGTGTAGTTTTTTATTTTTCCTATTTTGCTAGGTTTTTCCTACACTTTTAATAATCTCGCTTAGGTTAATAAAGCATGTCTTATTAGGTGAATGGTTGTGAGGTGTCACCTTCCTACATGTGAGCATCCATTAGCTATCTTGGGAAGATACTTTGCTATCTTTAGTCCGATAGATGGTTGCTCCTCATTGGTTGGTGTTGCCACCTCCTCCCTTTTCCTAGCCTATATAAGCATGCTACTTGGCTTGTATTCGTATCTCTTGTTTTTGCATCCTCTTAATGATATTTTGCTTCCAGCATTTGCATTACTCTCTTGGAGACTAACTCTATGATGCTATTTTGATTTTGTATCATTTGCATTCATATTTTAGATATTTATTCTTTGCACTAGTTTTTTGGGTTATTAATCTTATCATATTCTAACAATAAATACTCTCAATAACAAAAATTTAATTGCTTGGTTGATTGAGGCAACAGTCATGGAGATTAAATCTCTTATTGATAAATTTGAAAAAGTCGTAATATCCCACACATATCAAGAGGCCAATGGGGTTGTTGACTAGGTGGCCAACAATGAAGTCCAAATGGGATACAAGATGATGTGGACTGGTGAATTAAATAAGGACGTTGATCTAAAAGTGCTTATTAATTATGATTCCATTCATTCAAATGTAGGAAAGATTTTCCAAGATTAGAAATTTAATTATTTTTTATAGTGGAGCTATGGCTATCAGTGTTCCTTCCTCGAGGAAGTACACTTATGTGATTACAATGTGAGCTTTGCATGTATCATTTTCAAAGAGGGTTTTATTTGATGTGAAAATCTAGTTTTAGCTTTACTTGTTTGCTCTCTAATCTTGGTTTTCTTTGGTTTTTGTGATTCTCTGTAATACTCTACAAATGGGAGGTGAATTGAGGAAACAAGAACCCAATAAATGTGATGATTGGAGGCTCAGAAGGATGTATGGAAGATTTTATAGAAAGGAAAGTTGATCAACTACTTAGAATGACTGCATGGGTTTAAACTACATGTCACTATGACCTTTTTCAAAAATTGGACTAATGACAGGGTCTCTTTACATGGTGTCACCATGAAATTAATGGAGGATTTCATAGCTGAAATCACGGGTTTACCCACAGAAGGTATCAAATTCACTAAGCAGACCAACATTTCAAATGCAACATTCAAAAATTTTCCTAAGATGAATGCTAAGGAGAAAAATCTAGAAAAGAATGGAGATTTCTACAGCTTGGACCAGATAAAGAAAATTTGGCAGGATGTACTCTCCTGTACCCATGAGTATTTCATCCTCGATGGTAGAAATAAAAGATTCCATAAATTTTATTTTGTCTTCTTGAATCATTTCAGGCATAAGGATAGACTTTCTTTTCCCTTCTATTTGCATTTCTCTTTGCTTCAAAGTCTGCATGCCCATAGAAGGAAGGAGTCTCATCCTATATTGCATGAAGGACTGATTCTCCTCATTGAGGGTTATTGTAAAAACAAGTCTATTGTCTCTACTCCTTCTTTGGACAATTATAAGGGTCTTGTCACTGGTTCCTACTCCAAAAAGAGTAAGAATGATGAGAATGTTAAAGAGAAATAAAGGAGGCTAAGATACAATACTTTGCATGCTTAAAAAAAAATAGTGGAAGAGGACTCTAAGTTTGAGAATACTGATAGTAAAGAGAATGAAACCCTTGAGGAAGAGGAAGGTACAGATGTTGGGGATTTTAGTTCCAATTTGGATGGTTATTCTGAGAGTAAAGAAAAAAAGTGGAAAAGAGGAGTTGGAAGAAAATAGTGAAGATATTTCTGATTCGGGTAAATCTGGTGATGAGGGTAATAAGATTGAATCTAGTGTCGAGAAAGAAGAGACAAAAAAGGCTATTGAAGACCCCGTTGCGGAGGAACAGATGGTCAAGACTCCTTCACCTACCAAAGAGATTGGGGAATATGACAAGAATGAGGACCCTGCCACCACAAGGGGTGAGGAACAAATAGAAAGGGTGGTTTCACCTCCTCGTGATGTTGTAGAATAGGATATGTAAGTGATTCTCCATAGAGAGAAACTAAGCTGTCCTTTTTTCATTCTACCAAGCTCAAATCTGACTCCATGCTTCAAGTTGATTCATGGATATATAATAAAATTATGGGTCTCAAAAAGAAAATGGATATTATGCAACATATCTAGGAAACTAATCATGTCACAATTAGCCAAATGGAGGTGCAAGTGGGTGATATCCCAAACAAACTGAAAGATTATGAACAAAACTTACAAATGCTCATTAAGGAAAGTGGGACTAAAATAGAATAGGTGACCTCAAGTATTTGTGTACCTGCTGCTAGTCTTGGAAAATGGGCAAATGAGGAAATTATATCTTCAGGAGGCCCAAGCAAGTGGACCAGGTAGAGTGCGAGGAAGAAGGCTCTGGAGACTGCTATTGCTTTGGCTGCTAATTCCATTTAGGAAACTGCTGAGATTGGAAAGAAGGTCACCAATATGATTAAAGAGCTGCAATAGTAGCCTTTAATGGGTTATGTTTTCTAGTTTTGTCTCGATTTAGGTCTTAGTTGCTGGTTGTGGTAATTGGTTTATATTTTTGGTCCTGTTTACTAGTTTTTATCTAGTTGTAATACTAGGTTCCAGGTCCTTGTAAAACCTAGGCACTTTAATTGGACTTATTTAGTGATTTTAGGTCCCTATAAAACCTAATTTAGATACTATTTTTTTAGTAGGTTTCAGGTCCTTGTAAAACCTGGTCGACTTTATTGCTTTATCTATTTTGATGATGTTATAGGGTTTCAAGGTCCCTTCAAAACCTATTTTTATCGTAATCTAAAATAGTAGAGTTTGATCTAATATAACTTACAACCTTACTTGCAAATTACAAATCACTATTTAGTCCTCAACTCTACTTGGCTTCCAATCTTTGCAATTCTAATAGCTTGTTCAGCCTTCAAGCATTCATCTTCATTAAGCCTACTTGCTTAGTTCACCATTGTAGACTTCTTTACTTATGTCACTTGATGAAGCAAACCCTTCTTCTTTCACCTTGTTAGATCTTCACATCCAAAAACTTTCTAACATTTCTCTCTCTTTCTTCATGACTAGGCATCCCTAGATATATGGAATTAGAACTCTTTTTTCATTCATTATCCATCTCAACAATTAGGGTTTTCGATGGATTAGGTAAGATACAATGTATCTACCCCATATCTTGTCTTCTCTAGAAACTTCTCTTAGAATCCATTTGAATTCACCTCCAAAACCATTTACATAAGATTATGTGCCTCTAGCTCATCAATATTATCTTCCTCCTGATTCACAAGTTCCAAGAAAAAAAACTTGTTAGCTTTTATTTGGTGAATCTTTACTCTTTTTCATAATGTAGTAGCTTGACATTATCAATTTACTGATGCTCAACACATACTGTGTTACTTGGCATCTACTATAAAATCACTTGGCATCAATTAGATTTTACTAGTGCTTGGCACATACTAAAAATCACTCGGCATCTACTAACTTGCTTGACACCTATTAGTTTGCTCAACATCCACTAGAAAATGCTTTCATTTAGCTCCAACTATGATAAAGGGCCACACCACCCTACCAACTCATAACCAAGAATGCAAGATCTGAATCACAACTCTTTATTCATAAAATAACGGTTACATTCAATGTGTTAGGTTGTAAGGCCTTCCTAGTTACAACCAAATACAATAGTAATTATAGTAATAGTTCTATAAGATCCCTCAAGATCCAATCAAAACCCAAGCTAGTCCAGATCCACACTCTGGTAGAAACCTCCAAGATCTCAACTTGTGCTCTCATGCCACCAAGCAATATCCTTGTCTTCCAAACCACACCTACTAGCTCTTCTCCAACTTTATCCAATATCCAAGTGTAAGCTACCTCACATTCAGTGCTCTATCCACACACTCACAACTCCACCATAATCCTATTGTAAACTGCCTCACATTCGGCGCTCTGTCCATAGATTCAAGAAAACTCACCCTTTAACTTCCTCCTTGGCTCCAAACTTCTACTAAGAAGAGATCACACCTTGAAGCTTCCACACCTTGAAACTCCCAAATCTTGATTAGAAATGCTCATATGCCTTGCTTAAATAGGCACTTACCACCCAATGCATGATTTATCCACAACCTTCTAGAATTCTACCTACACAATATCCACAACCTTCTAGAATTTCCACTCAAATACAACTAAGCACCACCATGTGGCCCAATTAGAAAATTACATTTCTTTTGTGGATCACAAAAAATATTAAATGCATGATTTAAGGAACTTTCCACAAACTTCTAAGATGCCACCTACACACTTCGATAAATGGAACAACACCTTTTTTCTATTTTTTCTATTTTAGCTACCTATGCACCTTGAAAATATAAATTCCTTTGTCCTCTTTTTTTTCATTTTAATATTTTTTATTTAGTTCTCTTCCTATTTTCATCACTTTCTCTCTCCTCCACAATTGTTTATTTTTTTTATAAAAAAATTTCCATGCAAGATGCTCTTGCATCAAACTAACTTTTTTCTCAACTTGCACTAACTTTACTTGACACCTTCTATCGACTTGGTCAAGCTTAGCAAATGAACTTTGTTCAACCTTTTACATCTAAACTTTCTAAGTGTGGCCAAACATTTTGTAACCCCATGTAGATCATCAATACATTATGTTATCATTGTCTTAATTGATTCTTGTACTTCAATACATAATCATAACTCAACCTTTCCTCTAGGTATTTTGTTACATCTTGTTGATCAAATCCTCTTCATCAATCAACTAGGTGATAGTGCTTGAAACATATAAACAATTTTCTTACCAACATATAGCAAGTTTGACATTAGTGGTAAACAATGACTAAAAACACTTCTTACAACAATCTTCATGTTAGTTTCATCAGCATCCTTCTCGGTGCTTGTTAATGGTTCCCCTAATTCCTTCTTTAAGGGGTCTTAGAAAAGGAGACCTGATCTCTCCTATTCTCTTTATTATTTTGGCTAAATGTTTGGGGAGATTTGTGGATAATATGGTGTTGAAAGGGACTTTGTGGGCCTTAATCCCTCATCTTCTGCTTTAGTTTGCTCTCACCAACAATTTGTTGATGATTCTATTGTTATTGGGGAGGCTTTGGTGAGAAATGCTAGGAACATTAAGAAGGCTTTGGTTGACTATGGGATGGCCACCAGTCAAATCATTAACTAGAGCAAAAGTCTGATCTACTTTATTAATGTTAGTGAGGTAAGGCAAAATAAGATTTAAAAGATAATTAGTTGTGAAATTGGTTCTCTACCTGGATCTTATCTGGGTTTACCTTTGGGTTTAGTCCCTCATGATAGCTTTTTAAACTCGTTGATTGATAAATTCCACTCAAAACTTGATGGTTGGAAAGGTTCTCTCCTTAGTCATGCTAGAAAGGTTATTGTTTTGAAGTCTATCCTACAAAGTGTTTATCTTTATTCTTTGAGTGTTTTTAAAATTCTGAGAAAGTTTTCTCTTGCTATTGAGAAACTTTAGAAGACTTCCTTGTGGACTAGAATGAAGAATAAAAAAAGACTCCCTCTGATTGCATGGGAAAATGTTTGTATGCCTTGGGAGAAGAGTGGGCTTGGCTTGCAAAGGGTTACTACAATGAATGAATTTTTATTGGCAAAATTATTATGGAGATGGCATAAGGAGGGGGAATGGAAGAACATTTGGGTTGATAAGTATAATAGGGACCACTATGATTTTAATCATTTCCTTAATAATGACTTAGAAAAAGGGGGGTCTATGATTTGGAAAAATGATCAGAAATTTAAAACTATTTTAAGGAAAGGGGTTAAATGGAAGGTGGGTAATGGTAGAAGAGTTCTTTTTTGGGAAGACATTTGGATCTTGGACCACCAACTTTGTGATGATCCAAGGTGGAATAGGTATATGGAGCAATGTAAGAATTAGATTGGTACTTTTGTGGCTAATTATTGGAAGGATGATATGTGGGTGGATCTTAATAGTGTGGACCACAACCTAGTCAAGCTTGGTAAGTGCCTGAATGCATTTTTTTTAAACCATAAAGAGGATGATTTTCTTGAAAATTGACCCTAGTGGAATGTACTCTATTACCTCAGCCTATGTTAATTCTTTTGATGATCATGATGAACCCTGCTAGGCCAAGGCTTGGGTGAAAGGCATGACACCCAAAGTTAATATCTTCTTTTGGATTCTTCTGCAAAATAAAATTTTGACGCTTGATAATCTTAAGAAGAGAGGTTTCATCATTATAAATAGATGTGTTCTCTACAAGAATGATGGGGAATCGATTGATCATATCATGTTGCATGGCCCCTTTACCAAGAATTTTTGGGATAAAGTTTGTAGCTTATTGAATGTGGATTTGGTTTTCCCTACTACTATTCAATTGTTATTCACTAGTTGGATGACCCTTTCCAAGAATGCTTTAATTGTCAAACTATGGGACTTAATTCTTCCTTATCTATGCCAGGGCATTTGGAAGGAGCACAATGATAGGATTTTTAGAGGAGTGGAATCCAGTCCTAATCAAGTTTTCTATAAAATTAAGGTCCTTATGATTGAAAATATTAAAATAACTGGTTCTAGACAACAACCTTGTAATGAGTGTGAAGAATGGGTGTTTTATAGTTGGAACCTAAGGAGTTTGGGAATGTATATGCAAGAACCTAATCCAAGGGATAATGCAAGATGGGATTCTCCTCCAACAAATTGGTTCAAGATAAACTTTGATGGGGCCTCGAAAGGGAACCCAGACAAAGCAAGGTGTGGAGTTGTTATTAGAAACTCTAATGGTGACTATGTGGGATGCATGGCTATTTCAATTGGGGATCAAATCAATCATGTGGCAAAAGCTTGTGCTACTCTTCATGCTCTTCTCTATGCTAAGAGTATGAATTTGAGGAAGATATGGGTGGAAGGTGACTCCCTCAACATTATTAATTGTCTAAATAAAATTACTACACCATCATGGAAAATTAGCAATATTATCCTCAAGGTAATTCACATTATAAATTCTTTTGAAACATGCATTATAACTCATAATTTTAGAGAAGTCAATCATACTACTGATTGGGCTATGAATGTGGCCTACTTTAGTGATCATAAAATCATTTGGGATGGTTATGAGTCCTTACCTCCAAATGGCTGCCAATTTATTGATTATGATAAATGGAGATCTATGCAAAAAAAAATTTAACTATGATGGTGTTAGTAATTTGTAATTATGAGGAGAACTATTTTGGAGTGTGTTAGGTAATGGTTTCTAGAAAGCCAAGCTTTTATTCACATGGATTCTGAGCAATTTTGACCATTTTTCTCTTCAAATGTGGTGTTGCCTTTTGTTATAGAGTGAATTGGGGGTTTTAGAGATGAAAACTAGCAAAATCAGTGAAGGGAATATGGGAGGGAAAAGGAAAAGTGTGGAGCTAGCAAGTTTCTTGGAATGGATGAACAAGATAGAGGTCTAGGATATCTTAAGGCTTGAAATTTTCACAAGGTGCATGGAAAGGCTTAAAGGTAAAACTCCTATCATTATGCATCAATTTATTAAATGTTGGAAGGATGGTTCTATTATGGTTGGTAACCAATGAATGGATGTTATCAAAGAAGTGATTGCAAAGGCCACACAGCTAGACATGGATGAGATTAACTTTTATCGAGAAAGGAAGCTATCGAATAGGGCCATAGATGAATTTATGGAGATAGAGCAAGAGAAAAATTGCTTTGTAAAAATAGGTAATTCTTATATCAACCCAGCCTCTATTTCTCAACCATGACGATTTGTGCCTTTTTTTATAATGGAATACCTCACTTTAGATGGGAGATTTACTAAGTTGTATGGGTACCATTTCATGTTGGCCAATCACTTTAGGCATGATGTTAGGATCAACTTCCCATTTTACTTAATGCAGTCTCTTAGAATTTCCATTCAGGCTATTTAGAAAGACCCAAATGGTGAGCACTTTTTCCATGAGGGTCTTATGGTCCTTATAATGAATGTGTTAAAATCCAAGAAGATTGTGAAACCTAGGGGTAGTTTGAAAGGGGTGAACTATGACACAGAAGGGAGTCTCCTGAAAAAGGGTTATGCCCAAGATGAAGCTGAGGGGGGTATGGGGAGTTTGAAAAAGGGCTTTAGTTATAGTTCTAAAAAGAAGAAAAAGATGGTTGTTGACTGTGATTCTAACGAGGAAAGTGATTTTTTGGAGGAATTGGTGAGAGATCACTATAAAAAGAGGAGTGGAGGTAAAGGAAAAGATATCAAGGGTTTTCAAGATGACTGGACCTCTCTCCCTTCTGATGATGAGCATCTGGCTCATCGAATGGAAAGGAAATGAAAGTCTTCGAGGCAACAGGAGGAGAGGTTACAAACTATGAAGAATGGGGATTTAGAAAATGAGGATGATGGGGAATAGGGGCATCTTCTAGATTTGGATGATAATATTGATGGTGGGCTTGGGTCATCCAAAGGTCTTTTTGGTAACCCTGATACAATCATGAAGGAGATTGGCTTCCTGAAGCAACACATGCAGATGCTTAGCAAGGAAGTGGAGCAAGTTAGTAAAATTGCTAGAGGTGAGCATACATTTGGCCAACACATAGACAGGCTTTTAGAGGTTATTGGGAATGCAAAAGAAGTTAAAAACCCTATGCATAAGATACCACAGCTCGAGGCCAAACACAAAGTGTTGGATAAAGTGATTAGTGTTAATCAGGGGAAGGTGTCTAAAATGGAAGCTAAGCTAGGTAATCTGGAAAATTTGTTCAAAAAAATGGTTGATAATGTGGGTAACCTCTTGAAGCTACTTGAGCATGAAAAAGGGTAGGACTCCCCTCTAGTGGCAGAGAATCAAGGTCCCAGAAAACACACCTGAGCTCATTCTAAGAAGAATGAGGAAGTGAGTAAAATGGATGAGGTGAAGGCCATTGCTAAAAATATGCATATTCTAGTGGATCAGGCTATTGACCTAATAAAGACTTCTTAGCTAGTTGATCATTGTTTTTTGTTGTTCTTTTGCTATCTTTTCCAACTTTTTCTTGGGTGACCTCATGGCTATTCTTTTTGGAGATCTGTCTCATGTTGTCCTGTGTTGCTTTTCTATGCTATGTACTTCTCTCATTTCTTTCTAGACTTTTGGTTCTATGCAAAAGGTTTTAGGTCCTTTAAAACTTACTTTTACTTAATCAAAACAATGTTCTAACTCAAATGATCTTTTCAATCATATATCAACATTGAATGCACTCATGGAATTATTTATAAAGGAAGATAAGGTAAAGAGACACTTTAATGTGTTATTGTTGGTATTCTTTTCAACTATTAGTTATGATGAAACAATTATTTTAGGTAGTTGAAATTAAATTTTATTAAATATATTTGGAAGTAAAATTTTATATTTATTTTTAGGGATTATAATAATTAAATGTTTTTGATAGTATGGGTTTTTACAAAATCCTATTAATACATTTGGAAGAATGATACTTAGTTATAAATACGAGAGAAAATGTGTTGTTAATGATTTTTTTTAATTCTCATAAAGTGAGAAAGATTATTTAAGTTGTTGAATCTAAATATAATAAAATATATTCATATGTATAATTGTATATTAATGTTTTACTATGCATTAAGGTTATGATGATTGATTTTTTTTGCATTGTATTGATTAGTATGTAAAATGGTAATAGTTACATAAAAGCTAGAACAATGTTATGTTGGAGATTTTGAATGTAAGGGTTGTATTCAAATAAGTTATAGTTAGGAATTGATCTCTTTGAAATGACACAAAGCTTGTTGAGATGATCAACCAGTTGTTCAATGTCTTGTTTGAAGCAAATCAATCTCTTTGTTTTTCTTTCTTTGAATTTAGATTATATAAAAAGCTATCTAAAGGTAAAGTGTGTTTGATTTTATAAGTTTTGATAAAATATTGAATAGCAGTTTGAATGACATTTTAAGAATTTTCAAATCTATTGTCTATTTAACAAGATTAGAAATTATATTTCTATCATGTAATAAAAAGTAATTTAAATAAGATTGGGATTAAGGTGGTATTCATTACTTTTTCTTTTGGATCCATTTATTTAGGAGGACTTCTTTTATTTGGAGAATAAATTTGAAAGTTAAGTATAAATTTTGGTAATTGTAAGGATTTTGAGATGATCACTATAGTTGTCTAATGTTTTAATCTCGTGTTGGGATTAGTGATCTTTTGGGAAGACCTAATTCTTCATATTTGTGAGCATCGCCTAGATGTAATGAGTGTCAAGTGTTTCATTCATTATTTGAGAGATAGGTTCTTCCTAACCAATACTCATTAAAGGAGAGCCACTGAATTTGACTTGAAGAATATACAATTGATAGAAATATTACAATTTTACATGGATCAATATAACTATAAAAAGATTATAGTTTTCTCATTGAAAAGAAAAAATATTTCATCTTTCATAAAAATTTCTTAAGATTCATAGCCTAGTATGGCTATATCTATATATTTATGTAGATAATACTAGATATACATAGCTAACAAAAGCTAAACTACCATACCTGTACCAAAATAAATATTAAGAAATTTTATGGTCTAATCATATTATCATTTATATGATTTTTTAAATTTAATATTAATGATAATGTAAAAGAAATAAGAGAAAGGTAAGGATCAAACTTCGAGTTTCATAAATCTCCCAAACCAAACTATGTACTAATTGGTTCAACACAAGCTTCTACATTGTAAAAGCAACCATGTAAGGAAAAGAAAACAAGTAGTTCATTAAGACTCCATGTAAACTAGATTTATAGTAATAAAACATGACTTTGTTTGATTTCCAGTGGGGATTTTTATGTTGAAATTCATATTGATTCTAATGATAACTAGAATCTTTTATTAGTCTATATTTCATATATCTAACAATGGAGACAAGTTATATTAGAATTAGAGTTAATATAACACATGATACCCATGATTATTGTTTAAGTAGGAAAATCATGCATAACGCCAAATTTACCATGTTTGTAGATACAAGAACATATTAAATATGAGTAGAATGTTGAATGAATCCTCCTAGAATACATTTTCATTTGAAATTCTTAAAAATCCTTTTGAATCTAGATTTGGAAAATGAATCTCACTCAAATGGATGGCTTTATCTTACATAGGCTGAGGGTGGTTGAGAATACAACCACCAAATTGTTGGAAACCTAAAATGAGGCAATGACTTGTAACATGCAACCAAAACAACTCTCTTTTCCCACTTTCATTTGAATGATTTATGTAGTCAATCTTCATCTTTCATTTGTATCTATTAGTGACATGGTTTATGAGCAGGATAATTTATGGCACCTTGATGATTTCAATCCTTTCAAGGCCTTAAAATGTTTGTAGTAAAATAAGTTTTCATGATGTTAAGCATAGATTTAAACACATAAAAAAATACATACAACCATTGCAAAATTTTACTTTTTTCTCTATCAGCATACCCATTGCACCCACTTTAGATGCAAGTGCTAGTATATAATTTAAGCCATCTCATAGAGCTTTCACCATCTTTTCCCACGATATACATGGTGTAAGGAAACTTGACAACACAGAATATAACCATTTCCACATAACCCATAATAGATCTAAATATAAACATTCAATTAAAATCAACATGCAAGAGAATAGACAACATACCCACAAAATTGTGACACAAGACATACCCTAGGAAACCCTCATTGAGGGAAAAACCCAGCCTCCAAAAGCATCTATCACCATGTATTATTCAGCAAAAACACCATTGCAATACAACCATGGAAGCCTTCAAAGCGATAGCCACCACCAAGCAATCCATGTGAACAAGCATGAATCCACACATCCCATGCCATGCTTCCAACCTTCACAAATGCTCCCTTAGCTAACTTGTCAAGCCTTGTCCTACTCAACTCTTGTCTTTTTGTCTTTTTCTTGTCACAACAACTACCCTTGTGGCTGCTTATATAGTAGCAAGTCCCACAAAACCACCAAGTGGTATTACATAAACCATGTGCTAGAACCAGTGCTACCTAACCCACTGACCCCACATTTAATATTGGGCATTTAATTCTTTTCCCCAATATTAAATAATTACATAAAATATTATCACAATGTTACAATACAACTCATCAAGTATATCCTGTGGGAATCTTTACATGTTGCACATCCATCTTGGTGCTCCTAGTTACAACATTACATAATAAAATAAAATAATAAAATTTAAGCAATATTATGCAATGTGTGCAACACCCATTATCTCAAAAATCTCCCACTTGTTGTATACATTACATAGGGTCAATCTGTAGCCACATAAATGAACAAGGGAACAATCCCTCCTAGCACATCCACCATCATGGATCGAAGTACACCATGTGCTCCATCCTGATACCCACAACAAAATTAAAGCATCCAACATCTCAAACATGAATGATCTCACCTCCTATTATCCACTGTCACTGGACATACATAGAAGCTATCCAAAGAGAAATCCACCCAACATTTCACATTAGAAGATCTTAAAATCCTGTACCGACTGAAATGCCAAGCACAAAAAAGACATGATCCAAAGGTAATCACATATATCTGTAGTTGTCAAAATATATCCATAGCTGAAATAGCACCCACAGCAAGTTTCAAAACCCATCCAACTATCCCTACCTCGAAAGATATACAAAGTGAATCCTACATCATCAACATATCCAATCTATAACCTACAATCACAAGCCTCAAGAGAAATACCTGCCACATATATACCAAGAAGCTCCCACTGCAAAAGATAATGTCAAATTTATAACCAATCAACTCACAACATCTCAAAGAAGTGAATCCATGTAGTCTCAAGGACATCCACAATACATATACCAATAACCTACAAGATAAAAATCCCATAATAAGTCTCCAATACTCTCCCAAGATATCCACAACTAACAGAGGAAAGAGATAAAGTAATAACCATGTCATCTCTCACATGACATCCATGAGCACAAACCAGTGATCACAATCTCTAACCAATCTCAAATCCAATGTAAGTGAAATTGAACATCTAGGAAGATAACCAAAACCAAAAAAACCATACAAATCATAATATGTATCATGTCCTTCTACACACACCTCTAGATGTAAATTGTGCAAGTACGATCTCCTCCATAAAACCCCAACAAGAAGCCAAAATGACACCCAAACCATACCATATGACTAATCATGGATGTAAGCCTCTCACAAGAAGATCAAATTCATAAAACCATTCCCAAACCAAGGAATATGCCCAATATAAAACCATCTCCCAAACTTAACCAGCATAACAACATATGCAAATGGAGATAACCAATGCTTAACCATCTCTCAAATGAACCCTCCAGAACTAACTCATGTACCATAGCTCAAGATCCATAGCCATGAAAGACAAGCATAAATATAATGCACCTAAGAAAAATAATGGGCTATATCTCACAAGTAGCAAACTGTCAAGTAGACCAATAGTGGGGAATGAGAATGCCCATCAAGATATCCAAGTCTTTAACTAGGACTCATCTAAAAACAATCTCCTTTCAAGTCCATATCAGGTGACTACCCCTCAGACTTCCTGCTAAAACCATTAACTATCCTAAAAAATACTTTTCTAATCCAAGAGAAATCAGCATCACCACAGTCTCTAAGTATCCATGAGCACTTGTAACCAATCAATCCATGCCAACTCCAAATGCAACATAGCAATATCATGAAGTATCTAGCTTGTGATTAGTGTACTCAATACTAAGAAACTAAACCAAGATCAATGTCAAAGTTCCAACCATGGCCTCAGGAACATAAACATGACAATATGATCTAACCATCTCAAAAGAGAAAACATGCTCCATATGAACATACTATAACATGTCACAACTCTAAATGTGTATCAAGAGTATACCATGACATAAAAATGAAACCATCCTTACACCAAGGATAAACCACACCTTTACCAAGAACCACACAAGTCCTTAAGATGCAACCATCTCCACACACCATGAAGATAACCAAGTGCACCATGCAAATCTCAAAGATGCTTCTGCAACAATACGATCTAAGACAAATCTCCAACATCTGCAAACACTTAATAAATATATCAATGCCAAAAAACTCTCACTCAACTATGGTGTCAAGTCACCCATGGCATCATAAAATCCATCTCTTACATGAAGATTCTCCAGGTCTACACTCACACAACCAAAGTGTTAGCACCGAGTGAAACCAAGATCTCCAAATCAAACCAGGAACTAATCCTAGACTGTCACCCCATCACTATCACAACCTCTCACTAAACCATGTGTCCAAGCTATCCATGACATCATGATGAAAATACCATCCTCTAGCTATGAGAATCAACTAAGGCATCAAACCATCAAGGAACTCAAAGTGCACATCATGAGCTCCTCAAAAAAACCAAATAACCATGATCCTCAACCAAGAAAATATACCACCATAATTGAATCATAAATCCAAGCTAATGAACATCAAGGATATACCTGTATATCTAATCATGTTATACCAAAATCTATGGCACCATGATCGCGTCCATGAACTGAGCATCTGGCCCTCAATATGTCCAACCTATTAGCATAAAATAGTCAAACACAATCCTCCACCATGACTGTACCTAGTAACAACATCTCATCCCTTCTACATGAAGAAAAAATCAAAAAATCATGTGACTTAGGGCATAGACAACCCAAATCCAAGCCACCAATCTGAATATGTATCAATAATGAAAGACCAATGGGCAAAGACAACCCATATCCAAGCCATAAATGACACTTGTAAGTATAGACCACTTACAATACTACACAACTTGTAGATCCAACAAGTCATCATACATATTCAAATCAAACACTGATAACTATATCATTATGAGACCAATCTAATATATGAATTGAGTGTACAATGACATCAAACTTAAATCTTCAATGCCATAAACTCACAATGTTTCCATAATCAAAATATATCTATAAACTATTCAGATCAATATATTTCCAAATAAATTATGTCAAACTTGCACCAAATCTGAACCAATGTGTAGAGCTCTCTAAGAGCTTTCTGTTGACTACTCGAAGTCCAAAATCTGACTCTGTATGCCCAAGTTATTCCCTAATTTGCACTCAAAATAAATAACATCTAACTTTAGGGCTCTTAAAACTTGAAAAAATGTCAAAATCATAGAACC
Source organism: Cupressus sempervirens (assembly GCA_028749045.1). Lineage (NCBI taxonomy): Eukaryota > Viridiplantae > Streptophyta > Pinopsida > Cupressales > Cupressaceae > Cupressus > Cupressus sempervirens. The sequence goes on from CM053792.1 coordinate 259,838,097, forward strand.
AAACCTACACCAAGTTGTAGTGCTCTAAATTAGCTTTCTAATGCCTATAAGAACTCTGAAATTTGATATCTTGAGAGAAAGTTATGGTTGTTTTACTAAGACAGTCTTTTTACCATTTTCACTGCGATTTTTCATTTTTAATTTTTTTGTGATGAAAATTCCAAAAGGATTAAATTTGACGGCCATCACAGGCTAAAACTAAAAAACTCTTTCATTTCCCTTGAACATGGCCAACCTAGGGCATATTATATATCAAAATTTATGAAAATGTTGACTTGGATCCAATGGTGTGGTCTATTTTTACCCAAGAGGTCATTTCTACAAGCTACCCCCTAAAATCCTTATTTAAATGAAACATCTAGAAAACCCTTTTGTCCAACAATTTCACATGCCCAAAATCTACCAACATCCCATCATAATAGAAAACCTAAAACCCTCAGATCTAAAATAAACAACTCATATATCTTTCCCTTTCTTTTATCCTCTCATGCATTCCCATGGATTCTATCTAAGGTTACAACAATACAACCATAGCTCTCATACCACTTGTAAGGAAACTTGCCAACATGGAATATAACCATTTCCACATAACCCATAATAGATTTGAATACAAACACTCTATTAAAATCCACATGTAAGAGAATAGACAACATACTCACAAAACTGTGACACAAGATATACCCTGGGAAACTCTCATTGAGGGAAAAACCTAACCTCCAAAAGCATCTATCACCATGTATTATTCAGCAAAAACACCATTGCAATACAACCATGGAAGCCTTCAAAGCCATAGCCACCACCAAGCAATCCATGTAAACAAGCATGAATCCACACATCCCATGCCATGCTTCCAACCTTCACAAATGTTTCCTTGGCTAATCTGTCAAGCCTTGTCCTACTCGACTCTTGTCTTTTTGTCTCCTTGTCACAACAACTACCCTTGTGGCTGCTTATATAGTAACAAGTCCCACAAAACTACCAAGTGGTATTACATAAACCATGTGCTAAAACCATGTGCTACCTAACCCATTGACCCCACATTTAATATTGGGTATTTAATTATTTTCCCTAATATTAAATAATTACATAAAATATTATCACAATGTTACAATACAACTCATCAAGTATATCCCATGGAAATCTTTACATGTTGTATGTCCATCTAGGTGCTCCTAGTTAAAACATTACATAATAAAATAAAATAATAAAATTTAAGCAATATTATGCAATGTGTGCAACACCCATTATCTCAAAACATGGTGTATTCCAAAACACCACACAAATTCCATGCATAGTCTGCCATCTGGAAAGTTAGCCACAGTTTAACCAAGAGAGTGACTTGTCCACAATTAGAAAAGATAAGGGAAGGTACACTCTATCCTTCCTTTGCCTTTTCATTCAACCAATTTATTCAGTATTGTGAGGGCAACTTCTACACTACATCCTTTATTTTTCCTTGCAATACCCTCAATCCTTCTCTTTCACCCCTTATAAATCTAAGCACCCCAATTCTTTCAGTCACACCTTCACTTTTCTTGTAATGACTTTGTTTGGTTACCAATTATATTATTTTCTTAGGTCTACTCAGAGATTTCATTCTTATAATGGTAGATTTGAGAGAAGTTTGAAGAGTATATGAAATGGTGGATGAAAATGTAGATGGGGTCATCTTTTTTTTTTTTTAGGCAAAAGTGGCAAGCCACTATATTATATTGATAAATTTGGTTCAAAAAAGGTCAACTAGGAAAGAACCAGTAAGAAAACCTAGCATCATCCCTTATATTTACATCGATCATAATTATTGGATTTACAAATAAGAAAATATGCTTCCTCCATTGAGGCATTGACTCATAAACCAGTAGCAAGCATATTTCTTTTACAACATCATTTCAATATTTCAAAATAACAAAATTGACACAAAATTCAAAACATGATCTTTCACTGATCATTCTTCCATGTCATTGCTACCTTTGAAGTCCCTGCACACAGCATCTTTAGAATCATTACTGACCATTGAATATTAATCCTTTCTAATAGTAATTGAAGCATCACATCTCCAACATGTCTTGTGATAAAAGGTCAGGAAGAGCCTAGTCCATGCTCTGATATTCCAAACTGTCAAGTTCATATGGATTACAAGAAAATTGTATGTTGCAAGATCAGTTGTGAATGAAAGCTCAGGATTCACATGTCAAAGGAAGATCTGAGATTTGTACTCATGATAGACAGAGGTGAAGAGATTTTTAGCGAAATCCTCCAATTCGAAGAGTTCGTTGATTTATATCAATTCATCTTCAACCGCGAGAAAGATGAAGAAGGGAATGAGTTGGAGGATTTGATGGAGCCTTTTAATGTTTTTCATGATAGCAAAGATGGATACATCTCTTGTGAAGAATTGTAGGCAGTGTTGTTAATGTTAGGGTTAATTCCACAGGTGCAACCTCCATAATACTACAAACAAATGATATGCATATTTGATTTAGATTGCAATGGACTGTAGGATTTCTCCAAATTCAAAAATATGATATCTTTTGCAATCTCGTCATGAATTGTCATGCCTTCTTACATTACCAAATTATATTTTTTTAGGGTTTCACTGTCCCTAGACAAACCATTAAAAATTTTATCCACTGATATTTAAATGGCTATTCTAATCCCACTCACCCAACATAAACGAGGGGCTCCTCAAATTAAGTTTTTTTTAGGTGAAAGCTAATCTAACACAAAAAAAAAAAAAAAAAGATATGGTATAGATGTCCTATTATATGCATGTCATTAGTACCATACACATACATAATGAAAGAGTTTGACAGATGGAGAGGTAACAGAAGTTTGTTTCCTTTTCGTACAATTTTTAATCCCCATGAAAATTGAAATCAAAATTCTTATCTCACTCAATTTAGTTTGAAATTTTTATTTTTCCCAATTTAATTTAGAATTCTTATCCTACCCAATTTAATTTGGAATTGTCATTGTATGTTGGTTAAATCAAGCAAAAAATGGTAGACGCATTTGTATTTGTGAAAACAACATTGATAAGCTATGGCACTAGATGTATTCAGATCCTCATTTAGATCGGTAAAGTTCACAACAAACAACTATCATTAAAATCAAAGAAAAGAATTACCAGGTTACAATTTCTTTCCCTTTTTTCTAGAAGATTTGAATAAATATTTGATACAATAGGGGCCCATTTGGTTGCTAGAATATGATTCGAGAATTGGCATTCAGAAACCTTGATTTGGGATTCTGGAACTTGAAATCCAGATTACTGTTTTGAGGATTTGATTTGGGACTGTTTGGTTCACTAAGAATTCATTATGAGAATACACATTTTCACCATTTGGTTGCACATTTTTCGAATTGGATATGAGGCATGGCCACACCAAAACTCACAATGGTAGACGAATTAAACCAAAAGAAAATGAAAAAAATCAGAGGAAAATAATCTACAAATTGCCCTGTCAGTGAAGCAAATGGCCACTGCGACAACTAGGGTTCGAACTTGCGACCAGAACCTCAATGAAATGCACAAAGGCAGGGTCAGTGTAAGAAAGAAGCCGTAAAAAATTGATGAATCTACATTCAACATAAAAGTACCACCATTCTATAGGAGTTTGGTCAACCAAAGAAGAAATAATGGGCTAGGTAAGCAGTGCATATGCCTTTGCGCAGCTCCTCACAAGTAAAAACAATGACACTGTAATGAACAAAAAAAGAAGGGCCTCGTATTCAGAGCAAAATCTATTAAACACTAGCAAAATGGAGAGCGAAATGCAACCATACCTTTTCAAAGACATTGAGAAACTAGAGAAAATGGAGAGCAGAATGTTTGGCAAAGAAAAAATGGATCTGCAAATAACAACGTGAGAAACTAGAGAAAATGGAGCAAAACATTTGTAAAGATAAAATGGAGTGCAAATGAATATAATCTACTAGACAAAAAGTTTGAGTGCCAAAAAAAAAAGGTTTGGCAGACTTTTTAAAAAAGTTTCTTTTGTATTAATTTGCAATGCTCATTTTTCACAAAATTAGAATTAAAACGGGTACTTGAGCAATACCAACTATTTGGAAGGAAGACCGAATTGTCGAATTGGGGGATAAATGAGGATATGGAATTCTAATTTTCTCGTATTCCAATTCTCATTTCGTCGACCCAAACAATGGATTATGATTTTTTTAGAATTCACATTTCTAATTCCTATTAATATCCACGAACCAAATAGGCTCCAGAGGAATAACAAATGAAGAATATGGACTTTGTATGGCGGAGATTGTGATGCCTACAAAAACTAATAACTCTACCAACCAGTAATTTGGGTTACCTGTTGCTTGAAATCTCTGAAATCTCTAAGGAAGGGTGTAGAAATTGTATGAGCATAGCATAGGTAATTATTGATAGATGTCTATCTCATTTGGAGGGGCGTACTATTGGCATAGGCTGCTCTTTTCATTATGAAACATAGCTTTTCATTTTAGATAAATCGGCTATCAATCCTTATAAATTTTGACCTCAAGGTTGGAAATTTGTAACCCAATTTTTTATTGAACAAGGATATTACAAATCCATGCAAATAACAAGAGCTCTATAGAACTAGAGTCCCGCCTTATGTTAAAAGTAAGTGAAGATAATTTATTAACAAATGAATTTTTACTCAATACATTCCATAGCTAAAATGAGAAAGTGATACATTAGAAATTGTACCATGAAAAATGTTAAGTTATTGTTAAAATAATTATTAAAATTATATAATTATAAAAATCTAGATATTCTTATATTTCACATAACTATGCATTCATTTAGTTATAATTGCATAAATCTATAAAATATATAAATATAAATATAAAAAATATAGAGAAATAAATGTATCAATGTTTTTAAACTTTGATTATTAAAAAATAATTAATTAAAAATAAAATTTTAAAGAAATATTAAAATTTTATTCAATTATTTATTGTTTACATATTTCTTATTATTATTTTTTCAAATCAAATTGTCCAACATTTTAAAATTGTAACTTTCAAAAGATTATTAAAAATCATTAGAAATCTACAAAGCTTTTTTCAATTTTACTTATTTCTTTTTAGTCGTATAATACATTTTTTGAGTCTTTGAATGAAAATTAAAAAACCACTAGACAAAATATGAATAGCCAATGACAAAAGAGATATATTTTTAAAATATTCAAAATAAAAATAAAAATAGAACTAGACATTACAATTGTGGCTTAATATTGTCAAGTGCAAGAAAATAAATTAAGAATTTGAGGTGAGAACATAAGTCTCTACCTATATAGGGGGGACTAATAATTGCTTCTTGTTTATTTTTGTAGTTTTAGTGAAATTTGGATAATACTTGGGGCTTTGATAACTGTTCTTATTGTTTTTAGAGGCTTTCTCTATTGTTTCTTATAGAGTGTTGGCAAAAGAGGTTTACATGAAATGATTTGAAGGTCGAAAGGTAATGCATCATACTGTTTACACAATCAAGTGTACATTTTTTTGTTATTATAGCTTTTATTTGTAGAGTTCATTTATCAAATGAAAGAATCCTTGTAATGCATAATATATATGTGCTTAGTTTTTTCTCTTCAATTGAAGGTGGTGCCGCATTCTCTTCTCTCAAATTACATAAGAAAAAAAAGATGTTGTCCTTTTGAAGTTGAGTGAATAAAATATTCTTTGTATTTGTATATACAAAAAAAAAAAAAAATTTAAAAATTAGAAAGATTGTTAAATATTAAATAAATTTAAAAATTATAATCTATAACATTTGTATTTCAATTTTATAATTACTTTGTATTTAATATTTAATATTTTTTATTAAAGCATATACTAATGCATCTATATTATGTAAGGTTTCACCAAACCTATATGGTTTTCTTTGCCAAGATTTGAAAATATTTGATATCTAAATAATAAATAATAATAGAAAAGAAAAGTTTATAATTTGTTAATATTTCTTCATCTAAAATTTTAATCAATTATATTTTATTTTTTATAGAATTTTTTATTTAATTACTATTATATAATTAGTATTAATATTGAAAAGGTGAAATATGTCTTTATAAAGTTATTATTATAATTTAAGGTTGAGTTACAATTAGGGTTTAATTAAGGTTAGATATATTTTTATTAATAATTACTATTAGAGTTATGACTAAATTAACATTTTTTATGGTTAGACTACAACTATAGTTATATCAATCTTTAAAAATAACAAGTGAAAATTATAATTTGACATTTATTAATGATTTTCACTAAAATTAAATCTACCATATTTAAATTATTATAGATTTTTTTTAATTTATATAAATATCTATGTATTTTATAAAAATAACCTTAATAAAAGGAGATAAAAATATCAATGTTCATGTTGTAAAAGATGAAATAAGTCTTAGTAAACTTTCAATTATAATTTACAATTAAGTTACCATTGGAGATTAATTAAGGTCATATATATTTTAAACTATAATTACTATTAGAATCATGACTAAATTATCATTCAATTATAGTTAGACCTCAACTAGAGTTATATTAGCCCTAAATAACCCTAATTTTATCCTAGATTATCAACTTTGAGTTTAAATAATAGTATTGAATTCCTTATGAATAAATTTAAGCATAATTTGTTTTAATCTTTAGAGATCCTTAAAATGGTATAAAAATATTTGAGATCAAAATAATTATTGAATATCAATCCTAACTTCAAGCTTTATCATAGGATAAAAATATTACATCATGCACTAGAATATCAATATTTAGTTTCTAGATTAATCATATTGAGAGCAATACAAAGAATAAATTATTGATTTTATGTAATTATAGAGTCAGACACTAATAAGATAATTGGAAATCAATCTAAATTTACCCTTCTTTTAATGATAATTATAGATTTTCTTAAAAAAGAATCTTTAGTTTATAAATGTTATCATTTGATTCAATACAGGCAAGTAACTCATCTTTAATTTATTAATGTGGTAATTGAAAAAATATATGAATAAAAAAATGATTATGTGGGGTGCAAACCAACAATTAATTTGTATTGGGATTAGTTATATGATAGAGAAGATAAAGATTTTTTAGAATTGATTTATGTTTATTACAAGTGACTTAAATTGACTAATGGTGAAGTAATCTTATCGATCACAACATGATTCAATTAGAGATATTGATGATAATGAAAAACAACATCTAGTTTTCAATCTAAGAATATACCAAAAAAGTAAAGCTAAGATGACACAAGTAGAGGGCACTAATAACAAGGAAAAGAGTATCTAGCTAATTGGGAAAGAACTTATAGAGAAGACAAGAACATATCTTCTTTTCATATTTATTTTAAATATATTACCTTATCACTTAAATTTCCATATTTTAAATATAAAATTAAGAAGGGAACATACCTCTATTACCTAAAGAGGAAGGATGTGATATCCATCCATTAATTTGAGATCCATCATGAAATGATAATAAAAAGTGATATCATCAATTTTTAGAATGATATAAAATCAAAGAAAAAAAATGTAAATAAAGTCAAGATAATCCTTCATTTTGTATATATCATCAAGTTCATGGTCATTCCATTAATGAATTCCATGATTTGTAGTGTAAAATTCAACATTATATGGAGTACATGTAACTAAGGACTCTAGGTGGGGACATAAGATACATTTTAAATCACAATGATTTGTAAAATGTCACTTCTTTTTTCTCATTTGATGTTATCAATGTGATCATTGTAAATAAATTATCTTTCCAAAGACAAGTTAAAATCATCTTGGAAAATATAATATGTTTTTTTAACCATTAGAATAAAATAATTATGAAATTGTTGGCTATTTTTGGTACTATTTAGTGCATCATAGATATTTGATCTAAGATATCTTCATCATAGAGTAAAACTCTATTAAGGCCAACATGTCATGTTCTCATCCCAAGTGCACCAAGATGTTACATTTTCCCTCTTTTACAAGGGAGATAGTGCCCACCTCTTGATGTACCTGTCTATTTCCCCATCCAGGTTTTTCATGTCCCTCTCCCCCTTAGGATTCTCACATCTCTATCTATTTTCTCTCATCAAACACATCATAGATAATTTATTTGAGATTTTTTCCTTAAATCTATCACGGTGGGTTAACATGTCAACTTTTGGGAACTTAATGTTAGAAACAATAGTCCACCAAGATAACTGAGAGAGGAGAACATTTATATTCTTTAAAAAAACTTAACCATTCCAATAAAGTAAACAAAAAACATAATAAAATTCTCATAGAAAAATACACTAGATATGTTGACTAGGGAAACCCTGGATCAGAGGGAAAACCCTAGTGGTAGTGATGCCCACAAGATGATGTACTAATATAAATATTCCTTGTTCGAGGATGGACCTTGTTAGGAGTCTATTACAAGATTTAGTACATAGAGTCCCTATTAGGAGACTCTAAATCCCTATTAGGAGATTACAACCCTATTAGGAGTTGTGTCAAACCTGTCAGGAGTTGTAGTATAATGTATGCAAGATGAGCCCACTGCCCAAACATGCAATTTCAACTACAAGAAGAGCTCACTACTCAAACAAGTAATTTATTGTTATCTTTCTCCTTCCTTTGTTCTGTCAACCAAACCAATCACTGTTAGACTTTTTAGACCAAGTCATAAACCTCAAATCCAAATACTAAACCATGGATCACTCAATAAAACTTCGGCAATAAAGTTTTCTTCACTTTCGCACTGCTCTGCTCAACTTCACATTCTACACTCTATGTTGCTTATCATTAATTGTAAAAACCATATCATCCCATACCATGATAAAGGAAAATGTCCTTCCTTTATACCAAGTCCTCAAATAAACTCCCTAAGTTAGTTTTTAGTCCTTCTCAATTAATTATTATAGGTCCACATTAAGAACATGTTACACTTAGTGACAAAATTAATCTTTCACCTTGCAACTTGAATAACTTTTCATACATGCAATATTATGATGAGCAAGATTAGCCATGTCATCACTAAAACTCTCATAACTTCTTATACACTTATCCTTTCTTCTTTGATGTTAACTACATATAGCAGATACTCATAAGTATCTCCCATAACCTTGGATAGTTATAATAATAAACTAATTGTCTGTACCAACTTGATCTTTCTGTTTTTCTTTTGTCAGATACCATAGAAAACTACTATGGTGACATCAATGACAAACTTCGTCATGAATGTAACATATCATCATAGTAGCATATCTACAATACTTCCTCGTAGGAATATCATCAGCATTCATGCTTGCAACCAATCTTCTAACAATCTCCCAAATATTCCAACACTTAACCTTCATGTTAATCCCATTTGTGTATTTCATGGGAGGCCAATTCAGGGACCTTGGAGATGGAAAAACCTTTTTCTATTTCCCTAGGTTTCCTTTTCCCCCATGGAAAAAAAACAAAACCAGATAGGATCTTCCATGTGATAGAGTTAACATTGCATGTTTTTCTATCTTGCATATAGAGAGAGCTTTTGGAATTGCTACTAAAGGTCATCTTATCCCATCAAAGATAACTTGTCATTCAAACAAAAAAAAACCACATGGAAAATCCTTGAATGATTTTTCCATTTCTCTAGGAGCAAAAGGGAACCTAGGGAAATGGAAAAAGTTTTCACTATTTTGCAAAGTGTCAAAAAGGAACCTTGCAAAATGATGAAAAATGGTTAACATGAAGGTTACCAAAAAAAAACATGATGTGTTAACACACCATGACAAATTTTATACCATTGAAACTATTGTGATGGGATGAATGGGGGGAAAACTATCCAACACTTACTATGCATCTAACTTGAGCATTCTATTTCACAAAACGAGATGCTTGATATTAAATTAATATTATATCCCAAAGTGTATCATTACTAAGTCCTAAGACCATTTAGGATTTCTTAGGACTATTAATGTGTAATACAAAGGGTTGAAAAGGAACATGAAAAATAATGAAAAGGGGTTAACACAAGGATTTGTTGAAACAAACATGATGCATTAATCCATAGTGACAAATTTTGTGCCATTGGAAATAGCTTAGAATTGTTGTCTATGATGGGTTGAATGGGGGAAAATTAGCCAATAATCGTTATGTATCTAACTTGATAATTTCATCTCAAAAAATGGGATGCAATATTTTATGAGTATTACATCCAAAATTCTATCATACATTAGAATAAAAAACCTCCTACAAAACCTCCTACCAATTGTGTGAGTTAGCCCACCCATGAAATATAAGCGAAAAAGCTTTGTGAAATAGAAAAACTTCACTATTTCATAAAGGCAAGGAAGGAAGATTTTCAAAATAGAAAAAATGGATAGCACGACATGTTAACTAACAATTCTGTGTGTTAACCCACCTATGACGTATAAGGAAGGAAGCTTTCATTATGGCTTAATGGGAGAAAAGTTAGCTAATGATCATTATGTTTCTAACTTGATAATTTCATCTCACATCTATCTTCTTGTTCACCACCACATGATGATCTATCAAGACTATATTGATTAGAGGTAGTTACATAATCAAAAAAATAAATTGTGAGATGGGACAACATGCAAGGTTAACCCTATCACATGGAAGAGCCTAACTGGTTTCACCATTTCACTAGGAGCATAAAGGGAACCTAGCAAAACAGAGCAAATGGCTAACATGACATATTAATTGCCAATTGTGCTTGTTAATCCACCTATGACATATAAGGAAGGAAGCTTTGCAGAATAGAAAAAAAATTGTTATTTTACAAAGGAAAGGAAGCTTCACAAAATAGTGAAATTTCTTTATTTTACAAAGGGCATGAAAGTGGCACTGCAAAATAGTGAAAAAAACCAACCTGACATGTTAACCACCAATTGTGTGTGTTAACCCACCTATCACATATAAGGAATGAATCTTTGTGAAATAAAAACTTCTCTATTTTGGAAAGGCAAGGAAGGAAGCTTTGTGAAATAGAAAAAAAAATCTATTTCACAAAGGGCATCAAAGTGGCATTGCAAAATAGTGAAAATGGACAACACATCATGTTAATGACACATTGTGCATGTTAACCCACCTATGACATAGAAAAACCCATTGAAATATCTCAGATCAATTACTATGATAGGTTGAATGGGGTTGAAAATAGCCAATAGGTACTTGTTTCAAGAGTGGAGAAGGACATATAGCCTTTGAGTGTAAATTCTTTGGTAAATCTGAAGGTAGTAGCAGAAATGCTATAGTTTAAGGTGAATCTATGAGTCCTCTAGGTGGTCCTAAGGATGGAGAAAACTTTATGGTAAGAAGAAATTTGTGTAGTGAAAGAGATGATGAAGAACCTATCTTGAGGATAAGTCTTAATTCCTACACCTAGTTGATGTTTACTCGCTCTATCTTCTTGTTCACCACCACATGATGATCTACCAAGACTCTATTGATTAGAGGTAGTTACACAATCAACAAAAGAAATTGTGAGATAAGATAACATGCAATGTTAACCCTACCCCATCGAAGAGCCTGACCAGTTTCGCCATTTTGCTACCTAAGCAAAAATGAAACCTAGCGAAATAGAGAAAGGTTTATCCATTACACAGGGTACTATTTTGACCCTTGTGAAATGGAAAAAATGGGATAACACACATGTTTTCCCACCACCACATGGCACAAACCCATTTTTCACAACTGATGTCACTATTTTGTGAAGACAAGGAAAGAAGTTCTCCGAAATAGTAAAATTTTCTATTTCAAAAATGACATGAAAGTGGCATTCCAAAATAGAATTTTTTTCTATTTTGGAAAGGGCATGGAAGTGCCTTTTTGAAATATCAAAAATGGATAACATGCATGTTAACCTCAAATTTAGTGTGTTAACAACAAATTTAGCATCTTAACCTACTGCAAAGAATCCAACCCTAGTACCATAGTCTCTAAACCTTTAATCATTTCTCCTTTGTCCATTTTCACACTTTCCTACTATTTTCCTTACCAAAACACCAACAACATATCCTATATATAATGAAATCAGATCATAACCATACAACACCATATCATTAATAAGATCAATTGTGAAAAAAGCCTAAAGTTGTAAATATAGATAATTACAAATAAAGCGAGGGAAAGATAAAAATGGAGAAATGATAAATATAAAGAGATCAAGTTAACAACATGTGGAAAGGGAAATAGAGAGAGGTATAGAGATGGACATAGATACAAAGAGAGAAATAGAAAGAAAGGAAAAGTGGGAAATGAAATCTCTTTTTTTAATAAAATATCTATCTCCTCATCACCCCCTCTCTACATAGGGTTTAGGATACAATATTTATGGTCAATGGATTGGGTTAAATAAGGTTGACGGTATTTCTAGCATTGATACTTTCCTCTATTTCTCTCTTTCCCCTCTCTCTTCTCTATAATTTATCTAGGTATGTCCTTCTATTGACTTCCCTATCCATAAATATATTTCCATTCCTTATTGAAACCCTATATCACCTATATCTCCCTCCCTACTATTGAACACAAAAGGAGCTGAATGGTGTAATTCAGAGAGAAATTTTTTGGATTTAACAACAAATCAAGTTGTTACCACCAATGCCAAACAGGTAGTTAAGAAATGAGAGAGGTGAGATATATGGAGGAGGATAAAGGGAAGTGGAAAGGGAAAGAGTGGGAGAGGGGGAAAGAGATGGATAGACCCATGTAGTTTCCTTCTCCATCGACCACACCTTTTTGTCTCCCTCTATTTAGACCTCCCTTCCAAAAAAAACTACACCTATCTTCCTCTTCTATATCCCATAATTTCTTTATACCCCCCTCACCTTCTATTTATATATTTTAGGTCTTGAAAATAGATCAAGACATTAGAAATAGATCAAACTTTTCTTGTTTAATAATAAATAAACCAATTGGAACTCACCATGAGAGCATAAATAAGTAGACATAGAAATATAGAAATAGAGAGTGAGACATGGGAGAGAGGTGGTGAAGAAGGATGGAATGAAAAGGAGAGAGAGTGAGGGAGGTAAAAAGAGATAGGCCCCACCCAATGTCAAGTTGTCCCCTCCACCTTCATACCTCTCTCTTTTCCTCTCTCATACTCTTACCTTGATTCCACCAAAAATTAAAGCTAGACATCAAATCCTTTCTCTTTAAGAAGGAATCCATAAAATATTGAACTATCTAGTCATCTTTGTAAAATTTTCATTCTTCTTTACAAGTTTCTCTTTCTTGCTTATTTTTTCTTTTGAATTCCTATAAAAATTTAAATTCCACAAGAAAGTTCACTTATTCCACACTTACTTCCATTTCTTGGTCTTTTCATACCAACATTTCCTAGTTCTTTGAAGAAAATAATTTACATACACTCTTCCATTCTATTTTTACTATATAGATTCAAACCCAATTAATAGAAGTGAATATCATATTTTCATCTTTATATATAGATAAACCTAGAGATGGGATAAATCTTATGGGAGGGAGAAATAATACACTTTGTTAACATTTGTAAAGGGATCTTGGAGGAAAGGGGGAGTATGTGTTAGGATTATGGGGAGTATCTTGTAATACACTTTGTAAATATATCTCTTCCATCTCTAGGTTTACTCCTCCATTATTACTCTCTCCCTATATATCTCCCTCACACTAGTTACCACCTATTCCCCCCCCCTCCCCCCCCCCCCCCCCCTGCTCTCTCAATTCTCTATGCCAAATCAATGGTACAATTGTTTGAGAGATAAATTAAAGTGGTTTACGGGAGGAAGAGATGAGACAGTGATAGAGAAGAGGGGGACAGGGATAAAGAAGAGGGAGAGAAAGAAAATAGGAAGAGAGTGGTAGAGGGGGATAGACCCACATATAACTCCCTATCTATCTACCCCCTCTTTACTTATCTTCCTCTCTCTAGACCTCCCTACCCAAAACCCTTACCCTAGCATCCTCTTCTTTTTCACATCACCTCGTTATATCTCCCTCACCCTTTCTTGATGGGTTTTAGGGTTCAATGTTAAATTCACAAGATTAAAGGCATATAAATAATCCTCTAATTTGATATTGCATATAAATAATTCTCAATGGTTACAAAAATCCACCAAGCCTTTGTATTTGAAATTGATAGGATGGTTATTACCTTTATTATGAAAATTTTATTTGAAACTTATATTAGTAACCCTTAATAATTTTATGTTGTAACTTTGATCTACTTAGATCCTTGTTGTTTTGTTAAGAAGGAGATTTTTGAAAACAAATTGTTACAAGTATGACAAATTTGTTTCAACCATTGTTTTGTCACCAATGTCAAACCTACTTTTTGGTGGCAAGATAATTGCTTATATGATTCAAGTATTATCACCTACTTGATTATGAAGAGGATTTGATCAAAAGATGTAATAATATCACCTAGAGGAAAGGTTGAGTTATGATATAAAAAAGGAGTACAACAACCAAGATAGTGATATCACAGTGCATTGATAATCTACTTAAGGTTTCAAAGGTTAGTTACACTAAGCAAGTTCATAAGAACAAGTTAAACAAAATTTGTCTCCCAAGCTTGACCAAATGGATAGTAGGTGCTAAAAAAAGTTAGTGCAAGCCGAGAAGAAAATCAATTGGAGTTGAGTAAAAGTCCATTTTAGTGTATAGTTGAGCAAAATAGTGGATGCTAAGTAAAGTTTAGTTGATGTTGAGCACTAGTAAATTTTAGTTCGTGTCATGTGATTTTAAAGAGGATGTCAAGCAATATAGTATATGCCAAGCATCAGAAGCAAGTTAATGATGAGTGCCTACATTATTAGAAAGATCATGAATTTGATGGATCTAAGTTGACTAGTTTATTTTCTTGGATTGTGTGAATTTGGTCTACACTAGTGACTCAATGAATACTATGAAACTTGGCATATAAACTGAATCACTTGATTCACACTGCATAGCTTGGTCAACACTATTACTATGAGCTTGATATAAACTAAATCACTTGATTGATACTGCATAGCTCAGTCAACACTAAATTCACATCACTAAAGCTACAAACTTGGTAAGCACTGCACAACTTGGTTTGCACTGAGATATTTGATAAACACTATAAAGCCCAGTTTACACTTATGATCACAAACTTGGTAGAATCTACTCAGCGTAAACTGAATTATGTTCTTGGTATTTGGTAGCAACTATAGAACTCAGTAGAGCCTGAATTACTTGGTTAATACTACTAAGTATCCAATAAGCATGGTAACCGCTATATGTTTGATTAAGTGTGTGTGTCCCTAATAAAAAAAACTTGATTGAAATGTCAAAAATCTTTCCCTTTGGCATTAGTGACAAAAAAACTTATCAATCAAGACTGAATTCTCAAAAAGTTCCAAACAATCTTAGTCTCCATCTTGTGTCTTCAATTTGGTGACATATTTTGTTTTTGAGATTTTTCAAAATTGTTTTTGTAAGAGATTTTTATCTAAATATCTATGCATTTATAATATTATGATGCTCCCCCATACATACATATTCAATATAATTTACTCATTATATACATCTTCTCATCTTCTCTCCTTTTTATATCACATCTTATATTACATCATCTCCCCCTTTACAATATGCTTTACATGTTATATATATACATCTTTTTCCCCTTTTTGACATAAATTCCAAAGCTGTATGCTACATTTTTATTCCAAAATGTGACAAGAAATCAGAATGTACCTTTAGAATTAGTGACAATGTCTTGTCCCAATTTTCTTGCAACACTTTGCTTACATGCAATGTAATTTGAACTTCTATCAATAATTCTATCATGTGATCAGCAATAGAGAATTTGTTATCATGGATGAGATTTTTAGCATTGTAATATATTTCTACAATGCATCCATGTTTGGAAGAAACATGCCTTGTATATCTACAAGTGTAGCCCTTATCTTGGCTTCTTCCTTTATCAATTCTACTTGCATATTAGTCAAAAATTTGATCTTTGTATAATGAGCAAAACTATAGCTTAGATCAAGTGACAACTAATGTACCTTGATTCATGTACCATATAACTAATCATGGATGTAAGCCTCTCACAAGAAGATCACTCATAAACCATTCCTAATCCAAGGAATATGCCCAATATAAAACCATCTCCCAAACTCAACTAGCATAACAACATATGTGAATGGAGATAACCAATGCTAAACCATCTCAAATGAACCCTCTAGAACTAACTCATGTACTATAGCTCAAGATCCATAACCATGAAATACAAGCATAAATATAATGCACCTAAGAGAAAAAATGGGCTATATCTCTCAAGTAGAAAATTGTTGAGTACACCAAGAGTGGGGAATGAGAATACTCGTGAAGATATCCAATTCTCCAACCAAGACTTGACTAAGAACAATATCCTCTCAATTCCATATCAGGCAAATGCCCCTCAGATTTCCTACTAAAACCATCAACCATCCCAAAAAATGCTTCTCTAATCCAAGAGAAATCAAATTTACCACCATCTCTGAGTATCCATGAGCACCTGTAACCAATCAATCCATGTCAACTCCAAATGCAACATAGCAATATCATGAAGTATCAAGCTTATGATCAATGTACTCAATACCAAGAAACTAAACCAAGATCAATGTCAAAGTTCCAATCATGGCCTCAGGAACATAAACATGACAACATGATCTAACCATATCAACTAAAGATACAACATGCTCCATATGAATATACTATAACATGTCAATACTCTAAATTTCTATCAAGAGTATATGATGACATAAAAATGAAACCATCCTAACACCAAAAATAACATGTAAAATGAAAGCATAAACCACACCCTTACCAAGAATGCCATTAGTCCTTAAGATGCAACCATCTTCACACACCATGAAAAAAAATTTGTCTCCACATACCATGAAGAAGCATCTTCACACAACATGAAGATAACCAAGAACCCCATGAGTCCTCAAGATCTAACCATCTTCACACACCATGAAGATAACAAGTGCACCATGCAAATTTCAAAGATGCTTCTATAGCAACATGATCTAAGACAAACTTCCAACATTTGCAAACACTTAATAAATATATCAATGCCAAGAACTCCCACTCAACTATGGTAACAAGTCACCTATGGCATCATAAAATTTATCTCCTACATAAAGATCATCCAAGTCTACACTCACACAACCAAAGTGTTAGCACCAAGATCTCCAAACCAAGAAGATACAAACTAAACCAAGAACTAATCTTAAACTTTCACCCCATCATTATCACAAGCTCCCACTAAACCGTGTATCTAAGCTATCCATGGCATCATGATGAAAAACCATCCTCTAACTATGAGAATCAACCAAGGCATCAAACCATAAAAGAACTCAAAGTGCACATCATGAGCTCTTCAAAAGAAACCAAATAACCATGATCCTCAACCAAAAAGATATACCACCATAACCAAATTAGGAATCCAAGCCAATGAACTTCAAGGATGTACCTGTATATCTAATCATGCCATGCCAAATTCCATGACACTATGATCACATCATGAACCGAGCAAATAACTCTCTGTGTCCAATCTATAAGCATAAAATATTCAACCACAATCCTCAACTATGACTATACTTAGTAACAACATCTCATCCCTTCTACATGAAAAAATTACCAAATCATGTGACTTAGGGCATAGACAACCCAAATCAAAGCCACCAATCTAAATATGCATCAATAATGAAAGAGCAATGGGAAAAGACAACCCATATCCAAGCTATAAATTCAACTTGTAAGTATAGACCACTTACAAGACAACATAACTTGTAGAACCAAAAATTCATCATACATATCCAAATCAAATATTGATAACCATATCATCATGAGACGAATCTAAAATATGAACTGAGTATACAATGACATCAAATCTTAAATCTCCAAACATACAATGTCATAAACTCACAGTGTTACCATAGTCAATATATATCATAAACTGTTCAAATCAATATATTACCAAATCAAGAATGTCAAACTTACACCAAATCTGAACCAATATGTAGAGCTCTCCAAGAGCTTTCTGTTGACTACTTGAAGTCCAAAATCTAACTCCGTATGCCCAAGTTATGCCCTAATTTGTGCTCAAAATAACCAACATCTAACTTTTGAGCTCTTAAAACTTGACAAAATATCAAAATCATAGAACCAAACAGACACCAAGTTGTAGTGCTTTGAATTATCTTTCCAACACCTATAAGAATTCTAAAATTTGATATCCTAAGAGAAAGTTATGGTCATTTTACTAGGATAGTCCTTTTACCATTTTCATTGCAATTTTTTATTTATAACAAAAATTCTAATGGGATTAAATTTGATGGCCATTACAGTCTAAAACTTTAAAACTCTTTCATTTCCTTTGAACGTGGCCAAACTAGGGCATATTATATATCAAAATTTATGGAAACATCAACCCAGATCTAATGGTGTGGTTTTTTTTAACCTAGGAGGTCATTTCTACAAGCTCCCCCTACAACCCTCATTGACCAAAAAATTTCACATGCCCAAAATCTACTAATATCCCATCATAACAACAAATCTAAAAGCCTTAGATTTGCAATTACCAACTCATATATCTTGCCCTTTCTTTTATCCTCTCATGCATGCCCATGGATTCAATCTAGGGTTACAATAACAAAACCATAGTTCTAATACCACTTGTAATGAAGGAAAGGATGTAACCATTTCCACATAACCCATAATAGATCTAAAATAAATATGCAATTGAAATCCACATGCAAGAGAATAGATAACATACCCACAAAAAATTGTGACAAGATATACCTTGGGAAACCCTCATTAAGAGAAAAAACCAACGTCCAAAAGCATCCATCACCATGTATTTTTCAGCAAAACACCATTGCAATACAATCATGGAAGCCTTCAAAGCCATAGCCACAATTGAGAAATTCATGTGAACAAGCATGAATCCACACATCCCATGCCATGCTTCAAACTTCATAAATGCTCCCTTGGCTAACCTGTCAAGCCTTGTCCTGCTTGACTCTTTCTTTTTTGCCTTCTTTTTCTTCTTATCTCTACAACTACCATTGTGGCTTCTTATATAGTAGCAAGTCACAGAAAACCACCCAGTGGTATTACATAAACCATGTGCTACCTAACCCATTGACCCCACATTTAATATTGTAAATTTAATTCTTTTCACCAATATTAAATAATTACATGAAATATTATCAAAATGTTACAATACAACTCATCAAGTATATCCCATGGGAATCTTTACATGTTGCATGTCCATCTAGGTACTCCTAGACACAACATTACATAATATAATATAATTTAATCAATATTATGCAATGTGTGCAACACTTATAATCTCAACATGGAAATTATTATGCTCTAAAACCTTGCCATTCACTGGGTCCCACGAACAGATGTCACTTTGTTTCCATGTCATTGTAGTTAAAATAAGCTCATCTTTTCAAGGCGACATAGTGATGAACCTTGATCTTAAGGAAGATCAAGGGCTATCATGATTTCATTAGTACTCACACATAAAACACAACCCTTATAAGGTTAAAGGATTATAATGAAAGGTTGGGTTATGATTTTGAAATAGGACTTAGGGTAAAGTCAGGTAACACAAACAAATTTGAAAGGAACGCAAAAAAATTTATAAAAAGAAATTTTTAAAAGGCTTTCTGGAAATTCCTACATCTTTTTTATGTAAACCACGTAAACCAGGCCAATACATAGATCAGAAGGATTCAGGATACTCTTAGAATTTGCAGCATAAAAGAACTTCAAAATATATCAGATGGATGTAAAGTCTACATTCTTGAATGGATTTTTGGAAGAGGGAGTGTATATAGAGAAACCCAAGGGGTTTGAAAATTAACAAGATAGAAACCAAGTACATAGACTTAGAAAATCCCCATATGGACTAAAACAAGCACCAAGAGCATAGTATGAGAGATTGCACTCATACTTGATAAATATTGGGTTCATAGGAAGCAGTAACAACTATAATTTGTACATGAAACAATAGATATAAATAGGATTGCTAATTGCATAGATATTTGTAGATTATATAATCTTTGGAGTAGATAATAAGTGAAGTGTGAATTTTGTTGAAGCCATGAAGAAGGAATTTGAAATGTCAATGATTAGAGAAACCAAGTTCTTCATTAGAATTCAAGTGTCCCAATTTTAAAAAAATGGATCTTCATAGGGAAGACAAAAAATGTTAAGGAAATATTGAAAACATTTTGTATAGAGGAAGCAAAACTGGTAGGCATTCCAATGGTGACTGGTTGTAATTTCTCAAAGGAGAATGAAATCCCTAAAGTGAATGAGTTTTTTTTATCAATCCATTATTGGTAAGTTATAGTATGTCATGCACAACAAATCAAACATAGCACAAGTGGTTGGGTTAGTGGCTATTTTTTTTGCCAATCCAAAGGAATCACACTAGGTAGTTGTGAAGAGGATCTTTAGGTATTTAAAAGGTACTAAAGGATATGGCCTATGGAATCCTTGCAAATGTGACTTTAAACTTAGAATCTTCACTAATATTTATTGGTAAGGGAACATAGATGACATAAAGAGAACAACTAGTGGTGCATTATTTCTTGGAGGAAGATTGGTTGCATAGACCAGAAAAATGTAGAACTGTGTATTGCAGTCAATAGCTAATGTAGAATATTTTGATATAGAAATGAATTGAAATCTAATTGTTTGGATCAAACAACTACTTAAAGGGATTTAAGTGAAAGTGGAGGAACCAACAATTATCAATTGTGATAAGACAAGTGCAATCAATATATCTAACAACCTAGTTATTCATTGAAAGACAAAGCATATATCCATCAAATATTATTTTCTAAGAGAACTAGTGCAAGAAAAAGAGGTCAAGTTGGAATATGTACCAATCATATGGAAATTTTTTTATATCTTTACAAATCCTCTTCAAAATGATATTTTTGAGTATCATAGAGAAAGGTTAGGGGTCTTACCCCTATCCAACCTATTTTAAGCATAAACAATAAGACATCAATCCATGATCAAGAAGTAGAGAAGACTAAAGGTGGATTGATGAGATAAAGAGACTACTCCATAGGGGGAGTAGTCAAGAGGTGGTCATGTTTGGCATTATTATGAAACGGGGAGAAGTTGAGAGGGGTAGAAGTAGAAGAACAAGGAGAAGAAGAACAAAGGATGAGTACAGGAATAAATGAAGTTGAATAGAAATGTACAAAGGACACAATACAAAAATGATAAGAAGTGTAGCATTAAAATGGTCAAAGTGTGATGATACACTAGAAGTATAGTAGAATGATCAAAGCATGATGATGCACTATCTCATGGGGAGATGTTGAAAGAAGGAAAGCAAGACACCAAAACAAAGAGTGCACAAATGACCAAGTGTTTCTATCAATGCCAAAAGGGGAGATTGTTGGCCTAATGTGTCTAGAAGATTGAGTGGTAGATAGGCTGATAGATCTAGTCATTAATGTTAATGTATACAAAGGAACCATGACCAGTAGAGAGGAGTGACTGACTAAGCACATTGATGTATGACTCTAGTTGGAAAGGGTGATCAAAGAAGGGAAGAAGTGTTAGCCCAACATAGGTAGTGAAAGAGGTAATATACTTAAAAAAATTATGCTAAATAAATTTTGGGTAAGCTAAAGGATGTAAAGTGGAAGGGAAAGCATGACAAATGAGTAATTCATATTTTTTAGGTCAAAAAGGAAAGCATGGAGCAAGATACTTGTGACTACCTAGTCATGTAGAGGGCTAAGAGTGCACTCAATATCTCATTTAATGGTTGTGGGGGAATGGATAAATGAATAGTAAAAAAAATTCAAATTTGAATTCCTTCCAATTAAAGAAATCCATCAAGGACACATGACACTCATGAATCTTGTACAAAAACATTACATTTGACAAGAGTTGTGCTCTACTACAATGGGAAATCAAGTTAGTAGTACAAGTGAGAATTAAAATTTTGAATTCACATATTAGGGCTTCAAAGTGAAGTTGGAAGAAAATATAAAAGTAGGTAGAGTTGGATGAGGAAAGGTTAGATTATCAGGTGATTAGCCAAAGAGCCGAAAGAGTCAAGCTAAGTGGAATCTTGATGATTAAAGAAAAGTGATAAGAGAAAAGTCACTTTCTTAGAGTTATCATGTTTAAAAGAAGCTAGCAAGATCAAACAAAAAAATGTTATCATGTGCAAAAGAAAGGAGAGACAAGAATACAAGTAGTCAAGGTCTAAAATTGTAGAGTCAAGGGAAGGAAGAGCACAATTCTAGATAAATCAATAGAACTAAAGAAGGATATATTCAAAGATAAGTATAGTAGATATCCATTAGATCATTCCATGTTGTTTACTCACCTTCACAATAGTAAATTCCATTAAGGGTGGACCATAATAAATTATTTTTATAAATCCCCTAACAAGGTCACACATTAACTTGTGTTCTAAAGTCCTTTAACCACACTACTCCTAACAAGGCAAGACTTTAACATGTCTCATCAAAATCCCTTAACCAAGTGGCACCTAACAGTATCTTTTTAATCTTCTGATAGGGATAATCTCTTGACTGAGTGCACTTCAAAAGAGTGCAAGCTTTGTGAGGACTAACTCACACACCATGGTTTTTACCTTAGTCAGGTTTCCATGAGAAAAATAGTGTTTTTTTGCTATTTTCATTTAGCATTGACCCATAGGTAAGTGTGAAGTTGATCTAGAGTAAAAAGTTAAAACTAGTGACTATGTTGATTCACCCCGTACCAACCCACCAAATCCCCCCCCCGCCCACCCCAACCCTTAGTATATTGACATGTGGTAGGATCAATAGATGTTATCTGTAGGCATCAATATTCTCTAGTTCTTCTTCAACTACTCAGCACAATGGCCTCTCTATAGATGATTGGATATTTGTGAGGAGTTGACTAGATTAGAAGGAGGTGGTTGCAAAGATTGAATATGATTGGATTTCACTTAAAGGAAAATATTTTAAAAGGTCTTCACCTTCATTTAATATGACCCTCCATTATTAGAATAAGGGTATTCAAGGAAAAAATTAATGTCTCTCTTTGGGGCTTATTATTTCATGTTTTAGGTGCTTAGAATTAAATAACACTTGGGGCAATTTGGCCTTTGTTTGTCTTACTTTTTGACTACCTTATGTTGAGATTCAAAGTAGTTGGTTCTTTGTTGTTATTTTCTTTCTAACTATGTCTTAGAAGTTAAGTTTGAGCTACTAGATTGAAAGACACTTTCTGTGGCAATATTTTATCTTAGTAGGGTTTGGTCTTAGCTCTTTTTATATAGGGTTTTAAGGTCTCTTCAAAAAAATAAAAACATAACCATCTAAAATAATAATATTATACCACTAGGTACAAAGCAATAAGGTCACTCAATAATTGACCTAAAAAAAGGGTCACTCAAGAAACATATAATGCTTAAGGAATTAAGGATCATCAATTAAGGAGACCTTTGCAGAAGAGAACTCAATACCAAGGAGGTTAACGTAAACCCTAAACAACAATCACTCATTAAATAACATAATAAGCCAAATTAGACAATCTAACCATGATTTCCAAACATTCACCCACTCTAACCACACAAGGGATATGATGAGAGCTATTTATGACCCATTTTATGTCATATTTTAATCCATTTCATGTTCTTTCATATTTACTTCCCTGTTTGATTTCCATCCCATCTCATCCCATTTTACTATTTTACATTACATATGGTTTAATATATATAAGTAGTATTTAATTTTTGGGGAAAATATGGAAAAAATCATTATTGATTGCTTTTCCTAATCTTTATTACTGCAGGACATTGATTTGTGGGTATACATCTTCCTGTCACTTATAGATCTTCATGTTGCCTACTATGTATCTTCCTATATTAATTGGTGGTGATTATAATGTTGTTGAAGGAGGAAACCCACAAGACTTAGTTTCTGATAAAAGACACACTTGTTAGATGGAGAAAAATGTTAGTCATTCTTATCTCCATTTCCACTCAAACTACTTTTAATATGTGGATCTTCCCCATAGTCAAGTTGGCAATAAAAATAATAAATATTTATAGTACAACCACATTATTTGGGATCCTATGATGAATTACAATCAGGAACGAGGCATTTTTTATGAATACCATAATTTCCTATTTATGCCACGGTTGTAAAAAAAACAAGTTGATTATATAACCAATGGATAGAAAAGCCTCAACTAATAGTAACCATTATTGCTGCTATGAGTGGTGTACAATTAAGATAGACAAATCTTACATCTACGATATCTAAAAATCATATGTGGATAGGAAACCCAACAATCTGATTCAAAATCATGGCTCAATGAATATGGATAAAGATGCCACTATTTTGTTGGAATGATAACAAACAAATGGCCTATTCTATACATGTAGTATATTTCTGGTATATATTTATTATGTAATTATTTGTATGGAGTACATATCAAATTAGTTCTAAAATTGTTAGAGTTGTGTCTATGTAAGTAGCATGCAACATGTATTATGGGGGAGATATATACATTTGAGGAGAATATTGCACACAATTTTGGACTGTATCATTCCATGATTAATAAAAACAACATTTTGTCATGATCACAACAACATAGAACTCATCTGGTCTTTATTCATCATGCAATTCAAAGAGTAAGGGCCCTCTCTTTGGAAAAAACATGATTTCTATTTTTATTTAGTATATTTTTTTAATGTATTATTTAATTAATGTATTATTTAAGAGTTTCACTTCTTAATTAGCCTATGTGGTGAATTAGATGTTCATGTTTTTGTCTATTTATTGATTTCTAGATTAGTGAATTTAGATTTCTAGCTTAGTTAAGTTAGAGTTGGATTTAGTATTTGTATAAATATTTGTGTTATTGTTATTTATTTCATAAATTTTTGTTTTTATTATTTTTAATAGATTAATGATTATTTATGTTTTTGATGTTCCTGTCACTAGGAAGTGGCAATTCTTGTTGCTGGGATTTATTTGGTTTTTCATGGGTTCAATTTCACCTATTGTAATTGCATTCATAATCCCTCATCTTGCAACCAACATCCCTTGATGACATATCACCCAAATACCTTTAACAAGATTATGCCCCCAAATTGACACGTATAGACCAAGTTGAACTTCATCATAATTTGTTAATTTTTTCTTATTATTTTCCCTAATATTGGCCTATAATTTTGGAATTTTTGTAGGGGAAAGGTGTCAAAGGCATGTTAGCTTGATGAGTTGAGTTAGGAACAATGCACTAGGATGAAATCTTTTGCAATTGATATCCTTGCTTAAGTAATTAATCTTAATTTGCATTGCGTAAACCATATAGATGCATTATTTTAGAGTTTGCAAGTAGGTCTTAGAAATTAGATTTAATTTTACATTATAATTATTTTTTGTGAGTTATTGGTAAAGAAAAGGAGATTTTGAAGAAAAATGTTTAAAATGATAAATTTTCAAGGTTATTCAAGTACATCAATTTTGGGTGAAAATTATTTCAAAAATAAAAAATTTGAAGGGAATGCAAGAGGCCAATACTAGAATGTATAGTTACCCTTGACCCTACTGGGGGCTATCACCACTAGACCCTTTCTTTCAAATTTAAAAACAAAAGAAGCAACTGATGGGGAAATTGTGTCAACCAAAGGTGATGTGTTTATACTCTCTCTACCTAATGAATGCAACTTAAAGAATCTTGATCTTCCATTGTCACAAGTATGTCCAAGTGTTATTTTTGAATTTTAACAAGAGAAAATAATTGATGAATTTTTAGAACAACTTGATTTTGAGAATGAAAATTTAACCATTTGTTGTTCTACTTGTTATAGGAAAGATGATCAATGCATACGCCTGAGAAACCAAGAGAACATGGTGAATTAAATACAATCTATTTTTAAGTCTCACCATAATAAGGGTGAAAGTGGACAAGCTTTTCTTGTAACTAATAAACAATTTCAAACTCAAATTAAGAAGATTAAGGTATGGATTACTCTATTGCATTGGAAAGACAATATTTCTTCAAAATATAATTATCCACCTAGTATGCACAATAAATGTAATCATGGATGCTCACAAAAACCCATATATCCCTCTTATATTCCACCCTATCTATCCTTACAATGTCCTCATTATTCCCACAATTATTAGCATCCCATTCATGTCATATTCTACCCATTCCTCCATATTGACTAAAGGAAACTATTATGCCTCATAACACACTTTATAATAAGATGGATAAAACTACATATAAACTTTTAAGTACCCCTTTACCATCTAATGATGTTCTTGAAATTAGTCATTTACAATTGGAATGTATAGATGTACATAAGGGATGTGATTTTGGCATCATTACATTTGGAGAACAATATAATTTATTGAAGTTTTTTCTTCTTTTCCACTTAGTGAATCCCAAATACCCACAAATGATCTCATACTTCAAATTGCACCAATTTTAATTATTAGACTCATAAGCATGTGTGTTAGTATTAATCATTCACTAAGTAATATTAAACCATATGCCTTCATCATTCCACAAATGTGTTGTTAGATTCTCCAAGTTCTATATTTTATTACTTTTGTACTTATGCATGTCAATTTTTAGAGGCTTGTGGTTAAACTATAAATTCCTCACATACTTGTTGATTTGGTACCAATAATTGATCAAGCACAATTCTAAGGGATTGTATGCATTAATCACCAAACAAAATATGTTGCAAATGGATGATTATTTGTTTCAAAAGAATCAAAGTATTAATATCTATTTGTCGATATTGATTCTTTGTACTACCATCTTATTTCTTGATTCCTTGGATTGTCCTAATAACTCCATGCTTTTGTAAATGTGAAATTAATCTAGGGGATATCCATTGAATTTTGAATCTTTGGTTGATTGGTGATGAGAGATATTTTTAATGGATTACCCTATTCCTTTTGTTATATTAATGTTCTCATATCCTTGCAGTATGAAGTTGAGTTGGGGGTAATTCCTTCACTTTTCTAATTGTTTGTTGATTCCTAATAAATGTTCATTGATGCTTCTAATATACCTCATTGTGTGATTCTTGGACCACATCAAGGTGGGTATTCCTATGTTTATTGACATTGGTATAATTCATTGTAATCATGTTCTTTTGTTTTCATCAAGTGTTTATTCATATTAATAACTCTACCTATTGTTTGTAAAAATGCATTACTCGCTTAATGGTAGCTTTATTAATTAGATAAAATTTCTTTACTATACTTGATATGCTTCATTTTGAGAATATGGTTACATGTCTCTTCATATGGTGGGATGATCTTAGTACCAATACCAGTTGATGATGTTTTTCTAAACAAGCATTGCATAACATACTATGTTGGCTTTATTAACATTGTGTGGGCTTGCTAGCTATCTCATACATATCAATTTCACTTGTGCTTCACTATTCGAGATCCCAGAAATATTTTGGCATAAGGTGTTCACCACCAAGAGATGATATTTCTTTTCTTTGACTATTTTGAGCTACACATCCTTAAATACTTTGAAGATATGTACAAGAATCTTGTGCATATTGCAGATCATCACATTTCCTCTAGAGATGTGTCTCCTCCTCTCTAAAGTTTTTCAGACACATTGGAGACTATCATTGGTATTTCACTCTACCTCCTTGTCCTTGATAATGAAGGTGTAATTATTTCATGCAATGGATATCTTTCATTCTTTACAAGGATTGGATATATAACACAACTTCACACTAGGTGATCCACTTTTGTCCTAATAAGAGAACTATTTCTTTTAAGGATCATCATCCTTATGAGTAATTATTCCATCCAAGTATGTTAGTATTTGTTCCAAATCTCTACAAGAAGCATCTAAATTTAGCAACATGAGATACATGGATCAAGGTTATTTTTAGCAATGTTTCAGTATCTCCAATTTTGTGGAGATTATTCTTGGTCATCATTCCAAGTTCATTATGAAATTGAGTTTCAATAGGACCTTTTGTGAGGTCATGTACAAAACTCAAGTTTTGGGTGGTACCATTTTTTATCATCCATGTAAGGATTTCTTGTTCTATGGTCATTCTATGCAATTATTTAAAAAAAATATTATTTAAAAAAAAGAAGACAAAAAAACAATAAAAGATCCAACAATAAAAACCTTTGGGTATTGTTGGCTAGTTAATATCTAAAAAATGGTTTCCAATGGATGTTAACTGCAAAATAAATTCGTAGTGCTGAAAATTGTTTTTACACTGCCATTAAGTAAAGAGTGATTGAAAATTGGCTTGCCAACAATCATTTTTCATTTTCAAAAAAAAATCAATAAGAATAAAGGGAAAAAATGAAAACAACAGAAAATTGAAAAAAAAAGGAAATTCCATAATTGATGTTCTTGGTTTTTTTGTTAATCATTCTTTTCAAGAACACTCATTGGTTTATGTGGTTCTTTCACTTTTGGCACCTGCTATTGCTCACTCTTGAAGCTCTTCTTCCATGTGGTCATAAAAACTTCGAACACTCATATTATGTGCTACATGTTCGGTTGAGGTGTTTTAGTCACATGTTCTATCCATTGTTTTTTTTATAATGCTTTAGTTTGATGATGGTGGCTTCTCACATTGCAAACTCTACTCCACTTTTTGGTTCTTTTAGTGATATGGCCTCTAGTGTTTTCCATCAAATGGTGTGCTCTTTTGTGGTGTTGTGGTTCTAGATACCCTTTGTGGTTCTAGATACCCTTCTTCATTCCTTTTTTCTAATTCATCCATTTTGGCGATGGTTGTTGCTTAGTTGCTTTGTTTGCTAGCCTTGGTCTCTTTGGACATGCATGTTGGTAAAATAATCCCAAAAAAATTATTATTTTATCTCTTGACTTTATTTATATTGCTTATTATATTGTGTTGATCTCTAAACCTATGTTGCCAATTAGTGTCCAAATACTTAGTCATTTACAAGTTATTTACTAGGCAAGATTACAAGGTCATTACTATGATTGAGTTATCTAGTAAAGATTAAGCAAGTTACACTTAGACTGAGAAGAACAATGATTGTCAAGCATTCAGTAAAGACCAAGCATATATGTGAGATAAAGATTATTGTATGAGCTGAGTAATTTAATGATGTCAAGCATATTGAAAAGTTATCAAGTTTTGAGTGAATGGATTTATAGAAGTTGAGCAATAACATACATGATCGAGCATCAAAAGTACTCAAGTACTAAGCAATATAGTTTTGTTATGTGAGTTTGTAATGGCACAAACTCATATGTGAATAATTTTGGTCAAAATTTCTATGAGAATTAATATCTGTAGAGCTAGATCAGATTCTATTTACACATCATTAATAGTAGGTGATGATCCCTAGATAAATAATTTAACCATTCAGAAAAAGGGACATAAATGGAAAAAGATGATGAAGTTTAAACTATTGATTAAGATCTTGAAGCTTCACATGAAGTCTATTTAAAGAGGATTCTAACCCTAGAATCAAAGAGAGAGGATGAAATGTGAAAAGGAACACACATGTGAAGGAGTCATTAGTCAGTTCTAGTAGAGAGAACAATTAAAGCAGTGAAGGACTAAATAGATTTATTAGATTAGGAGAATTAGACTAGAGTCAAAGGAAAGAGGAGACCCAAGATCAACTTATAGAGCATACTAAGGGTTAGGTACTAAATCATTTATTTTGTAATTAAGACCAATCTCTTAACAGAGTGGTCCTAATAGGCCTATGTAAATCTCCTAACAAAGTCCTTACTTTATTGTAAGTGTCAAGCTCTCTTTACAAGGAAAGACCTAATAGTCTTTTAGTCTTTAATAGGATAGACCTCTCACCCAGTAGATCATATTTTATGTTATAACCTTAACAGGCTAATTTTATTGTTGCAACAATGAAGATTTGTAGGTTTCATCCCCACCCCATCTTGAACTGCTTCTGAGTAATGAAATCATTGTTTTATGTGTTAACTATTATGAATGAGATGAACTTATTTTATGTTTTAGCATTACAATTTTAATGATAAATTGGGTATGATTTAATAAGAGTTTATTTTAATATCAAAAGTTTAAGATCCTGATTCACCCCCCAAACCCCCCTCTCTAAGTATATTGTTTCTCATATATATATTCCATCAATTGGTATTAGTTCTCTTGTTATAAAGTTTAACAACTTAAGAGTCTAAGATCATGGAGATGGAAGTATACAAGATGGGAAAGATCATTGAAAATTAGATAATTGAAATACAGATTAGGTTGTAACATTTACAAACAACAAGAGAAGAATTGAAAAAATCCCCTAAAAGAAGAAGAGACATGGCTACACAATTTAATGACACTCAATGGAAAGAAGTTGACACAAAAGGTTTTTTGGATAATGGAAAGACTGGTTACAAAGATGAAGCAATGATAGAAATACTAGAAAAGAACGGTGCCTTAGTGAAGGAAGCAAAAGATTTCAAAACAGAACAAGAAAGCCAATTTGTCACACTACTTGAAGTTATTGAACAAAAGGAAAAATAAATAGAAGATAAATTTATGGATGAAGAAGACAAAAGGAAATAGCTAATAGACTTGAATAAACATCATTTGAAGTTGAGAAGCTTACAAATACTTATCTTGATATGATAAATCAAATAGTGATTGCAAATCAAGAAGCAAACATAAAGGATATGGAGATCACAAACCTAAAGTTACAAAATGAGCAATTGAAGAATGAGTTAAAGCATGGAAAGGAACTCATGGAAAGGATGAACAAATCAAATGAATAATAAAACATTTTGAAGAAAATATGAAGTCACAAAGAGCCTTAGACACATCTAGACTTCGATACAAGAAATCTTCAACTACAAAAGAAGGAGAATCATCCAAAAGTGGAGAACAAAGGAATGAAAGATTAAAAGGTAAACCTACATGATATTACTATGGAAAGATTGGACATACAGAAGGCATTTCCAAAAGAAAAAATGGTAAGAAAACTCCTAAACCTAAGCCAAGTGGTAATTGTTCTAAATATAAGAAAGTGGGACATCAAGCTCATGAATGCAGAATAGAAAAAAATGATTCAACTAGAAACATATCTAGATTCCAAGGTCACTGCTATAATTGTCAAAAGTATGGACATAAGGCCTATGAGTGCAGCCTTGAGAGGAAATCATAATGGTTACCTAAATAAAAACTCATGAAGAAAAGAAAGGCAATTGCAATGAAATGGCTTACATCACATGGCATAATTGTCACTATTGTGGAGAATATGGACACATCCCAGAGAATTTCTTCATGACACATTTTAGAAGAAACTACAAGAAATTGTTAAATGGTTAGATAGTATGTTTTAGTTATCTTAGAAAGGGACACATCAATAAGAATTGCAAAACCAGGACACCTACACTAGCATGAAGAAATGTAAATAAAAAACTTGAAAAGAAGAAGACATGGATAGAGGTAGTAAGAGCTAGAAGCATTAGAGTAGAAAACACTATGATCATCCAATCTAATGGATTTGGTGATCACACTACATCTCACTAAAAGAATAGAGATGTGTAGGAACTGTATTATAGAAAGCAATATTTTACATCAATTCCTAGAATTCAAGTGTTGAAAAGATATATTTGCATAATTAAGAGATGCATGAAAGTATTAGAAATAAAAATTTAGTAAGTACCAAGCATTAGGGTATAGTCTATATTGACCAAGTCCTACAGGTTAGACCGATTGCTTAGGAAGGATCACACACTAACTGAGTGAGTTAGTTATGACCAAGTGCTGAATGTTGATTGAAAAAATTAAAAGTTTGAGACCAATTTTCATACACTATCTAAGTACGAGGACATTTATTGTAGACCTAATATTAAATTTGAGCAATTATTTTCCTACCTAGCAATCAAAGAGTTCAAGAGAAGATTGAAGGTGATCTCAGCAACCAAAGAAAGGAATCACAAGAAGGAATTATCAAATTTATAAAAAGAAGTAATTATTACTCTTATTGTCAAGTAAGATATTTTGTGAAAAGATTTTATTTAGAACTGTAGTTCACAATGCCATCTACAAGTGAAGTGGAAAAAGATGATAATGCACAAATCATAAGGAATAATCACAAGCCTCCTCCAAACTTTAGAAACACAGTTAATATTGAAAGCCCTATTGATAATGATAGAGTATTTTCATCTATTCCACCTAGAGTCTTGACTATGTAAGAGATCAAATCATTTTACCGATGCAAAATCGGAGAAATTGGAGATTTTAAAATCAGGACAGCTTATGACAAGTTGTTTGTAGATGGAATTCTAAAAGATGAATTCAAAATCATTGTAGACAAAGGGTTGACTTGTACCCTAGTTTTTTTCCAAAATTTTCAAGAACAAATGGATAAAAATTGTTCTAAGTTGAGTTCATGACATGAAAGTATGGTTGGAAGGTGGGCTAATCAAGATCAACAGAAAAATTATTTGAAG
Source organism: Cupressus sempervirens (assembly GCA_028749045.1). NCBI lineage: Eukaryota > Viridiplantae > Streptophyta > Pinopsida > Cupressales > Cupressaceae > Cupressus > Cupressus sempervirens. The sequence continues at coordinate 259,870,541 of CM053792.1, forward strand.
AGTAACTGGGTATCCAACATTGGATAGACCTAAGAGCATAAGGAGTGCCACACAAAAAGAAATTAAAAACCTAACTAAATCAAAATGGAATGGACATGGAATGTTAATAGACTACATTAAGGATCCACTAATCAAATTTTTTATTCATGTGATTGCAAACAAGTTTAATCAATCTAGCAGATTCAATAGCATATCATGCATTGCAGTTGATTTGGGATATAAAATTATGAATAAATATCATGAATATGATATTGTCAAGTTGTAATTACAAATACTTATAGAAAACCTAAAAGTAATTAGAAAAGCTAAGAATACATCTTATAAGTTTGGAACCCTATTAGTTTATATATCTTTCTATGTACAAAAATATTTTCCTACTATTTGAACGATTTCATGGGATAGAAACAAAAGTGTTGTAGATTAGCTGAATGAGCTAATATAGAGATTAGGAGATAATTTTGAAGCTTTCATGGACAACTATTTTGATGAATTCAAAAGTAAAATGAAGAACAGGTTCATGATTCAAAAATTAGTTGTGGATAAATATTATGATGAAATGTGTTTCATTATGGACACAAATTTTGTGTATGCTCAAGCAGTAATACCTAGGGTATCATGGTTGAGACCTATTCCCTATGAGGTAAATATGGATGACATATCAGTAGCTATCATTGTAATATTGGCAGCAGACATAGATATTAGTGTCAAGAAATTTTGTACATATGAAATAGTTATTGCTGAGTTGACTGCTAAACCAGGCACACCTAAGGCAGATAAGAAAAGAAAAATAAAAGTTCCCAAGGATAGTCAAACTGAATGAGGAGAAGGGTTAGAACATCCCTTAGAAGTTGAGGGAGGAAAAAGAAAAGAACTTGTAATTGTGGAGCAAAAGGCACCAAAACAAAGAAAGGTTGTGATTATTACACCTAAGGTAAAGGGAGACCTTTAGAAGAATATGGAAGAGATAGTAACACCATCAAGGCCAAAGGGCAAGGTGTTCATCACAAGAAGGAGGTTAGCACAACCTATTGTCGAGCTACTACCTAGGAGCCCATCAAAGAAAAGAAAGTAGGCATATGTACAAGAGAAGCCAAAGGAACTTAAAGTTGCACAAGAGGAAGAGGAAGATGAAGAAAATACAGAGTCTGATAAGACTAGAAAACTAAAAATGGTAAAGGTTCTCTCTCCAATGATTGTGGATTAGGTATGTGAAAAATTAATATAATCAAAAAAAATTTTGGCTCTTAAAGGCCTACAGTATGATTTTTTGAGCAATGAATAATATGTTGATAAAGTTTACACATACACCTATGGAAGTGGAAACTAAAATTCTTGTGGGATTTTATAACATAGTTGATTCAAAATGGAAATGGGCATTGACCACAGAGAAGAAAATAAGAGAAACAAAATTGGTGCACATCATGTCAGATTTTGGAAAGACACATATGTCTATAGCCCTTAAAGATTTTGTTAAGGATTTTATGTAAAGGGATAGGGAATACAAAGCTCCTAAAGTAGAGCAAGCAAGTATTGAATTCTAGAAAGAAGCATTTTGAGTAAAACCTCAAACTATAGAAGTGAGGGAAAGACAAGATGCTATAAATTCTGAAGAAGAAAGGCAGGAAATGGCTAATTAGTAGAAAAAATGGAGTAACTTATTAGTGGAGTTAAATCTAATGATACTTTCATAATTGAAGATGACACTGACTATTGAGAATAGATTTAACACAATTCAAGAGAGAGATTGTTGAGAACATACAACTATGATCAATATGTTTCAATCATTATTTTGACATTGATGTCAAACCTACTATTTTTTGGTAAGATAACTATTTATATGATTTAAGTACTATCACTTATTTGATTGATGAAGAGGATTTGATCAAAAGATGTAACAATAGCACCTAGAGGAAAGGTTGAGTTATGATTATGTAAAGGAGTACATAAATCAGCTAAGATAGTAATAACATGATGTATTAATAATCTACTTAAGGTTACTATGGTTAGTTATACTAAGAAATTTTAGAAGAACAAGTTACACAAAGTTTGTATGCCAAGCTTGACCAAGTGGATAGTAGGTGCCAAGCAAAGTCAATGCAAGCGGAGTAGAAAATTAGTTGGAGCTGAGTAAATGTCTATTCTAGTGTATGTCGAGTAGAAAAATTGATGTTGAGTAAATTTTAGTTGATGTCGAGCACCAATAAACTTTAGTTCATGATAAGTGATTTTATAGAGGATGTCAAGCAACATAGTATATGTTGAGCATCAGAAGAACGATCATGTTGAGTGGCTACATTATTTTAAAAATTGTGAATTCGATGGATCTGAGCTAACAAGTTTATTTTCTTGGATTACATAAACTAGGTGGAAGATAAGATTAATGAGTTGAAGGCACAAAATTCAAGGTGAATTAATTTTAGGCAAATTCAAAGAGAATTCTCTAGAAAAGATATGGAATGTGGGATAGATTCATCGTATCCTACCTAATCTGTCCTAACCCTAAATTGGATGATGGAGAATGAGTGGCAAAAAGATCTTAATTTCCTATATATAGGAATGGTTGGTCATGAAGCAATGTTTTCATGTGAAAGAACCTAAGGAAGTTAAGGAGACAAGGATTTTACTTCATCAAGTGACCTAAGAGAAGAGTCTACAATGGCATGCTAAGAAAGAAAGCTTAAGGATATAAATGCTTGAAGGGTGAACAAGCTATCAAAGCTATAATGAGTGAATGCTAGCTAGAATGGAGGACTAAAATAGAGATCTATAATCTACAAATGGAGTTGTAAGTTATTATAAAATCAAGCCTTACTATTACTCTCTAATAATTGTATCAGTCTAGGGTAAATCCTTTGGATTAAGGTTGACCTAACAGTCATTTGTAAATCCTTTAACCGGATGACATTCCAAATGAATTGTCTAAAGTCCTCTAACAAGTTTCACTCCTAATAGGGTGATTGAAATCCTTTAACAGGGTCACATTTAGTAGTGTGTATTGTAACCTTTAATAGGTTTGGTCTTTCACATGGCATCACTTCAGTAGAGTGAAAAGGAGTAGCATGTTACTGGTGGTTTTTTCCAAATTTGATTTCCATATAAATCATTGTGTCAAGTGTGTTGATGAATCTATTATGTTTCATGTTTACATTTCGATAAGTTGATTTAATAGTAACCTACAAGTTTTAAGTGATTGCATAATCTTAAGGATGCATGCATGAAGTCAAATGTTTTATGAGTTCACTAAGTTGTGAAAAGTTTTATTTATACATCTAGACCTTGGCTAACTAATTCACTCCCCCTCTCAATTAATATAAAGTATTTCAAAATTTGGTATTAGAGTCATATGCTTAAGAGGACTAGTTTGAAGGTACTAGAAGCATAAAGATCGAGATGTCAAAAAGAGAAGTACCCAAGCTTAATAGATATAAATTTCCTGCATGGAAAAGTTTGATGAAGCTACACCTTAGAGGACTTGGAGACCATGCACAATCTACCATTACTACTAAGCATGTCGATCCTGCTAGAGCCTCAACTACTAAGGATATGAAAAAGAAGAAAGAACATAACTAGGAAATGTTGGAGATTTCCTTTACCCTAAGCTATGCTGAATTTGATGATATCAAAGGTCTTGATAGCACAAAGAAAATGGGATGCCTTAGCCACCATCTATGGAGGATACACCAATGTTCTAATAGCCAAAGTTGAAAGTCTCAAAGGTAAGTTTGATGATATGAGAATGGAAGAAGGTGAAAATATTGTTCAATATGCTGAAAGGATAAAAGAAGTTGTTATTGTAATAAGAGGAGCTATTGGTAATATAGATGATGATACTGTACTAAGAAAAATTTTAAGGACATTATTGCTTATTTATCCTATTAGAGTTTCTGCAATACAAGAACTGAGATGCATACCAAGGAATAGACTATCACTTGAAGTTCTAGTAAGTAGACTCACTACTTTTGAGCTATCTAACTTTGATAATTATACACCTAAGAATATTGAATTTTCTTTCAAAGATAAGGTATCATTGAAGGAACTTGATGAAAAGAAAAAGAAGAAAAAGAAGAAGTATGTGTCCAATGATAGTGATACAGATGAGGAGGATGTAGAATAGCTTGAAGCACTATTGGCAAGAAGATAACACAAAGGTAAAGGAAAGTTCAAAGGTAAATTACTTATCATTTGTTTCAATTATAATGAGGTTGTTCATATTATTGCTAGATGTCCAGAGAAGAAGAATTATAGAAGTGGTGACAAATACAAGAGCAGAAGAGATAAAGATAGCAAGGACTACAAAGACAAAGGTAAGAAGTCATGCTACATTGCTAAAGAGGAAAAAAGATATGAATCTAATGAACATGATGATGAAGTTGTGTATGTTGCAATGAAAGAAAAATTTGATGAAGATGAGGCAACTACACTTGTGACTTGTGTGAGGTCAATGGGTGTTCACATCACATGACTAGAGACAAAAGTAAGTTCATTACCTTGAATTGTTATGATGGAAATAGTGTAACATTTGGTAATGATGCACCATGTTTGATAAAAGGAAAAGGTTCTATCAAACTCACTTGTAAGATTTTATGTGACAATGCTTACTATGTTGAAGGAATTAACTATAATTTATTGAGTGTGTCACAATTGAATAATTTGGGATGTAAGGTTTAGTTTGAAAACAACATTGCTAAGATATATGACACAAATGGAAAAATGATTGGAAAAGGTGATCAAACTAGGAGTAATCTATTCTATCTTGATATAGAGGATGCTACTTGTCTAATTGTAAAATTTGATGATGTGTGGCTATGGCACAAAAGGTTATGTCATGTCAATTTTGATAACGTAGTTAGAATGAATTACATGAGAAAAGTTAGAGGTTTGCCTAAGTTGAAGAAACTTAATAATATAATGTGCAAACAATATCAGTTAGGAAAAATGACAAAGTCAAGTTTTAAGAGTAAATCTTATACCTCTAAAGGAATACTAGAGATTTTTCATATTGACTTGTGTGGTCCAATTGATGTGCAAAGCTACAAAGGAGATAAGTACATTATGTTGTTTGTTGATGACTATTCTAGAATGATGATAGCTATGTTTTAAAAATAGAAATCTAATTCTTTCCAAATATTTAAGTGGCACTTAGCAAGAGTTGAAAAAGAAACAGATAAAATTATGAAGTGTTTGAGAGCTAATAGAGGAGGAGAATTCACATCACATGAGTTTAAGATGTTCTGTAATGATAGAGGAATCAAAAGATAGACATATGCACCTAGAACCCCTCCACAAAATGGAATTGCTAAAAGAAGGAATAGATCTATAATGAACTATGCTAGAACACTCATGATGGAGAAAAATGCTACTTTGAAATATTGGAGAGAAGTTGTAAGTATAGCTGTTTATACCTTGAACTATGTACAATTCAAGAAAGGTACTCATTCAACACCTTTTGAACTATGGTATGGATACTCACCTAATGTAAAATACTTTTTAAGGTATTTGGAAGCAAGTTTTACATTCATAAAGACTTTAGGAAAGGTAAACTAGATGCAAAAAGTGAAAAAGGTATATTCCTAGGATATTCCACAAGAAGCAAAGCTTATAAGTGTTTAAATACTAACACTAACAAAGTTGTGAAAAGTGAAAATGTAAATTTTGATTAATATACAAAAGTACATGAGGCTGAACCTATGAAAGAAATAGAAGAATACAAATCATTTGTATATTTTTATGAAGGTATGCCTACTGAAGAAGATGTTGCAAATCAAGCTACAAACCAACAACAAGTTTCAGTAACTATAGTCATAGACTATGAATGTCGAGTTGCATTCAAGAACTAAGCTACATTTAGACACCAAATTATGGAATGAATTTGAAGCACATTCTAATTCTAAGATTAGTGTACATGAAAGAGAAGTTGAACTACCTAATATAAATATACGCAGTGGCTCTGAAGTTGAAAGAAAAATTAGGAAACTAGAGTTGAACCAAGATTATCCAAATATGTCAAAAGACATCATCCTACCACACAAATTAATGGAGATAAAGAGGCTAGACCAATTACAATAAATAGATTGAGAAATGATACATTTTTATTGAGCATGAAGGAACCCAAATCAGTGAGAGATGCTTTAGAAGATGTGGACTTAAAGCCATGGAAGAAGAGATTGAACAAATTGAGAAAAGAAAAATATGGACTCTAGTTCCTGGACCAGAAGACAAAAATGTGATTGGTACCAAATGGGTATTCAGAAACAAGTAAGATGAAAATGGTGAAGTCACAAGGAACAAGGCAAGATTAGTTTGTAAAGGATATGCACAAGAAGAAGGAATTGGTTATGGAGAGACATTTGCTCCTGTTGCTAGATTGGAAGGAGTAAGAACATTACTTGTTTATTCTGCATAGAAAGGTTTCAAAGTTTATCAAATGGATGTTAAATTTGCATTTCTGAATGGCATATTAGAGGAAGAAGTTTACATAGAATAGCTAGAAGGTTTTGTTTATGTTAACAATAAGAACATGTTATGTAGAATACACAAAGCTCTATATGGTTTGAAACAAGCACCAAGAGTAATGTATGAGAGACTTCATAATTATCTTGTGAAGATTAGATTTGAAAGGATTGATGATAATAGTAATCTATACATGAAGACAAAGAAAGGAAAATGTATTTTGTTATCTAAATTTTTTGTTGATGATATCATATTTGGAGGTCAGGATGTTTTATGTACGGATTTTGCAAATCAAATGAAGCAAGAATTTGAAATGTCTATGTTTGGAGAAATCAAATTCTTTGTGGGTTTGCAAGTATATTAGATGAAATATGGTATATACATCACTCAGTCAAAGTATGTCAAGGAAATACTGAAATTTTTTGGATTGGAGGATTCCAAACTAGTAAGTACACCTATGGTGATAGGACACAAGTTGTCAAAGAATCTGAGGTGAATCGAACATTATACAGGTCTATGAATGGAAAATTGCAATATGCAGTACATAATAGATCTGGCATTGCTTTATCTATAGGGATAGTTGCAAAATTCTTTGCTAATCTTAGAGAGAATCACTTGATGGTTGTAAAGAGAATAATGAGATATCTTAAAGGAATAGAGGAGTATGGTCTATACTATAAGAAGAATGAGAAATTTGAATTAAGAGCCTACACTAATACTGATTAGGCTATAAATATTGATGATAGAAAGAGCACCAGTGAAGGAGCATTTTTCTTAGGAAAGAGGCTAGTTACATGGACTAGCAAGAAACAAAATTGCACTTGACAATCTATTGCTAAAGTTGAATATGTTGTTGCTATTGTAAATTGTACAAACATTGTATGGATGAAATAGTTACTCAAAGGTATGAAGGAAGAGATCACAAAAATAGTGATACTTTATTGTGATAATACATGTGATATCAATATATCAAAGAATCCTATGATGCACACAAGAACTACACACATTGCAATCAAGTATCATTACTTGAGGGAATTAGTTCAAGATAAAGAGGTGAAGATGAAATATGTTAACACTAAAGAGAAAATTTATGATATCTTTAAAAAAGCATTACCTAAGGATTCTCATGAGTATCTAAGAGGTAAACTAGTGGTGATACCCCTATCAAAGGATAACTAAGTAATAAGAGGAGTGCCTTGGATCAAACAAGTTGATTTTCATATGTTACACATTGATGTAGAGAATCTTACTTTAGGAGCTACCTAAAGTAATCAAAGAGTTGAAAACAACAAATCAATCACAAGTAAGGTGACAGGGGGAGAAACTAAAGAAGCCTATATCTACATGTTAAGATGACAAGTCTTTGGCATTGTTGTTAAAGAGGGAGATAATTGTTGATCAAAGGAAAAGAGGGAGATAATTTCTATATCAATCAGATGGAGATTTTTAGTTGTTGATCAGGAGAACATAGACAAAGAAATCCTCACATCTATCTAGTAAGAGGGAGATACAACAAGTAATTCAAAGGGAGTTATAAGGAGGAATTTTTGTAACCTATTCAAAAGATGGAAGTTGCTAATAAAGGGAGAGACTTCAATATAAGGAATTGTTTTCTTTTAGGTATTTTCTTACTATTTTAACCTAGTTAGTTTGGTTTTCCATCAATGCCAAAGAGGGAGATTGTTGAGAATAGATTGAACACAATTCAAGAGAGAGATTGTTTGAGGGAGATTATTGAGAACATAAAAGTATGATCAATATGTTTTAATCATTATTTTATCACTAATTTCAAACCTACTATTTTATAATAACACAACTACTTATATGATTTAAGTACTATCATTTATTTGATTGATGAAAAGGATTTGATCAAAAGATGTAACAATAGCACCTAGAAGAAAGATTGAGTTATGATTATATAAAGGAGTACAAGAATTAGTTACGATAGTGATAACATGATGTATTGATAATCTACTTAAGGTTACAAAGGTTGGTTACACTAAGAAAGTTTAGAAGAAAAATTACACAAAGTTTCTCTACCAAGCTTGACCAAGTGGATAGTAGGTGCTAAGCAAAGTCAGTGCAAGACGAGCAGAAAATTAGTTGGAGCCAAGTAAATGTCTATTCTAGTGTATACCAAGTAGAATAGTGGATGCTGAGTAAAGTTCAATTGATGTTGAGCACTAGTAAACTTTAGTTCATGTCAGATGACTTTACAAAGGATGTCAAAAAATGCAGTATGTGTTGAACATCAAAAGCAAGATAATGTCAAGTGGTTGCATTATTTAAAAGATCATGAATTTGATGGATTTAAGCTAATAATTTTATTTTCCTAGATTATGGGAACTAGGTGGAAGATAAGATTGATGAGCTGGAGGCACAGAGTTCAAGGTGAACCATTTTTAGGCAAATTCAAAGAGGATTCAAGGAGAAGTTTTTAGAAAAGATATGGAATGTGGGATAGATTCATTGTATCCTACTTAATCTATCCTAACCCTAAATTGGACAATGGAGAATGAGCAACAAAAAGATCTTAATTTCCTATTTATAGGAATGGTTGGTCATGAAGAAATGTTCTCATGTGTGAAACCTAAGGAAGTCAAGGAGACAAGGGTTTTTCCTCATCAAGTGACCTAATAGAAGAGTCTACAATGGAATGTTAAGAAAGAAGGCTTAAGGATATGAATGCTTGAAGGGTAAATAAGCTATTAGAGCTACAATGTGTGAAGGCCAAGTAGAATGGAGGACTAAAATAGAGATCTATAATCTACAAATGAAGTTAGAGTTGTTATCATATCAAGCCTTGTTGTTACTCTATAATAATTGTATCAATCTAGGGTAAATCCTTTGGATTAAGGCTGACCTAACAGTCATTTGTAAATCCTTTAACCAGGTGACATTCCAAGTGAATGGTCTAAAGTCCTCTAATAAGGCTCACTCTTAATAGGGTGATTGAAATCCTTTAACAGGATCACATTTAACTATGTGTATTGTAACCTTTAATAGGATTGGCCTTTCACAGGGCATCACTTTAGAAGAGTGAAAAAGAGTACCATGTTACTAGTGGTTTTTCCCAAATTGGGTTTCCACATAAATCATTGTGTCAAGTGTGTTGATGTATCTATTATGTTCCATGTTTACATTCCTACAAGTTGATTTAGTTGTAACCTACAAGTTTAAAGTGATTGCATAATCTTAAGGATGCATTCAGTCAAATGTTTAATGAGTTTACTAAGCTGTGAAAACTTTTATTTATACATCTGGACCTTAGATAACTGATTTACCGCCATCCCCCCCCCCCCCCCCCCTCTTAGTTACTCTAAAGAATTCCAACAACTAACATTCCTCCACTTAATCAAAATATACTCACTGATGAAGAAATTCAAGGATTGATGAATGACTCAAGCAAGCTTACTACAAATCTAACTTTGTTACAAGTAATTGAATATACAAAGCTTGATGTTAAGAATCCAAATGATGTGAAAGTCACACTAGTTATAGACAATATAAGTGCTGAGAAAATTGGTAAGGTGTTGATTGCATATTTGCCACTAATGACTTATATGCAAATTTTGAAGAAGGGAGAGAATTTTGAGAAAGTCTCAAGCACACAGTTGCTAGATGAAGGAATTACACAGAAAGAGAAAGAGGGTATTCAAGCTCTGATTCAAATGCCTAGTGCAAAGGTTGCAAAACCTACACCAGTGACACTTATACAATAGGTGATATCCACACCAGTGCAATAACCAAAGGAGAAATCAAGTGAGAAAGGGAAACAATTATAGCTATCACTTTTGGATGATACACCTTTAAGATATCAAGTTATGGCTCATAAAGAAGAGGATGTTGAAGAGTCAGTAGATCTCAATGAGGTAATTACATTACCTACATAGGATTTTAATAAGCTTAAACTAGACAAAATGCACAAACTTCAAATCTTGTTGAGTCAAAAGGCCAAACAAGAATAGTTGAAGAGAGAACAGAAGAGAAGATAGGTATTGCATATTGTTAGAGATATTTTTACAAATACTTTTGGCATTATAGATGCCAATCATCATCATACAATTTTGCACCAACTAGTACATGTACTTGATGAGTTTAGATAGAGGACATAGAAACAAATGAGAAGTTGTTACAATGGTCTAAAAGAAGAATGGAGCATAAATTTTTGTAGAATGTCTCACATGAACTTGTACAATGACAAGTCAAGCTTTCTATAGACATTACACAATTGGAAACAATTTTGAGAATAATAAACTTTTTATATTTGAGATTGTGTGATGTAGTTTTCTTTACAACATATACTCAATGATCATTACAATTATTACATTCAAGTATAAAGACTAATGTTCACTATTGAGAAAGAAAACAATTTCAAGTTCACCTTCATTCATTGAACTTATATTTAATCAAACAAGGTTAGTTGAACTTGTAGCTAAAGATGCAAAAATAAGGACCAAATTGGCATTAATTCAACTTCAATTATTGTCATACATAAAGATAATTCAAAAGGTTATTTATGTTACCAAGGAAATTTTGCAAAGAGACACATTTTTCACAGATTATAGGATTTTTTGACCTAGCTATCGAGCTAGAGATTCAGTTTCAAATTTTGGAAAAGGTACAAGAAAGATGGAACCAAGGCAATGCTAATATTGTCACAAGTCATCAAAAATTTTTGAGAAGGTTCATCTCACCCCAACAACCCCAGTTGCCATTAGTGACAAAAATAAAGGGGTTATTAAATAAGTCAAGGATGATAATTGATAAGTGTTAAGAAGGGAGAAAAAAAAAGTAAGGGGGAGTCACAAGTAAGAGAGTTATGAAGAAGAAGATATCACTCAGCGTATTTTTGTAAGGAATAATTTCATGAAAAAGTATTTTTTCCACTAATGTCAAAGGGGGAGATTGTTGATCTCTAAACCTATGTTTCCAGTTAGTGTCCAAACACTTAATCATTTGCAAGTTATTTACTAGGAAACATTACAAGGTCATTACTACAATCAAGTTATCTAGTAAAGGTTGAGAAACTTACACGTAGACTAAGTAGAACAATGATTCTCAAGCATTTAGTAAAGATTGAGAAGATATGTGAGCCAAGGATTATAGTATGAGTCAAGTAATTTAATGATGATCGAACATATTGAAAAGTTATCAAGTGCCAAGTACACAAACTTATAGAAGCTGAGCAGCAATACACATGATCAAGCATCCAAAGCACTCAAGTACTGAGCAATAAAATCTTTTTATGTGAGTTTGTAATGGCACAAACTCATCTATGAATCATTTTGGTCAACACTCATATGAGATTTAATATCTCTAGAGCTAGATCTAATTTTATTTACATGTCATTAGTAGAAGTGATGATCCCTAGATAAACAATTTAACCATTCAAAAAAAGGGACATAAATGGCAAAAGATGATGAAGTTTAAACCGTTGATTAAGATCTAGAAGCTCCACAAGAAGTCTATTTAAAGAAGATTCTAACCCTAGAATCAATGAGAGAGGATGAAATGTGAAAGGGAACATGCATGTGAAGGAGTCATTAGTCAAATCTAGCAGAAAGAACAATTAGAGAAATGAAGGACTGAATAGATTTATCAAATTAGATTCAAAGGAAAGAGGAAACCCAAGATTAGCTTACAGAGCATATTGAGGGTCAAATATTGAATCAGTTATTTTGTAACTAAGACAAGGAAAATCTTTTAACAGAGTGGTCCTAACAGGCCTATGTAAATCTCCTAACTAAGTCCTTAGTTTATTGTAAGTGTCAAGCCCTCTAACAAGGCAAGACCTAATAGTCTTTTAGTCTTTAATAGGATAGACCTCTCACCAGGTAGATCATATTTTATATTCAAACATTGTAACCTTAACAGGTTAACTTGATTGTTGCAACAGTGAAGATTTGTGGGTTTCATCCCCACCCCAGTTTTACCTTCATTTTGAAGTGTTTTTAGGTAACCAAATCATTTTGTTATGTGTTGAAGTGTTATGGATGTGATGAACTTATTTTATGTTTGAGCATTATAGTTTTAATGATAAATTGGTATGATTTAATAATAATTGATTTTAGTATCAAATTTTTAAAATCTTGATTCACACCCCCCCTCCTCTCGGCATCTTGTTTCCCATACATACATATATATATATATATATATATATATATATATATGAACATATTGATCATTTTGCAACACCCCTCCCTAGCCTCTCTATGTTTCCCATGGATGATCAACCCCTTTAGTTGGGGGGAGGTGTCCCATCCTATTATATATATTTCATTCATCATCCCTTCATACTATCTATTATATCTATCATACAATATCCCTTGTTCTATCTCCCATTTCACCCATTTTACATTAGCTTGTGCATTGTGAGATAAAAATTTCATGGCCCCTTATACATGCAACCATTTGAACCATGATTTTATAAATGAAAAGAATAGAACAAGAACAAGAAAAAAATGATGAAAATTTTGGGAACAAAGTGAAAATAGCCAGACCTAAATTAAAATCATATGAAGTGAAGAAAGAGCGTTGTGTTCATAAATGAGCTATCATGATTAGGGATGGAGAGAAAACCAAAGCAATAAACCCAATGTGCTTCTAGTTGACACCAAAATCCTCTATTAAATAGAATTTCTTTATGCTAAACCAGATCGATCTTGTGTCTGGATCTAGGATTCAAGGAAAATGATAGTGAAATGGAATAGTAGGGGCACTTTATATGCAACACCCAATCCATATGATCAGAGGCCTGACCCAAAAGAGGTTTTTTGTTAAGAACACCACCAATGTTTCTACGTTAATCATATGGGGGGGGGGGGTGTTTGTGGTGTGCTATTATTAGATTACTCGCTAAGGGTGATATCATTAAGCTCTTATTATTCTAAGGCCCCTACTATTCTAATGGGATAATGATGTCATTTTTTAGAAAAACTCACATCGGATGGTTAGTCAATGTCTGCTTAGTCAGCTACCCCATTGCCCAATTATTATAGATAGCCCATAGAATCCCCCTACCATTATATCCTTTAGAATAGTGTGGGCTGCCTAGCCTGCATATTATTGTAGCCCCTCCCCCTAAAATAATAAATTATTGCATATTTTAATGGGCAATTGGATCAACTGATATATGGTCCCCTGGTTCATGCTTGTAGAGGTTCATCCTTTTATAGTAGGGGGTATGCATGTAGAGGGTTACTTCAGAAAAGCTATTTTCTAAAGGCAAGCTCTAAGTAAAAAGGCACTAGGTCAAATGCACTTGGTGAATACCTACCATTTCACCAATTTTGATCATAAAGATTGCACGAGGATGTGCAATATGCTAAGTTAGAGGGAATTATGGGAGCTATTTATGACCCATTTTATTCCATATTTTAATCCATTTCATGTGTTTTCATACTTACTCCCCTATTCCATTTCCATCCCATTTTGTCCCACTCTACTATTTTATGTTTCATATGGTTTAATATACATATAAGTAGTCTTTAATATGGTATTGGGGTCAAAATATGGAAAATTCATCATTGATTTTTTTACTAATCTTTATTATTGCAACACATTGATTTGTGGGTATACATCTTCCTGTCACCTAGAGATCTTCATGTGGCCTACTATGTATCTTCCTTTATTAATTGGTGGTATTTATAATGTTTTTGAAGGAGGAAACTCATAAGCCTTAGTTTCTAATAAAAGACACACCTATTAGATGGAAAAAAATATCATCCATTCTTATCCCCATGTCCACTCAAACTACTTTTAATATGTGGATCCTCCCCATAGTCAAGTTGGCAGTAAAAAAAACAAATATTTATATTACAACAACATTATTTGGGAGCCTATGTTGAAGCACAATTAGGAACAAGGCATTTTTTATGAATAACATAATTTTCTTATGCCACAGCTATAAAAAAAATACAAGTTTTTTATCTGACCAGTGGATAGAAAAGCCTTGGCTAATAGCAACCATGGTTGCTACTATGAGTGGTGTACAATTAAAATAGATAGACCTAACAGCTAAGATATCTCCAAATCATATGTGGATAGGAAACCCAGTGAATAGATTCAAAATCATGGCTCAAGGAATATGGATAAAGATGCCACTATTTTGTTGGAACAATAACAAAAAAATGGCCTACTATATGCATGTAGTAGATTTTTGTTACATATTTGTTACATAATTATTTGTATGGAGTACATATCAAATTAATTCTAAAATTGTTAGAGTTGTGTCTATATAAGCAGCATGTGACATGTATGATGGGGGAGATATACACATTTTTGAAAAGGAGAATATTGCACACAATTCTGGACTATATCATTCCATGATTAATAAAAATAACATTTTTTCATGATCACAATAGTGTAGAACTCATCTTTTCTTTATTCATCATGTGAATCGAGGAGTAAGGACCTACTCTTTGGCAAAAAATGATGGTATTTTTATTTAGTGTATTTTTTAATGTATTATTTAAGAGTTTTATTTCTTAATTAGCCTATCTTATGAATTAGATGTTCATGTTTTTGTCTATTTATTGATTACTAGATTAGTTAATTTAGATTTTTAGATTAGTTAACTTAGAGTTGGATTTAGTATTTGTATAAATATTTATATTATTACTATTTATTTCATAAATTATTATTTTTATTATTTTTTATAGATTAATGTCTATGTATGTTCTAATGTTCCTATCTCCTAGAAGTGATAGTTCCTATTGCTAGGATTTATTTGGTTTCCCATAGGTTTAGTTCTACATATTGTAGTTGCATTCATAATCTCTAATCTCGCAACCAATATCCCTTGATGGAATATCACCCAAATACCTTTCACAAGATTATGCCCCCAGATTGACACATATAGACCAAGTTGAACTTCATCATAAATTGTTAATACTCTCTTATTATTTTCCCCGGCATTGGCCTATCAAGATAGAAGAAACAAAATAATTTCTCACTCACACAAAAAATCATCATCTTCATGAGAACAATTTAATCATAGAATTCAGTAGAAACTTAGATACTAGCAATAGATCAAGCCTCAAAAGGAATTTTACCTGTGACAAGCAACATACAAGCACTATCCCAAAACAAAATAACAAACATAATTCTTAGTTGCATAATATTATCCTTGAATACCAAAGAGTTTTATCTCTACAAGGTGTAATACCTTAAAATTGGCTCATTTCCATGATACCAATTCTGGTCTATTTTGATCATTGCTAAAGTCCTATTTCATTAGACACATTGTTGATCTAACTCGCTACTTGACTTAATTGTCAGATGCAAAAGACCCTAATCTACATTCATCACATTTCTTATTTAATTCCTATAGTACGTACTCATATTAGTCACATTAAACCTACTTGATTTAATTATAATTTAATTTAAAATTATTTATACTATATTAAATTAAATTATCGCCTAAGGTTAATGTACTATGGGATTAAATTTATTTAATTTAATAAATATGCCTATCTTGATTAATTAAATGTAATTATTTAATTAAATGGGAAAGGTATTTCTAATTAATTAAAGAAAGTTATTTAATTAAATGGAAGGCTATTCTTTAATTAATTAAACAAAGTTATTTAATTAAATAGGAGTAATTCCTAATTAATTAAATATAGTTATTTAATTAAATAAAAAAAGTGTCTCTAATTAATTAAAAGATTATTTAATTAAATATAAAAGGTAATTATGAGAGTATATCTCATTTTATTAAATTAAATATCTCACCAAAATCTCTCTTCAGTTCAAAAAGGGAAATTTTCAGTTCACTATTGATCAAAAAGGAATTAAATTGGTTAACTCCTTATTCTACTCAAATTAAATCAGTTAACTCCTTATTCTACTCAAATTGAATCTATTAACTCCCTTTAATTTGGGAATCTTCCTTTATGACTGAACTTCACCTTTAATCCTGACCGTTGATTGAAATCAATCTCAACCGTTGATGGATTCTAGGAAAGTCTATTTAAGAGACCCTCATCTCTTCATTTTGAGGGAGGTTGAATGAGAATTTGCATTGAATTGTTGTTGGATTGTGCATTCATTTGAGCTCCTTATTTTCATAAGATTTTCATTGTTAGTTTAATTCTCATATAGATTTAATATGCATACATTTTAGCATAGTTTTCTTTTACATGTTCTTAGATTAAACGTGCATACTCCATTCTAGATTAATCTACATTCTCATATAGATTAGTCACATTTTCTTTTAAATCCTTCGTTCGTAGAGGGTCTGGTTTCTTAAACACCTCAAATCTGAGGATATCTAACAAGCAATTCCCTTTAGATAGAAGGAAACAGGTCATCTTGCCGGCTAATTTTCAGATGAACAATCCAATGTTCATTCCAGGATGAATCTGCATACAATGACCGTGTTGAAGTGTGTGTGTTACTAGAGGCTGCATTTTCACACATACATTTTTGGCGCCCACCGTAGGGCAAGAAAATCAACTTTTCTAGCCTCTTTCTACATTTTTTAATCATTTTTGTGTTTTCTGTTCATACTGTTCCATACAAAATCAAGAATCTTCACACGAGACTATTTATTTTCATGCAAGGATTATGAATCTTCACGTGAAGATTCTGCGTGTTGTGCAAGAAAGTGCCTGAGCGAAGAAAATAATTTCACATGAGCTTGAAATAATTTCATGTGAAACTTGTTTCTTTGCACGACATTGTGCAAGATTTTGCGCGAGCAGTAACAGAATTTCGCGCGAGCTTGAATCAATTTTGCACAGATCTATCAGAGATTTTGCGCGAGATCTTGTAATAGCAGCTTGGTTTTTGAGCATTTTCAATCTTCAACTTATCTGATCTATTTTTGTTTTTGTTTCTCTAGATTTCTTGCAGCTTAACCATTGTTATTTTCATAGATTTTAGCATTTTCTAAGCTTTTTTATGGGTCTAAAAATGAACAAAAAAAGTTAAATTTTATTTTCCCATAGTTAAGCTTCAGTTTTCACTAACATGTTTTCTCTTAAGCATCTTTATTTTCATTTTTTTGATTTTTTTGCAGCATAACAGTGGTTTGTGGGACAATTGGAAAAGCGTGATAAAGTTGCTAAAAATAGGTAAAATGTCTACTAAGTGCATTGCAAGGATTCACAGGTAATTCTCTTTGACTGATAACCCTTCATTTGGAGCTAAAACGAACATCTCTTGTGTCAAGCTTGTGTGTATTTCCTTCCATGTTCTCATTTTACAACACATGCATAATTTGATACTAGGTTGTGATCTCTATTAGTTTCATCTAGTAGGCTTAGTTATTAGTGATAGACCTAATTAGCTATCTTGGGTTATTGGACTCGCTAATCCGCCGGCCCTTCATTTCACCCTGTGGTTGCAAGTGTTGGCATAAAGTTATTTGCCATTAGTGACAACACTCATCTTACAGTTCTAATCGAGTAATATAGTTCACATCGAGTAATACAGTGCAGACCAAATGATGGCAACACAGTTCAAACCGAGCACTAGAGACACAGTTCAAACTGAGCATTAGAGACACAGTTCAAACTGAGCACTGGAGACACAGTTCAAACCAAGCACTGAAGGCACAGTTCAACTGAGCATCAAGACACAGTTTTAACTGAGTAAATTTTCACATAGTATTAATTGAGTAAGGAAGCACTCAGTGATGACCGAGTGAAGATGCACATAGTATTAACTGAGTGAGGAAGCACTCAGTGATTACCGAGTGAGGAAGCACTCAGTGATAACCGAGCTCAGGAGGTTATCAAAGAAGTTAGTTTTTACCAAGTGACACTATATCTATCGAGTCACCAATGGTTACCGAGTTCCAGGAAACGTTGTATGACTAGTATGAATCGAGCCCCTACCTCTACCGAGTGCATGACAATGCCGAGTAACATAGTGGATGCCGTGTATCAGAAGGTCATCAAGTCTGTCTGAAGAACCTGAGTTTATTTTACCATTTGGCCGACTCAATTATATTTTGTTTACTTGTGTTTGGCCGACCTTGCATGAATAATTATTGGAATGGTATATATATTTAATGTATTATAGACATTCAAGTGTACATAGATATATAGATTTTCAAGAAGACATACAAGATATCTGGATGATAGTGTGAATTCATCAGCAGAAAAGAATACTCAGCAAGGTCTACCAGAAGTAGAAATGATTTCATCAATCACAGAAGGTGATCTACAATAAAGAACTCAGTCAAATTGTAAGTTGATCTGTTGGTTCATCCTAACAAGTGAATCATTTTTGTAAATCCTTTAACAGGGTAGACTTAACCGTCTTTATTCAAATCTCCTAACAGAGTGCATACTTATAAAGTATGTTTATAAATCCTCTAACAAGGTGGATCTAGCAATCCTCTATGCTCCTAATAGGGCAGATCACCAGAAGTGATCATTGTAAGCCTTAACCGGCCAACTTCATACTACAATACCGAAGCTTTGTGGGTATCATCCCCACCCCAATTTTACTTTCTATTTTGGAAGGTTTTTGGGTCACCAAATCTCTGTGCATATATGGTTTTAATGTTTAACAGTTTTTGTGTAGCAGGATAGATAAGTAAATGTTGTGTATGGTTGACTTAAAAAGGTTTTATTGTTACTGATTCACCCCTCCCCTCTCAATAACCTATTATATCTTGAATATTTCCAACAACAATATTAGCACCACATTAAAGTGGAGGGGTCTATAGGAAAGACGCCATTAAATGCTCCACTAGGTAACCCTTTTGTGCTTTCTAGAACTCACTAATTTCTGAGTTGTGGACTCATTTTTGGCTTTTTTGAGGGGTTAAATGTTCCACATCTTTGGACTCACCTCATATCAGTTAAAGCATTAAGTGTACCACCTTGTGCTCTTTGATTACTTTTGGATAGATTTGCTTTTGGGAATTAACATCTGTACACACATAGTAATTAGACCCCCATGAACACTATTTGTGAATCTTGAGAGAGTGGGTTCCTAGTGAAACTCCTCTCTAAGATGGATTCCTTGTAGTTGGGAAGGATAATTTGAGCATCTCGCAGATAGATGAATCTTCAACTTGTTGATTGAGGCATCCTTTCTCTAGAGAGGTTGATAGATCACTGGGAGTTGATATCATAGATCTTTAAGAGATACTCTTAGTTTAGCGTGTCAAATTAATCTATCTGCTTTGATTGGGCTAAAAGTGAAAAGGTGTCAATACTTTGAATCTAGAAGCTAAGCCCCCTTGTGGTACACTATTGTGAGTCAATCATCTTTAGAGAGGGTTAACCGTAGCAGAAAATCCCTCTACAGGGCAAACTGTGTTGACGAAACCTCGAGCGGTAATAGCCATTTTTGATGTGGTAGTGACAAACGCTATATAAATGTCCTTGTGGAAGAAATCTCCATGGGTGTGGTTCATTGTGGGTTGTTAGATATCCCCAATAGCTCTTGAAGATTAAGTTCTTGGAATGTGTTAAAACCTCAGTGTGCTAGGATTGGAGGTCACCCCTATGAGTCATAAAAGTTGCAGAGTCAAAACATTACTAAAAACCTTAGAGAGGCCAACTTTTATTTTCTAGGGATGTATGCGTGATTGCAAAACTTTTCAAAAACATACACAATTAGCTCTCTTAGGGATTAGTAGAAACTAAGTCACTTGATTGCTCATGCGCAAGGTTGCTTTTTCCCTTGCTTATTATTTTCAGACGTGCTTGAAATCACCTACTTATTGTTCTATGTGCATGTTTATCTGCCTGGTTACTGAAATGATAAAAAAAATTGTCAAAATTAGTTGCTTTTATAAAATTGGTCTACCTTCTCATGTGAAATCATTTTGGTCTCGCACAAAATCATTTGGTCCTTGCATGAAATCATTGTCTTCTCATGCAAAATTAAATTGCTATTATAAATCTTTGCGCGACCCTAGAACTTCTTCACGCAAAATTAAACTACTATCACTGACCTTCACACGAGATGAAAACTTCTTGGCATGGCTTGTAAAACTTCTTCGCGCAACCCATAAAGGTTTTTCATGTGAGGTCTTGTGTTAGCATTGCCAATTTGGGTCTATTTTAGCTATCTATGGCCTACATGTTGTCCTTTTCTGCATCCGTTTATTGCTCTCTATTTGCAAATAGTCCTGAAATAGCAACACTTCACTTAGCTAAAGACTCGTGTCTTACACCTTGACTAGTCTCGTCTCATAAGTAATTTTTTTGGTCTTTGTCTTGATGCTTATCATACTTTGTGTCGCATTGGTCATAATCTTTGGTTGTTCTAGCCTTTAAATCAGACCATTTGTGCCTTAGTGAACAACATTCTTACTATTATCTTGTCCTTTTTGAGACTCAGTCTTAGTGTAGTCCTTGTCCAGGTTCTAGCTTCTTGTCCTTGTCTATGACTATCACAACCAGAAGTGGCAATGTGTTTTATCTCGATAACCTTAGATGTGGTCATACTAGGGGTCATAATCACGGCAGAGGTCGCTTACCTTTCATTATGCAATATGTATCTAGTTTGGCTAGTGAGGCATCTTCATGGTCTTCCTCACCTGCCAGGTCATCTCGAGTTCAACAAACATTTTCCAATTTGCAACAAATTAGGAATCCTTTTTACCAAGAGGATACTGAGACAAGTAGAGGTTCTACATTCCCAAACACACTGTATGATCCTTTCTCCAGAGACCCTTTTGAAACACAACATATGGAATTTAAACACATTCCTATAATGACTAATCGTGAACCTAAACATGGTAGTCATAGTCGATATCAAGAACCACCTAGGGATAACAAAGAGAAAGAGAAAGAATATGACATTGATGAGGAACAGGAAGAGGTGGAAATCCTCCCTGAACACATAGCAAAATTTCAAAGAGACAAAAACTTTTAGAAGGTCATGGGAATCCTAATCAACGAAGAGAAAGAAAAATACTTTCTCAAACTTGCCCAAGAGGGAGAAAAGTTACCTTCTCATTTCAATGTAGAAACCATTGTCAAAACTGAAGAAGAAATTGAGACCTCCAAACTCCAAAAACAATTGAAAATTATGCAAGACCAATTGGCTCAGATGATGCATGAGAAGCAAAAACCCACAAAGACATACACATTGGACGCTCTTTGTTCATTTCCATTTGACAAAAGCATAAAAATGCCACCTTTTCCATGAGGCATAGAACTACCCAAATATGACAAGTACTTTGGTACTATTGATCCCCAAGATCACTTGCGAGAATTTGGTGCTTTCTCTATGGAGTTTATACACAATAAAACATACCTCATTTGTTTATTCCCTAGAAGCCTAGGTGGTTAGGCTTTGGAGTGGTTCTCACATTTACCTCTTGGTATCAAGACGTTTGATGAAATTGCCAATTAATTTGTTTAGCAATATTCTCATAATATTCAACACCCTGTTAATATTTGAGATCTATGCAACCTTAAATAGAAGGTTGGTGAGCCTTTTCTCACTTTCCTCCAACGGTGGAGACAACTATACACTAAGTATTCCCATAAAATCCCAGAAACAGAGAAGCTTGACATTTTCACTGATAACCTCTTACCTGATTTTGGGTATAGAGTCCAACTACAAGGTCCACGTGCCTTTGAAGACATGATTACACAGGCTATCTGTATCAAAAATTTATATTCAAGAAAGGTGAACTCACTCTTCAGAGAGACACAAAATAAGGTTCCACTTCCAACAGGGATAAAACCAAACATGTCAACAAGAACCGAGAAATTGTACATGATGGGGTTGTTGACAATGTCACACCCAAACTTGCTAAAATGGCATTTAATCTCACAGACTGCCTCAAAGTAGCCAAAAATGCTGAGAAGCCTCCCCCTGACAATAAGGCGTCTGGGAACAAATCGAGAAACTCATGGACAACATAACCCAAGCGAGAGTATACGCCTTTGGGAGAAACTTTGGATGTGGTTTACAAAACATTGCTACAACACAAGCTTATCTCACCAATGGATAACCCTCGTCCCTATGATCCACAACCACGTACACCATGGTGGAATGAGACCTCATTTTGTGAGTATCACCAAAACAAGGGACACAAAACTAGCAACTGTATAAACTTGTGTCATAAAGTCCAGGACATGATTGATGTTGGTAATCTTGTGGTAGATGGACATAACAAAAACTTGGACAACAAGGTGTTCAAAGAGCCTTTCCCATCTTATGAAAAAGGAGAGACTTCGAAACCAGAACCCTACAATAAGGTCAACTATACATATTCCAATGATAACAATGTCATTCACATGGTTGAACCTCTAGATTCTGAATACTACAATGTTATTACCATAAAGGGCAAGTAGGATAACGAAAAACCCAAGAAACCATTTGTCTTGAGAGGCCCTACTTCCAATAAGATTGATCATGCATCTTCACAACACTGTGCTAACACTATTACTCTCTCTCATGCGAAGTTGGTGCTCAAAGGCCCTGCACCTCCTACTTCAAATCTTGAACAACACAAAGACAAAGCCTTTGCTAGTCCATCCAATAAAGGTGCAAAGCACACAATGAACTTGACTACAGCCAATTATAGTGTTCTCAATTAGTTGAAATGAACTAATGCTCAAATTTCCATCTTTGAGTTGCTTAAAATCTCACCTGCTCACAGGAAAATTCTAGACAAAACCCTCACTGAGGCAAACGTTCCTCAAGATCTTGATCTTGAGTGATTTCAATCTATGGTAGGTCACCTAACATCACCTTATCTTATGACCTTCTCTGAGGAGGATGACAACTCATTGAATCACCCACATAATCAGCCTCTACATATTAAGGTTATGATCCACTAGACACATGTTCGTTGGGTACTTATTGACAATGGTCTCGGCCTAAATATTGTCTCTGCTGCTCTACTTAGATAATTGGATTATTCTGAGGACTCTGTTGATCCTCGAAGAAAGATCACTATTAAAGCATATGATGAAGTGGAATAAAAGTCACTAGGTCTTGTGGTTTTACCAGTTCACGTCAGTCCTATCAAAAGGGATGTCACCTGTCAGGTGCTTGACATTCCCTTAGCCTACAACATTCTGTTGGGATGGCCATGGATACATGAGATGCGCATTGTACCATACAGATACCACCAATGCATCAAATTCCCATTTCATGGTTCTAAATTCACTATTCCTGCCACTACTAGCTACACCTGCAACATGCTCAAAGCTATTGAAACTTTCATCCCTGCTAACCGTGAGTCTACTGATTGTCACGATAATAAGCTGAAAAAAATTGAGTAGTCATTCAAATTGAAAGAAACTAGTATGGGAGAGTACCACATTAAACCAATGCTATCATTAACGTCTCTCCTAGAGTCCCCTCGACATTTTGGGAGACCCTCAGAGGCAAAGAAGCCATTTGTGCTGACACCTCAGACCAAGTATAATGGCACTTTCATTAAGGCTACAGTTCCCTTAGAAGATGAAAGTGAAAATAGAGCCATTACTGCATGGCTTTACAAAGAAGAGGCTCCAGTGGACCTAACAGAACAAGCTCGAGAAATCACTCCTAAGAAATATGGACCTGGTCTTAGGCTTATGAAGCATTTTGGTTACAAGGGAACTGGCCCTATTGGGTGCAATAAGAATGGCCTAATTGATCCTATCAAAGCAAAAGCTCAAAGCAATAGTGATACAACTGGCCTAGGTTTTAAGAAGGTCCCTTTCCATCTGGGATCAAATCAATTCATCCCCAAACCTGAGAGTTCATCTGAAAGTGAGTCACAAGTTGAGTCAGATACTCAAGAGGAAGAATCGGATGATGAGGATTCCTACCCTCATCCTATTCCTTATGATCTCGCTAAATTCTTTGCTAAGCCAGATGACTTTATGCCACATGTTAGCACCGTAGATGATACTAGTGATTCTTCTGAGGACAATACTGAGTAACTCAAATATCATTCAGAAAAAGGAGAATCTAGTTAGTCATGTTGTATTGAGTATTTGTGTAAGAATGCAGAGGCTAAAGGAGAGTATATCCCTATCACTGTTGGGGAGTTCTATAGTCTCTCCCCATGTAGCACCGATTCTCATGAATATGAGTTTGACAATCTTTCAGAAGCGACTATTGATAAAGACATTGACCAAGTGCATGTCTATGAAAATCAAATTGAAGTGGGTGAAACGTCTAGGGTTAGGTCACGGGGGTCTGATCCAACTAGTGTCCTAGAGTTGTCAATTCTTGATGTTAGTATTCTGAGGCATTTGAATACACCTATGGATGAGGTCATTGTAGGTCTTGACTTGCTGGTCCATGCACTTAATGGCTATACTATGAATGCAATTGAACCAACCACTACTCTCTCACTCACACATCCCAAGCTTCTAGACTGGAACCCTAATGCATCTAACGAAGTCCCCACATTCCAGAATGACTATGCTCTTGCCTATTACCGAAATGCTATTAAACCTATAATGTCTTTCACCAATGAGTAGAGTATCAACATGACTAAGGCTGACATCAAATATCTTAGTCACACAATTAAAAGGAAAAAATGCAAGAGGTCCGATGGTGAAAACCACATTGTGGCAGTGTCGAATCCTAAAAAAGTAAAAATAAAAGATGTATCCAAGGGTGAAAACCTCTCTCAGGTGCTTGTAGATGAGATATTTGATGTCCTTCCTAGTCATTTTTAGGAGAGATCATCAGTGTTAATAGAGCTAAGGCAGCCAATTAACCTAGGCACAGAAGAACATCCTCATGTGATACATTTGGTGCAGTCACTATCACCTGAAGAGAAGGAACAATTCATTTCCTTTTTCAAGGAAAAGAAAATAAATTTTTCTTGGACATATTCTAACATGCCAAGATTGGATCCTGATCTTATCATGCATCACTTGTCCATAGCACCAGGCATCAAACTGGTTAAACAGAAGCTTTGGAAAATGCACCCTCATGTTGCATTGCTCATCAAAGCTGAAATGGAGAAACTTCTAACGGCTGGTTTCATCTGTGCAATTGATTATGCTGAATGGATATCCAATATTGTTCTTGTTTCCAAGCATGATAAATCTATTAGAGTTTGTACAGACTTCCATGATCTTAACTTGGCATGTCCTAAAGATGACTTTCTGCTCCCTAATATTGATATGATCATTGACATGACGGCTGGATATGAGATGTACTCACTTATGGATGGTTTTTATGGATACAATCAGATAAAAATTGTGCCAAAAGACCAAGAGAAAATGGCTTTCACATGTGCATGGGGAACCTTTTGTTGGAATGTGATGCCATTTGGTTTAAAGAATGCTGGTGCTACATATCAATGGGTTGTTACTACAATTTTCCATGATATGATGCATAGAACCATGGAGGACTACGTTGATGATACCTTCGTCAAAAGTGCTAAACACAATACTCATCTACAAGATTTGGGTCCCATCCTAGATAGTATGGAAAAATTCAGTCTTTGACTCAATCCTAAAAAATGCGCATTTGGTGTCACATCAAGGAAATTATTGGGATATAATATTTCTGCAAAAGGAATCAAAGTAGATCTAGAAAAAGTACAAGCAATAGGGGACATGCCACCACCTCAGAACATCAATCAGATGATAGGACTACAGGGAAGGCTTCAATCTATTCACAGGTTTATTTCACAATTGGCAGATAAATCACAACCCTTCACAAAGACCTTACATAAGGGTATGAAATTCAATTGGAGCCAGAATTGTGAGCAAAGCTTAACATAGATCAAACAATATCGTGTCAATCCACCAATCTTGATGCCTCCTATGCATGGGAATCCTTTACTTTTATACATTTTAGCCACTGAAACATCTTTGGGAATTCTGTTGGCTCAGGAAGATAATGACAACAAAGAAAGAGCTATTTATTAATTGAGCCGAACATTGGTCTCTTATGAGAAAAACTACAGTATTATTGAGAAAGCTTGCTTAGCAATTGTCTTTGCTTCCCAGAAGTTGAGACACTACATGCTTTCCCACACTACATGGCTTGTGGCTAAAATAGATCCATTAAAGTACTTTCTCAGTAAGGCAGCTCTAACAGGAAGATTGGCTAAATGGGTCATGATACTAAGTGAGTTTGACATCCAATATGTTGAATGCAAAGCTATAAAGGGATATAGGCAATTGCAGACTAGCTAGTCGAGGCACCCATACAAAGTCTTCTACCAATGAAAATTGATTTCCCAGATGAGTCAATTCTTACACTCACTCACCATACATGGGTTATGTTCTTTGATGGGTCCTTCACACAATAAGGATCAGGTGTTGGATTACTCTTCATTACACCACAGAGATACTCATTGCCCAAAGTGTACAAGATTATGTTTCCTTGTACAAATAACATTGCTGAATATGAAGCTTTGATCAATGGTATGAAAATTGCAGCTAAATGGAGAGTAGATCACTTAGACATCTTTGGTGACTCTCAGCTTGTTATCAACCAAGTAAATGATGTCTATCAAACAAAGGATGGGAAACTAATTCCTTACAACTGCATGGTTGATGACTTGATGAAGTATTTTGCACACATCACCTTCCAGCAAGTTCCACGTGTAGATAATAAAGTGATTGATGCCATGGCCACTCTGGCCTCCCTGCTACAAATACCAAAAAATGATCTCTGACATGAGTTCTTGGTGGAAGCGTTACACTACCCAGCCTATGACACACTTGATTCTAGGATGATCTATTCTATTATAAGGCAAGAATCATCCCGCTACCATCACATCTATTCCTACCTTCGTAATCAAACCATTTCGAAAGGTCTGACCCAGAATGAGAAATGTTACCTAATTTGTAATGCTTCACATTATGTCATTATTGCTGACGATCTGTATAGGAGAGGTCTCAATGGAACACTCCTTAGGTTTTTAGAATCTGATGAGTCCAAACGCACATTAATTAATGTTCACGAAGGCATTTGCAGATCTCATTCCAATGGCCTGACACTAGCTCACAAACTCCTTTGTGCTGGTTACTACTGGCCTAAAATGGAGCAAGAAGCTATTAAGTACGCTAGGTCCTGCAAGCAGTGTCAGCTACATGGGAATCTCATTCATGCTTCAGCTAGAGAGCTAATTCCCTCTACTACAACATGGCCATTTCAACAATGGGCTTTTGACTTGGTGGGATAGATTCACCCAACCTCTTCCAATGGACATAAGTTCATTATCATGGCTACAGATTATTCCACAAAATGGGTAGAGGCAGTCCCTCTCATAGTTGGTGATGACAAAACTGTAGCACTTTTCATCACAAACTACATCATCTGTAGATATGGTATACCATCCTTAATCATTACTGACAATGGAGGACAGTTCAAGAATAAAGACCTCAAGGAAATGTGGAAGAAATTCAAGATCACACAACATTGGTCTTCCATTTATTACCCCCAGGGTAATGGCCAAGTTGAGGCATCCAATAATGCGATCCTCAAAATTCTTCATCGTACAGTCAATAATTCAGGGAGAGACTGGCATCTCCAAATCAACCCAGTCTTATGGGCATATAGGACAAGCATTAGAACTCCAATGGGCATGACTCCTTTTGCATTGGTGTATGGGGCAGATGATGTGCTTCCAATAGAGGTCGAGATTCCTACCTTGAGGATCTCCATGAAAGGCCTTATCACTAATGATGACTACAAGATAGCTTGGCTTCAAGAGCTTGTGTTATTAGATGAATGACAACAAGTGGCATGTGATCATCTACGAGCATATCAACAAAGAATGGCATGAAGCTACAATCAGAGAATCAAGCCATGTGACTTCCAGTTGGGTGACCTCGTCCTGAGAGAGAACCCTAAGAATCAACAACAACAAGTGCAAAAGGGAAAGTTTGAACCAAACTGGCTAGGTCCGTACATCATCATTGCAGTATATGGATCTGGCACTTATCAACTTTCCACAATTGAAGGAGAAGTGCTTAAAGAGCCTATCAACACTCTCCACCTTAAGCAGTTTTATAGTTGATTTAATCTTAGCAAGCTCTCTGTACATATCTATATGTCTTGAAAAAAATCTAAAAATTAAAAAAAGTCCTGAAAAAATTGTTACCCTAGTGAAAACCTAGCAATAGGCGCCTTGGTAACACCAAAAAAAGTGAAAAATATCAAAAAAGAGAAAAATAAAAAAGAGAAAAATACAAAAAAATTGAAAAACAAAAATAGTTCCATTGATGAAAACCTGGAAACAGGCATCATGGTAGCAAAAAAAGGAAAATCTTGCCAAGAAGGTGAAAACCTGGTAAACAGGTGCCCCTTGTTCATGCTTCATCTTGTAGTGCATCTTCTGGAAATTCTGTACAGTCACTTTCCTTCTTTTCTACTCATGTATCTATGGATTGAGTCTTGTCATAGCTCTGGGGCATTCCCCCTTTAGTGTCACTCTTTTTGAGGTTCTCCTCATAGAATCTCCCTCGTGACAGTCACCAGTGCTCCTCACTGCGTCTGCCTACTATCGCTAGTGTCACTCTTTTTGAGGTCCTCCTCATAGAATCTCATTCGTGATAGTCACCAGTGGTCCTCACTACATCTACCTACTATCATCTGTGTCACTCATTTTGAGATCCTTCACATAGGATCTCTTTTACAATAGTCACCAGTTGTTTCAGCTGTGTCTGCTTACTGTTGCTAAGGTCATGTCTCTAGATTTGTTTTCAAAAATCTCTCTTGCATTGGTCACTAGTCATCCTGGTTGTGTCTGTCTACTATCACTTAGTCCTCTTTAGGTTCTTCATCGTGAAGTTTCCTCTTTGACCTCAGTCACCAGTTGTTCTGAGTGCGTCTGCCTATTGTCGTCACCCTACTGAAGAGATTTCTTACAAACATGTTCTGGATAGTGACACTTGACATCAATCCCAAAACATTGAACTCAAAAAAAATATATACTTGTTTGGATATGTTGAGCATTTTCTTTGTTTGCTTTGTTTTTCTTTATCATATCTCCTCGAGCAACTCGATGATGTCATCTTCAACTAGAGAAGTAACGACTGGGGGCATGATCTTTTCTTTGCTTTCTATTTGCGATTTAGTTCCAATAAGTTGATATATTCCCATAAGAGGGGTGTCCACTATAAGAGCCTCCATCTCGTATTGGATGGTTGTGTGTACCTTGACTCCTTTTATACGAATACACCAATAATGTTGGTTCTTCTCCTTGTTTGTTGGAGTAAACTCTTCATGCTACAATAAATATTAATACTCGTCCTGCTAAGTGAACGTATGGGTCACTGTGAGTATATCTAGCACACTTTTGTCTCAAGTTACGAATGCAAGGGTCATTGCAGACAGAATGAATACTAAATACTTAGCATAAGAGGGATCTCCCATGTGTTTGGTGTGCCTGTCATGCAAACAAAATTCAAGCCATCCTAGTGTTTATGCTTTGATGCTTATGTTAACTTGCTACATTAAAAGGGATAAATGTTCTAGTCATTTTGGCTTCTTGTGCCTCGAATGCTTACATTTAATCCCAACAAACTAATAATGTATGTTATATTCATATTTCCATGATTGCAATGTCAGTGGGAATTGTATGACCTCTGAGCTTTGTTCTATATCTGGTGATGATTAAATATCAAGGCTCGGTAAGCAGACCTAGGGTTGCATTTAACATAGTCTTGCATTACATACTTCACTTGCATAAGCATGCGATTCAATTGCAAATCTACTTTCACCTTCTTTGATGAGGGATTTCTGATCTCTTCAAAGTCTCATGTTCTTTCATGAACTGCACAAATGATTGATTAATCACCCTCTTGGCTAATTTGGTTGCTCTGAACCCATTTTTCGAGATCAAATTCAAAATATGACACACTTAAGTGGCTTAAAATGCATTTAAAAAAAATTTGTGCAATCCAAATCTTTCTAATACTTTGCAATTCTTGGAATCTTTTCAACTCAAACTTGGTCTTTTGGATCTCAAAATCACTTTGGATCAATCTCCAAATTTCTTTAGATCATTTTGATCTCTTTATATTTCTTTAGATCATTCTGATCTCTCCAAATTTCTTCAGATAGTTCTGATCTCTTCATATTTCTTCAGATCATTCTGATCTCTTTATATTTCTTTAGATCGTTTTGATCTCTTTATATTTCTTTAGATCGTTCTGATCTCTTCATATTTCTTCAAATCATTCTGATCTCTCCAAATTTCTTCAGATCATTATGATCTCTTCATATTTCTTCAGATCATTCTAATCTCTTCATATTTCTTCTGATTGTTCTGATCTCTTCATATTTCTTCAGATCATTCTGATCTATCCAAATTTCTTCAAATCATTCTGATCTCTTCATATTTCTTCAGATCATTCTGATCTCTTCATATTTCTTCAAGATCGTTCTAATCTCTTTATATTTCTTTTGATCTTTCTAATCTCTTCTATATTCTACTAAACCTTGGATTTCTTCTGTATCTTTCATCACTCTCTTTACACCATGCTTCTGGTGTGTCATCTTTCAATTTCACTCCCAAGAGGGCAGGATGATTACATCATTGAACTAAATTTCAACTCATTTTAAGTCTCATTGCTGGGGCATCTGGTTCCCATTTTATGTCCTTCTCACTTGGGGCATCTCATTACTCGAGGCATCTTGTCCCCCTCTTTCTGGCATCCTTGTCATCTATTTCATCTTTTCACCATTTGATCACATCTTATAACATTTTTTATCTGAGTCTGATGGATAGGTATCAGCACAGTTTAAACCTTGACTCCTGAGGATCAAGCCTCATTGTGGGGATGATTCTCTGAATCATAATTAGATCTTATCAACTTAGGTATCTAGGTGTTCTATCTAGATCCCTTAGGATTAAGCTTCATGCAAGACATGATCCTTAAAAGCTTATCTGTTTCAACTTAGGTATCTAGGTGTTCTACCTAGATTCCTTAGGATTAAGCTTCGTGCTGGAGATGATCCTTAAAATCTTATCTATTTCAATTCAGGTATGTAGATATTCTACTTGGATTCCTTGGGATTAAGCTCTATTCTAGAGATAGTCCTTAAAAGCTCATCAATTAGTCTCCGTAGAATAAATTTTGGAACCAATCTCTTTTTTTTTATTTGCACATCATACTTTCTGATTTTCTTTGAATTGAACGTCCTACTTGCACATTCATTCAAATAGGGGCAAAATGTAATACCTTAAAATTGGCTCATTGCCATGATACCAATTCTGGTCTATTTTGATCATTGCTAAAGTCATCTAACTCGCTACTTGACTTAATTGTTAGATGCAAAAGACCATAATCTACATTCATCACATTTCTTATATAATTCCTATAGTGCGTACTCATATTAGTCACATTAAACCTACTTGATTTAATTATAATTTAATTTAAAAGTATTTATACTATATTAAATTAAATTATCTCCTAAGGCTAATGTACTATGGGATTAAATTTATTTAATTTAATAAATACACCTATCTTGATTAATTAAATGTAATTATTTAATTAAATGGGAAAGGTATTTCTAATTAATTAAAGAAAGTTATTTAATTAAATGGAAGGCTATTCTTTAATTAATTAAACAAAGTTATTTAATGAAATAGGAGTAATTCCTAATTAATTAAATATAGTTATTTAATTAAATAAGAAAAGTGTCTCTAATTAATCAAAGGATTATTTAATTAAATAGAAAAGGTAATTATGAGAGTATATCTCATTTTATTGAATTAAATATCTCACCAAAATCTCTCTTCAATTCAAAAAGGGAAATTTCCAATTCACTATTGATCAAAAAGGAATTAATCAATTAACTCCTTATTCTACTCAAATTAAATCAGTTAACTCCTTATTCTAGTCAAATTAAATCAGTTAACTCCTTATTCTGCTTAAATTAAATCAGTTAACTCCTTATTCTACTCAAATTAAATCAGTTAACTCCTTATTCTACTCAAATTGAATCTGTTAACTCCCTTTAATTTGAGAATCTTCTTTTATGACTAAACTTCACCTTTAATCTTGACTGTTGATTGAAATCGATCTCAACCATTGATGGATTCCAAGAAAGTCTATTGAAGAGACCCTCATCTCTTCATTTTGAGGGAGGTTGAGTGAGAATTTGCATTGAATTGCTGTTGGATTGTGCATTTATTTGAGCTCCTTATTTTTATAAGATTTTCATTTTTAGTTTAATTCTCATATAGATTTAATATGCATACATTTTAGCATATTTTTCTTTTACATGTTCTTAGATTAAACATGCATACTCCATTCTAGATTAATCTACATTCTCATATAGATTAGTCGCATTTTCTTTTAAATCCTTCGTTCATAGAGGGTCTAGTTGCTTAAACACCTCAAATCTGAGGATATCTAACAAGCAATTCCCTTTAGATAGAAGGCAACAGGTCGTCTTGCCGGCTGATTTTTGGATGAACAATCCAATGTTCATTCTGGGATGAATCTGCATACAATGACCATGTTGAAGTGTGTGTGTGTTAGCAGAGGCTGCATTTTCACGCATACACAAGGCACTTAAAGGGTGTACCAATTCCTAGAGTTACTACTGTAGAAACTTGAGCTCTGATACCAAATGTAAGACCATGTCAAAGAGCCCAAGAAAAATGAATTTAAAGCATGCTAATTTATAGAATAGTTTTTTCTCTTAAATTCTACACAATAATAATGAATAACAATGTGGAAGCAATAGAACAAAAAACAACATATGCACATAAATATAACTCAATCACAAATTATAAATCTCAAGGGTTCCATAATTTAAAGTACATATATGTCAATTAATTATTTAGATTAATGACAAGTATGAAATCTCACATATGTAGATGAATAAAAATGACATCGTAATATAAGTATGAAGATATAGATACAACCAACAAAATATGAAGTACAAAGTGAACCAACATCCACTTCACAAGTCACAAGACATGCAAATAAAAAATCAAATACATCCACATATATAATGTCCCAAAAATTTATCATAGCATACAACATATAAATAAAATAGAAAAATTCCAATCATGATTAAAAAAGGTGTAACCGCTACAAGAATAATCTAGCACTAGAATAGGAATGTTTGAATCTCAAATAGTAAAAGCCTTTCTACCACCTGATCATGTGAAATTTGGATGTATCCACTCCAACCATATTGAGGAGATAATATCAAACTCCAATTAGATATCAACCACAAAATCAAAAACATTATAATCCTAAGAAAGAATCGAGAAGGCTTTCTATCATAAGATGTACTACTCATGCTACAAAGGAGATACAAACTAATCCAGAGACAACCAACACATATAGGAAACCTATGATGCATATAAATGCCATCACATAGGTTTAACCCTTTATTTTTTTCATGGAAGCCTCTCTAGACATTGGTACTCAAGTGATTATATGTGGTATCAGTAAGCCTCTCATACATACAAGGCTACTAACTATGCTAGAGCACACACCACACTAGGTAGCAAGCATCAACTCACACTTCATTCTAGCATATACTAGCACTCAAGGTATGAGTGAGGTACACATATCTTATTTATTCATTTTAGGACCTCATTTAATGTATTATGTTACCACTTTATTAAGTTACTTACAATATGTGATTTGTAAAACCACTAATTCATAATAAAAAGTATACTACAAAAGTGGTGAACCACTAATTCATAAATTATTAATAAAAAAATTATTATTTGTTAAAATTTAAAAAGAAAGTTATAAATAAATTTTAATTTATTTATTATTTATTAAGATTTAAAATGAAAGATAAATTTTAATTTAATTATAGATTAGTATTAAAAATCCTTTTTATAATTAAAATAAAATATAAATGGAGAAGGAGAAGCTTTAACCCATAATTTGCATACCAAACATTACAAGTTCCATATGGTACACTACAGGCACACTAGGTGTTGGAAATATAATAGAGAAGTAAACTCTAAGAGGGGTGGGTGGGGGTGAATCAGCACTTAAAACATTCAACCTCAAAATCATTCACCACACATCCATCTTACAATCTATGCATATAAACTAAAATACCAAATTCAGATGTACATCCATAGCATGAAAGTAAAACATTCAACACATGTATGACACAAGATATTTGGTTAACCAGAAACCTTCTAAGGAGAAGGCAAAACTAGGGTGAGGATGACACCCACAAATCTTCACTGTTGTAGTAATAAAGTGTAGCCAATGGAGGTTACAATATTTTGATCATTAAACATGGTCTATCCTGTGAAAGGTCTACCCTGTTAAAGGCTTACAAGATTGTTAGATCTTACCTTATTAGATGATTTCAACACCCTGTTAGAAGTGTTCTTGCTAAAAGGACTTTAACTTACAATGAAGTAAGCACCCTGTTAAAGGATATACAATATCCTATTAAGACTACTCTGTTAAGAGATTTAATTGATTCACCTATTAAAATGTCTCAGTAGTGATCCTTTGGTTAGCACTCGATTCCTTGATGTCAGATCACCTCTTTTATGATGTGTACTTGATCCTTTTTTATTAGATGTATCTTTGTTGTCTTCTGATTCCTTTCCTTTACTCTCCTCTAACTAATTCTACAATGAAACTCAAATCATAACTCCTTATTCACCATGAATGCTCTATTTCCACATGCAAACTCTCTTCAATTCTCCTTAAGCATTCATAAAAAGTTTAGGGTTTTTCCTCCTTAAGAATACCTAGGTGACTTAGAGTTAGGTATGAATCAACGATTGTGATTCACCCATATTATTACTTAATCCTTCCCTCTTTTGATTGGATGCATGTAATTCATAGGAATTCACAACTAAGATTTTTCCTTATCATCTAAGATCATAAAAAAATCCTTAAGTTGGCCCAAAAATGGTTTACATAGAAGTTTGTGCCAATATAAACAACTATGTTAAAACTATATAACTCAGCACTTGAAGTTCATGATGCTCGGCATCAACTACAACTTCAATGTTGTAACTCAGCCTCTGAATGACTCGACATCCACTAATCACTCTACATATGAATAGCTTAGCACCCACTATCTTCTCAGCACTTGAGTGACTCAGCACTTACTAGTTACTTGGCTCATACTAAATATTTGTCACTTGGCATATACTATCTGACAACTTATGCTTAGCATGTATTAATTGCTTGGCATGAACAAGGTAAATGACTTAAGTATATTGTCACTCATATGTCAAAGCCAATTTGAGATTAACAATCTCCCCCTTCAACAAGAGTGATAAAATACGTGGGCATGCATGAATAACTCTAGCCTTTCAAGCATAACTCAGATAATATCCATCTATATAAAAAAATTCAAAACTTCAAAATTTTGCAAAAAAACCTTATAACTCATTAATCATACCTCAAAATTAAATAACTCCCCCTGAGTTGATTATGTTGTTTTTTTTCTGAATCAAAATTATTCCTCCTGCTAAGTATATTTCCATCAGCTGATCTATGTACTATGTTTCTATCATAGCTGAACTTTTCTCAAAAATGGTACCTCCCTTAAAAATGTTATCTCCCCATACTTTTGCTTTATCCCCATTTTTGGCAGATATGTCAAAGGGTTATACACTTAGAGTATATTTGTCCAAAAATGTTTTGTGGACCTCAAGCATTATTTTCAAAGCAGCATCCCAATCATCACAAGCTACCTCCAATGACTTGCTTTGGATGGCCAACTTAGTAACAAGGTGGACTAAGCCTTCATGATTAGAAAGATGTAGATCTTTCTTCATAAGTGTTTTAGAAAAGGCTAGTTCCTTGTGCAATATCTCCATATGTAGAGTCAAAATAAACTAGATGTTGATCAATTTAGCCCTTATGTTTTCTTCATTTACATGTAGCACTGCTAACTGATTCTGGAGTTTAGGAGATTCTTGAAATACTTCTCACTTTGGGTTGAAGACCTTGGTAAAGTTATGCCAAATATTTGTATATGACTCTCCAAACTCATAATGTGACTCTTGATTTCTTGTGTGAAGAGTGTAGGATTGCACAATTTGGTGTACAAATAGAAAGTTCTCTCTAGTACCTTCTTCACACTATCCATTTTGGTTGCTAACTCAACCTTTGATATTGCAATAACACTCAATGTCTTGTCATCAACCTTATTTTGAAACTTCCTTTCAAACCATTCAAGTAATTTTACATAGGTTGATGACATTAACCTTCTCCACTAAGTTGGATAGTTGCTCTGTGATAGGCTTTGTTGCTTCTAGTGCTAGTAGGCTAGGTGCATCAAGAAAAATGTCCATGATATCTATCAAAGCTTTCATATTCTTATGCTCCTATCTAACTAGTTCTTGGTTCTTCTTCTTTGCAAGAGCATCTTGGAGTATGCTCATCTGTTTAATAGTGATGATTGCAAAATAAAACTTGGGCAACTCAATCACTTCATCCAAGTTCACATCAAAAAATGATGCAACTTCATCTACCTTAGATGTACTTGGATTCAGCCTTGATGATTGTTAGCTTCTATACTCAACCTATGAAAAGCTTGACTTGGAGAAGTAGCAAATGTTGAAAAAGTCTCTAGTGTTTGTAATGCTAGTTACTCCTCAGGTTTTATAGTCAAATCTTTCTCTTCAATCTTATACTTTTCTTTTTGTACTCTCTTAGTTGCCTTGATCTTGTTCTATAGGTGCAAGAGTATCATCCTAAGCTATTTGAATGTGTGTTCCTTTATTCTCTTCTATTTCATCTTTGTGCTCTCCAATTGTCTCATCCTTGTCATTTTCATTTTCCTTTCTATTGATTGAGAGTGAAGTACCTTGTACCAATTTACTATAGTAGTTGATGTTGTATCCTTCCTTTGATATACCACAATAGGTAATGGAGTTTGTACTAATGTGAACTGAGGAGGGGTTGTAGATGTCTCTTGTTTCTATATTTCCTCCCCTACGTATGCCTTGTTTTCCTTCTCAATTTCATCAACACTCACCAGTATAGGATTTTTTCAAAGTTTGGCCTAGGTAGTTGTTGGCAAATAGATTTTTTCTTTCAGATTATTACTCTTTAATGCCTAATTTGGAAAAATATTTGATCACAAACGAATAGAAATCTCTTTACAAATATTTTAGCTTTCCTCTGAATTGGTAGGTATAGCTCCATGAAATAGATTTACAATGAATTCTATTTTCTTCCTAAACTACTTTAGGGTATGTTCTTAACCCAAGAATAGTAGAGGGATAACTGAGTTAGAGTTAAATAAAATCCAAATTAGGCAGGTAAAACTTCTCAATTCTAAATTAGATTTGTGCATCCACACATCTTATGAATCCATAAATTCAATCCACATAATTAATTGATGCTTTACTAAGCTAATTCGAATCTAAACTATGACTAATAAATTAGAAATACTAGCGGAATCCCTTTGTTGAATTAATTATAACAATACTTATCACATTCATCCGTTGCCTCGAAATAGGGGAGGTAAAACTTTGTTCTTCTCTTATTCCAATTCAAGATGAAAGAGAAAATGTAAACTAAATATAATAGTAACTGGAATAGAAAATGATTGACATAAAATACCATTCAATTGTCTCTACAAAAAAAAGTACTTCACACCAAAAAAATTTCTAACCTTTCATTAATCTTTTCAATTCATACATATAGAGTTTTGAGATGACTGTTACAAAGGAAGTTTAATCGGTTCATCTTTTGAGGGTGACAAATGGCAAGGTACCAATTTGTCATATTACAAAATTACATTAGAAAACAAAAAGAGGGTATAATATGAATCATTTAGATTTCTTCCCCTTTTCTATTTTTGCTCTATGTGACTTGGTAGCAACCGTTATTGGGATCAGCTCTTCATGATTGGGCACGTGTACATTGGTGAATATCAAAAGTCATTTTGCATGTTTCCTTGCCAACTCTTTTACGGCATTCAACTGATCTAGCAACTCTTCTATGGCCACATGTATCCATCCACTGAGCACTTGGAGTTCTGCAGTTCTCTTTTGACTATTGGAAGCTACTACCGACAAATTATCTAAAAAAGTAGAGAAATTACTTTTCATCACTTCTATTTTGATGAAGTCCTTTCCTTGGCCACTAGTTTGAGAATTAGTGTGTAACCCTCTCATTAGCTCAAATATTTTATCTTAAGTCTTCTTTATTTTTCCCTCTATCTCCTTGAGCCTTTTCTCAGTTTCTTCGATCATTTCTAGTTTGAACTGCATACTTTGGAACCATTCAAACAAAGGTTCATTCCCTTTCTTTAGAACCTTGGGTTCAGCTACTTCCTTGGCTTTCATCTGGATGATCATCTTCAAAAATGAGATGCATTCATCACATCTGACTCTTTCTCTAGCCAAAGTATTACTATTAGATAATATGTTATCCTTTTATGTTTCCAATCTGAGGATGACATTTCTAATTTGATCTATGAGAGAAATTCCTTTTGATTTGAGTCTCTCAATCCACTCTCTACCGATTTGGCCATAGTGCCTATCTTCTCGGAGCTAGGAAATGAGAGCTTGCACTTCAACTCCACTAGGGGTTTTAGTCATAGACATATCAGAAATACTTGCTAGTGGAGTGACTAGCTGCCTAATAAACTTATTCAATTCTTCTATTTTTGCCTTCATCTTCATCTTTGACAACTTGAGACTCTCTAATAGTCCTTCTATCACTTTGTTACTTGATCTCCATAAGCCAACCTTTGTATCATGTCTGGCTTCCCCAAGGTCAATTAAATACAAAGAAAAATCATCAGGAGTCATATCCTCAATTCTCCCTCCTTTGTTCGGCTTTGCTATCTCCATTGTCAAGTGCCCTATTTTTGGATCTTGTCCAAGAATGGACAGATTCTTCTATTTCTTGACCTTTGTCAACATAGTCCCAGAATGAACCGCAAGGGATATAGTGTCTTTTGCAAAACCACCCTCATCCTTTCTCTTTCTTTTCCTGTCCAATGTATCTTCTAGCCAAGAATCGGTTCCTATCACTTTAGAAGTTGTTCCAAGTGATTCGATGATGAACATCTTCTTCTTCACTGGAGTCATGGCCACAGTAGTTGAAGAGAAAGGATTCGTTGAATCCTTGGAGATGAGTCTAGAAGAAGCCTGCCCTTTTTCTATTTTTGAAGTCTTCTTCATCTCTTCATCCAATTTAGTCGGCTCATTGGTGCTACTTTTTTCATCCCCTAAGTCTACTATCTATATGGGAGAGCCACCTGGTCTCAATAGGGAAGCACTTGTTGATGGCATGAAGCTATGATGAGGGGATGGGACTGGAGTGGTATGTAGAGAAGGAACAAGGATAGTCTAAGGAGATGGAATGGGAGTAGTATGTGGGGAAGGTACTGGGGAAGGAGCA
The DNA here is from genome assembly GCA_028749045.1 of Cupressus sempervirens. Classification (NCBI taxonomy): domain Eukaryota; kingdom Viridiplantae; phylum Streptophyta; class Pinopsida; order Cupressales; family Cupressaceae; genus Cupressus; species Cupressus sempervirens. The sequence continues at coordinate 259,910,221 of CM053792.1, forward strand.
TTGTCCTTTCATTCTTCTATTTTCTTCTCTTCAGTGCCACTCTGGGTTCCTATAACTGGAAAGGATCCATCATAACATGTTGTGGCTACAGGAACATTCTTGTCTTGGGGTTGATCACCTCTGCCCATAGGTTGAGCTGGTCCATGGGTGGAAGCTATGGTCACACATGATGTAACACTCTAAGATGAAGTAGGTGTTGCAGCTGCTAGAGAGGCTTGAGTGGCTACACCCTTACCCTAGCTCTTTCTGGTTGTCCACTCAACCCACTTCCCAATTCTTTTGATTATCCTTGCCATCATAATATCAAGACTTTCCTCCACATCCACATATGGCTTAGAACTTATAAGAATTCCTCTTAATTTAGTAAGATATGTATTGCTTTACATATTTTGACCATCATCCTCCAATCTATCTATGTTGAGATCAATGCCATATGTCTTTATTTGTTTGACCATGAGTTTGGAAAATGCACAATCACGGCTCTCCAACTCATCTCTATAATCTGCCCAATAATCCTCTAGAGTGGTGACATGTTTGATCACACTCCCAATCTAAAGCACCTCCCTTGCATATCCATTTGGGTCAAACATGGGCCTCACAACTTCATATTCCTCCACTTTGTACTTACTCTTGAATGCCTTGAGCATGTTTTTAGCATCAAACCAAGAATCACAACTATAAGCCCCAACCTTCATGGGGAACTTGTATCCCTTCTTCCTTAGACTGGCACTCAGCATGTTCACTTGGATAGCTTGTCTTATGATCTCTATGAGCACAATCATGTCGCTTGGGTATCTAGATAGCTTCAAAGGAAATCTGTTGAAAGCTGCAAGATGCAAATATGAGAAGGATGAGAATTGAATGAAATAGCTACCAAACTAACTAATGGCCCCCATCACTTTTGGACTAAAGCTCCTCTCTAGGCATCCTTGTAGCTACCTAAAAATCCTCATTGTAAAAGAGCCATTAACCCTGACATACTCTACATAAATATTCTGTAACTACAAGCATGGATAAAATTCATAACTTTTTACATCATCAGGAAAATCCTCTATTTTGGGAAGGCCTGGCCACAATTGTAGATAATCCAACATGTAAATCAAAAAAGAAGACATGTACAAGGTATTATAGAAATTTGCAGCATTGAGAGCTCAGGACAGATGTTCACTCACCTCATACACCCAATCAACATAATGTGTGTCTGAATAGATGATTTTCACTAAAAAGAAATATTGTTCTACAAAATTGAGTGCTTCTACCTCACCTTTCAATTGGTGCAAAAGAACCAGGATGTCCATGATTTAAGGCTTGAGATCAGTGCCAAAAAGAGTCTTAGGAACCTTACTCTTAGGTCCTCATGGCTTTTGGAACCAAGACCTCATAATTTCCTTCCACCACACCATCTTCTTCAAGGAGAACTTGGACATGGCTCCTCCCATGGTCAAATCAAAAAATTCTTCCCGCTCTAGAGTTTGGAGGCAATTGACTATAGTTTTCTTGTCAATTGAGATCAAAACTATATGATCCAACAACATAATTTGTTTAGTATCCAGATTGTAATGGTTAATGCATTCAACGATTAGCTTAGGGGCTTGAATTGCTACTAGAAACCTGGCTGCTTCCACTAGTCCACTTCCTCAAAGTTTCTCTATTATAGGGTAGATTGGCTCCATCTTCAACCTTCTTTGAAAATCCTACATGTCAAAGAAGTAGAGTGAAGTATCTATGACATTCTGCAATGTCGACTTAATCCCATTCAATCCATCAAAACCAAAAAATCTTGTAGCAATCTTAACTGAGATAGAGATGAGCTATAAATCTAAAATTGAAAATAGTACAGAGAGTAGAGCTTTGCAACTACAAGGATTCTAAAATCACTATTCAATTCAATAGCATAATAATTCAAATAAGAAAGTGGTAGTTTGAAAATCCATTATGTTCATCTCTATATAGAAATCCCAATCCACCTGTTAATCTTCAAGATTCATGCCACACAAGTGAATTAAAGGATAAATCTATTAGATTAGTAAATGTGGGGGTTTCAAATGGATTTTTGCATGTCATTTCACTATTCCCATTGGCCCAATAGTTACTTTCCTTTATTACAAACTTACTTTCCCATTTTTCACCAAGTTGTGAAGAATTAAGAACGGAGTACTCCGTGGGGATAAATCTGCCCGACTAGATTTTTCTCAAGATACCTTCCCAAATGTGATCAACTATCTTCCATTATCCTTTTTAAGCATCCTATGATTTTTCTATGAGCCCAATACATTTGCAGAAGTAATTTTTCAATGGATGCAGAAATTCACTTCAAATGGTTGAAAACCCGCCAAGGAGAAGGCAACTTCTATTTTTATGCCTTTGTCTCATTTTCACTTAGCCCCTTTAATTCAACGTGTCTCTAAGCTTTGAAAAAATTTAAAAGGGTTGTGAAAATGAAAAATGAACCCACTTACTTACTTTTCTCCCTTACAAATGTTTTTGTCAAAAAACTAACTTCCTTGGTCGAAAACTTGTCATGGAGAAGCTACTTTAGAATTTTCCACCAGATGCTATTTTGATCATTATAATGATTTCTAAGTAACTCTTGAGGTAGAATACTAAAATGTAGAAATAATCTATCCATAAAACAACTCATTTCTTCTTTTTTTTAGCTTGTATACCTCATTAGTTGGCCTTTGTGAAAAAACACCTACACAGTGCAAAAATCCGCCAAGGAGCAGCTGATGCTAGGTTTTTTGCAAACTTCATTTTCTTTATGTGTAAACTATAATGAGTTGCAAGAAAGTTCTTTCTTGGAAATGACTTTTTGAAGATCATCATACAAACTAAGAATCTCCATTGAAAAGGATCTCAGATTACCCACAAAACTCATGACAACAAGGGGAAATCCACCCAGTTATGTAATGCAAGAGAAGGAGGAAGATGAAAATCCAATGGACAGACTTTTCACTCGGGGAAAAGAAATAGACTCAAACATACTTAAACCTAATTGAGATACAAGACCATTTTCCACTTTGCATAATGGGTATAGGATGAAAAGTGGGGCAACAGCTGGCTCTGACTGGGGACTTGGGTTGAGCATACCCAAGCAAGGAACTCAAAATCTTCAATTTCACAAAGAAGGTAAAAAGGTGGAAACAAAAAAAACACAACGAGACAAAGAATAGGAAAACAAAAGAAAAGGGAAAGGACTATCAAGGAAACACAAGGAGATACCAAGCCTAACTATAATACAAATACAAGGGTTACCTATTTTTAGTTAACAATTTGATAAAGCTTTAGATCCTAACCATTATAGGTCAGGGGTAGTACTTTACCATCTTCATATGCTAATTTGAAAGAATTGTTTTCAAATGCTTGATGAATTTTGAATGGGCCTTTTGATAAAGTATCAAACTTCTTATGCATTCCTTTTGAAGCACTTTGCTTATCCTAGAGTAGCACACTATCTCCCACCATGAGTTTATGTGGTCATGTTCTCTTATCAAAGACATCCTTCACTCATATCTAGTGTTGTGTGATGTGGTCTATGATTTCCTCCCTTTCTTCTTCAAGTTTACTCAAGTATAGGATCCTCTTTTCTAAACCATCCTTGAAAACATCATCTTCAATCACCATTCTTAGTTTATTTGTGGCTAATTCTAGAGGTAAGGAAAGATTAGCTTCAGTTTTGTAAACCAATTCAAAGGGAGATATGCCAATTGGCCTTTTAGGTTTCACTCTATCTGCCCACAACTCCTTATGAATCTCTTTGTGCCAGTTCTTTTGATTATTTGAAACCAATTGCTTAACAATATTCATCAGATTCTTATTACTTGACTTAGCTTGGCCATTTCCTTGGGGAAAATAGTTAGATGAATGATCCACGATGATCCCATACTCAAAGTAGAAACTAGTAATTTCAATCGAAGAAAAATAAGATACATTATCCATCACCAATTTAATAGGAATATCGAATCTAGCCAATATCCTCTCCTTTATGAATTCACACACCACTTCAAAATTAGTTTTCTTAGTAGCTTTAGCTTCTACCCACATATTGGTCACTGGCACCAAATATAGGACTAATCAGACCAATTAGTAGTCAGTTGTAGTTATCACATATTGGTGACTGGCACCAGATATAGGACTAATCAGACCAATGAATTCGAGACCACATTATTGAAAAGGGCATTTGATGATAACAGGTCTCAATGGTAGAGCAGCTAATTGAGGATGTCTAGAGAACATCTTACACTTCTCGCATTTCGCTACCCAGGCATATGCATCTTTAAACATCCCATGCCAATAATAACACTACCTTAGTATCTTAAAGTTATGACTGAAGATGAGAAATGACCTCCACAAGCCTCATCATGAAATGTTTTCAATAGTTTTTCTTGTTGTTGTTTGTCTACACACCTAAGGAAAGTGAATTCAATGGATTTTTTGAATAGCTTACAATCCCAAATCACATTCTTGGCTACTTTCAATTTGAGATCTCACCTTTTTTTTTGTATTTAAGCCTTCTGGGCATTCACCATATGTCAACAGATAAGAAATATTCTCAAACCATGAATCATAGAGACCTACAACTAACACCAACTACTTCTCTCCCGATTCTTCCAATTCTTCAGTTATCTTATTTTCTGCAATCACTTTGCACAAAGCATTTCCCCTTATCAGCCTGGTAGGTTTTATTTCTATATCATACTCCTGTATCTTTGCCACCCATACTCCTTTGACATTACAGCCCACATCCTATTGTTTCAATACACTCTTCACTACTACATCTGGGAGAAAGACCATAGAATGTGAATGCAAGATATAAAATCAAAAAAATTTAAGGGCTTTGACTACTAAAAAGGCATTCTTTTCAATCTATGAATATTTCAATTCATGATTCTTTAAAGCTATGCTCATGAAAGCTATTGGGGCTTGTACACCCTCATCATTTTCTTGTGTAAGTATGGTCGATAGGGTGTATTCAGAAGCATAACAATAGATGATGAAATATTGTTTATAATTTGAATGACTTAACACCAGGGCATTAGCAATAGTAGTCTTTATATCTTGAAAGGCTCACTTTCCCACTTCATTCCATTTGAAACTTGAATTTCCTTTCATCATATTTGCTATGTGTTTAGTTGTTTCCATGAAATCAAGTACAAACCTTTTGAGGAAATTCACCTACCCAAAGAAAGATTTAACTCTTGTCTTATTCGAAGGAAAGCTCAATCTTTGAATAGCCCCTACCCATTTAGGGTCAATCCTAATGCCTTCCTGGGACACTATATGACCTAGAAGTTTCCCCTCTATTACACAGAAAATTGACTTCTTGGGATTGAGAGAAACTCCATGCTCTCTGCATCTTTGCAAAACTTTCCTCAAATCTTCCGTATGATCTTTCATTTTTCTCAAGAACATGGTGAGGTCATCCAAGTATATGACTATGATTTGTTCTTTCAAATTGGTGAATGTCTTACTCATGCACCTTTGGAATGTAGCACCAGTTTTGATAAGTTCAAAAGGTATTCTATGATATGCAAATGTACCCCAAGGAGTAGTGAACACCATCTTATGCTAGTTTTTCTCCTCTACTTTGACCTGATTATAACCTAAGAATCCATCAAGCATAGAAATCATTTCAGATCCCACCACTATTTGCAATAAATAATCCATATTAGGAAGAGCAAAGTTATCTTTTAGGGATGCTTGATTCAGATTGTGGAAATCAACACAAATTCTTATTTCTTTGTTCTTCTTTTGAACAGGTACTATATTGGCTATCTAGGTGGAATGATGAATGGGATAAATGATTCTCACTTTTAACATCTTATCTACTTCCTGAAAGATGGCATCAGTGACTTTAGGATTGTAGTTCCTTTGTTTCTGCTGCAAAGGAACTGCATCAAGCTTTAGTGGGATTTGGTGTTTTACCTTCCCATCTCTATAACTTTTCAAATCTTCGTAGCTCCATGAAAAAACATCTCCACATTCCATGAATAGATTTCTTGCAGTTTCTTTCTCTTCAAGTGAATAACACTTCTCGATGTTAATCATTCTAGGATTATGAATATCTCCAATATTAACTCCTTCATATTCACCCATTGTTGGCCCCTTTTCCACTCTCTTCTACTTTATGTAAGCATCATTTCTATTAAATAATTTTTCTAAAGCCACAAAATATGGAGGAATAATATTACCTTTTAGTTGAATTTCTCCATTTTGATTCCATTCCCCACTCACATCAGAGCTTTCATGATTACTTCCACTGGATTCATGCTCAAAACTAGACTTGTCATTTTCAAGGAAAATTTGCAACCTTTTATCATCATTGAAAACCTACCATGATTCTGTGTTATCTAAAATGGTAGATCGATACACAATTTCAATTTGATACTTTTTGTTTCTGAAATTTGGGTGAGGAAGTAACAAGAATGCAAAGACTACTAAGGAATTAGCTTTAGTATTCATCTCTCTTGGAACTACTTCAATAGACAAGGCATCTAGGCCCTCAATTTCATCCTAGACTCTATTTCTATAATTCTTCAACTTATGATTTTTAACAGAATATTATCCTTTTACTTGATTTACAATAAGCTTTGCATCACCTTGAGCTTTTAAAATATTTATCCTTCTTTCTTTTATTGTTATTATCCCCGATAATAAGGCCTCATATTTTGTGGTATTATTTGTATTCCCAAATTCTAATTTGAAAGCCATAGGTTTAGGTTCTCCTCCTCGGGATATCAATATTGCACCTACTCTAGATCCTAAGGTGGCACAACTTCCATCAAATTCAAGTGTCCATATACCTGATACATTTTCATTTCTTTTAAAAACTTCCTTGCTTTGACTCTCATCTATTTGTTCATCTGAGCCTTCCTTAGTAAACAACATATAGTTTCCAAACTCCAGCTCTTGGTAGAGAATCTGAGCTTTAGGGTCATCTAATTTTAAGACTGTGAACTTTTCCTTCTCCTCATATTCTAATTTGACCTTCTTATTCCTGATAGGTATCACCACTTGTGACTAGTCCAACTTTATTTCTCCTCCTAAGTCTCAACAAAAACTTCTACTTAAAAGGAGTCCATAACTAGCTAGAATGTCAACTACCAAATTAGTCAATAGGAGCTTATTTTTTTGGTGAGAAGCTAAGGCTACCTAAGCATCTTTAATCTGCCCAAGTAAGGGAACTTGTTTAGCATCCATTGAGTAGCATCTTCCATGTAATTTTGTGACATTGAAACCCAAGGCTTTGGCTACAAAATAAGGCATAACATTATTTGATGCACCTGATTCTATTATACAATTACTAAGTTTACATCCATTAATAAGGCTCAAGTTTTTGTCCTGGTGATGTTGCTAAGACTATAGAGTGTTCCTGGTTAAACAAACCAGATGTCAAGGTTGCATCTTCCTTCTTAACCATCACATTACAATTTGTATTTGATGTACTTCCTTTACACTAGTCTACCAGCCTTTTTAACTCAAAAGGATGTGACTTTAAGTAATCAATAGTGGAAATTTGAATCTTTGACTCTTCACAAAATTGAATGAAATCAAAGGATGTCTTATCCTTACCCATCTGTGAAGTAGTTGTTCTTTGATCGGTATGTGTATTATTTGTTGAAGAACTAGAGTCATTTTTGTGAGTGTGACTAGAGGATTGATTCTTCGACCTTTGCCTACGGGTAAGCACTATGTATGAAGTTCCATCAATTATTGTGTAGCACTCACCTTTTGATTCAGAATCTGATTCGTGTTCCAAAAATAAATTTTCAGAGTCACTATTTGGATAGGAATCAAGCTTTGAAAAAGGATTCATAGTGTTTAATTCATTAGTAGATAACAACTGCATCATGCAGGCAGTCTCAAGACAACTCTCGCTATCATGATCTATGGTCAAATGAAAGACACACATATTTCCTTTTTTTGGCACTGCCTCAATTTACAACCTGGGTTGTGAACTTGTAAGCTATGGAAATCTACTTTCGTTGCTTTTTCCCAATGAATTTTGATAATTCTACTGATAGTCCCTATTAAATCTGGGTAACTATTTCTTCATTGCTACCAGCTCATTAGACAACTTTTGAATCATCTCCTCTGATGACGTGGTGTTACTAGAACTTCCTTTCATTTCAAGTTCTTGTTTCCATTTTCTCGCAGAAATCAAATCATCCTCACATTCAATAGCCTTCTTTTGTGCATCAGTTAGATCCATGGTGTAATGTCCTCTTTTTGGACATTTCCTTACTCGTTCCGTATTTGATGGATTTTTATAATAATCTCTATATGATCTCCTTCTGCTACCTATTCATTGCTTGTATGTACTTTGTCCATGAGTGGAATTCTTATTACCGTTGGTCTTATCAATGCATTTAACAACCAATTCTTACAAATAATCTAATTTGTCCTCCTGTGAACTCGTCCTATTCCTTTATTGCTGACTCGATTCCATGACTTGATACCTTCTTTTTTGTGATCTTCTAATGGTCTTCCCGTTGTTCAATGTCCCATCCTTTGTATGCATGCTTCCTTAAATGATGCGACATGATCCTTCATGAGCAAGGGTCACCCTAGCATGTGTTGTAATATATTAGCTTACATAATGTTGGTTAGGTTTATTAATATGACTTGTGTATTGTTGATTATATTAGTATCAAACAAATATAGTATATTTCATTATTAATAATATTTACTTGTCATATTTTAAAGTAATATGCTTTATTTATATTTATATTTGTGTTATTATGATATTTTATAGTATTTATTTCTCATCATATATATTATAAAATTATTATTTATTTGATATTATTTATAATTAATATCTTTGTAATTATTATATGCTATTATAACATAATAAATATATGTTATGTAAATATAATATCATATTGTATTATCACTTAAATTAATTCTTGTATTATTATTTATATATATAATATGTTATTCAAATATGCATATATCCTTAAATGTGGGGTCATGACAAGTCCACCCCTCTTGAATTTTCTTGTCCTCAAGCAATAATCAATTTCATATTTTTTTCACCTTATATAACAAAATTGATTACTAGATCCCATTCAATTTTTTTACTTATAGATTACTTCATTCTATTCTATAAAGAGTTACACATGTAGTATGCATTTGAATGCAAAGTATACATATGAATGTATGAAGACACGAAGAAAATACGAAGCATACACATTGATGCATGAAGACATGAAGTAGACACTATGTAGACACATCATACATAACTTTGATTAGATCCTAAAATTAATAATGCACAATGATTATACTTCTTCGTTAGGTTTATAACCCTGCAACCACAAAATAAGCGTTAGTACATGCATATATATAAACTTCAAAGAAATTTGAATGATAATAAGTTGATCCAAGCTAGTTCCATACTAATCCCAAGAGTGGAACTTTGGCCCCCTTGGCCTCGGTGGTGGGTGTTAGGCATCCACATGAGGTGGTCTACTTAGTGGATTGCTTGTTTGGCTAGAAAGGTTCTTGTGAAAAGGATTCATTGCTATCTTTCCCTTAACTAGCACTACAATAGGGTGTCCTAACCGCTCTTCCCTGATTGTAGACTCCATAGGAATGATAGATGCCCTTATAGTCTTTCCCTTAACTAGTACTACAATAAGGTGTCTTAACAGACCTTCCTTAATTGCAGACTCCATAGGAAAGTTAAATATGGTCTTTCCCTTAACTGATACTACAATAAGGTGTCTTAGACCTCCCTTAATTGCAGACCCTGTAGGAAAGTTAAATATGGTCTTTCCCTTAACTAATACTACAATAAGGTGTCTTAGACCTCCCTTAATTGTAGACCCCATAGGAAATTTAAATATGGTCTTTCCCTTAACTGATACTACAATAAGGTGTCTTAACAAACCTCCCTTAATTGCAGACCCCATAGGAAAGTTAAATATGGCCTTTCCCTTAACTAATACTACAATAAGGTGTCTTAAAAGACCTCCCTTAATTGCAGACCCCATAGGAAAGTTAAATATGGCCTTTCCCTAAACTGATACTACAATAAGGTGTCTTAGACCTCCCTTAATTGTAGACCCCATAGGAAAGTTAAATACGGTCTTTCCCTTAACTGATACTACAATAAAGTGTCTTAACAGACCTCCTTTAATTGTAGACCCCATAGGAAAGCTAAATATGGCCTTTCCCTTAACTAATACTACAATAAGGTGTCTTAATAGACCTCCCTTAATTGCAGACCCCATAGGAAAGTTAAATACAGTAGGGTTTCTATATAGTCTTTCCCTTAACTAGTACTACAATAAGGCATCTTATAGACCTTTCTTGATTGTAGACTCCATAGGAAAGCTATTTGAAATCCCTAAATCATTTCTCAAATAATCAATTTTACACTTTTATGATTACATTAATTAAGAAAACTTACAATTTCATATTTTAACTATGGTTGAACTTCCTCGAAGCTCCCTTGAATCTTAATCTCCCTCCTTTCCTGCAAGAAATTTCTCGAAGAAAAGATCAAGGCACATAATTCTAATAGAAAATAAAGAATAAGAGAGAGACTATAATGAATAGATTATACTCAAAGGATAATATATACTTATTTTCATATCAACAAGTTTTTATTTTATCCTTCATTTCTTTTGACATTAATATTGTAATTGAAAACAATTGTCTATTAATTAATTCCATTATGCTAACTAATTAGCATACTACATGCCTCTCCAATATAACCATGGATCATAGGTATTTGAATGTTCACCATTCATCAAAATTACTAATAATAATATTTCATAAAAATATACAAAGACAATAAATAACTTAACTCATTAACTTTTATGTGTCATCTTTTCTTTTTATCTTCCTTTGGAAAATTAAATGATTTCCCTCTTTGATGACCATCAAGTTCCATTATATTTTAACAATCTCATATTTCTTCCACACCATATCCAGCAATAACTAGTACTATATCTGCATAGGGTTTTGTAAATATATATATCTTTCTTCTTTGTCATATTACATTCTCTATGTTCTTCATCTCGCTTCATAACTCAAACATCTTAAGTTCATTATTTCCCTTAACTTTGTCCACCAATTAATGAATAATATGTAAGATATAGATAAGTAACCCTATATATATCAGCAACAACTCATTATTAGGTATGCAAGTCTGGGGCCGCTGGCATTTCATCCATTGATCTGAATTCGAAGATGAACTTGGGTGCTCACAGCTGGAGTGAGTGGAAGCTCCAGATTGAATGAGGATTAAGGGTGCTTGCACCATTTTTACCATATCTTTTTCCTTGATCTAACCAAAGAGGAGTCTTCCCCTATTTTAATCCATCCCACTGGACTACACAAAATTTTATTCTCTAAGGCATTGATCCACTTTTTTACATGCCTCCACCTTGATATCCATGTAGGTGATGTTGCAGGTGCTTTATCTAAACCTATTTAATGGTATGATGTAACCAAATTTTTCATAGCGGGTGTAGATTCATTCCATATTATTTACATGGACCCATTTCATAGCTCTAGTAGGGTCCCACAATGATATCCCCATCAAATTTCTCAACTCGATAGATAAATGATTGTTCAATGCCTTGATCTATTCTAGCGTCTATATGATGCTTGTTTTAAACTTTCTTTTCAGTCCTCATTTATTCTCTGTCGTGCTTCTTTATGTACCTGGAAAGTACGTGATTTTTCTTAAATGCCACATATCTCATGTGGCTCTTCCTTATTACAATAACCTTTCCTTTTTCTATACGTGGTTATTTCCACATTCCTTTCGTGGTCGTATTTTTGTAATCACCCCATATATTGCCTCATTCTTGGGACTGCTGGATCTATACATTGTGTCTTTCACACATATCATTAATGATCTAGTTCCTTAGTTATTGGATGTTGTTCACATAGATCATTGGCTCTATTACATTTTTCCTTTTTCTAAGGCTCGGTGTGGTTAGTGTATCCTCTGTCGCATGTATCTATGTGTTTTGCTTCCTTGACTGGTGGTTATATTTTCTTATGCTTTTATAGCTACAGTATCATGGTCTCCTCATATTTATAAGACTCAACATGCAGAAACAATTACAATCACATGTGATCCAATTCAATCTCTAATCTGAACAAGTTGGTCATTATCTCTACTATGCAATGTATGGATATTATTGAGCTTTTAGCCCTTCCTTCTCTGGCTGATGATTGCTGGTTATTCTAAGTTTACTTTTCACACATTTTTAAAATATACACAACATTCCTATTTAATCATCAACTTGTCAAATTCCTCTTCATGGATTAAATGCAATGCATTCCTTCCTACTGTATTCTTCTTATGTCGAGTGCATAGTAACCAATTCTACAGGATGGCAAGATCGAATGCTCTAATACCATTTGTAATGTCCTCTTTTTGGACATTTCCTTACTCATTTCGTATTTGATGGATTTTTATAATAATCTCTATATGATCTCCTTCTGCTACCTATTCGTTGCTTGTATGTACTATGTCTGTGAGTGGAATGCTTATTACCGCTGGTCTTATCAATGCATTTAACAACTAGCTCTTATAGATAATATGATCTGTCCTCTTGTGAACTCGTCCTATTCCTTTATTTCTGACTCAATTCCATGACTTGATACCTTCTTTTTTGTGATCTTCTGATGGTCTTCCCTTTGTTCAATGTCCCATCCTTTGTATGCATGCTTCCTTAAATGATGCAACGTGATCCTTCATGAGCGAGGGTCACCCTAGCATGTGTTGTAATATATTAGCTTACATAATGTTGGTTAGGTTTATTAATATGACTTGTGTATTGTTGATTATATTAGTATCAAAAAAATATAGTATATTTCATTATTAATAATATTTACTTGTCATATTTTAAAGTAATATGCTTTATTTATATTTATATTTGTGTTACTATGATATTTTATAGTATTTATTTCTCATCATATATATTATTAAATTATTATTTATTTGATTTTATTTATAATTAATATATTTGTAATTATTATATGCTATTATAACATATTAAATATATGTTATGTAAATATAATATCATATTGTATTATCACTTAAATTAATTCTTGTATTATTGTTTATATATATAATATGTTATTCAAATATGCATATATCCTTAAATGTGGGGTCATGACACATGGGATGTACCCTTCTTAAATCATAATTGACATTTGGAGGTATTGCACTAATAAATAAGGTTTTCAAATTACTAGGTGTGGGTCTATCAACAACTAGAATTCTGATGATAATCTTATTGAATTTGGCAAAAAAATCCCTCATGCTCATAGTTGGTTGCTTCTTAATTGAAGTCAACTATGTTAACAGGGCATGTTCATCTTCTGTAGTCTTAAATCTTGTCTCAAAGACTATGCTCAATGTATCCTAATCAATTATTGAGCCATCAGCTAGATGGAAAAACTATTCCACTACATTGTCTGTGAGGGTCTATATGAACAACCATATAGCCACATCTTCATGTCCCACCCCTAAGATATGAGTGGCTATGAAAAAAGCTTTAATGTGTTCATCTGTAGTGACTTTCCCATCACCTAAGAATTTAGGGAAATTCTTCCTCGAACCGGCCAAAAGTGGATGATAAGAATTTAATGCTAAGGGTCCTATTGCCATAGCCCATGGAGAAGCCATGATTTTCTTGGCAGTATATGGCAGGAAATTAACAACTAGAGGAGCAGTAATTATGTGTAGTGCTAACACCTAACAAGTGAAATACAAAGTGTTGGTGTCTTGATTTTTGATAGGGGGATGGGGTCTACTTTGACTTTTACCTTTTCTTTTCTGCTTTGGAACATCTAGAATAGGAAAGGTGGGCTCTGCAAGCTTATCAAAGATAGCATCTTGCCCACCCTGTTCCTTGGTACTTCTGAGGAACCTAAATTGTTCCAGGATGTTGGGTCTAGTTTATCTCTGAGCTTCTTGTCTCAATTGCCTTTCTGCTCTCTGGATATCTCTCCTTTGAAAAAATCTCTCTAAGGCTTTAGCTCTCCTCTCTTCTTCCTCCAATACCTAACTAGCATTCCAGTAATGTTTAGTGTTTCTTCTATGTCTCCAAATGAATGTGTTTAGGGATTAAAATATGTCCTCTTAGTCATCCTAGAAACCAAGGTTAGGTTAGAGCACTAGAATTATGTTTCATGAGGTAGTATGATTTCCCCTTATGATGTAGGATTTTTTTCTTTTGGTCAAGCAACTATTCGTCTCCCCAGTAGAGTCACCAAAAATCTGTTGGTAAAAAAATTTGTTCTTTTAGATTATTACTCTTTAATGGCTAATTGGGAACAATATCTAATCACAAATAGTTGGAAAGCTCTTTATGAATGTTTTAGCTTTCCTCTAAATTGGTAGGTATAGCTCCATGAAATAGATTTATAATGAATTCTATTTTCTTCATAAACTAATTTAGGGTATGTTCTTAACTTGAGAATAGTAGAGGGATAACCGAGCTAGACCTAAAGAAAATCCAACTCAAGCAAGTAAAACTTCTCAATTATGAAATAGATTTATGCATCCACACATCTTATGAATCCATAAATTCCATCCACATAAATAATTGATGCTTTACTAAGCTAATTTGAATCTAAAATATGACTAATAAATTGGAAATACTAGTAGAATCCCTTCATCGAATGAATTATAACAATACTTATCACATTCACCTGTTGCCTCAAAATAGGGGACGTAAAACTTTGTTCTTCCCTTATTCCAATTCAAGATGAAAGAGAAAATGTAAACTAAATGTAATAGTAACTGGAACAAAAAATGATTGACATAAAATGCCATTCAATTGTCTCTGCAAAAAATAGTACTTCACACCAAAAAATTTTCCGACCTTTCATTCATCGTTTAAATTATTACATATAGAGTTTTGAGATGATCATTACAAAGGAAGTTTAATTGGTTCATCTTCTAAGGGTGACAAATGGTAAGGTGCTAGTTTGTCATATTACAAAATTACAAAAGAAAACAAAAAAAGGGTATAATATGAATCATTTAGATTTCTTCCCCTTTTCTATTTTCACTCTATGTGACTTGGTAGCAACCATTATTGGGATCAACTCTTCATGATTGGGCATGTGAACATAAGTGAATCTCAAAATCCATTTTTCATATTCCCGTGCCAACTCTTTTATGAAATTTAACTGATTTGGCAACTCTTTTGTGACCACATGTATCCATCCACTAAGTGCTTGGAGTTTTGTAGTTCTCTTCTGGCTACTGGAAGTTACTATAGACAAATTATCTAAAAAGGTAGAGAAATTACTTTTCATCACTTATATTCTGATGAAGTCTTTTCCTTGGCCACTAGTTTGAGAGTCAATGTGTAACACTCTCATCAGCTCAAATCCTCTATCTTGAGTCTTCTTTATTTTGCCCTCTATCTCCTTGAGCCCTTTCTCAACTTCTTGGATCATTTCTAGTTTGAACTACATACTTTGGAACCATTCAAACAAAGTTTTCATTCCCTTTCTTTAGAATCTTGGCTTTGACTTTTTCCTTGGCTTTCATCTAGATGATCATCTTCAAATGGGAGATGCATTCATCACATCTGACTCTTTCTCCAGCCAGAGTATTACTGTCAGATAATATGTTATCCTTTTATATTTCCAATCTGAGGATAACATTTCCAATTTTATCTATGAGAGAAATTCCTTCTAATTTGAGTCTCTCAATCTTCTCTCTACCAATCTGGTCATAGTGTCTATCTTCCTGGAGCTCAAAAATGAGAGCTTGCACTTCAACTACACTAGGGGTTTGAGTTATAGACATACCAAAAATAGTTGCTAGTGGAGTGACTAGTTGCCTAATAAACTTATTCAATTCTTCTATTTCTACCTTCATCTTGATCTTTGACAACTTGAGACTCTCTAATTGTCCTTCTATCACTTCATTACTTGATCTCAACAAGCCAACCTTTGTATCATGTCTGGCTTCCCCAAGTTTAATTGAATGCAAAGTAAAATCATCAAAAGTCATATCCTCAATTCTCCCTCCTTTGTTTGGCTTTTCTATCTCCATTTTCAAGTGCCCTATTTTTGGATCTTCTCCAAGAATGGATAGAGTCTTCTACTTCTTGACCTTTATCAATGCAGTCCTAGAATGAACCACGAGGGATACAATGTCTTTTGCAGAAACACCCTCATCCTTTCTCTTTCTTTTCCTTTCCAAAGTATCTTCTAGCCAAGAATTAATTCCTATCACCTTGGAAGCTGTTCTGAGTGAATTGATGTTGAACATCTTCTCCTTCACTGGATTCATGGCCACAGTAGTTGAAGAGAAAGGATTCTTTGAATCCTTGGAGATGAGTTTGGAAGAAGCCTGCCCTTTTTCTATTTCCAAAGTCTTCTTCATCTCTTCAACCGATTCAGTCAACTCACTGGTGCTACTTTCCCCATGGGAGAGCCACCTGGTCTCAATAGGGAAGCACTTGCTGATGGCATGGGGTTATGATGAGGGGATGGGATTGGAGTGGTATGTGGAGAAGGAACAAGGGTAGTGTGAGGAGATGGAATGGGAGTAGTATGTGGGGAAGGTACTAGGGAAGGAGCATTATCCTTTGGTTCTTCTACTTTCTTCTCTTTAGTGCCAGTTTGGGTCCCTATAACTGGCAATGATCCATCATGACATTTTGGGGCTATAGGAACATTCTTGTCTAGGGGTTGATCACCTCTTCCCACAAGTTGAGCTGGTCCTTGGGTGGAAGTTATGGTAAAACCCATAATAACTCTCTAAGGTAAAGTAGGCATTGTAGCTACTAGAGAGGCTTGAGTGGTTACACCCTTACTCTAGCTCTATCTAGTTATCCACTCAACCCACTTCCCAATTCTTTTGATTATCCTTTCCATCATAATATCAAGACTCTCCTCCATGTCAACATATGGCTCAAAATTGATAGGAATTCCTCTTAATTTAGTAAGATATGTATTGATATACATATTTTGACCATCATCCTCTAATCCCTCTACCTTGAGATCAATGCCATATGTCTTTATTTGTTCCACCATGAGTCTAGCAAATGCATGATCATAGCTCTCCAACTCATCTTTGTAATCTAACCAATAATCCTCTAGAGTGGTGACATGTTTGATCACACTCCCAATCTAAAGCACCTCCCTTACATATCCATTTGGGTCTAACATGGGCCTCATAACTTCATATTCCTCCACTTTTTACTTACTCTTGAATGCCTTGAGCATGTTTTTAGCATCAGACTGAGAATCACAAATGTAAGCCCCAACCTTCATGGGGAACTCATATCCCTTCTTCCTTAGACTGCTACTTAGCATGTTCACTTGGATAGCTTTTCTTATGATCTCTATGAGCATGATCATGTCACTTGGGTATCTAGGAAACTTCAAAGGAAATCTGTTGAAAGCTGCAAGATGCAAATATGAGAAGGATAAGAATTGAGTGAAGTAGCTACTAAACTGATTCATGGTCACCATCCCTTTTGGGCTAAACCTCCTCTCTAGGCATCCTTGTAGCTCCCTGCAAATCCTCATTGTAAGAGAGTCATTAACCCTAACATACTTTGCATAACTATTCTGTAACTACAAGCATGGATAAAATTCATAACTTTTTACATCATTAGGAAAATTCTCTATTCTGGGAAGGCTTGGCCATAATTGTAGAGAAGCCAACATGTAAATTAGAAAAGAAGACATGTAGAAGGTATTGTAGAACTTTGTAGCACTAAGAGCTTTGGATAGATGTTCACTCACCTCATATGCCCAATCAACATAGTGTGTGTCTGAATAGATGATTTGCACTAAAAAGACATATTGTTCTATGAAATTGAGTGCTTCTACCTCACCTTTCAATTGGTGCAAAAGAACCATAATGTCCATGATTTTGGGCTTGAGATCAGTGCCAAAAAAGGTCTTAGGAACCTTACTCTTAGGTCCCTATGGTTTTTGGAACCAAGACCTCATAATTTCCTTTTGCCACACTATCTTCTTCAAGGAGAACATAGACATGGCTCCTCCCATGGTCAAATTGAAAAATTCTTCCTGCTCTGGAATTTAGAGGTAATTGATTTTAGTTTGTCAGTCAATTCAAATCAAAACTGTATGATCCTACAACATAATTTGTTTAGTATCTAGATTGTAATGGTTAATGCATTCAACAATCAACTCAAGCACTTGAATTGCTACTGGAAACTTAGCTACTTCCACTAATCTGCTTCCTTAGAGTTTATCTATTATAGGGTTGATTGGCTCCATCTTCAACCTTCTTTGAAAATATTGCATGTTGAAGAAGTGGAGCGAAGTATCTATGACATTCTGCAATGTCATCTTAATCCCATTCAGCCCATCGAAAGCAACAAATCTTATTGCCATCTTAACTAAGATAGAGATGAGCTGTAAATCTTAAAATTGAAAATAGTACAAAGAGTAGAGCTTTGTAGCTATGAGGATTCTAAAATCACTATTCTATTCAATACCATAACAATTCAAATAAGAAAGCAGTAGTTTGAAAATTTGTTATGTTCATCTCTATATAGAAATCCCAATCCACCCATTAATCTTCAAGATTTGCACCACACGAGTGAATTAAAAAATAAATATATTAGATTAGTAAATGTGAGGGTTTCTAATAGATTTTTGCATGTCATTTCACTATTTCTATTGGCCCAATCATTACTTTCCTTTATTATAGACTTACTTTCCCATTTTTCACCAAGTTGAGGAGAATTAAGAATAGAGAACTCCATGGGGATAAATTAGCCTAAGTAGATTTTTCTCAAGATACCTTCCCAAATGTGATCAAATAGCTTCCACTATCCTTTTTAAGCATCTTATGATTGGTTTGTGAGCCCAATACATTTGCAAAAGTAATTTTTCAATTGATGCAGAAATTCACTTCAAAGGGTCGTAAACCCATTGAGGAGAAGGCAACTTCTATTTTTTCGCCTTTGTCTCATTTTCACTTAGCCCCTTTAAGTCAATGTGTCTCTAATCTTGAAAAAAATTTAAATGGGTTGAAAAAATGAAAAATTATCCCACTTGCTTGCTTTTCTTCCTTACAAATGTTTTTGTTAGAAAATTGACTACCTTAGTTGAAAACTCGTTGTGGAGAAGCTACTTTAGAATTTTCTGCCAGATGCTATTATGATCATTATAATGATTGTTGAGTAACTCCCAAGGTAGAATACTAAATGTAGGTACAATATATCCATAAAATAACTCATTTCTTGTTTGTTTTAGTCTGTAAACCTCATTAGTTGGCCTTTGCAAAAAATCACCTACATAGTGCAAAAATCCACCAAGGAGAAGCTGATGCTAGGTTTTCTACGGAATTCATTTTCTTTATGTGTAAACTATAATGAGTTGTTAGCAAGTTTTTTCTTTGAAATGACTTTGTGAAGATCATCATACAAACTAAGAATCTCCATCGAAAAGGATCTTAGATTACCCACAAAACTCATGACAACAAGGGGAAACCCACCCAGTTATGTAATGTAGGAGAATGAGGAAGATGAAAATACGATGGAGAGACTTTTCACTTGGGGAAAAGAAACAAACTCAAACATACCCAAACCTAATTGAGACACAAGACCATTTTCCACTTTGCATAATGGGTATAGGATGAAAAGTGGGGCAATAGTAGTCAATTCTACCGGTATCATTTCAAGTCTTTCTTAATAAGGGGATCGATGTTCTAAGTGAATTTATCAAAAAAATCCTTTATCTTTATAGTACCACTATCTATATTTACCTCATATTGAGGACTAGCACTCGACACTAGTGCATCTTATACACTATGTTTTGTTTGTTGCTCATCTTTTGTTGCTAGTTGTGTATCTTCATGTGTTTCAGTGTGTTTCTCATGTGCAATTGTCTCTGTGTCAATTGTGATAACCTCAGTTACATGTTGTTTCTCATCTTTTTCCTCACCTACCTCAATAGGTTTCTACATAATTTCCTTGGCTATTGTCAAACCATATAATTATTTCCAAATTAGAGTGGTCTTTTGTACAACATTCTCAACATTATTTTGCAATATGTTCAATGCCCTATATTTAGGTAAAAATTTCCTAGTGTGCTTCTTTATTGCCTTATCCATTGTTTCCCTATCCAATTTTAGCATCATTTGTGCAAGTGTAGTCTCTCTAATTTGTCTTTCTATATTGAGACTATACTGCTACTTTTTCTCAACTCTATCAGATAATTCCTTTGGTAGAGAGTTGGCAATCTTAATTGGAGTTCGTTTGAATGTTTCCATCATGGAATATACTAACTCCTCTACTTGGTTCATCTCAACTTTTCCAAGTTTATCAAATTCAATATGTGTAACTCTGAGACTAGATAAATAAGCATTATTCCTTATATTCTCACATATATTGTCTAAATCTGAAGAAGGATAGTGACTTACCACTTTGAATTGGTTGTTATCATAAGATTTTGTCCTCTCTTCATTAGATTCAATTGGAGTTATGTACTTTCTCTTAGGTCTCTTCTCAAGCTCCTCTTCTTTGCTAGCTAATCTAGCCCTCTTCTCTTTTGGCTTATCTTTCTCTTGAGCCCTTTTGGTAGTAGCCCTTGTGCTTTGTCTAGTAGTGTGAATAGTAGGCTTAAGTTTTGCAACCTTCCTTAGTTTTCTAATTGCTAGGGTCTTAGCTTTCCTCTTCTTTTTCTTAGGTGCTTCATTGGCTTCTTCTCCCTTGGCAACTTCTTCAATTTCTACTTCTTCTACTTGATCTTCTCATTGACCTTTATTTAATGCTAGTGGTGCTTGAGCAAGCATTTCTTCTTCTTCTTCATCTACTCCACCAAATTTATATTTAAGCTTCTTAGTTTTCTTTCTTATAATTGAGGTAATTTTCAAATCCATTATTATTATAGATTTACCCATGTCATAGTTCCCAAAGGTAGTAGCCTTAGCATCTACATCTTCTGCAAGTAATATTGTGATTATTGCAGAAGATTCATCAATATTGATCTCATAGCCTAATCACCTTACCGTTGGAATAGTAGCTTGAACATATGTAAAATCAGCATCAACTAGAAATAAAACATCATTGAAATGTTTCTCAACTAATGAAACTAGTATCCTTGGTCTTCTCTCCATTGATTTCTTGAAGACTTCAAAGTAGCTTGTCATTACAAACTCAATTGTTTCCAAGTTTCTCAATAAATTCACCTATCTATACTACAATAGATCGGTTTGTTTTCCATGAAACTTTACCAAATGTAGGGAATGTATTATGTATATAAAATAATATACATACAAGAATTGAACCAAATTTACATTGTGCACTTTTGGTCTTCATTATTGCACCCAATTTTTTTGACAACTATTGCATCTGCAACTCGGCAAGGTCATAGGTATGATCCTTCTTAACTATCTTATAGCCCATATCAATAGCAATACATGATACATTGTTGAGTCTTCTAGATCGATAGAATTTATATGCTATAATCCTCACTACAAAAGCAATTAGGAGATCTAAGATAGTATAAATTGTCATACATCATGTGTTCCACATTGCCCATATATTCTTCTCAATAACCTCTTTAGATTCACTCCTCATGGTTTTAGGTCAGTCAAGGGTTCGATACCTTGTTACTCTATGTAAAATTTTCTTTGTGATTTTCACCAGTCCATTATCCATCCATATAGAATTATCTTGAATTCTAGTTAGAACTATCTTTATCCATTTAGTTTTGAAAACATTGGGGAGGTCTATGGCATGGGTTAACCCTTTTCTCTCTACAATTTTAAATACACCTTTTAATGCTCCATCTTCACACAATTTCCCATAGGTTCCCCTAATCTCCATGTCACCTATGTTACCCACTTTACATGTGTAGCAATATCTCGCATCTTAAATCATCAAAACTCGAGGTGGTTTCATCAATAACACACCATATGGATCTTGCTTGTAAGAAATATCAAGAATGGCTCTCAAATTTGGTTGTCTAAATATTTCTTATCAATTTTAGATTCAAGATTTCTTTACCTCTTTAACCTTAGAGGTTGAAGAACTAGACACCATTATGAAAACTAGGGTTTGTGAAAATTCAAACTGCATAGCTCGACACATGAGAAATACCTTTGTAAATTTGTTGTGATGGTATCGAGTGACTATTGAATCATATTTATAAATGATTGGAATGATCTTTTTAATTTTCCTTTGGCTCTTTGTGCTTTTCTTCAAATTTTAATGATGTCAAATGAGTAGAAATTGATCATATAGACCTTAAAACCTTGCATTTAATGCTTACTACTTACACAATTGTAAGTTGGGCTTCAATAGAGATTTCAACTCACTCGACTTCCATGAAGTTTCATTTTTGGGTAAAAGCACAAACTTGTGTCACCTTTTATGAAGAAACATGATATCAGAATGTGACAGTTCAACATTAATGACAAAAAAAATGGTATTTGTGTTTAGAATTTGAAAATGATGTAAACTGATGAAATGTGTAGAATTGGATGAAATTTATGCCTATAATTTTTTTTTAAAAATTTGAGTAAGAATTTATTCATTTCTTTTATTTTGAAGTCCCTTTTTTAACTATAAAAAATATAGGGTGTAGTTCCCGTCAAAAAAAAAATGCAAATCATCTTTTTTTGTTTTGATTTGAAAATATCTTATAGATGACATGTATAGCTAGTGCAAAAAAGAAGAAATAATTATTTTTGATCTATATTTTCTTTGTTATAAGTACTCAAGCTCGACCTTCTCTGAAGCCAATATTTTTCCTCCCGTCAAAACTTCCCAATGAAATCTACACCTTCTTGAGAAAAAATTACATATTCATGAAGAGGACTCTCTCCTCTAGAGATAAATATAATTTTTTTGTTTTTTTGGTATGATTTACTATTTTTTTCCCTTTTTTAAGTGAGCATCTTCTGAAATGTTGAAATATCTACTTATAATATTTTGAAATTTTAACATATTATAACTAATCAAAACACTCAAAAATTTATATAATGATGATATTGAATCTAAGATCTATAAAGGGGTATTTTTAGTTTTTGAATAAAATTGAGTTTTGATAGCGAAATGAAATTTGACCAAAACAAGTTTTGATATCACAAACGATGACACAAATCTGTGCTTTTACCCTTTCACTCAGCAACAACTACAAGCTTGGTCAACACTATCACCTTGCGATATCCCAATTTTTGCAGCACTCTGGATTCGAGCTGAGGTGATGAAGCAAGTGTGGTCTCGAACGGCTATGTGATGAGAAAGTCTCTATGCTCTGATACCATGTAAGAATTTGCCTAAGGGAAAAATTCACCCAGGAACTAAGAACTCAAACACAAGCACATAGTAGACCAAAGAGAGAGAGAGAGAGAGTATGATCAGAATGACAATGTATTCAATATGTCATCATTAATGCAATGTAAAAGTACACTAGGAGTGCCTATATATAAAGGCCTCTAAGATACATCTAGAATGTCTCATAATCAGCACCATGATGTGTCATACAACTAAGCACATGTCCACCAGATATGGATTATCCTCCATTAAGCACGAAAGTATGTGTGATGATGAGAGGATAAGCCTACAAGGGTGTGACATGCAAATCAGTCTTGTAGACACCATGTGCTAAAATAGAGTTGCGTACTCCTATGTTGTCTACATGACAACTCAAAAGGTGTGCAAAATCCTAAGTGTCTCACAAATAAAAATAATAAAATAATTTAAAATATTAAAATAATGCATTAACCTAAGTAAACTTAAGTAAGTGTAATAACTAAATACTTATTTACACCAACAAATCCTTGGAACTGATGTATAATATATCTTTTAAATATTAGTCCCACACATACCTATTGATTACTTAATAGGAGGTGGTGTGATCACCTGACCCATTAGGTGAAGTGATCCCATCTAAACTATATGTGATGCAATCTTCCTTTCTCTTCCATGTCTTGTTCATCTCATCTCTAACATTCTCAAAATCTACCTTTTCTTTTCCTTTGTTGAATTCACTACTCAATGCCTTTGACCTTGTTGGACAATTCTTGCTTTTGTGACCAGTCTTCAAATAGCTAAAACATGTGGTTTGACTCAATCATCTTTGGTGGTCTCTTCTAAAATGTGTTCTTATGCAATTTTCAGAAACATGTCCATACACTTGATAATAATGACAACTATATCTAGTATTATAATCTCAATTATAAGAGTTTCCATTGTACTTTACCTTAGTCTACTTGTTTGATGACCATTTCGGCTTGGATATGCACTCATATGCTCTATGTTCATACTTCTGATAGTTATAATAGTATCCTTCAATTATTTGTGTGTTTATGGTCTTGGTTCTGCATTCATGTGCTTGATGTCCTTATTTGCTACATTTGTGGTAATGACCCATGAACTTTTTCTTAGGATTTTGATTTGCAGTCTTGCTCCTACAAAAATTAGCAGTATTATCTTACCACAATTATGAGAAGTAGCTTTGGAGTTCTTACCTTTTTTACTTATTTCTTCACCACTTTTGGATGATTCTCCTTCTTTAGTACTAGTGTAACCCAATCCAAAAGTATCACTATTGGATCTAGGGGATCTCATCAATTGCTCAAAGTACTTGATAGCTTCACTATGTTTGTTGAAACTTTTATCAAAGTCTTTTTCTCTTTTTAGATCATTCCTTAGTTGTTCATTCTACAACTTTAGTGATGTGATCTCAATATCCTTTGCATTTAGTTCATGATTTGCAATAATTATTTGACTCAAAGTTTCCAATTGCATGTTAGCAATCCTACTTACCTCTAATGTTTTCTCTTCTAGTCTGTTGGTCAAAATCCTTTTGTCATCTTCAATCATGACTTTTTCCTCTTCATCTTTCTTTTTCTACATGGTCACCTCACATAGCAATACTGGTTGGACTTCTTGTTATCTCTTAGGATTTCTGACCTCTTCAGTTAAGGTTCCATTCTTTTCCATCAAATATGCAATTATTGCATCAAATTAACTTGTGTTTCCATTTGCAAACAATTTAGTAGTGTCAATCTCTTGGTATTTTGTGTCATTCTCTTCAATAGAAATTTCCTTCTTTCTTTTCAATGATCACTTTAACTCATCTCTTTCTTCATTCAGCTATTGTAGGGCAAGTTGTATTTCAATCATCTAGTTCTTAATAGCCTTTCCCAACTTGTAGACTTCCCTCTCCAAGATATTTCCTAAAAGTTGCAAAGCTTTACTTCTAGAGAATTGTGCTCTGATATCAATTGTTGGAAATACAATAGGGAAGTAAACTATGAGAGAGGGGGTGAATCATCATTTAAAACTTTCAACCTCAAAATCATTCACCACACATCCATCTCACAATATATGCATATAAACTAAAATACCAAATTAAGCATGTAGATCCATAGCATGAAAGTCAAACATTCAAGACATGTATGACACAAGATATTTGGTTACTCAAAAACCCTCTAAGGAGAAGGTAAAATTGGGGTGGGGATGACACCCATAAATCTTCACTACTACAGTCATAAAGTGCATCCAATGAAGGTTACAATATTTTAATCATGAAACATGATCTACCTTGTCAAAAGTCTACCCTGTTAAAGGCTTATAGGATTATTAGATCTTACCCTATTAGAAGTGTTCCTGGTAAAAGGACTTTAACTTAAAATAAAGTAAGCATCCTATTAATAGATTTGCAATAGCCTATTATGACTACTTCGTTAAGAGATTTAATTGATTCACCTATTAAAATGTCTTGGCAATGATCCTTTGGTTAGAACCATGTTGCTTGATGTTAGATCACCTCTTTTCTAATGTGAATTTAATCCTTTCTAATTAGATGTATATCTATTTTCTTCTAATTCCTTTCCTTTGTTCTCCTCTAATTGATTCTGTAATGAAACTCAAATTATAACTCCTTAGTCACCATGAATGTTTTTTTTTTGTGCATGCAAACTCTCTTCAGTTCTCCATAACCATTCATAAGAAGTTTAGGGTTTTTCCTCCTTAAGAAGACCTAGATGACTTAGGACTTAGGGTTAGGTATGAATCAATGATTGTGATTCATCCATATTGTCGCCTAATTCTTCCCTTTTTCTGATTGGATGTGTGTAATGCATAAGGATTCACATTTAATATTTGTCCTTCTCATCTAAGATCATAAAGCAATCCTTAATTCATCCCAAACATGGTTTACATATAAGTTTTTGCCAATACAAAAAACTATATAACTCAACACTTGAAGTCCCCGATGCTCGACATCAACTACAACTTCAATGTTGTAATTCAGCCTCAGGATGACTCAACGTCCATTGGTCACTCGACATCTGAATAGCTCAGCACATATTATCTACTTGGCACTTGGTTGACTCGGCACTTACTCGTTACTTGGCTCATACTAAATATCTATCGATCAGCATATACTATTTGACAACTAATGCTTGGCATGTATTACTTGTTCAGCATGAACTAAGTAAATGATTTAAGTATATTGTCACTCATATGTCAAAACCAATCTGAGATTAACAACTGAGATGATAGAGTGCCTACATCTGCTACAACATAGTGTGGCATGTGGTACTAGTGGTAGGTGGTGACCCCACCACACCTTTAAAAAAAAATTATTTATTTTTAGATTATTATTTTTTGATACAATTTTTTATATAGGTTTTTTTCAATTCTATTTTCAAAAGCATACATGTTAAAATATATTTTCCTATTTTCACTTTTTTTGAAATAAAACTTCTTATGAATAAAAGTATTTGAATAACAAATATAATAGGTTTCTACCATGATAATCAAAACCATATAGTTTTCTCAAAAGAAATATATGGCTTATTAGATTTGAAATTAAATAATTTTTCCACACAATAGTCTTTTCTTTTTCAATTTAAGAAATATAGCAAACCATAATATAACCGCTCCAAAATCATCCACCCAAATATGACAAACATAATAAAGACAATATTTTAAAAAAAATTGCATGATTTTTCAAATGATGCCTCAATCAACAAATAGATATGCAACAACAAAGGCCAAATTTCAAGATTCAAAGCTTTCAATTAATTTATTAAGCTCAAATCCAAACAAAACATGTAACTTTAAAAACCTCCTTCTCAAAAGACCAAATAACATCTCATATAGAAACCTAATACAAAACTAATTTTTCTAAAACATGCAAAACCTAAAATAAGATAGCTCAACTTAAAATAATAAAAGAATTATTTTTATTAAATAACTCTTCAATTTATTAATTTTTTTGGATGATAAAAAAAATTGAAATGAAATGATTACATAGAGTCCATAGTTGTTTAAACCATAAAAAATTCCCTAAATTCCTTTAACCCACATGACTACTATCATTTTTTTCCATCGACTATTGTATCCATTAATAAAAAATATAAGCTTCTAACATTTTGAAAAATTCCTATTACAAACCAAATACACACAGATCTACATATCCTTTTTTTCTAAACACTCCTCAATATTTTTCATTCTTTAAGACTCCATCCCAAAACCATCACTTGTTGGTGTTGCACAGCCTCCTTTGTTCCTTTTTATTTCCTTCTTCCAAACACCAAAAAATTGCTCCCTTCATCCATTTCTACAAAAATCTACACCTATAGTTGCATCAAATGTTTTCCCTACTCCAAAAAATCATTCAAAAATATATCCATTGGCATAAACTTTTTTGGGTTTCCTCACCCATTATCACAATATTGAAACTTTTTGCACTATGAAGTGATACCACTCATAACTTTGAATGTGAACCTACAACACTCTAGAAATATCTTTGGCACCTCAAGAAGGGAAATAGAATCCTCGGCCCTAAGTCTTCCTCTCACTTCTTGGTAAGCTTCAATGACCTCTTTCAATTTTATTCACTCCTCTTTTATCTTTTATGCGTAGTCCTAAAGTTGAATTTCATTTACCCTCATTATCCACCTTAGAAAGGGAATGAAGCCCAAGATAATCACTTCCTTACAATAATCATAGAATTATCTATAGTCAAAATTGAACCCTAGATATGTCAATTTCAACAGAGAATTTAGTCAACAATCAAGTCCTTATGGAAAAGAGACCTCTTCACCCACCTAATTTTCTCCTCCTCACCAATTTCCAAACCCCATGCCAAAATTTGTGTTTTATGTCTACATTTAGTTTCCACCTATGTGTGGCCCCTTGGAATAAACCTCCCAAGGTTGCTTGTGCATCTCTAGTCACTTCTCTAAAAGGGCTTTACAATAAAAATTTTAATAAATGATCCTCCACCGGGCCAAAGAGGCCTTTCTATTATTTTCTTATTCTAAAGGTAAATGTTGCTTCAAATATTTCCTACCAAAAACTCTTTGTAAATGCCACCTCTCAATCTTCTATCTTTAAAAAGTAAAAACTTTTCTATCTAGTATTTGTAGATTTATTTTTCTTATAAGATCAAACCTTTCCTAACAATAATTACTCTAGACTAGTTTAACTCCAATTTTCTAGTCTTTGCATACTCCTTTCATTACCCTTTTCCTACCACTTAGTATGTCAAGCCTACCATTATCTAAAAATTGTCTAATCATTCTCAAATTAGACAATTTTTAAACACCCATCTCAATAAAGGAATTGAACTACTTGAATATGGAAAATAATTAGAATGGAAAAGATCAGCATGTTGAAGCTCGGGGAACTAATTTAGGGTTTTTGATTCAAGGGGAAGGTATTGAGGAATGGGGAAATAATTAAAATGAGAATGAAGAATAATCTATGATTTTTGCATGTAGAGTCAAAGACTCACTAGAGGGAGATAACCTCCTAGAGATTGACTCCTTCAATGAGGCTAAAAATTATGGAATTTTGGGATCTAACTCCCCCTCTATAGAGTTTCAAAATTTAACCTATCCAAAATATTGTCCCAGAGCTAGGGAATCTCAAGATAGTACAGAGATAAAGAAAGGGGTTCCAATTGGAGTGGAAGACAAGAGATAGAAAGTTGAAAATAAGAAGACTAAAAAGGAAGGGGGCTCTTCCTCTTCCTCATCATTTGGGGTATCAACTAGAAGAAAGAAAATTGATTTGGTATCCCCTGTAGTGAAAGAAGAAGTTGGTTCTCCAAGTAAAGTTGGAAGAAAAAGCATAAAAAATAAGAGAGAAAAATAGAGTTTGTAGAATATAGTTGATGGAAAGAAGGCTACTATTCTACAATTTACACCACAAAAGAAATGAAAATCATAAATTTGAATATAAGGGAGATAAATAGAGACCATAAAGTTGATATAGTTTGAAACCTTGTTCCTAACCATAAACTAGATATTCTAGTTCTTCAAGAGACTAAGATGGATAAAGAAAAAGTGGAGAGGATTAGGCCTTTTAATAATTGTGGTGTTGTAGCTAGTAGTTTTGAAGGGTCTTCCAAGGGAATGATGGTTCTATGGAACTACTATTTGATTACTGTATAAATCATTGACTCTAGTAAGTACTTGATGGTTCTTAAGATTTGTCACTCTGAGTTAGATTTAAGTTGGTTTCTGGTTAATATCTATGTGCCTAATAGGAAGAATGCTAGAAACAAGTTGTGGGAGTATATATCCAACTTAAAGAAAAATATAGATCCTAGAAGTTGGATAATGCTAGGATATTTTAATGTTCCTCTCTATGATCATGAACAAATGGGAGGTAACTCGAGTCAAACGGAAGGAAGATTGGATCTCATGGATTTTAATAATCATGAAGACTTGGTGGACATGGATCTTCAAGGGATCAATTTTACCTAGAGTAATAAGAGAGTTTGGGAGAATTTTATTCAAGCTCATCTTGACAGAGTTCTCATTTCTCATGATTGGATCCAAAAAAATTTCTTCTCCTTATCCTTCATTTCTAAGGTGACTTCTCATCATTTTCCTTTGGTCTCTGTGGCTAATTCTTGTAATAGGAGAAGAAATTTCCTGATTATGTTTGAAAATATGTGGATTCAACATCCTTTTTTTTTGCAAGACTTTAGGGGGCCCTATAATTTGAAAGTAGGGCTAGGTTATCCTGTAACCTTCACAATCATTCAGGTGAATCCTGTCACCTTCATTATCATGTGTGCCCTACCATTCTATAGGCGGAGGGCCTATAGCCTATAAAAAGAGTGGGGTAGGGCTTGAGAAATGATGGTGGGACAATTACACAAAATTCCTAGCAAACAAAATGACTACCTAATAAACAATGAAGTGAAATCCAATGATAAATTTCAATGGGTAGGGGATGGAACATCGAGATGGATGACTCAGCTCTATTTAGAGTTGTAAAAAAATTCAAACACATTAAAGATATGTTGAAAGACTAGAATAACAATTATTTTGGGGATATTTTCCAAATTATAATATATTTTAAAGGTGAACTTGAAGAGATTCAAGAAACAATACAAGTTGAAGGGTATACTGTGGATCTTGTTAAGGAAGAAAATGGTAAGTTGGTTAGGTATCATGATTTTGTGGCTAGGGAAGAGATGTTTTTGAGACAAAGATCAAGGGCTACTTGGATAAAGGAGGGAGATAGAAACTCTAAATTCTTTCCCTTAATAACTATGAAGCATAGGGTAAATTTCTAAGCTGAAGATTGACACAAGAGAAATTTCAAATGAGGAGGAAATTACAAAATAAATGATGTCCTTTTTTTCCTCCTTTCTCTCTTCTAATCCAAGTATTTCATAGGATAGTGAGGATGATATTTTACTTTCTATTACTTCACTAATCTTAGAAGATAAGAATAAAAGGATGGTGGTCATTCCTTAAAATTATGAAATTTAGAATGTTATTTTGTCTTTTGAAGGAGATAAATCTCCAAGACTAGATGGTTTTCCAAATTTTTTCTTCTAGCATCTTTGGGAAGTTATTGGTAAGGATGTTCACAATGTTTTAAAGGAGTAAAATGTTAAAGGAGATTAATTCTAGCTTTCTCTATCTCATTCCTAAGAAGGATGGAGAAAATTTCCCAAATTATTTTAGACTAATTAGTCTTTAGAATTAGATCTATAAAGTCATTTCAAAAGTTCTTACTTTAAGGATCCTTAAGGTGCTTCCAAATATTATTTCTTAACATCAAAATGGGTTTGTACTTGGGAGGAAAATCCTATATTCTATTATTGTGGTGCATAAGAATATCTCTTCATTGGTGACTGCCAACTCCCAGGGTCTTTTTATGAAGGTAGATGTGTCTAAGGCTTATGATTGGGTGGAATAGAGTTTTCTTTTTAAAGTTCTAAGACATTTTGATTTGGTAGGAAAGTTAATTTTTGGGAAGATTACTAGTTGATGGACTTTCCTTTGGAAAGTTCTTTCAATGAAAGAGATACTATTGAGAGGTGCAAACAAATATTTTGGTTTTTGGTTTGTGATTATTGGAGAAATGGGAATTGGGTGAATCTTGTAGGCATTAATCAAGACTTTAGGCTCATTCAAAATTCTCTTAGTTTTGTTTGTATGAATATGCATTCTAGTGATTCCCTCATCTAGAGTCTTGATCCAAGTGGTAAATTCAAAGTGGCTTTTGTCTTCAAGACTAAAGATGTTGGTAGACCTCCCCTTTGGGAAAAAAATTGGATGAAAGGCCTTATTCCAAAGATCAAAGTGTTCTTCTAGATTGTTATTCAAAATAAAATTTTGAGTAATGATAATTTGAATAAGAGGGGTTTCCATTTTTTCAACAGGTGCATTCTTTGTAAGAGAAATAATGAGAATGTAGATCATCACTTTCTCCATTGTAGCTATAGCCAAGAGGTGTGGAAAGTTATCTTTGACTACTGGTCTCTATCTTGGGTTCAAGAAGATAATTGGATGAATGCTTTAAAATTTGGAAATGCCCAATCATGGGTTATGAAGTTAAAATTCTGTAAAACTTTTCTCTTCCTCATTTATGTTGAGATATCAAGAAAGAAAGAAAGAGTTGGATATTTAGGGAGAAAGATAATCCAAAAAAGGTGGTGGTTATTAGGACCATTGAGGTAGTTAAAGAGAATTGTATTTCTTATACTAGTGGTAAAGGGGACCTAAATACATACAGTCTAGCTAGAAATGTTTATATGAAGCCTTAGTCAAAAAGAGATGGGGTAGTTTGGTCTTCTCCTCCTTATGGTTAGGTAAAAGGGAATTTTGATGGTTATGCAAAGGGCGACCCCAGTAATGAAATTTGTGGTGGGGTTCTAAGAGATCACAATGGTAGAGTTATGGATACAATTGTAGTGCCCCTTGGGATAACTTTTGGCCATGTTGTGGAGGCTTCTAGTGTGTTTTTTGTGGTTAGATTGACAATGAAAGCTAGTCATAGGAATTTATGGTTGGAAAGGGATTCTCTAAATATAATATATACTTTAAATATTATAATTATGGCCTCTTGGACCATGATTTTATTATTTCAAAAATTAAGATGCTCTTCCAAAAAATTAATAAATTCATATTTCCCATAGTTATAGGGAAAAAACAAGGTGGCAAATTGGACTGCTAACATGGTTGTTAGTACAGGTAAGCAGATGACATAAGCATTTGATTGAAGATTAAAGAGCTAGTTAATTATGATAAGAAAAATGCAATCATGGGAAGGACTAGTTAATTAATTTCCTTTATTTTGTGGATGTTTTAATTATTATGAGAGGATTGATCCAAATTTAAGGTGGGACTTTTTCATAATTCCCCTCTTAATGATGCGTGTATTATGGATTTTGAGGAAGGCTTTTTGTGGGGTGAAAAAGTGTTTTTCTTCTCTTAAGTAGTATTGTCTCTAGTTTTTTCATATCTCTGCTCAAAATTATCTTCAATCAATTGTCTAAGATGGGGGTGAGTCGAGGAAATAGGAGTTGGTGAATTTTAGTGACTAGAAGAAAAAAGAGTTAGTTTGGAATCAACTTGTTAAAGGTAAAGTTGCATGTTACTTTGAGAAAATCCATGGTTGCAAATTTGATGTTACTAAAGAATTCATTAAAACCTGGTCTAGGGGTACTATTTGTGTCCATGGGATGTCTATTACTATCAATGAGGAATTTTTAGTTAGTTTAACTGGGCTTCCTAATAATGGTCTAAATTTTAATAAGGAAACTAAGATTTCTAATGTTGCTTTAAATAAATTCCCCAAAAATTAGGTGGAGAAGAAGAAACTAGTTAAAGTTGGGGATTTCTTTGGCCTTCAATAGATAAAGGATTTATGGCAAGAAGTGTTGATCTATGTTAAGGAGTATTTCATACTAGATGGTCATTCTAAAAGGGTGCATAACTGCCATTTTATTTTCCTTAACTATTTTTAGTATAAGGATAGAATCTCCTTTCCTTATTTTCTTAAGAATTCCCTTCTACAAGGGCTTTGGGTACACCATAAAAAAAAGTGTGAGCATGTTCTCCATGAAGGCTCAATTCTACTAATTACATAGTATTGTAGGGATAGGGCCCTAGGAGCTTTGGTTTCTTCTGGTACAATTAAATATAAATCTCTCAAGAATGCAGTGGAGAAGAGTGCTTCTAAAAGAGCGAGGAAGAAAGGGAACAAGATTCAAGGTATAGAGATGGAGTCAGATGATGGGTTTACTTTTGAGGATGAAATAGTTAAGGCCTTTATGAAAAGAAGGAATATGAGCTTTAGAATGGGGAAGAAAGATTAAGAAATAGGAAATGGAAACAAAATTGGAGAAGGGTTTGAAGCCCAAGGAGGATGAAGAAAAAGATTATGATGGTGGTCAAGATCAAGATAATATGATTGATAATAAAGGATGTAGTTCTAATAGTGATGGTTATTCAGGTAGCCAGGGTGATACCTCTATTAGGTCTATGAATAAAAATGGTGGAGGTTTGAAGTTGGTATTGGATAAAAGGTATGATTGTAAGACCCCTATATCTGACATTAAGAAGAGGAAAGGAACGAGGGCTTCTTTCCTTAAGGAAGTCAATAATCAATGTAGAATTGATGATCCTCCAACTATTAATTTGGGTAATGTGGAGAATACTAGAAACAAAAGACAACGAAGGGGACTCTATGAACAAGAATTTAGAGAAGGTTTTAAGGAAGGAGGATGTCCTTCAAAATGAAAAGCACAAAGACCTGTAGGAAATCTTGGTTAGAAAATCTAACAAACATATGGAAAATGTACCAAAAGAGAAAGAGTTGGATGATGGAGTGAAATAAATTAAGGAAAAAGGTTAGTGTAGTGTATATCATGATACTAGGATGGAAGAAATTAACACTGAGCGGGGAATGGAGCAAGGGAACTATGTAATTGAGGAGCCTCAAGATTTCATTGGGGATGCTCATGGGGATAATCTTGAATTTCTTCATAAGGCTAAAATGAGAGTTGATATTTGCTTATGGTTGATAATTGGTTGTAGAATGAGGTGAACACTCTAAAAAGAATAGTTAGAGATTTGCAAATAAATTGTGAATTTGAGAAGAATAAGAGAATGGAGCTGGAGATAAAGATTGGGAATATTCTAGAGTTGATATTCTCTTATGGTTGATAATTAGTTGTACAATGAGGTGGACTCTCTAAAAAGAATAGTTAGAGATTTGCAAACAAACCGTGAAGTTGAGAAGAATAAGAGAATGGAGTTGGAGATAAAGATTGGGGATATTCTAGGTAAACTATTGGATAATGAGGCCAAACTTTGCCAACTTATCAAAGACAGTGAACAAAATATGAATGGAGTGACTTCAAGTCTTCATGCAGTTGCAACTAGTTTGGGAAAAAGGAGTGGAGATAAAATTGTGACCCTAGATGATGTTTCTTTGTGTGGGAGACCAAGCAAAAAAACTAGGCAAAGCATAAAGAAGGAAATTGAGGTGGCTTCCAACGTGACTATGAAGGATTCAATTGAAGAAGTGGCTAGCCTTGGGAAGAATCTGGCTAAGGCAATGAAAGAGATATTTTAGCTCTTTGAATTCGTAGTGGCTTTTTTTTTTTTTGTGGTATTTATTGCTTGGTCTGTGGTCATTGGTTCTAGTCTTTAGTTCTAGTTGAGTCTGTTGGTCTATATTTTTCCTAGCAATTTCTTTGGGTCTCTTATGGTGTTTTTTGAATTTTCTTTGATGTAAAATATTTAGGTTCTAGGTCCTTGTAAAACCTAGTTTTATCTTCTACTATAATAGTTTGAGTTCAATTATTATCTAATGATGTTTTTATTTGGGGTTTCAGGTCCCCTCAAAACCTTTTTTTACATTAATCCAAAACACCCCTCTCAATAAACCTTAATGATGATATCCACCCATCTCATCACCATTATTATTTAAAAAATTATAAATGTACTTTAAAAAAATTTCATTAATGGTGACTCACACCTGTCTTATCTCAAATTAATAGAAGATTCAATTTTCTAAATCTCTCATTCCTCTCCTTCCATATTCCCATACTATAGTAGTAGGAGAAACCTCCCAATGCACCCCAAAGAAAATTTTTAATTCATATTTGTCCATTCCACACAAAAAATCCTTTTACTATAGCAGCCCTAGGGCCAACACATCCTAGATTCTTCCATACATGATCCCAACATTATTTGGCCAATTCACACTAAGCTAAAAGATTATCCACATTTTCTTCATTATTTTTACACATCACATATTGGTTGGCCCAACAAATCTATATTTTTTCCTTCTTTCCTCTATCAAAATTCTACCTTGAGTAGCTATCCATAAAGAAACAACTTCTTTTGGTAGCCCTCCTTATGCCAACATAGGTCCCTCACCTCAAAATGGGCTTTTCATCCCATGAATATACAAGTTGATACCCAATTTTCACTACATAATTTCCTAATATAGACCCACACAAAACTAACATATCATCCCCTTCTCTCACAAGCACATTTCAAACCTTGAATAATGCCTCCATTTATTAAATATGTTGTTTTTTTAAACTTGTTGAGGCCAAATCATTCCAAACCCATTCCTCACCACATACACTTTGTTTAAAGTTTACATAATCTTTGACCTTATTCCCAACAAATTACATAGATGATTCTTGATTACTTTCACCTCCTTCCAACTTTGGATGACCTTCTCAGAAGTCCTCTTAGAACTTTTCCTTTCTTCCATCCCTAATTTCCATGTCAAATTATCATTTATAATGCATCAACATTTCAAAATAAAATTCCAAATTGTCAAGCCTCTAAGATGGTCTCAGACTATTAGGA
This sequence comes from Cupressus sempervirens, assembly GCA_028749045.1. Lineage (NCBI taxonomy): Eukaryota > Viridiplantae > Streptophyta > Pinopsida > Cupressales > Cupressaceae > Cupressus > Cupressus sempervirens. Next base: position 259,946,306 of record CM053792.1, read on the forward strand.
TTTTGTCATTTTCCTCTAGGTCTAGTTATTTTTATCTCAAGATTTTTACCCATGTTTAGTTTTCTTTCTTATACATGTTCGAGAGAAACCTTGTCCACAAAACAATGTTCATCAACTCCCACATTTAAACCATCCCCATCTTGAATCTTACCTTTAAAATATTATACCATGTTGTTAGGGGAAACTTTTCAACCTTATTGGCTCCATTCTATAAAAAATTCCTCATTCTTTGTTTGATGGCATTGATCACCTTCTTTGGTATCTCTAAAAGATAGGGACGGTTGAGATGATTTTTTTTAACATCAGAATCTTCCCTACAAAAGTTACCACTTTCCCTTCTAGCCTTCCATCTTCTATAAACAACTATCCACTAACTCTCACCAAAATTTTGCCTTGTTTCATCCTTGGAAAAGGGAAAATTCCTAGATACTTGCTTGAGAAAGCCCCAACCTTCATCACCAAAATTTTGAAAATTCTTATTTTCTTTGTTTTAGGGGTATTAAATGAAAGGTTTTTTTATTTCCTCTAGTTTATAAGTTATCTTCAAAAAAGGCCTTGTGTACTTTCATTAACTAACACAAAGAATCATAGAGAATTAATGCAACTCTTAATCCAATTAATCCAAACCTCCCTAAAACCAAATCCCTATAAAACTTTTCCCAAAAAATATCTATAGACCTCATCATGTTCTCTTTTTATATCTAATTTCATCACCATCTATTATTTTTCTTTATTTAGTATAATAGTATGGATTTTCTCATGAGCTAATATCTACCCAGGAAGAAACCACTATACTTATAGGAGATTACCACATCTAGGACTTTTTTCAACCTATATGTAATCACCTTAGAGATTACCTTATAAACAATGTTACACAAGAAAATAGGTCTAAATTCTTGAAAATTATGCATTACCTCTCTCTTTGGGATCAAAGTGATAAAGGTTTTATTAAAGTCTTTGAAATAAAGTCATCATTTCCTTGATTCTTCTACTATTTCTAATAGATCATATTTGAACACTTCCATTTTTGTTTTTAAATGATATTGAGAAGTCATATGGTCCTAGGATATTATCATTGCATGGCCCAAATAGGGCCTACTTTACCTCTTTCATGGAGATTTCCTTCGTCAATATTCAATTTTGCGTCTCAAAAATGCACTTGGTAATAACTTCTAGATTTGCATTCATGTGACTAGTCTCTTCATCATTCCTCAACTTATGATTTGAGAAAAAATGTATTGCCTCTTGATGGATGTGTTTTGCCTTTTCTAAAGTTTCACAATTTCAATCTTTAATAGAAAAGATCCTATTTCTCACTCTCCTTATCTTGACTTAATTATGGAAAAAATCAATATTTATATCAGCTTTCAACCATAATTCCCTTGATTTATGCCTCTATAAAAACCTCCTCTTGGGATAAGATCTCCTAATAATCCTTATTCAATTTATGTTCTAGAGTAAAGTCAACCTCACCCATTTCATTTTCAATCACATGTTCATGCAAAAGTCTCATCTCCTCTTCCAACCCAACTTTTTCCACAAATATATTCATGACATGAAACCTATTCCATTCTTTAAATTTCTCTTTTAGAAATTTTAATTCCTTTAAAATTTTAAAATTTGTATTACCTACTCTTTCTAGGGCCAATGACAACCATTCTTTTATCATTCTATAAACTCCTCTTTCCTCAACCACATTGCTTGAAATGTCAAAGGGAATTTTTTAGGGCCTCGTCATCATGTGTCCTGAGAGTAATTGGGTAATCATCTAATGTTGTTACAAGAAAAATTATTGTTCCACACACATCCTCTAGTATCCCAATCCCATGCAATTGTAAACCTACCCAAATTTTCTGAAATATTCACAAACCCTAGTCTCTTGTTAGTCCATATTTTTTAATTTTTGAAAGGATTGGAATGGAAAATTGCCCTTATCAACTATTGCCATTGGAGGATTGTTTTAAAATTAACTCACTCGATGCTAATAATTATGAAGCAATATATACAATTGAGTAAATAAAGAGAATTCCAAAAAAATCACTCAATGTCTTTGTGTAAATTACTGGTGAAAATATGTTGCACATCAATATCAAGCATAAGATAAGAAACTTGAGCATGCAAATGCTTAAATCTACCAATGTAGTTGGTCACTTTTTTCTTTAACACCTTATTTCAAGTGCATGCATCAAATTAGTCAAGGGAATCTTAGACCAATATTGTTTTGAAACTATTAAATAAAAACATTAGAAACTTTATTTAAATGAACCAATGGAGTATGGAGGGAAAGAGAAATACCAGTGTAGGATTTCATCTCAAAAGGTTCTAGTAAACAATTTATCCGTAAATGTATGATCATGAAAAAAATTACTACATAGTATTTGAAAGGTTTTAACATGAGTCAACTGATCACCTTTACCATTGTAAGTAAATAAGGCATTATCATCTATCAAAGGATAATGATACAAATGATGTCTAAGGATGAAGTATAAGCAGTGTCACTAGTTGGAATGTTGAACTTAGATTTAGTCATGGATGCAATTTTTTGTTGAAATGATGACACAATTTAAGATAAGCTATTAAAATTATATTCATTAGAAGGTGTGGGAGGATATATGTGTGTAAGGTTTGAACCATTATGGTAAATGGAAAAAATGGAGGAATGTGTAAATGGAACATTGCACTAGGTAGGCATGGATGACGGTCATTAAACACATAGAACACTTAAAGGAGAAAGATGAATTGGATTAGGAATGCTAACATGTGTAGGATTGGTGTTTTAAAAATAAGTGGTCATAAGAGGTAGATCAGAAGTAGACACACTAGTTATTGAGGTAGGAATAGGACATGAAGTTCTCGCACTAGTGGGAAGTGGAGTGAAACTAAGTTCTTGGGCACAATCCCTAATAGGTTTGACATTATTAATAATAATATAAGATATATTATTTCAAATAATAACACCATGTTCATTATTTTAAATTAATTTTATCAAACCTTATGCTAAAGAGATGGCTCAGAATTAGAAGTTTATTTCCTAACTATTGTTCAATTTTTTCAAAGTCATGGGAAATTTTGGACACTTGCCTTTGAGGATCTCTTAAATATTCATCATGAGAAGAGTGAGAATAATTTCTCTTAATGGTAATATGAATTTCATTAGTAGGCATGTTTTTTTCTCATCAAGAATCTTAGGAAATGAAGAGGACTCAGGGTTGAAGAAACCCATTTGTTTACGAACTCTCCTAAATAGAGTGTTATAAGTATGACTCAATGCGATAAGAGTCATGCACAATAAAATGAAAGGGAGATAGATATAAGAAATATAAATAGTAACTTTTAAAGGAAATACAGACACATTAATTAGTTTTATGTAAAATGAAACAAACTAAGTGTTGGTCTAATTTTTGCAGCATAAAATTTCCCCAATCAAGGTACAAAAATCAAAATTAAGTCATTTTTTGGTGACTAGGGTTTTGGTTTTTGGTCTTGCAAATTTTATAACTTTTGGGAACCTTTGTCAAACCCTAGGTCTCATTCCTTTTGAATTTTTTTGGGTGCCAACCTTTAAAAAAATGTGAATATTCCATGTCCAGTTCAAATCTTTCATGCCCCCAAGTGACCTTTTGCCCTTTTATTTCACATTGTCTGATCCTTATTAGATCTGTGGTAGTCACATCATCTCTATTGAAAGATACAAGTGTTTTACCCTATGTGACATAGTGACTACCGCAAAATTGAATGGTGATATCGTCCAATGGAGATGCAATTTCCGAAAAGTGTTTTTCTTCAAAAGTTTTTAGTCGCATGTTTTATGTCAAAGCTATTAGAACCAAAAAAGGAACTAAAAATAATGAAGTGCAAAAGGTGTCAACAAAATCTAATTTTTTCGATGGGATGTTATGTCACTATAAAAAAAACTCTACACCCTGCCATTAGTGACATGGCACCTTAACAGAAAACATAGATGACAGTAGCTTTCAAGTTTCCTAATGCCCATAAAAACTTCCAAGTGCCATGTCAAAAGCACTAATTAAGATAATCATAACTTGATAGGAATCTATCTTTCCAACACCAAAATTTAATAAACCATCAGAGCTCACTATATCGCTATTAGGAAATGGATGATTTTCACTATTAGTGACATAGCGTCCTAATGAAAAATGATAATGCAGCAACAATTTAAAAAGGTGGATCCCAAACATGTGCTTCATTAGATATGAGTCACATAACCTTTGAGACATGGTGGCATCTAGTAGGGTACACATATGCACAAAAAATTTCTATGGATACCAGAGGTCGCTATGTCACTATCGAAAAAACTTTGTGCCTCGTCATTAGCAACAAAGTGCACAGTCAGAAAGTGGACATATGGTGGGACCTAAGTTATGTGGTAGTGTAGCTAGGATTAAAATATTGATTTATGTTCCAACTATAAAAGATATCCTCACATTATCAGTAAATTGGACCCACGCCCCATTCAGAAATTAGATGAAGGATTATGATTGTTCGATCATAACTGAATCAATGATCATCGCTACCTCACTATGAAGAGGTGTGCACTATTTACTCTATGCGACATAGTGACTATGGGCCCACCACATTATTCTTAAGTAATGCATCAAATTTCATCCACTCAATGAAAATAGAATCAACGATCATCGCTACCTCACTATGAAGAGATGCTCACTCTTTATGTTTAGTGAGGTAGCGACTCAATGACGTGTGTCCTCAAAAAATTAGTGGGTCCTGTTTGAAGTGCCAATAATGAAGGAAATCTATGCATGGAAACATCTCATTGGGTTGACTACCAACATGTCAAGTAAAAAATGAGTCATCTCTACTTGCATCCCTAAATCATAGGATTTTTCAAAGATCAACAGTGTAAATTTGAAAATAGAAGGTGGTGCCACTCTATGCATTTATGAGGAATGAAAGTTTCATGTGTGAGAAAAATAGATTATAATACAAGCAATTTCACTGGTTCCATCTCATGTGAACAAAGATTTCAAGTTTTTCTGAGTAGAAGCCATTACTGAGAATATTGTGTTGAGCTTGACAGGAGCGTAAAGCAGTTTCCAATTGTTTGCAAAGATATTGCAAAGTTATAGAGAGGAACAAGCAAAAAATAAAAACATCCATGGTGGGCTACCATAATAGAAGAAATGATGAAAGCCCAAATATTCTTTGATTTTTTGAAACAAGAATTTTTTGATATTGACAGTGAAGTTGAGTATGTTATTAAGAAGCAACATGATATTTTGCATTTTGATTGGCCAGATGATACACTTTATGACAAGTGGATGGCAGATATTACTTCTAGTGAATAGTTAGAAGAAGCTGAAAGTGATGATGAAAAACACATGAAGATGAATTAAAAACCATCAATTCACTTCCATGAGCACCTAGAAAAGAAGAAGACAAAGAAGGGCAATCATCTCATGCAAAAGATGCAATAGATCAATTAGATGATGTAACAAAAATAGAACCAAGTGTAACTGTCACCTTGGTAACACATGATGATATAAGTGAAAATTCCAGAGTGGAGGTGAAGTTGCATGATTCAGAGCCCAACACATCACTGGTAAACCTGGTAGCTACATATGCTAAGGACTCAGAATGATAAAGACCAATCATGGGATGTGTAGCATTCAAAAATGTAATAGAAAATGGGGCCTACAAAAAGAATGATATGATGTTACATTTCTATTACCTAAAGTTTTGTCTTTTTCTATTAATCAGTATGTAAATATCTTTTAGGACACCTATCAGTTCTCTATGCTTGAAGCTTTTTGCATCTCACATTATCTAAGTGAGATTCCAGGGCTAGAGAGGGGTCCAATCTTTAATGCATTTTCTAGTATTACACTTAGGATGTTTTTGGTCCAATCTTTGAGAAAAATTTATGATGTATCTTCTCTACAATTTTTTTGAGAATGCATTAGTGTGGAAAGATCTTTGTGTTTCTTTCTAAGGTCATTCTAAGTTTACTACAATTGTATACAATTTTCAAGGGAAATTAATATAAATTTTGAGTTGTCCCCATATCAATTCTTATTGAATTTTGTCCCCTTTACTGTTACCTGGTTATTTTGAGATTGTGTGAGTAAAGCTTGCTCAATTGAATGTTGTTCATTTAGGTTGTATGTCAATTCATTACTGCTATTAATTCAATGAATTAAGTAAAAGCTTTGATGAATTTGAGGAGATTGTTGTGGTAATAGAAAGGATGTCTGTAAGGATGAATTCTAATAAGAATTATTGATAATATTTTTTATAAGGCAACAAATCATATCCATAAAATTAGACTCTAAGTCCCAATGGAGTAGGCACTAGTCAAATTAATTCAGTCTAAAGATAGATAGATCATAAGTAAGCATCAAGTCTAAAATCACAATCAACTTTATTTTCCTTTTCCTGAAGATCTTCAAAGATGGTCAACACTTGTTTGCATGGAAAGTTTTAGCCTTAGTTAGCCACTATTGCTAGGAATACTTACAAATCTACAAAAGAATTTGTGGCCAAATTTATTGTATGGGATGTATTTTATCTAAAATGCCAAAATCATGTATGTTTCTAAAGATTAAAGAGTTGTCTTATCTTACAAGCTAGAGTTGCAGTCTTATGAATTGTGTGATTGGGTCTATTGAGCATTTTTATATGATATATAATTTCTTGTCATTTCCTTAAAGCCAAGAGATATTTTTCTTACTTTTTCCCTAAGAATAGGGTGGTGACTCAATCAAGGTTTCGAAGCTAGTGCTTATTTTATATATAATGAATATGGCTGATAGAAGGAAAAACATAAGAGCTTACATAAGAGCCAATCTTGATGTGCCAATGTATACTGACTTACCTCAAGGAGGTAGGAATAATATGAATAGAAAAAAGGCTGACCCAAATCCCACTTGGAAAATAAGAGGTAGTGTATCAGTTAATTCTCAATACTAGCCAATGGTAGGGAGAGAGTCTTCTTCACTCAGTTCTGAATCAGAAAGCATGAGACTCCTAGGAGGAATGTTTAGTACCCCATTACCAGATGCAAGAACATATTAGGATAAGGATATGTCACTAGTAGGGAATGAATCCCTAAGGCCAAATCTCCTAGCTGAGATGAATCATAAGTTAGGACTCAAGAGTTCATTTGGAGATCCTCTTAATCCTAGAGTAGTCCCATACATGGAACCTAATCTTATAGACCTAGACCCTACTGATTCAAAAGCTACTTCTACACATCCTAAATAATTACAATTAGAGATAGGATTTTTGAAGAAATGGGTTGCTGAGGAAGAAGCTAAACGTATCTATCTAGAGAAAGAAAAAGAGCAAGCTACCCTAGATGCCATTGTTGAAAGAGATAATTTTCTTAGACAGATGGCTTCTTTAAAAGAATAGAATAAGAAGCTAATAGAGAGGACCTCACTCCTTCATGCTGATGTGTTTGGAGATATAGATGCTTTAAGATATAAGGTTCTAAAATAAGAAAAACTCCTAAGCCAAAAGCAAAAACTTATTATTACTCAAGTCCAATCTTATAAGCATGTTCAAGTGAACGGGATAGAACCTACTATCAAAGCTACTGATAAGGGTAAAGGCAAAGCTATAGGAATCCAAATAAATGAACCCCAAGCTCTACCAAGAAAATCCATAAACCCTCCCATGTCTAAGTTGGATCTAGATTTGGAAAAGGCTAGGAAGGAGAAAGAAGATCTCGAAAAAGAACTTGAAAGGGTTGAGAATGAAGCCCAAGCCACAGAAACTAGGAGAAAAATCCAATTCATAAAGTCTAATTTTGCATTAGCTTCATGGCCAAACTTGTCCATCCTAGCTACAACTCATGTACCAACTTTTGGTCCATTAATTTCAATTCAAGGAACATCCCAAGCTGCCTCTGCCTTATCATCCACTATTAGTACTCAAGTTCCTTTTTGCCAACCTCTACAATCTCAAAATGTTGTTCTTTATCAAGCCAATATAAGAAGCAGCTCAAATTTTGTTGGTTTTTAGAAGAAACCTATCTACATGGATAAATATAGACAAATTTAATTTGCAGGTATTCCTAGTGCCCCACATCCTATATCTTTTGACTTTAGAGATAAAGTTGTCAAGTTCTCTGGGAATAATATTGTTACTAGTGAAGAGAATTTAAGAGTTTTCATAGACATGCTAAATGACTTTGAATTTGAACATGAGGATGTAGTAATGAAGTTTTTTATTCATTCTTTGATTGAAGATGCATAGGATTGGTTCAGAAGACTACTTGATGATAGCATTAGTTCATGGAGTTATTTGGAGAGTTTATTCAAAGAATAATATGGAGATAACACCAATGCTAGATTTATGTTGAATGATTTTAATAACATTAAGAAGAACCCTAATGAATCCACCTTTGATTTCAATGTAAGATTCCAAAAGGATATGTACAAATTATTCCAGGTTATGAGGCTAAATGAGGATGTTTGTCTTACAACTTATTTTAATGCTTTTGACAGCAAGATGGCTTACCAATTAAGGGATAAAGATCTAAAACTTTGAGAGATGTTTATAAGATTGCAATGAATATTGAAAACAATAGAAAGGCATCTACCAAGCTGGGTAGGAGAGATGATCCAAAGTTGTTCAATCCCAAGAATAACAACAAAATGGAGGTTGATAAAACTCCTACAGGAAAGAAGCCAAAAGAACCCACAATAGGCCAAGTGTTGGAATTACTAAAAAAGATGAATCCTACTAGTTTCAATACCCAGAAGCCAAATATTGTTGAGCAAGCCCCTATGAATAATAGAAATTTCAATAGACAACCTAGAATGTAGAATTACCCTTATACCACCCAATGGAAGGATAGCAAGCCAATCCCTAACTAGACCCAAAATGTAAAAGATAAAGGTACACCAGATCCTCCGCAAAGAATTTTTGTTAATATGAATGATAGTGTGACATGGTGTATTATTTTTCAATCACCTTACTCTTTAGAGTACTGTGTAGTTTCTCAATCATTTTCTTCAGACCATAGTGCACAAACTATGGAGGAAGAAGAAAAAATCCATGATGATGTAAGTTGTAATATGGTGAGTGCAATGATTTTGTGGATTTTGATTTGGAAGAAATAGAAAGTGAACTTGAAAATAAGAAAGTTGCTTATTAGTTACATCATCAACAAGTGTTCTCAGACAAAAAAGGATATGATGATGATTAGGTATGTTTTACATCTTCTAAACTTGGTCATGTGAATTTAAGAATGCCTTCTAAAGAGGAAATTGATAGGATCACTGCAGAAATGATCTCCCAAGTACATAGTAATTACAAATTGAGAAACTGAATAGTTAATAATGATGTTGGGAAGCCTTCTAGTATATTCATAAAAGATATTACACATAAGATGAAAGATGAAGACTAGAAGGCTAATGTAGAGACAGTCAAGATTAAAGAAGTCAAAACCAAGAAGTGGGGACCCAAGAAGAAAGTTCAATTTCAAAAAAATGAGACAGTAAAAGAAATTGTGCAAGAAAAGGAATCAGGATCTGATATTACCAAGCAAATAATACTCATGTTGCTCAAAAGGTTCTTACTCTAGGTATGATTGTCAAATGCACTATATATGATCCTATTGACATCATATCAATACTGTCACAAATTACTGTAAAAGTAACCTTGTCTGAATTATTTAGAATCGAAGAGCATAAGAGCAAAGATTTGTCATGGTTGGGAGTGATAGGAAATAATAACAAAAATCTAGAACAAAATGTCATTCAACAAATCCCCTCAATAGTAGAAGATAGTGGTATTATGTCCCAAATTCCCCAAATGTTTTTGGATGATTCATTAGTAGCATACATAGAAGATATTGACCCATTTTTTCTTTGTCTGATTATAAAAGGAAAGACCCTAAAAAATTGCATGATAGATTCAAGAGCTTCTAATACCATCATGTCGTTCAAAGTAATGGAAGCCCTAGGATTGAAAGTAGATACTAAACAAGGCAGATGTAGAGGTATGGATGCTAGAGAAGTCCTAGTCATAGGTACTATAAATGCTTTACCATTTAAGCTAGCTGCATACCGTGAGGTAGAGTTGACCATGTCAATCCTTGTAGTTGATATTCCTCCACGTTATGGAATGTTGCTTTCTAGAAAATGGAGTGTTGCTATGGGAGGTAGTCTACAATGTGACCTAACCTATAAAATTTTTCACATAGGTGACAAGGCTATTATAGTAAATAGAGAGCCAAGGGTTAGTCATATTTTGGGGGAGGAAATTGACAAAGATGCTACTTTTTTTTCTTAGATACTGGTGTGAATGCATTCAAATTGAGTTAATTATCCAAAAAGTTGAGAAGTTGTCTATTGTGATTGAAAATGAAGTTGTGTGTTGTATGGACTCACCAATATTATGGATAATGTTTTTTGATGGGGCTAGTTCTAAAGAAGGTGTCGGGGTAGGGGTAGTTTTTATTTCTCCTGAGAAAAACACTTTTAGATACTCCTTTACCCTAAATTTCTCATGCATCAACAATATAGTTGAATATGAAGCCTTGTTGTTAGGGTTGAAAGTTGCTACCCATCATGGGATCAAAAGGTTGCATGTTATAGGTGATTCTAAATTGATTATCTCATAGATAAATCAAACATATGCTTCTAATAATAAAAGGTTGAAATAATATAGAAATGTTGTTTGGGATGAGATTGAATTTTTTACTGCATTTGGTATATCATGGAGAAATAGAACTCAAAATAAGATGGCTAACTTATTAGCAAATGTAGCAATTAAACCCCAGGAGATATCATTTGCAGGAATCTCACATATTGAAGTTCAAAATAGGCCATCAATACTTGGCAATATTGAACATTGGAAAGTCTTTGAAGATGACAAAGACATTGTGAATTTCTTGCTAAATGAAGATAAATATCATGGTCAAGAGTTGGACTGTAGTGATTTGGTTCAAACCATAGATGGGAAGGAAACAATTTTTGGTCAAGAGGTTATACATTTGAAGACTAATAAAGTACCTAAAGGGTTGGTTGTTTTGGAGAACATGTTTGATAACCAAGATAGGGTAAGGCTTGGAGCTAAGGATTGTAAAACTCTAGAGCTAGAAGAATTAAATTTGGGTACTAAGGAGGCCCCTAAGAAGGTTTATATTGGCCAAGATTTGTTAGCTAAAATTAGAAATCCTTTGATTGACTTAGTGAGAAAATATAGACATGTTTTTGCGTGGTCATATGATGATTTAAAGGCTTATAGAGAAGATATTTTCCAACATGTCATACCATTGAAAGATAATGTAAAACATTTTAGGCAGAAATAGAGACCAGTTAATCCCATTCTAGCCCCTAAAATGCAAGGGGAATTAATGAAGTTAAGGGATGCGGGAATAATTAAACCTATTAGGCATTCCACTTGGGTCTCAAATCTAGTACCTGTCAGGAAAAAGAATAGAGATATCAGGTTGTGTGTAGATTTTAGAAACTTGAACATTGCTTCCCTAAAAGATAATTATGGGTTACCAAATATGGAAGCTATATTGCAGCAAGTAACTAGGTCTGAACTTATGTCTATGATGGATGGGTTCTTAGTATATAACTAGGTTCTAGTAAAAGAAGAAGAACAATTTAAGACAACATTTACAACTCCTTGGGGAACTTATGTATATGTTAGAATTCCTTTTGGATTGATTAATGCTAGTGCCACTTTTCAAAGAGCCATGGATGTGGCTTTCCATGAGTACATGAATAAGTTTATGGTTGTATACCAAGATGACCTCACAGCTTATTCTAAAAATGTTAAAGACCATTGTAGGAACTTGGAGAAGATATTTATCAAAGCCTTGGAATATGGAGCATCATTAAACCCTAAGAAGTGTACATTTAGGGTAACTGAAGGAAAATTATTGGGACATATAGTATCAAAGGATGGAGTAAAGATAGATCTTGAAAGAGTAGCAGCCATTGATAAAGTCCCTAAGACAAAGAATGTGATAGGAATACAATCTTTCTTTGGGCAAGTAAATTTTATGAGGAGGTTTGTTACAAACATTGTTGAGATTAGCAAACCTATTTCCAAAATGCTCATGAAAGAAGCACTATTAGCTGGGATGATGAACCTTCATAGGAATTTCAAGATATTAAAACTACTATAAAGAATGCTCCAATCCTTAGGACTCCAGATTATACAAAACTAATGCACATATTTTCTTTTGCAGCTTTCCATACTATATCTGCAGTCCTGTTGCAGAAGAATGAGGAAGGATATGAACAACCAATTGCATTCTTTAGTAAGTCATTACAACCTACTGAACTAAATATGAGATAAATGAGAAACAAGCATATGCTTTAGTAAAGGCTATGAAGGCTTTTAGATGTTATTTGGTAGGTGCCATTGTTATTGCATTTGTACCCAGTACAGCTGCAAAGGACATTTTTTCCCAACAAGAAGTATCAAGTAGAAGATGCAAGTGGATTTACAAGATCCAAGAATTTAACATTGAAATATAGATAACTAAACTGGTAAGAGGTCAAGGTTTGGCTAAGCTTATGACTTAGTCCAACCTAGATGCTAATTAGATAAACATGGCAACAGATGACCTCAGATCTGACATATGTGACATGGATCACTATTAGTGCTATACTAATTTTATCCACTATCTACAACATATGGAAGCCCCACCCCATTTGACTAAAAATGAGAAGAGGAGCACTAAATTACAAGCCATTAGGTCCATAATTGTCAAGGGTAGTTTGTGGTGGAGAAATTTTAAGGGAGTATTACTGAAATGTGTTGATCAAGAAAAGGCTAAAGAAATCTTGAATGAAATGCATGTTGGAGCATGTGGGGGACATTATATGCACAAGTAAATACTACACACAAGGTAATGAGAGGTTGGATTTTGGTGGCCATCCCTTTTTGAACATGCTCAGATCATGGTTAGGAAATGTGATTCTTGTCAAAGGTTTGTTGGAAAATTGAAATTCTCAGATAATACCCCATTAAAGCCAGTTGAGGTTCAAGCATCATTTCAGTAGTGGGGTATGGATTTCATAGGTGAAATTTCTCCTAAATCTAGCACTGGATATTCCTAGATTTTAGTTGCTACTAATTATTTCACAAAGTGGGTGGAAGTTATCCCTATAAGAAATGCAACTAGTAAAGTTGTCAACAATTTCTCGCTAAGTAATATTATTTCCAAATTTGGTTGCCCTCAAAGAATTGTAATAGATAATTCAATGTGCTTTAGTTCTGACAAATTCATAAGGTTCTATGACAAATATGGAATTACCAGATCAACATCCTCCCCATATCATCCACAAGGAAATGGACAGGCTGAATCCACAAATAAGATCTTTTTAAAAGTCATTAAGAGGACCTTGGATGATAATAAGAAGGCATGGGATTCTAAGTTACAGCTAGCAATATAGGCTAATAGAGTGACTGTGAAGAAAGCCATTGGAGTAGCCCCTTTTGATCTAGTATATAGAATTTAGGCAAGGATTCCTTAGAACAACTTGGTAGGACTCTACAATTGCATCTAGTTGTATGATGAAGATGTTACAAATGACATGCAAGAAAGGTTGGATGAGCTTGTCAGGTTAGTAGAAACTAGAAGAGAAGCATCTCTTGGGAACCAAAAGTTGCAATTACAAGTTAAGACATTATATGACAAAAGGGCACTAAGAAAAAAGTTTGAAGATGGAGATTTAGTCCTTATGTGGAATGCTAGAATTGAGGATAAAGGAAAAAATGGTAAGTTTGATCCTATTTGGTTAGGTCCCTATTTAATTGAAAATTCATGGGGAGAAGACTCATATATCCTCAAGGATTTGTCAGACAATATTCTTAAACTGCTAGTTCATGGACAGTTCTTGAAGAGATACTTTTCCTAAAGTATATGTTTTCCATGAACAATAGCTTTAGGTTTTCTTGTTCCCTTGTACATTTTGTGTATGTTGTAAAACCCTATAAATGTACCTATACAGTGTTTTTCCCTATCTTAGCTTTTTTTTCCTATGCTTTCTGAAGAAGTTATCATTTTTTAAAGTCAGGTATGTGGTCTGCTCAACCATAGATTCTAAATTCTTGTATAGACTCGGGTAGTCTATCATCCCCAGACAAAGCCACTATTGGTCTAATTTTTGCAGGATAAAATTTTCCCCAATCAAGGTACAAAAATTAGAATTAAGTCCTTTGTTGGTGACTAGGGTTTTTGGTTTTTGGTCTTGCAAATTTGATAGCTTTTGGGAACCTTTGTCAAACCCTAGGTCTCATTCCTTTTGAATTCATTTGGGCACCAACCTTTTTAAAAAAAGTGAATATTCCATGTCCAATTCAAATCTTTCATGTCCTCAAGTGACCTTTTGCCCTTTTTTTCACACCATCTGATCCTTATTAGATCTACAACAATCACATCATTGCTATTGAAAGATGCAGGTGTTTTACCCTATGTGACATAGTAACTACCGCAAAATTGAATGTCAATATTGTGAAATGGAGATGCAGTGATCAAAAAGTGTTTTGCTTCAAAAGTTTTAGTCGGCTATTTTATGTCAGAGCTGTTAGAATCGAAAAAAGAACAAAAAATAATGAAGTACAAAAAGTGTCAACAGAATCCAATTTTTTCAATGGGTCACTATGTGGCTATCGAAAAAACTTTGCACCTTGTCATTAGCAACATGGCACCTTAATGAAAAACACGAATGATGGTAGCTTTCAATTTTCATGGTGACCATAAAAACTTCCAAGTGGCATTGTGAATGTGTGATTATTGTTTTGTCAGAAGCACTAATTAAGATATTCATCACTTGATAGGCATCTATCATTTTGGCGCCAAAATTTAATAAACCATCAAAGGTCACTATGTTTCTATCAGGAAATGAATGATTTTTTCCATTAGCAACATAGCGTCTTGATGGAAAATGATAATGCAGCAACAGTTTTAAAAGGTGGGTCCTAGACATGTGCTTTGTTAGATATGACTCACGCAACCTTTGAGACACAATGGCATCTAGTGGAGTACACATATGCACCAAAAAAATTTGTGGATACCAGATTTTTCTATGTCACTATCAAAAAAACTTTGTGCCTTATTGTTAGCAACATAGCACCCAATTGGAAAGTGGAAATATGGTGGGACCCATGTTACATGGTAGTACAACTAGGATTAAATGGGTGTTTTATGTCAGAGCTGTCAAAATTGGAAAAGGAACTAAAAATAAAAAAGTGCAAAAAGTGTCAACAGAATCCATTTTTTTCAATGGTCACATGTAGCTATCAAAAAAACTTTGCACCTTGTCGTTAGTGACATGGTGCCTTAATGAAAAACATAGATGACAGTAGCTTTCAAGTTTCCTGGTGACCATAAAAACTTCCAAGTGGCATTGTGAATGTGTGATTTATTGTTCTGTCAGAAGCACTAATTAAGATATTCATCACTTGATAGGCATCTATAATTTTGGCACCAAAATTTAATAAACCATCAGAGGTCACTGTGTTTCTATCAGGAAATGAATGATTTTTTCCATTAGCGACTTATCGTCTTGATGGAAAATGATAATGTAGTAACAGTTTCAAAAGGTGGGTCCCAGACATGTGCTTTGTTATATATGGCTCACACAACCTTTGAGACATAGTGGCATCAAGTGGGGTACACATATGCACCAAAAATTTATGTGGATACCAGATTTTTCTATGTCGCTATCGAAAAAAATTTGTGCCTTGTTGTTAGCGACATAGCACCCAGTTGGAAAGTGGACATATGGTGGGACCTAAGTTACATGGTAGTACAACTAGGATTAAAATATTAATTTATATGCCAGCTGTATAGGATATCCTCATGTCATCAATAAATTGGACCCACACCCCATTTAGAAATTAGACAAAGGATTCTGATAGTTCGAACATAACTGAATCAACGATCATTGCTACCTTGCTCTGAAGAGATGTGCACTATTTACTCTATGTGATATAGTGACTAGGGGCCCACCACATTATTCTTAAGTAATGCATCAAATGTCATCCACTCAATCAAAATAGAATCAATGATCATCCCTACCTCGCTATGAAAAGATGCTCACTCTTTATGTATAGCAAGGTAGTGACTCAATGACATGTGTCCTTAGAAATTAATGGGTCCAGTTTGAAATTCCAATAGTGAAGGAAATGTACACATGGAAAAATCTCATTGGGTTGATTGCCAACATGTCAAGTAGGACATGAGTCATCTCTACTTGCATCCCTAGATCGTAGGATTTTTCAAAGATCAATGGTGTAAATTTAAACATGGGAGGTGGTGCCACTCTATGAATTTATGAGGAATGAAAGCTTCACATGTGAGAAAAATAGAGTACAATATAAGAGATTTCATTGGTTCCATCTCACATGAACAAATATTTCAAGTTTTTTTTAGCAGAAGCCATTACTGAGTGTTCAGCTTGACAAGAGTGTAAAGCAGTTTCCCATTGTTCGTGAAGATATTATAGAGTTACAAAGAGGAACAAGTAGAAAATAAAGACATGCATTGTGGGCCACCACAACAAAAGAAATGGTGAAAGCCCAAATATTCTTTGATTCGTTGAAACAAGAATTTGTTGATATTGATAGTGAAGTTGAGTATGTTATCAAGAAACAATAGGATGTTCTACATTTTGATTGGCTAGATGATATAGTTTATGACAAGTGGATGGTAGATATTGCTTCTAGAAGATGAATTACAAATCATTGATTCACTTCCACCAGCACCTGGAAAAGAAGAAGAAAAACAAGGGTAGTCATCTCATGCAAAAGATACAATAGATCAATTGGATGATGTAACAAAAATAGAACCAAGTGTAACTATCACCTTGGTAACACATGATGATATGAGCGAAAATACTAGAGTGGAGGTGAAGCTGCATGAGTTAGAGCCTGACACATCACTGGAAAAACTAGTAGCTACATATGTCAAGGACTTAGAATGAATAAAGACCAATCACAGGATGTGTAGCATGCAAAGATGTAACAAAAAATGGGGCCTACCAAAGAATGATATGATGTTACCTTTCTGTTACCTAAAATTTTGTCTTTTTCTGTTAAGCAATATGTAAATATATTTTAGGACACCAGTCAATTCTCTACACTTGAATCTTGTTTCATCTCACATTATATAAGTGAGATTCTAGGGCTAGAGAGGGATTCGATCATTAATGCATTTTCTTGTATTACACTTAGGATGTTTTTAGTCCAGTCTTAGAAAACTTTATTATGTATCTTCTCTACAATTTTTTTGAGAATACATTAATGTGGAGTGATCTTTGTGTTTCTTTTTTAGGCAATTCTGAGTTTACTACAATTGTATACAATTTTCAAGGAAAATTAATTCAAATTTTGAGTTGTCCCCATATCAGTTCTTATTGAATTTTATCTCCTTTACTGTTACCTAGTTATTTTGAGATTGTGTGAGTAAAGTTTGCTCAATTAAATGTTTTTCATTTATCCTATTAATTTAATGAATTAAGTAAAAGCTTTGATGAATTTGATTAGATTTCTATGGTAATAGAAAGGATGTCTGTAAGGATGAATTCCAGTAAGAATTGCTGATAATATTTGTTGTAAGGCAACAAATTAGATCCATAAAATTACAGTAGACTCTGAGTCCCAATGGAATAGATGTTTCTCAAATTAATTTAGTCTAAAAATAGATAGATCATAAGAAGGCATCAAGTCTAAAATCACAATCAACTTTATTTTCCTTTTCCTAAAGATCTTCAAAGATGGTCAACACTTGTTTGCATGGAAAGTTTTAGCCTTAGTCAGCCGCTATTGCTAGAAACACTTGCAAATCTACAAAATAATTTGTGACCAAATCTGCTGTATGGGATGTATTTTATCTAAAATGCCAAAATCGTGTATGTGTCTAAAGATTGAAGATGAGAATCAAAATGAAACTAGTATAATTCTCATACAATAGTATTCAATTTGAATCATCCCCTAGGTATACCCACCTTAGTTTTGTAGAGCCTAAATAGTAGAAAACCATCCTTGGTTTTGTTGAAGTTGGGTCTAAATGGTTTGGATGTGTAATTGATAATAGGAAATGGCTAATCCTTAGGTTGCATGAGTATTATCATTTTGGTATTGAGCATTTTATTATTCAGTAGTTTTAAAATACCAACACTAAGCACAATCTTATATGGAACTAATTAAGAGCATATCAAACTAGAAAATCAAACATAAGGATCCAAAGCACAAAGAGAACTAAAATCTAAATAGAAATGTCATATTTCATGCTCACCAAAACAATATACATGGTAAAAAGAAAAGCAATGGAAAAGGGTAGATTGCTCCTTTCCAAACTTTTACATTCAAAAGAAATATGTTCCAAAAAGTTGAAGAAGGTCCTAGTTTCTTAATGACATAATGATCCTTCACTAAATATGTAAATTATGAAAAGAAAAGGAGTAGAGGATGATAATGTAACATAGAAGGATAAATAGGGAAATATAGATGAATCAAAAAATTATATTGTGATTAACAATTGCCTTAAAAGAGAAATGACTTGAAATGATATTCAAACAATATAAATAATTTATGGTATAAGTATGAATTAAAAATATAGAGAACAACAGATTTGAAACATTCTATTCCTGAGTACATAAATGTTGAATATTATTAAAGCTCGGCCCCACAACTCCCAAGAATCACCAGCATGCAAACACCTATCATAGAAAGAAATGAGTAAAAGATATGGAGGCTAGAATTCTCATATCCATAGAAGATACATTACAATTGATTCAAAAAAAAAAATATTGAGTAAAAGGAATATTATAAAGAGATATCAATCCTTATAAAAGGAGATCAAAACCCTGAAAGGTAACTAACCTAGGTTGCATGATAATAATTGGTAAAAGAATTAATTATTATATTCTAAAATTTTAGATTAAGAAAAATATAGTTAATTAGAAAATATCCAATTACCATAATAAGATCCTCATACACAATAACACCAAATGTGTTAACTAGGGAAACCCTTGATCAGAAGGAAAACTCAGGTGGGTATGGTACCCACAAAATTATGTACTAATATAAATGTTCCTTTTTAGAGGATGGACTCTATTAGGAACCAATGAAATACATTTAGTACATATCAATCCCTATTAGGAGACTTTGAATTCCAATTAGGATATTAGAACCTTGTTAGGAGTTGTAGAAGATAGATGGACCCACTATCTAAATAGCTTTAGGGGAAAGATCACCAAATTACTCTCCAACTAATCTTTGTGTTATTACTTACACAATAATAGAAATGAAATAATATCATCTCCTCCATCCTCTTGACTAGACCAAACCTCTTCCAGTCTCAATACCATATCAGCATTTTCACATCCAAATAATCCCTTGGATCACTTACATGCATTTATCAACTTTGCATATTACTTGCACAATGATCACTTCACTTATCAATTTCACACTTCATCAAAAGGAAAATAACCTTCCTTTATACCTTGTCCTCAAAATAATTTTTTGAGTTTTCCTTGAGGATTTCTTAATTAATTATAATAGGACCTTATTAATAAATTACAAAACATTACATCTTTTTGTAATTACAAATCACTGTCAGCTCACAGTCTTTACAACTTTCCACATGTGTGGCCTCATACTTGTGCACTCATTGACATCATCATCAAGTTGTCTACTATCACTATCTAGTTGCACTCATCACAATTATATCCATGTTAAGAGATACAATTCAACCATCAAAAACCACTTATAAGGTACTTTGCATACTTACTATCTTCTCTAAATCAAGAATATCTTTTGCATGTCTTCAACTCTCTATATGCATACTTATCCACATCATTAGGATACAATGTAGAACATGTCCTTAACTATGCTTGACTTGATCATCAATACATAGTTTGTATGACCTCACTCTTTGTTTTCTACTCTACCAATCTTCACAAAAATAATGCTATGTTGACATCAATGAAATATATAGTCATGAATGCAACATGTCAATCATGCCAACAATCTCCCCAAGTGTTCTAGAAATGCTTAGGAGACTCCCCCAAAATAATATCATTATCATTCATGCTAACAATCTCCCCAAGTGTTCTAGCAATGCTTAGGACACTCCAACAAAGGAATACCATAAGCATTCATGCTAATAATCTCCCCCTTTGGCATTGATGGAAACATAGATAAAAAATATCTAAGTTCTATGAATACCAAGTCAAACTATATTAGTTCTAATGTTCTCTCCTTTTCAAATCCTCTTCATCAATCAAGTCTAAAATCCACTGAAGTATTGTTTTGTCTGTGCTTTCTCATTCTTAGGGTCAACATCAATTATTCACACTCTGATTCTTAGGAAAGACTCTCATTATTTTATGAATGGTCGGAAATTTTCACACTTCTCTCACATTCAATGCTTCTTCTCATTGACATCAATCACTCTCATTCATTATAACTCTTCTCCCCCATACATAGCTTCTTCCCCCATTGACATCAATGAAAAAGGATTCATTATGTCAATCATCTGCTCCAAGTTCTCAATCAACTCAAGTGGCCAAAGACACTATTATAAACCAACTAACAAGAGTTCTTGATGACTCTTCTCATCTTAGATACTCACTCATTTAGGAATCATCAATATTTAGTCCAAATAAATAATAGTGTTATGCACCACTGGACTGATGCATTTTTTGTGTCATCTACTTAGAAGTAGGTAGGGGCATAACCCCAAGAATACCTTACAAATACTCAAACATATCTTTAGGAAAAGGCTTTGTAAAGATATGTGCAATCTTATCTTTTGGTATTCACATACTCCAATCTAATCTCTTCCTCTGCAACTTTCTCTCTCAAAACATGATACTTAATAGATATATGCTTAGTCTTAGAATGCAAAACAAGAATCTTAAACATACTCATTGTATTGTGTTATCACAATGTATGATAACAAGTTTTGAGAATTCTATCCCAATGTCCTTCAGTAGCTGCTTCATCCACATGATCTAATTACAATTGTTCGTTGTTGCTACATACTTTACTTTTATTGTACTATGTGAAATACAATCTTTTTTATTTCTTAGCCAAAAAATAAATCTTCCTCCAAGGAAAAATTCTCCACCACTAGTGAACTAACTATCATCCATACTACCTACCCAATCTACACCAGTATATCCACACAATGTAAAATCACTTGATCTTTCATACCATAGTCCAAAATTAGGTGTACCCTTTAAATATCTAAATATTCTTTTTAATATTGCATGATGCAATTCCTTAGGATTAGGTTGAAATCTTGCTAGTATCCCAACTGCATTGCTATATATGGTATGGTTTGAGTCAAATATTACAAACCTCCAATCATAGAGCTATACTTATTTTGATAAATTGTGGGTGTCTCATCTTTGCTAGATAACTTGTGACCAGTTATCATAGGTTACCAACATGCTTACAACTTTCTAAACCAAATCTTTTCAATAAGTCTTTCAAATACTTAGCTTGTGATAAGAAAATACCATAGCTATTTTGTATAATCTATAAACCCAAGAAAAAATCTCACCAATCATACTCATCTCAAACTCACTCTTCATTTCATTAGCAAATTTAACACTTGCTTCATCATTATCTTCGAAGATTATGTCATCAAAAAATATTACAATGATCAACAATCGATTCTCAATTTTTCTCAAATATAAATTATTGTTTGTCATACCTTTAGCAAATCCCAATTTTGTCAAATATTTTTCCAACCTTACATACTAGGTTCTAGGTGCTTGCTTTAGACCATACAATGTTTTCTTCAATATACATATCATATCCTTTTGTTTTTCTAAGGGAAATCCTTCAAGATTCTAAACGTAGACTTCTTCAAGTTTTTCATTTAGAAATGTTGACTTTAAATCTAACACACTTTAAACTTGCTACTTGTTGTATAAGCCAAGAACATTCTTACTAGTTTCATTCTAAAAAATGTCTCTTCATAATCTATGCCTTATTCCTATGAATATCTTTGCATACCAATCTTTCTTTATTCCTCACAAATTCACCTTGTTCATTCATCTTATTTCTGAATATCCATTTAGTTCCTATAACGTTTTTGTCTTTAGGTCTAGGAACCAATCCCCATGTCTCATTCTTCACAATCTAATATGATTCTTCCTTCATTGCTTAAATCCAATGATCATCATTGCATGCCTCATCTACACTCTTAGGTTCAGCTTGAGAAATAAAAAATAATTTATCATGTACTCTATTAATCTTAGATTGGTTTTGACAAGTGTTTATACACTTAAGTCATTTACTTAGTTCATATCAAACAAGTAACATATATTGAGCACAACATATAAGTTAGAGCATACCAAGTAAATAGTGAGTGGAAACCCACTCATGTGTCAAGTGATTCAGGTGTCAAGCAAACATTGCATGTCAAGTTATTCAAATATCAAATGTTAGCATTAAAGTTTTAGTTTTTGTTAGGCATCAGGGACTTCAGATGCCAAGTAACATAATTTTTACATAGTTATTTGTATTGGCACAAACTACTACGTAAACCATTTTTAAGCCAACTTAAGGATTGATTTACGATCTTTTGTTGATAAGGACAAATCTCAAGTGTGAATCCCTAAGTATTACATGCATCTAATTAGTAAAAGGGAAGGTTTAAGCAACAATTTGGGTGAATCATAGCCATTGATTTATACCTAATCCTAAGTCACCTAGGTCTTATTAAGGAGGACAAACCCTAAATGTTTTAAGTGAAGTGTAGAGAAGGAGAGTTTGTATGCACAAATAGGACATTCATGGTGACCAAAGTATTATTGCAAGGAAACTTATAATAAAGAATATAATTGTTTCCACATAACCCATAATAGATCTAAAATAAATATGTACTTAAAATCCACATGTAAGAGAATAGACAGTGTACCCATAAAAATTGTGACACAAGATATACCTGGGAAACCCTCATTGAGGGAAGAACCCAGCCTCCAAAAGCATCCATCACCATGTATTATTTAGTAAAAAATACCATTGCAATACAACCATAGAAGCTTTTAAATCCATAGCCACAACCAAGAAATCCATGTGAACAAGCATGAATCCACACATCCCATGCCATGCTTCAAACCTTCACAAATGCTCCCTTGGATAACTTGTCAAGCCTTGTCCCACTCGACTCTTGCCTTTTTTTCCTTCTTCTTCTCACACCAACAACTACTCTTGTGGCTACTTATATAGTAACAAGTCCCACAAAACCACCAAGTGGTATTACATAAACCATTTGCTAAAACCATGTGCAACCTAACCCCTTGACCCCACATTTAATATCAGAATTTTAATTCTTTTCCCCAATATTAAATAATTATATGAAATATTATCACAATGTTACAATAAAACTCATCAAGTATATCTCATGAAAATCTTTACATTTTTCACATCCATCTAGGTACAACATTACGTAATAATATAATATAATATAATATAACAATATTATGCAATCTGTGCAACACCCATTATCTCAACAATCTCCCACTTGTTGTATACATTGAATGGGGTCAATCTATAGCCACATAAATGAACAAGGAAAAAATCCCTCCTAACACATCCACTATCATGGATCAAGGTAAATTAAGTCTTTCATCTTGGTACCTGCAAAAAAATCAAAGTATCCAGCATCTCAAACAAGAATGATCTCACCTCCTATTATGTCACTACCTCTGAACATACATAGAAGTCATCCAAGGACAAAGCCACCCAACTTGTCGCATTAGAAGATCATAAAATCCTATACCACCTAAAATGCCAAGCACAAAAAAAGTAATCCAAAGATAATCACATGTATCCATAGTTGTCAAAATATCCATAGCTGAAATAGCACCCACAACAAGTGCCAAGCCCATCCAACTATCAATACCTCCAAAGGTATACCAAGTGAATCTCACATCATTAACATATCCAATCTATAACCTGCAATTACAAGCCTCAAAAGAAATACCTACCACATATGTACCAAGAAGCTCCCACTACAAAAGATAATGTCAAATCTATAACCAATTCACTCACAACATCTCAAAGAAGTGAATCCATGTAGTCTCAAGGACATTCGCAATACATAAACCAATAACCTACAAGAACAACTCTCATAAAAAAATCTTCAATAGTCTACCAAGCTCTCCACAACCAACAAAGTACAAATATAAAGGAATAACCATATCATCTCTCACATGACATACATGAGCACAAACTAATGATCACAATCTCCAACCAATCTCAAATCCAATGTAAGCAAAATTGAACATCCACAAAGATAACCAAGACCAGAGAGAAACCATGCAAATCATAACTTGTATCATGTCCTTCTATACATACCTCCAAATGTAAACTCTACAAGCATGATCTTCTCCATAAAACCCCAACCAAGAAGCCTCAACAACACCCAAACCATACAATATAACTAATCATGGACGTAAGCTGCTCACAAGAAGATCAAACTCATAAAACATTCCTAATCCAAGGAATATTCCCACTATAAAACCATCTCCCAAACTAAACCAGCATAACAACATATGAAAATGGAGATAACCAATGCTAAACCATCTTTCAAATGAACCTTTCAAAACTAACTCATGTACCATAGCTCAAGATCAATATCCATGAAAGACAAGCATAAACATAATGCACCTGAAAGAAACAATAGACTATACCTATCAAGTAACAAATGACCAAGTAGACCAAGAGTGGGGAATGAGAATGATCATCAAGATATCCAAGTCTCTAACCAAGACTCATCTAAGAACAATCTCCTCTCAATTCCATATCAAGTGAATGCCCATCTAACTTTATGTTGAAACCATCAAATGTCCCAACAAATACTTCTCTAATCCAAGAGAAATCAGCATCACCACCATCTCTTAAGTATCCATGAGCACCTATAAACAACCAATCCATGTCAACTTCAAATGAAACATAGCAATATCATGAAGTATCAAGCTTATGATCAATGTACTCAATACCAAGAAACTAAATCAAGATCAATGTCAAAGTTCCAATCATGGCCTCAAGAACATTAACATGACAACATGATGTAAACATCTCAACCAAAGAGATAAAATGCTTCATATGAACATACGCTAACATGTCACAACTCTAAATGTGTATCAAGAGTATACCATGACATAAAAAAAAGAAACCATCGTAACACCAAGGATAACATGTCAAATGAAAGCATAAACCATGCCTTTACCAAGAACTCCATAAGTCCTCAAGATGCAACCATCTTCACACACCATGAAGAAAACCATCTCCACATACCGTGAAGAACCATCTCCACACACCATGAAGATAACCAAGAACCCCATGAGTCCTCAAGATCTAACCATCTTTACACACCATGAAGATAACAAGTGCACCATGCAAATGTCAAAGATGCTTCTAAAGTAATAGGATCTAAGATAAACCTCCAACATCTACAAACACTCAATAAACATATCAATACCAAAAATCTCCCACTCGACTGTGGTACCAAGTCACTCATGACATCATAATAACCATCTCCTACATGAAGATCCTCTAGGTCTACACTCACACAACCAGAGTGTCAGTACCAAGTGAAACTAAGATCTTCAAACCAATAAGATATAAACTAAAATAGGAATTAATTATGCACTATCACCTCATCACTGCCACAAGCTCCCACTAAACCATGTGTCCAAGCTATCTATGACATCATGATGAAAAACCATCCTCTAACCATGAGAATCAACCAAGGCATCAAACCATCAAAGAAATCAAAGTGCACATCATGAGCCCCTCAAAAAAACCAAATAACTATGATTCTCAACCAAGAAAATATACCACCATAACCAAATCAGAAATCCAAACCAATGAGCATCAAGGATGTACCTGTATATCCAATCATGTCATCCTAAAATTCATGGCACCATGATCAAATCCATGAACTAAGAATCTGACACTCAATATGTCCAACTTGTCAACATAAAATAGTCAACCACAATCCTCCACCTAGTAACAACATATCATCCCTTCTACATGAAGAAAAAATAGAAAATCATGTGACTTAGGGCATAGACAACCCAAATCCAAGCCATAAATGCAACCTGTAAGTATAGACAGCTTACAACACTATGCAAATTGTAGACCCAACAAGTTGTCATACATATCCAAACCAAATATTGATAACCATACTATCATGAGACCAATCTAAAATATGAACTAAGTATACAATGACATCAAATCTTAATCTCCAAAATATACAATTTCATAAACTTACAATGTTACCACAGTTAATATATACTATAAATTGTTCATATTAGTATATCACCAAATAAATCATGCAAAAGTTGCACCAAATCTGACCAATGTGTAGAGCTCTCCAAGATCTTTTTGTTGACTACTCAAAGTCCAAAATCTGACTCTGTATGCCCAAGTTATGCCCTAATCTATGCTCAAAATAAATAACATCTAAATTTTGGGCTCTTAAAACCTAACAAAATTTCAAAATCACAGAACCAAACCTAAACCAAGTTGTAGTGCTTTGAATTAGCTTTCCAACACCTATATGAAGTATGAAATATGATATGTTGAGAGAAGTTATGGTCATTTTATTACAACAGTCTTTTTACCATTTTCATTGCAATTTTTTTTTTGTGACAAAAATTCTAACGGGATTAAATTTGTCAGCCATCATGGGTTGAAACTAGAAAACTCTTTCATTTCCTTTGAACATGGCTAAAATAGGGCATATTATACATCAAAATTTATGGAAACGTTGATCCAGATCCAATGGTGAGGTTTATTTTTACCTAGGAGGTCATTTCTACAAGCTACCCCCTAAAACCCTCATTTAAATGAAACATCCAAGAAATCCTTTTGACCAATAATTTCACATGAAAAAAATATACCAATATCCCATCATAACAAAAAATCCAAAACTCTCGTATCTGCAATGAAAACTCATATATCTTGCACTCTCTTTTATCCTTCCATACATTCTCATGGATTCAATCTAGGGTTACAATAATAAAACCATAGCTCTAATACTACTTGTAAGGAAACTTACAATAAAGAATATAACCATTTCCACATAATCCACAATAGATCTAAAATAAATATGTACTTAAAATCCACATGCAAGAGAATAGACAACATACCCACAAAAATTTTGACACATGATATACCCTGGGAAACCCTCATTGAGGGAAAAACCCAGCCTCCAAAAGCATCCATCGCCATGTATTATTTGGCAAAAAACACCATTGTAATACAACCATGGAAGCCTTTAAAGCCATAGCCACAACCAAGGAATCCATGCTATCAATCATGAATCCACACATCCCATGTCATGCTTCAAACCTTCACAAATTCTCCTTTGGCTAACCTGTCAAGCCTTGTCCCGCTCGACTCTTTCCTTTTTTTCCTTCTTCTCATGCCAACAACTACCCTTGTGGCTACTTATATAGTAGCAAGTCCCACAAAACCACCAATTGGTATTACATAAACCATGTGCTACCTAACCCCTTGACTCCACATTTAATATTAGAATTTTAATTCTTTTCCCCAATATTAAATAGTTACATGAAATATTATCGCAATGTTACAATACAACTCATCAAGTATATCTCATGGAAATCTTTACATGTTGTACATTCATCAAGGAACAACATTACATAATAAAATAAAATAATACAATATAACAATATTATGCAATGTGTGCAACACCCATTAACTCAATAATTATGATTTAAGTTTCATTGCAAAATTAGTTAAAGGAGAATAGAGGAAAGGAAGTAGTGGATAGAAAAGAGCCATCTGATTAGAAAGGATCAAGTACACATCAGTATATAGGTGATTTGACATCAAGAAACAAAGTGCTAATCACAGGATCATTGCTAAGACATTTTAATAGGTGAATCAGTTAAATCTCTTAGCAAGGTAGTCATAATAGGCTATATTTAAATCCTCTAACAAGGTGCTTAATTATGAGTTTAAGTCCTTTAATCAGGCACACTTCTAATTGGGTATTAAAATCCTTTAATAGGATAAGATCTAATAGTCTTTGTAAGCTTTTAACGGGGTAGATCTTTCACAGGGTAGATCATGTTTCATGATCAAAAATTGTATCTTCACTGGATACATTTTATTATTGCAGTAGTGAAGAATTGCGGGTGTCATCCCCACCCCAGTTTTACCTTCTCATTGGATGGTTTCTGGATAATCATATCTTGTTTCATAAATGTGTGAATGCTTACTTGTTTACATACTTTAGATGTATATGCTTTATATGGTATTTTAGTTTACTTGTTGAATTATAAGATGGATTTATGGTCAATATTTTTATGGGAAAAATTTTAAAGCACTGATTCACTGCTGCCCCCCCTCCCCCCCCCCCACCCTACCACAAGAGCTTACCTTTCCTATTATAATTCCAAAATTTGGTATTAGAGCTAAGTCCTTTGAAAGTAAAGCTTTGCAGCTTTTACCTTTCCTATTGTAATTCCAACAATTAGTATCAGAGCTAAGTCCTTTGAAACTAAAGCTTTATAGCTTTGAGGAAAGATCTTGTAAATGGAAGTCTACAAGTTGGGAAATATTATTTAGAACCAAGAGATTAAAATACAAATCATTCTACATCAGTTAAATCAAGCAAGCAATGATCTAAAGAAATCATTGAGAAGAAGGAAGGAATTTTCTATTGAAGAGAATGATACACAATATCAAGAGATGGACACTACTAAACTATTTACAAATGGAAACTCCAATGAATTTGATGTAGTAGTTTTAGATCTAATAGAAAAGAATACTACCCTAGCTGAATAGATCAAAAATTTAAATATAGAGAAAGAATCACAAGTCATATTGCTATGTAAAGTGACCGAATAGAAAAAGAAAGCTATGGAAGAAAAAGTCATGATTGAAGATGACAAAATAATTTTGACCAACAAACTAGAAGAGAAATCATCAGAGATAAATAGGATTGCTCACATGCAATTGGAAATAATGAATCAAGTTATGATTGCTAATCATGAAATAAATAGTAAAGATATTGAGATCACAACACTAAAGTTG
Source organism: Cupressus sempervirens (assembly GCA_028749045.1). Classification (NCBI taxonomy): domain Eukaryota; kingdom Viridiplantae; phylum Streptophyta; class Pinopsida; order Cupressales; family Cupressaceae; genus Cupressus; species Cupressus sempervirens. Next base: position 259,975,358 of record CM053792.1, read on the forward strand.
CAGAATGAATAGTTGAGCAATGATCTGAAAAGGGAAAAGGAGTATTTTGAAAGTTTCAATAAACCTAGTGAAGCCATCAAGTACTTTGAACAATTGATGAGATCCCCTGGATCTAAAAATGATACTTCTGAATTGAGATAGACTAGTACTAAAGAAGAAGAATCATCCAAAAGTGATGAAGAAAGAAGTAACAAAGGTAATGACTCCAAACCTACTTGTCATAATTGTGGTAAGATAAGTCATACTGCTAATGTTTGCAGGAGCAAGACTGTAAATCTAAATGTTAAGTAGAAAAACATGGGTCACTGCCACAAGTGTAACAAACAAGGTCATCAAGCACATAAATGTAGAACCAAGACCATGCACACTTAACGATTTGAAGGATACTGCTATAATTGTCAAAAGTATGGACATAGAGCTTTTGAATGTAGATCCAAACCCAAGTGGTCATTAAATAAGCAGACAAAGGTAAAGAACAATGGCAACTCTTATAATTTTAATTATAATACAAGGTATAGTTGTCACTATTGTCAATACTATGGACATATTCCTTAGAATTATATTAGAACACATTTTAGAAGTGATTTAAAAAGGTGGTTGAGTCAAACCACATGTTTTAGTTGTTTAAAGACTGGTCACATAAGCAAAAATTGTCCAACAAGGTCAAAGGCACCAAGTTGTGAGTTCAAAAAAGGCAAAGGAAAGGCAAATATTGAGAATTTTAGAGATGAGATGAACAAGACATGGAGGAGAAAGGAAGATTGTAGCACATCAAGTGTAGATGAGATCACGTCACCCAATGGGTCAAATGATCACACCTCCTCAAATTAAGCAATCAAGAGGTATGTGGGACCAATATTTAAAAGGATAAACTATATATGAGTTCCAAGGATTTAGTTTTGAAAAGATTACATATGCATGAATAAAGATGCAAATTTTTATTAGGAATCAAGAATAAATCTTCAAGTTTTGTCAATTTTCATGTTACTATCGAGCATGAAAATTTTCACTATGGTTGCCAAGTGAAATGTTAGTGGATGTTGAGCTAGCAAAGTTGTTAGTGAAGGTTGATCTTGTAGTGGTTTCCAAGCATATGGAAAAACACATGGATGTCAAGTCAGCCAAAAATTCAATTAAAGTCAAGCTTATAGTTGTGTAAGTACTTAGCATTAAATGTAGTGTTTTAAGGGCTATTTGATCAATTCTTGCTCATTTGACATCATTAAAATTTGAAGTAGAGTATGAAGATTTAAAGGTGATCTGAAGAAATTGATCTAATTATTTGCAAGAGATATAAAAGGTTGTTCAACACCATTCCAACAGGATTCACAAGGTATTTATCATGTGTTGAGCTATACAGTTTTAAATTTCACAAACCTTTGGTTTCATGTAATGGCCTCTAGTTCTTTAGTAGCCAAGGTTGTAGATGGAAAAGAGTTTTTGAATGTGCAATTGATAAGCAATGAAATCAAACAACCTACTTTTAGGGCTATCCTAGACATAGCTTACAAACAGGATCCCTCTGGTGTATTATCCATGATACCATTGCAAGTTTTGATGATACAAAATGTTAGAAGCTATTATGCATGAAAAATTGGAAGTATAGGTAATATGGAAATTAGGAAGACATATGGAAAACTATGTGAGAATGGAGCATTCAAGGAAGAATTTAAAGTTTTTGAGAAGAAAGGGTTAACTCATGCACTAGATTTCCCTGATGTATTTAAAATAGAGTGAATAAAAAAAAAAATTGAGTAGAATTCATGACAACTCTATATGGCTAGAGAATGGATTGGTGAAAATCATCAAGAAGATTGTGCATAGAGTCATAGGATATTCAATCCTAGATCAGCCCAAGATAATGAGAAGTGAAGCTAAGAAAATAATTGGAACAAATACATGGGCTATGTGGAATAAATGAGGCATGATAATTGATACAATCATAGATCCCCTAATATATTTTGCAATGAGGATTATAGCACATAAATTCTATAAATTGAGTAGATTAAGTAGTGTATCTTGCATTGTAGTTGATGTGGGTTATAAAATAGTGAAGAAGGATCATATTTATGATCTTGCTAAGTTGTAGGTGCAACAATTGATTGAGAATTTGGGAGCTATAAAGAAAACCAAAAGTGCGCAATGTAAATTTGGATCTATTCTTGTATGCATTTTCTTTTATGTGTAGAATACATTTCCCACATTTGGTAAATTTTCATGGAAAGTAAATTGACCTATTGTAGTTCAAATAGGTGAATTTATTGAGAAAACTAGGTGATAACTTTGAATTTTTCATGACAAGTTACTTTGAATATTTCAAACAATCAATGAAGAAAAGAATGAAGATACTAGTCTCACTAGTGAAGAAACATTTTGATGATTTTTCTTCCTAGTTGGCATTGACTTCACATATGTTCAGGAAGTAATTCCTAGAGTGAGATGGCTAAGGCCATTAGGATGTAAAATAAATGTTGATGAGGCCTCTACAGAAATCACAACATTACTTGCAAAAGAAGTGGACAAAGAAGCCACAACATTTTGAAACTATGACATGGCCAATTCAAAGATTACAATGGAATTGAAGACTGCCTCAATGATCAAGAAGAAGAATAAACTAGTTAAGAAGTTGAAAGAAAGATTTGGTGAAGGAGAAAATGAAGAGGAAGAGGAATATGATGAAGAAGAAGAGGAAACATAAGCTCGAGCACCATTAGCATTAACACAAGGTCAGGGAGAAGACCAACAAAAAGAAAAAGTGAAAATTGTTGAAGGTGTTGAGGAAGAAGAAGCTAGTGAAGCACCTACAGCTATTGAGAATTGATAAACCTACTCAACCTAAGCCTGCAACACCTACCATAAGGGCTAGCACTAGAGTCACTGTACAAAAGGCTAAAGAAGTAGCCAAGCCTAAGGAGAAGAAAGTCGAAGCTCAGAAGAAACCAAGGAGGACATATGTTTCTCAAGATGACTCTGATAAAGAGAAGATTGAATTGGATGAAAACAACCAATTTCAAGTAGTAAGTCATAATCACTCTTCTGATTTAGAAAATCTATGTGAGAATATTAGGAACAATGTTGATTTATCAAGATTCTCTCATATTGAGTTTGACAATCTTGGGAAGATTGAAAAGAACCAAGTTGAAGAGGTGGTATATGTTCTGCTAGAAATATTCGAAAAGACTCCTCTAGAACTTGCCAACTCTGTGCCTAAAATCTTGTATGATAGAGTTCAGCAAAAGTGGCACTATTGTTTAGACATTGAGAAACAAATCAGGGAGACAACTCTTGCCCAAGTTATGCCAGAACTTAGTAAGGCTGAAATGACTAAAGCTATTATGAGGTATGATGTAATATTTGTGCCAAAATACAAGGCATTTAGCATACTACAAAATAACATTGAGGATGTTGTATAGAAGTCCAAGTAAATGTGGAAAATAACATATGGACTATCAACATCTAGGGAAGCTAAGCAGATACCTATTGCGGTAGGTGAAGATGAAGAAGATGACATTAAAATAGGAATAGTTGAGGGAGGCACAGATATGAGCATTGACACCTAGGCACCAACTAAAGAAGAGAAGCAAACATAACAGAGTGTACCAGATACACAAGTGTCAATTACTAGCCCTCCATAGGAGACAAGTGCAAATATTGAAATTGTCAAAGTTAAGGATGTCTCTGAGACTATTTATTAGAACAACAATCCCCTTATAGAGGATGATTTGAAAAAGATACTTGTTGAGACCACTCTCCAAGATAAACTATGTGATAACCCTAAACTAGTGAGTACAAGTGAGATTTAGAAGACAGATAGAATAATTGTAGAGGAGGAAGTGAAAATACTAGACACACCTATTATCACTCCTTAAGCCACTAGTGTAAAAACCTCACTACCTATAGTGGTATATCAAAGGAAAGAGATAGCAAGTTCCACTATTAGTACACTTGTGCAAGACACTCCAGTCTTAGTGAATATGCAAGAAACTTAAAATGATAAGGATGAGATAGGTGGAGAAGACAAGCTAGAGACACAAGAGAATGAAGGTACTCAAGGAAAAATAGGCCAAGTAGATACACCTGCACTCTAGCACAAGATCAAGGTGCAACTAGAACTATAGAGGAAGAGAAGGATAAGAATGAAGAGTTAGGTTTGACATCCAAGCCAGAGGAGCAACTAGAAATTCAAACACTGGTGACATTACTAGAATCTGCTACTCTTTCTAGTCAATCTCTTTAGAGGTTGAGCATAGATGCTACACCATTGAGATTTTTTAGGTCAATTCCTAGCTCATCTAAGGAAAAATAGGTAACTACATATGGTAATGTTAGCCCAGATGAAGAGATTATGTTGCCTAAATTTGATTTGGTATCAATCACAATTGAGCAAATGGGTATATTACAAGAGGCCCTAACAAAGAAGAAAAATCAAGAACTGCTCAGAAGGGAGCATAGGCATAAGAAAGCTTTGATTAAAAACAAAGATATTTTCCTAGATGCATTTAATCTACCAACTCCAGATGAAAACAAGCCCATCATTGAAAAATTAACCAATATAGTGAAAAGGGTTACTGATACAGACTTGGATACAAATGTAAAACTACTTGAATGGTCTAAAATGAAGTTCTAAAATAAGGTAAATGAGAAGATATCAAGTGTTATTTCACTAACATGGGTTAAACTAGCAACAAAGATAGAGAGTGTGAAGAAGGTACAAGAGAACATTTTCTCTCTTTACACCAAATTGTGTAATCCTACACTCTTCACACAAGAAATAAGGAATCGCATCCTAAGTTTGGAGAGCCATATACAATCATCTAGCACTACTTTTTCCAGGTCTCCAGCTCAATGTGAGAAACACTTCAGGTACCTCTTGCAATCTGAGAGTCAGTTAGCATCTTTACAAATAGATGAAGCCAACATTAACTAATTAGCATCTAGTCAACATTGACTCCACACATGGATACATCACACAAGGAACTAGGCTATGTTGAAGCTCTTATGAAGAAAGATCCTCATCTTTCTATACTAGAAGGCTTAGTCCACCTTTCTATCAAGCTAGCCATCCAAATCAAGTCTTTGGAGGTAGCTTGTGACAATTGGGATGTAGCTATAAAGATCATACTTGAGGTCCATAAATCATTTTTGGACAAATACACTATTAGTGTATAACCCATTGACATAAGTGTCAAAAAAGGGGGAGTAAGAGTAATGGGGGAGCAAGTAGAGCGAGAAATCAAAGCAAAGAGGGAGAAAAACCGAAGGGAGAGTAAGTGAATAGAGCAACAAAAGACAAAAATATTAGCTCAAACAGAAATAGAGACAGAGTATCAATTTATACCAATCTACTCAGCAGGAGAAAGATTTTGATAACAAAGTACTAAACTGAACTAAACTAAACAATCAACTTAGAGGGAGTTATGAAATTGTAAGGTATGACTGATAAGTCATGTGTTGCAAAATTATGATATTTTGAAATTTTATATAGATATCTATGTTATGCTTTTAAGGATAAGATCATTAATGCATGACCAAGTGTTTTTGACACTCATGTCAAAGGGGGAGATTGTTAATATCATATTGGATTTGACAAGTGAGTGTCTATACACTTAAGTCATTTACTTAGTTCATGTTGAACAAGTAACATATGTTGAGCACAACATATAAATTAGAGCATGTCAAGTAAATAGTGAGTGTCAAGCCACTCATGTGTTGAGTTATTCAAATGTCAAGCAAGAAGTGCATGCTGAGTCATTTAGATATTGAGTGACATCATTAAAGTTATAGTTAGTGCTGAGCACCAAGGACTTCAGATGTTGAGTAACACGGTTTTGACATAGTTGTTTGTATTGGCACAAACTACTATGTAAACCATTTTTAAGTTGACTTAAGGATTGATTTATGATCTTTTGTTGATAAGGAAGAATCTTAGTTGTGAATCCTTATGTATTATATGCATCCAATCACTAAAAGGGAAGGTTTAAGCAAAAATATGGGTGAATCACAGCCATTAATTTATACCTAAACCTAAGTCACCTAGGTCTTCTTAAGGAGGACAAACCCTAAATGTTTTAAGTGAAGTGTGAAGAAGGAGAGTTTGTATGTGCAAATAAGACATTCATGGTGACAAAGGTATTATGATTTAAGTTTCATTGCAGAATCAGTTAAAGGAGAATAGAGGAAAGGAAATAGTGGATAGTAGAGAGACATTTAATCAAAAAGGATCAAGTACACATCAATATAGAGGTGATCTGATATCAAGCAATGGAGTGCTAATTGCAAGATCATTATTGAGACATTTTAATAGGTGAATCAATTAAATCTCTTAACAAAGTAATCCTAACAGGCTATATTAAAATCCTCTAACAATGTGCTTACTTAATTGTAAGTTAAAGTCCTTTAATCAAGCACACTTTTAACATGGTGTTGAAATCCTTTAACATGGTAAGACCTAGCAATATTTGTAAGCTTTTAACAAGGCAGACCTTTCGTAGTGTAGATCATGTTTCATGATCAAACATTGTAACCTTCATTGGATACACTTTATTACTGCAGTAGTGAATATTTGTGGGTGTTGTCCCCACCCCAATTTTACCTTCTCATTGGAGAGTTTATATGTAATCATATCTTGTGTCATACATGTGTGAATGCTTACTTTTTTACATAATTTAAATGTATATGATTTATATGGTATATTAATTTAATTGTTAAATTGTGGGATGGATGTATGGTGAATGTTTTTATGGGTAAAATTTTGAAGCACTAATTCACTCCCCGCCCCAACCCCCCTGCCTCCCCAAAGTTTACCTTTCCTATTGTAATTCCAATAGTATTCTACTTCTTGTCATCACTCATTTCTCTTTACTTCCAATAAACTGATTCTCATGTTGGTTCTTTATCAAATTTATGTTTGGTGTAGGAGTTTCTATTACAACTCTTACTTCTTCCCTTGGTTCTGATCTCTATTCTTCTCTTTGTTCAACAATTTGAACATTATTCTAGAAATCATTGTTAGCCTCAAAGAAAACTTCAATATTTCCTCTAATAGGTTTAGGATTATCTTCTTCTTCATAAAAAATATAGTCCAACATTCTTTCTTTAACTCCAAACTTTTCATCCACTTTCACATTTGTACACTCAACAATTTTCTTAGCTCTCTAATTAAAATATCTATAAGCTTTTATTTTCAATGAATAACCAAGAAACATGCCTTCAGTTCTTCTTGCATCAAACTTACCAATATCATCATTCCTCTTTATATAAAACTTCCAAAAATTCTGAAATATTTCACTAATGGTGCATGTCCAAACCATAATTCATAGGGTCTTGTTTGTAACTTTTCCAATCTACACTCTACTCATGGTGTATTGATGAAGGGTGCTCCCCTTAATACCTTAAACACATAACAAAAACAAAGAAATAACAGTAATTTGTGAGAAAAAAATATGGGTGTCTTATTATCACTACAAATGCAGAATTACAAAATTCAAAATTACAATATGCTAACCCACATGGATGCCTTCATTATAGTAATCTACAAGAAAAATTTGCAAACTATCACCCAAAGTTTTCCTAGACAATGTATGGGCATTTCTTAAATAGGCAATTTACGTTGGTCTCAGATTGGTTTTGACAATTGAGTGTCAACACACTTAAGTAAATTCTAAAGCTGATGTCAAGTATAATATAGATGTTGAGCTATAGTATGTGCCAAGCAAGAAATTCAACAGATACCAAGTGAACTTCAAGTGTTGAGCAAGTTTCAAGTGCCAAGTGATAAGTGATGTCGAGTCACTATAAGTGTCAAGCAAAGTATAGATGTTGAGTGAGATAGAGTTACTATAGGAGCCGAGTAAGACAAAATCCTATATGTGCTGACCATCAGCAATCAATAAGTGTTGAGTAACACAGAATCAGCATATGAGTTTGTGCCTTCACAAACTCAAATGTAAACCATTTTTGAGCTGACTCAAGATGAATCTTGAAGGATCTAAAAGATAAGATCAAATCTTTTACATTCCCTATGTCATCAACATGCAGCCAATCAGATTAATGGACAAAACATGCAACCAAAAGGAAAAGTGTAAAGATTCAAGTAGGAAAGGATGGATGAATATCAATTGTAGATTCATACCTAACCCTAAGTCTCAAAGCCTTTAAAAGGAGGTTGACACCCAATAATTTAGTGTGAGATAGTAGAGTGGAAGTGAGTAAGAGGTCATGTGGGAATGCATGAAAGAATGCTAGCAAAGCTTTGAAGGAAGCAAAAGGGGTGTAAGGACTTAGAGGAAGAATAGTTTTGTAGAATCAGTTGGTCAAGAATAGAGCATCAGCACAACAAATAGAGTTATATTAGATCAGGAAGGATCAGATTAGATTGGATAGAACAAGGGTTTGGAATTAGCAATTAAAGATTGTAAGTCATCAGATCAAGACATTCTACTATACTTTCTAACCATTGTATTAGGAGAATAAAAATCCTATGATGATAGGTTGACTTAATAGCTATACTATAGGTCCTTAACAAGGTTGTAAATCCTTTAATAGGGTAACATTCCAGGTGAGTGTTTGTAAATCCTTTAGACAGGTCACTTTTAACAGGGTGTAAAGCCTTTAATAGGGTAGACCTTTAACAGGGTAGACCATTATTGATGGTTAAACTTTGTAACCTTGACTAGTTACATATTGTTGTAGTGAAAATTTGTGGGTGTCATCGCCACCCTAGTTTTACCTTCTCATTTTGGAGGGTTTCTAGGTGACCAAAATCTTGTGTTATCAATTTTCATGCATGTCTTTACTTTCATGTTATTAGAAGATGTTAGATGCATGTGATTGATATAAATTAAAAATTTAAGAGGTTAAATATTGTTACTTCTGATTCACCCCCCCTCTTTGAAGTAAATCTTCCCACTTGTAAATTCTAGCAATTGGTATCAAAGCTAAGTTCTCATAAGGAGAAGCCTTATAGCTTGGAGAAAAAGATCTGGAAATGGAAGTCTACAAACTTGGGAAGATCATAGAAAGCCAGAAGATTGAGATACATCTCAATTTGCATTCTTTGGAAGAAGCTAGAGAAGAACTGAGAAAATTCTTAAAGAGAAGAAGAGAGATTGCCATAGCTAAGAATGATACATAGTACAAGAAGATTGACATGTCAAAAGTATTTGCAAATGGAGATTCCAAAGAATTTGATGCAGTAATAGCAGACCTAATGGAGAAGAATAGAGCCAAAGCAGAAAAGACTAGAACTCTCAAGATTGAACAAGAATATCAAGACATGATGCTTTGTGAAGTGACTAAACAAAAGAGAAGAGTTATTGAAGATAAGGCTATAATAGAAGAAGACAAGAGAAACCTTGCTAACATATTGGAAGAAAAGTTAATTGAGCTTGCAAGAATTTTCAACATGTAGCTTGACACCCTAAGCTAGATTATGAGTGCACATCATGAACTAAATGTTAAGGACATTGAGATCTCCACAATGAAGATGCAAAATGAACAATTGTAAAATGACCTAAAAAGAGAGAAAGAGATTGCAAGGAGTTTCAACAAACCTAGTGAAGCCATCAAGTACTTTTAATAGCTACTAAAATCACCAAGAGCCAGCAATGGTACTACAGGACTAGGATACGCTAGCACTAAAAAAGGAGGGTCATCCAAGACTACAAAAGAAAGAAGTGACAAAGGTGAGAACACAAAACCTACTTGTCATTTTTGTGGTTGAAAAGGACATACCTCTAATGTGTGTAGGAGTAAGAACACTCATCAGCATGAAAAACCTAAGAATATGGGTCACTGTCACAAGTGCAACAAGCAAGGACATCAAGCACATGACTGCAGGACTAGAACTATCAGGACACCAAGATTTGAAGGTCACTGTTACAATCACAAGAAGTATGGACATAGAGTTTTTGAGTGCAAATCAAAGCCTATGTGGACACCTAATCAACCACCAAGGGAAAATAATTATGGACATCACTACAACTAGGACTACAACACTAGACTAAGTTGTTACTACTATCAAGAATATGGACACATCCCTGAAAATTGCATAAGAACACATTTTATTGGAAACTACAGCAGATGGTTGAGCCAAACTACATGCTTCAATTGTTTGAAGACTAGACATATCAGTAAGAACTTCCCAACAAGGTCAAAGGCACCCAACTCAAAGTTCAACAAAGGAAAAGAGAAGGTAAATGTTCAACACATCAAAGGAGAGATGAATAAAACATGGAAGAAGAAAGATGGGAGTAGCATATCTAATGAAGGAAGCACTTCACCCAAAAGGTCAAGTGGTCACACTTCACCTAACTAACCAAAAGAAGGTATGTGGGACTAATATACAAAGATTTATCATATATCAGTTCCAAGACAAACAAGTACTAAAAAGGAGAGATCAAGATGAATAAAGATGCAAAGTTAAAATTTCAAGTTTTTACAAGTGTTGTTGAGTTGTGTTCAGCTATCGAGTAAAATCCTAATACATGTTGAGTTGTTTGTCAAAGTTAGTAGAAGCCAAGTGATTAGTTATAGTCGAGTTGGTAGTGGATGTCGAGTAGTGGAAAAACTAATGGAAGTCAAGTAAAGCAAAAATGCTTAAGAAGCTGAGTGGATAGATGTAAATGCACTAAGAATTAAATGCTATGAAATAAGAGTATATGACCACATTTTGAATCATTTTTCACCATTGTGAGCAAAGAGTAAAGATGAAGAAGAGTGCAGAACAATTTCCAAGTAGAATTTTGAGCATTTGAGTATATTTCTATAGAGATTCAACATAGTTTCATCGATTTCAAGGTATATATACTAGTGTCGAGCCATGTAGTTTCAAATTTTCTTTGTGTTTAAACCCTAGTTCAAAGAAATGGCCTCCAGTTCTAGAAAACCTCAGGAGAAAGAGATGCTTGAAGTTCAACTAGTGTCAAATGAAGTTAAGCAACTTGGTTTTTGACCTATCCCTAAAGTTTGCTACAAGAATGACCCAGCCAGAGCCCTATCCATAATTCCTCCTAAGGTAGTAATGGTACAAGATGTTAGGAGATGCTATAACTATAAGATAGGAGCCCTAGGAGATATGGAGATCGGGGAGGCATATGATAGATTGTGTGAAAATAGAGTCTTAAAGGAAGAGTTCCAAATCATTGAGAGAATGGGCTTAACCTATGCCCTAGAGTTCCCTACTACCTTAAGACTAAATCGATCAAAATTGTGTTGAGTAGGATTCATGATGGCAGTTTGTAGTTGGAAGATGGCCCACCCAAAATATCAAAAAGGGTTATTCATAGGGTAATAGGGTATCCAACCCTAGATCGGCCTAAGACCCTAAGAAATGACTCCAAAGAAGTCATTGAGAAGAATACAAGAGCCAAATAGAACAAGAGAGGCATGACCATAGATACTATTAAGGATCCTCTTGTTGATTTTTCTATCAAAGTCATATCCCACAAGTTTTATCAATCTAGTAGACTCAACAGTGTTCCATGCATTGTAGTAGATGTTGGCTACAAACTTGTTAAAAAGGATCATACCTATGATCTAGCTAAACTACAACTATAGCAAATCAATGAAAATTTGGGAGCTATAAGAAGAACAAAGGGTGCCCAATGTAATTTTTTTGCAATTTTGATATGTATATTCTTCTCTATACAGAATGAATTCCCATTTTTTGGAAAGGTTAGCTGGAAACAAATAGGTCCATAGTATCCTAGGTGAATGAATACATTGAACAAATGGGGGCAAATTTTAAGACACTCATGACTAGTTACTTTAGAGATTTCAAGAATTATATGAAATAGAGATGGAGGATACCTGTTTCATTAGTGGAGCAACATATAAATGACATTTTCTTTCTTGTTGATATTGAGTACACTTACATTCAAGCAGCCATACCAAGGGTAAGATGGTTTAGACCTCTCGGGTATGAGATAAACATTGATGAGGCATCTGTAGCCATAACAGCTCTAGTAGAAGAGGAAGTAGATAAGAGTGCCCCACATTTTGGCGCATGTGATGTGGTGAGATCCAAGGTGGATATGGAGCTAAAGACTACTTCTACATTGAAGGAAAAGGATAAACTAGTGAAGAAGCTCAAAGCAAAATTTGGAGAAGGCACAATAGAGAAAGAAGAAGAAGATGAAGAAGAATATGAAGAGGAATAGGGGAAAGGACCACTAGCATTAACCTAAGTCATGGGTAAAGATGCTAAAGAAGAATATGCTACTGAGCAAGAAGAAGCACCTAAGCCAGAGCCCAAAAAGAGGAAAGCACAAAAACAGCCTGTTGCACAGCCTAAAGGCAAAAAGAAAATAGCCAAGCCAAGCCTAGAAAAACCTACCACAAGGGTAGATACAAGGGCAACAACTAAGGTGGAAAAAGAACAAGAAAAGAAGAAAGCTTCAAAGCAAGGAGGGCCAGCAAAGAAAAAGAGAAGAAAATATGTGGCACCTCTAGAAATAGATGAGGAAAGGACAAAGTTTGATGATAATGAACAATTTAGAGTGGTAAGTCACACCAAAAAATCAAATTTGGAAAATGTTTGTGACAACATTAGGGATAATGCAAATTTGACTAGATTGAAAACTATTGATTTCAATAAGTTAAGTAGAGAGGAGCAAAACATAGTGAAAGAGTCAATTTAAACTATGATGGCCAATTTCAAGAATACTCCACTTGAACTGGATAATACTATGCCTAAGGAGCTATAAAAAATTGTAGAAAATAAATGGCATTATTGCCTAAAAATGGAGAAAGAAATAAGGGAGTCAGCTTTGGCTCATGTAATGCCTGACATCACTACAGTTCAAATAAGAAAGGCAAGTAAGAAACATGGGAGAAAATTTGCACCCAAATATAGAGCCTTCAACGTTCACAAAATAAAATAGAGGATGTTGTGAAGAAATCCACTCTCATGTGGAAAGTGATTTATGGCCTTCAAATAGTAAAAGAAGGACAAGAAGATCCCTTTGAGGGAAGAAATAATTATGAGGAAGAAGAGGAAAATGAAATGGAGGAAGAAGGAAAGAAAGAAAAAGAAGATGTCACAGTGGAGAAGGAAACACAAAAAGGTGATATGGCAATAGCTAAAGAGCAACAACAAGAACAAATTGTGTAAGACACATAATTACCACCACCTAGTCCTCCATATGCAACATCTACACCTAAAGAGACAATAATTGTAAAGGGTGTTCCTAATACCTATGGTCAGAAAATCAACCCATTGACTATAGAGGATCTCAAAAAGATCCTTCACCAGAATACTTTACAAGCACAATTATGTACCAATCCAATCTTCATGAGTGTAGAGGAACTACAGAAGGTAGTAGTTGAGATAACCAAGGAGAAGGTGAATCCACAAGAACCACCTTCACAAACTCCAACAACTACAAGTGGACAACCACAAGAGCAACCAGCACAAGATGCATTTGCTAAGGTTGATTCCACAGTGAAAGTAACTTCAACTGCTAAGGAGAAAGAATAGGAGAAAACAAGACAGAAGGATACCTATGCTCCTATAGCACAAAGTCAAGGTGCATCTCTTCTAAGTACAATAATTGATCAAGGCAAAACTGAAGAAGACAAGGAGGAGAGTCCTAAGGAGAAGGAATAAGAGGCAATCCAATCATTAGTCAATTTTCCTACTATAGGGACTCCTACTAGAACTACACAATAGTAGAGCACTGATGTAGTACCACTACAAATATTAGCACTAGGCTTGAGTTCTACCAAGGTAGCAAGGGTAGTTCACTATGGAGACCCTACACTTGATGAGGAGATGGTCATACCAAGATATGACTATAAAACAATAAATATAGAATAGATCAATGAAGTGCAAGAGCCATTAGAGAAGAAGAAGAAGTAGGAGATACTCATGAATGAATATAGACAAAGGCAAGCATTAATAGAAATTAAGGACATCTTTCTAGATGCTTTTAGCCTACAAGTACCTGATGAGACAAAGCCCATCATGGATCAATTATCTAACATATTGGACCAAGTACAAAATGAAGACCTAGACACCAATGTCAAATTACTTGAATGGTCTGAAAATAAATTCCAGATGAAGGTAAATGAGAAAATATCTAGTGAAATAGTACTCTTTCAAGTGGAACTAGCTAAAAAGATAGAGAAAGTGAAAGCAATACTTGAGAATATATTCTCATTGTACTCCAAATTGTGTGAGTCTTCATACTTCACACAAGAAACAAGCCAGATAATATTGAGCTTGGAAAGGAACCTCAAAGTATCTAGCACATAGCTACCAAAGGATCTAGCTCAAAGTGAGAAGCATTTTACTACAACACTTCCCACCCAAAAGGAATTAGTTGTACTCATAGAAGATGAAGCTAACATCAAGGCCAAGTTGATATAGATATAGTTTGCAATAACTCAGCACATGGAAGTTTTGCATAAAGAAATGGCCTATGTAGAGAATGTCTTGAAGAAATATCCCAATCTTTCTACATTTGAAGGCCTGGAACACCTTGCAGCAGAGACAGCCATCCAACTTAAAACACTAGAAATTGCATTAGACAATTGGGATGCTTCTCTGAAGATCATAATGGAGGTAAATAAATCTTTTTTGGCTAATTATTCAATTCATTCATAGGAACTTTTGACATAAGTGTCAAAAAGGGGGAGATATAATAAAGAGGAGATTTAATTGGGGGAGATACCCAAAATACATAAGACCCAAAAGGGAAGATACCCAAAGGGGGAGATTTTTGAGTTTTGAGCAAAGATAAGAAGATAAAGCCAAAAGGATACAAAAACCACAAGGGAAGTATGTGAAAGGGGGAGTAAAAATGAAGCAAATAGAAATAGAGTAGATAGGACATAATGATAAGGTAGAGCATGGAAACAGCATGAGACAAATCTAGCATAAGGAATTTTGGATACAGAAATGTCACATCAACTCAGGGGGAGTTACAAGTTTTTGATGTATATCGCCTTCTACAAAATTTTGAACAAGTTTTTGAGGTTTTGTACATATGTTGAACAAGTTGTATATTATACTCATAGATATTAGATTCATAATTCTTAGTTAAGTATTTTTGACACTCATGTCAAAGGGGGAGATTGTTGGTCTCAGATTGGTTTTGATAATTGAGTGTCAACACACTTAAGTAAATTCTAAAGTTGATACTATAATATAGATGCTGAGCTACAATATGTGTCAAGCCAAAAATTCAATAGGTGTTGAGTGAACTTTAGGTTTTGAGCAAGTTTCAAGTGCCAAGTGATAAGTGATGCTGAGTCACTATAGGTGTCAGAAAAGTATAGATGTCCAGCGAGATAGAATCCTATATGTGTTGAGCATTAGTAATCAGTCAGTGTCAAGTAACACAGAATCAACATATGAGTTTGTGCCTTCACAAACTTAGATGTAAACTATTTTTGAGCCAACTCAAGATGAATCTCAAAGGATCTATAAGATAAGATTGAATCTTTTACATTCCCTATGTAATTAGCATGTAGCCAATCAGAAAAATGGAGAAAGCATGCAACCAATAGGAAATGTGTAAAGATTTGAGCAAGAAATGATGGATGAATATTGATCATAGATTCATACCTAACCCTAAGTCTTGAAGCCTTTAAAAGGAGGTTGATACCCCATAATTTAGTGAGAGAGAGTAGAGTGGAAGTGAGTAAGAGGTCATGTGGGAATGCATGAAAGAATGCTAGCAAATTTTGAAAGGAAGCAAAAGGGGTTTAAGGACTTAGAGGAAGAATAGTATTGTAGAATCAGTTGGTCAAGAATAGAGCATTAACACAAAAAATAGAGTTAAATCAGATTAGGAAGGAACGGATTAGATTGGATAGAACAAGGGTCTAGAATCAGCAATTAAAGATTGTAAGTCATCATATCAAGACATTCTACTATACTTTCTAACCACTATATTAGGAGAATAAAAATCCTATGATGATAGTTTGGCTTAACAGCTATATTGTAAATCCTTAACAGGATTGTAAATCCTATAATAGGGTAACATTCCAAGTTAGTCTTTGTAAATCCTTTAGACAGGTCACTTTTAATAGGGTGTAAAGCCTTTAATAGGGTAGGCCTTTCATAGGGCAGATTATTGTTGATGGTCAAACTTTGTAACCTTAACCAGTTACATATTACTACAGTGATAATTTGTGGGTTTCATCCCCACCCCAATTTTACCTTCTCATTTTGGAGGATTTATGGAGGACCAAAATCTTGTGTTATCTATTTTCATGTATGTCTTTACTTTCATGTTTATTAGAAGATGTTAGATGCATGTGATTGATATTAGTTAAAAGTTTTAGAGGTTAAATATTGCTACTTCTGATTCATCCCCCCCTCTTAGAATTAAATCTTCCTAGTTGTAAATTCCAACAATTTTATGCCACTTGGGAAGGTTCTAGACACTCAAACTTAATACCTAGGGCTAACAAACCCTAAAAATAAATATAGAGATAGTCAAATACATGTTTGACATTTATTTTGGAAGTTTTAGCCATCCCAAATTTAGAAGGCCATAAATTTCAAACCATTTCTCTGATTGGATAATATAACCACTTTTAGGAATCCTCATCTTCTGATCTCTAGGCTCAAATCTGCACAAGTGCCCATCCATCGAGTTTTCATGCCTCATCTGAGCACATTTAGGCCTTCAAAACTAAGCCCAAAGTTTTTTTGTACCAAAAATCCACAACAACTTCATCAATACTTTTGATATGATATTGAGCCTCAACTAGCAGGCTAATATGACTGAGATGAACCTCCACCTCTAAAATTAGGACATTCTGAGCTCGTATCACGGACTTACTAAGTAGCAATCTTCCATAGATAGAAACTCTATATTTAAACAACCCTTATTCAAAAAAGTGAAATGAAATATTTTTGGGTGATGCAAGATAGCTCTTACACCCAAGATATTGTTGCATCATGTATACTAATGTGTTGACTGCTTCTCTCCAAAATTTTTTGGATACATCATTTCTCTTTTTGCTTCTATTAAAGACTTATTTCTTCTTTCAATAATCTCATTCTACTCTAGAGTCTTAGGTGCTAATAGTTGTCTCTTAGTACTATTTTCTTCACAAAAAATATTAAACTCTCTAGAAGTAAACTCTCCACCTCTATCTGATTTTAAGCACTTTATCTTTACACCAAATTCATTCTCAACTCTATTATTGAACAACTTGAAATTTTCAAATGCCTTAGATTTTTCTTTAAGAAATATTACCCACATAATTCTAGTGAAATCATCAAGAAAAATCATAAAGTACCTTTCACCATTGAATCCTCTTATTCTAGTAAGACCGCTCAAATTTGTATGAACAATCTCCAATTTCACTATGGTAGTGAATTTCTTGTTGGGAAAATAAACTTTCTTCTTATTAGCCATAGCACATTCTTTGCAAACAACAATAGTAGGTTCCATGATTCTAGGTAGATCTCTAACAACAAATATATTGCTAGCCTTCAAAATATTATCAAAGTTTACATGACAAAACCTTCTATGCCATAGCCAACTGTTATCCACTTTTGCAACTAAACAAGTCATCTTTGTAGGGTTCAATTAAAACACATTACCTTTGAACCTTGTACCTATTCTAATCAACTTACCATCCTTGTATTCCCTATTAATTGCAATTGATAACCTTTATCAACCAACTGTCTAAAACCCAATAGGTTATGCTTTAATCCATTAACAAAATAAGCACCATCAGTGTTAGTCTTTCCATCAAGAGTAATAGATCATATTCTCATAATGTGACAAGCTGCATTTTTACCAACTCTAACAATTCCTCCATCATGATTTGTAAACTTCACAAACTTATTCATGTTTCCAATCATATGATGTGAACACCCAATGTCTATAATCCAATCAAATTTCTTTTCAACTTGTGAAACTAGGGCTTTTTCTTCTCTAATTTCTTTTTCAGGATTCTCTTCATTTATATCCACAAATCCTAATACATCATCACTATCACTTTGAAATATTTCCTTAAATTCATCATCTTCATTTGTATACAAACAATCTCTAGGTCTTCTAGGCTTTAAATTCTTCTTGTACTTTTTCTCTATTTAGAAAACTTAGAAGCATAATGACCAAGTTCATTGCAAGTCCAACATTTAAAAATTCTCTTACCATTTAGTTCTCTTCTTACAAGAAAGGTAATTCCTTCTTCAATTCTTCTATCCTCATATTTAACTCTATCACATTTAGGAATTTTTTTTCTAAAGTGCCCCACCATTGATCTCCCAAAGTTGTTAAGCTTTCTCTTCAAGGATCTAATGCTCTGATATCAATTGTTAGAAAGTAAAGTCTACCAAGATAACTAAGAGGCGGGGTAAATCAATAATCCACTATTAAAATATTTATCAACCTTATTAATCCTTAAGCACGTGAATAATATAATCAGGAACCATAACAAGATACTCATACACAATAACACAAGATGTGTTAACTAGGGAAACCCTTCATCATAGGGAAAAATCTGGTGGAGATGGTACACACAAAATGATGTACTAATATAAATATTCCTTGTTAGAGGATAGACTCTATTATGAACCAATGAAATACATTTTGTACATATCAATCCCTATTAGGAGACTTTAAATCCCTGTTAGGAGATTCCAACCCTATTAGGAGTTGTGTCAACCCTGTTAAGAGTTGTGTCAACCCTGTTAGGAGTTGTAGAAGGTAGATGGACCCACTACCCAAATAGCTTTAGAGGCAAGATTAGTGAACTCACTCTCCAACTGATCTCTATGTTATTCCTTGCAAAATAATAGAAATAAAATAATCTCAACTCCTTTTTCATCTTGACTAGAGCAAACCTCTTTTGATCTCAATACCATATCACCCATTTTGCATCCAAATAATCCCTTGGATCACTTACACGCATTTAGTAACTTATCATATCACTTACACAATTCTCACTTCACTTATCAATTTCACACTTCATCAAAAGGAAAATAACCCTTCTTTATACCTTATCCTCAAAATAAATCCTTGAGTTGTCCTTGAGGCTTTCCCAATTAATTATAATAGGACTTCATTAACAAATTGTAAAACATTACATCTTTTCATAATTACAAATCATTGTCAGCTTTTAGTCTTTACAACTAATTATACGTGCAGCCTCAAACCTTGCACACTTGTTGACATCATCACCTGACTATCTACTATCATTATTTATTATCTCTAACTGTGCTCATCATGATTATATCCATGTTAAGAGATACAATTCAATCATCAGAAACCACTTATAAGGTATCTTTTCTTCTTACTATATTCTATAAATAAAGCATATATTTTGCATATCTTTGACTCTTTATATGTACACCTATCCACATTGTCAGGATATAGTATAGAACACATCCTTAAATGTGCTTGTCTATCTCATTCTTTGTCTTCTACACTACCAGTCTTCACAGAAATAATGCTATGTTGATGTCAATGAAAAACACAGTCATGAATGTAACATATCAATCATGTTAATAATCTCCCCAAGTGTTTTAGAAATTCTTAGGATACTACCCTAAAAGATTATCATCTGCATTTATGCTAACAATCTCCCAAAGTTTTCTAGAAATGATTAGGATACTCCCCCAAAGGAATACCATCAGATGTCTACAAAGAGTAGAAGAGACATA
Source organism: Cupressus sempervirens (assembly GCA_028749045.1). NCBI lineage: Eukaryota > Viridiplantae > Streptophyta > Pinopsida > Cupressales > Cupressaceae > Cupressus > Cupressus sempervirens. The sequence goes on from CM053792.1 coordinate 259,994,991, forward strand.
AGGCTAATACAAGTGATAGTACAACCCATGATATATTAGTTGAAGAAACAAAATTGATCTCTAGACCTGAAACAACCAAGATATCCACAAGAATGAAAAAATTGCCAAAAAAAATTGAATATAATGTGTCCAGAGTAAGATCTAGAAAAATAACTAGCATCACTAGAAAGAGCTTGAAAGACATTTTCAATGATATATAGAATTCCCAAATCAAAGATCAGATGCTCAAGATATGTCTTCTGGAGTACAAAGTAGAACTCCTAACTTTGACAACAAAAAAACCATCAAAAAAGTGTCAAAACTGAAAATTACCTATGACGGGCTCAAAATCAACTTTTTGGCAATATCTTTTTTGTGGAAAATGGACTTTATATTCACAAGATATGAGCAAGAACATGAAGGTAGGTCCAAATAGAGCTAGAAGGGGTGACATGAGTGATGATGCAAGCACTAATATGGCACTAATTTCAGCAAGTGATGAGCCCATGTTTTATGGTCAAATGGTCATCAAAGCAAAAAATGTCTACAAATTTGACCCAACCATCAAAGAAGTAGGACCTGGTATGGAGAAAATATTCGGATTGCCATGAAATATGATAAGGTTATGCAAAACTACCATAAATACCACTACAAAAAGAATTTAAAAATGTGGATCACACTAGTGGGACAAAAAAAAATGCGCTCCACAAATAAATTTATGCAGTGAATGGAACCAAAAAGAGGTGCAATTTGAAATGGATCCCAAGTATCTTGTGTTAATTTTTTTCATATCACCCATGAAAAAATGTAGGGCCCACTGCATAGGGTGGAGCTCATAGGGGTCTCATGATCTACGAGACCTTGCAAATTGTGTGCTCAATCCCCAAATTGCATGTATAAGCCCAAAAAAATGCTAAAAATAATTGGAACCACCATTAAATCTGCTAAGGTACTAAAAAAATAAGATGTCAACTCCCAAATGTGCTAACACGGTCTAACATGCACAAGCTTATGGGCAGTGCTGAAATTGACAAGGCATTCATGTGCTAACAAGGCAAAGGACGAGCCATGAGTTCTAAATAGAAGGCCATGTGGGACACAAGGTGAGGCAGCTCCAAAAAGAAAGAGAGGCCTTGATTTTATAGTGACATGCAAATTGAGGAGGAGGCACACATACAAAGGATGTGCAAAGCTAAAAAAATATTCTCTCAAATAATCTAAATGTGTTGTTGCAAGAGCCCAAAAAGGAGTATGGGGTGTGCTAACTTAGGGCCAGATGTGGGGTCACATTAAGAGGTGTACCTTTTTAAAAAAATAAAGGTCTCCCACTTCAATCAAAGCAATGCACACACACACACACACACACACACACACACATATGCACTTTGTTTTTTAAAACCTACGTTTAAAAACTTTTGCAAAACATTTTTTGAGAGCAAAATATCATTGCATCGATATTCGAGTTGTATAGCCTTGGGCTAAAAAAAATTTGCCTCAGATTTCAACGATGTCCAAATAGGAGGTATTTTATATGGAAATAGGCATTTTCAAGTGCTTTGATATCAATGATGATGTTTGTTTAGGCTCAGAGTGCTCCAAAAAATAGGTACCCTAGATCCAATACAAAACACTTCTAAGATTTGAAACCCTTTAAAAGAAACATTCATAGATCTAAAAACCAAGCCAAACCTCTCACAAATAAAACAAAGGCATGAAGATTTGGAGCTCTGATACCATATTAAAGTTTATTAAAGATCAACCTCGTAGCTCTCAAAAATCACCTACATGCAAACACCTATCACCGAAAGAGAGAAACAAAAGCTATGAAGGCTGAAATTCTCAAATCCATAGAGGAGACATTAAAATTGAGTCAAACAAAAATATATTGAGTAAAATGAATGTTACAAAGAGAGATTGATCCTTATAAAAGGATATCAAAACCCTAAAAGGTAACTAACCTAAGTTGTATGATAATAATTAATAAAAGAATTAATTGTTATATACCTAAAGTTTAGCTTTAGCAAAATAGAGTAATTAGAAAATGTCCAATTACTCAACAAATTTAGGCTGAATTCCTGATCACTATACATTTGCACTAATTTTTTGACCAATATTTTTGACCAAAGGCCAAATTGGTCTTTGAAATTTTTTTATTTTTTTTCTCAATTTGGTCAAAGTTTTGACCAAATCAAGTTTAATTGTAAAAAAAACCAAACATGAAAACATTTTCATTTTTGCGAGTATTTTGTTCAATGAGCTCTACATACACAGGAGCCATTTGAAGTTGCCATTGGACATTGCTATTTATGTTTTATTGGAAATTTGTGTTTTTTAGCTTGTTTGTTGTATAAGATTTGGTTGTTTGTTTTACTTTTTGCAGGTTTTAAGCAAGCATGAATAATATGGTAAGCATTAAGAATATGGGAATGTTTTGAATTATTGAATGAGTTTGTTGATGAATCTGATCTTGATCTTGATGAGCCCCAAATTGAACATCTTCTCCAAATGAAAAAAGTCATTCGTAAAGATTATGCCAATGAAGATTGGCTTCATTTAACTAGACTCATTCATGGTATAAATTAGTAACCCTTCTTAGATCTGCCAAGTTGATTCATGGTATAGCCCTACTTGTTATTCTTCCATTATTCTACAAACATGTGGATGAGAAATATGGTGATTGTAGATTTGAACAAGGTGCAACTTCATCTAAGTTTTGGAGTGAAACTCAATGGACTATTGTAGGTGAGCTCTATCAACATTTCACACAATTAAATAGAACCCATCTATTTAACATAAAAATATCTTATTATTCCATCTGATGTATTATCAATAGTCATACTTACACTTGATAATTTTGATAACTTCTGTACATTTATCTATCTTGTGGGTGATAGGTTAAGTCCACATGAAAACTAATCCTATCATCAATTAAGTTTTCTTATGAAAATGGGCTAAAGTGGTAGATTTCTTGAGAAAATATGAAGTATTGAGTAGTTAAAAGCAATAGTGTGATTATTTTGTTGACTAATGTGCTCAACATCTTATGTTTATCAACCATATATTATAATTTTTCATCCATTTGATAATAATAGAAGTTTTGGGGATAGTTTAGACCAAAATACCCATTAACATTTCTTTCCAATATCCCAAAATCTCTTCAATTCTCCCCCTATATATCAATTAAAATTGATCTTTCTTATCAAGAATCATCAAGGCATTCCTGAATATTTTGTTCAATAAGGATTAGTAGGAAAAGGTCTCAGTGACACTCATAAGCAGATTGTAAAACGACATTTAATAATGACTATTCTTAAACACCATGTGTTTAGTGGTCAAGTTTACTTTTGGTCACTAAATTAAGAACAAATATTTAACGCTTGTTGATATGGATAAGTGCAAAATTGTTGTTGATAGTTTAAAAATTGAATTGGATTATTTATTTAATGTTTTTTGTGTTTTTGATAGTTTAACAATTGAATTAGGTGATTTCCAAATCAAATTCTTAAAGACATAGTTATCTTAATTGCAATATACTACTTAACTTTATTGATTTTCACAATGTTGATGAGTAGGAAGTTGCATGAAGTTATCATGCTAGTAATTTTGAGGAAGAAATCAGGACCATCATGTTTTTGTGCTCCCTTGTTGATAGCTAGAAAAAAATTGTGATTAAAATTAGTATATCTAAAATATAATAATAAAGGAAGGTATGTTCTAGTCTGATTTTGTTACAGCAACTTTTTTGAATGAAGACATGAGAACAAAAGATCAAGTTATCTTAGCCCAAGAGATTGTGATAATTAAAAATTTGATAAATATGTAGACGTAAAATTTAAGAATATAGAAGTTACAAGAATCATGTGTGGTGCAAAAAGACCATAGAATAATATTGTAAGAAAAAGAAAAAAATTGACATGATGTGTGATGTGTGATGAAAAGTGAGAAAGTGAACAAGAAAGGTGACTATGATTATTTCCCTCTCCAACAATGTATTGTTTAATGGTGATAACCCTAGGATACTAGACAAAAAATTCAATATCAACCTTCATTTCCATTTATATAGGGAGTTTTTGAATACCACAACCATGAGATATAAAGAAGAAACAATAACTATCAGTCAAACATTATTGGATGACTATGAGCAATGAGCTCTTCTTTTCAATCACCAAATGATGCTATATCCATTTATAATATCAACAGTAGTTCTTGATCTTCTTTTCTCTATAAATAAACTTAATAACCACCATAACTATGAAGTATAGGAGAAGATAGAAGGACAGTAATATAAATACCAATATATCAGCAATATTACACAAAAAATTGATTTCTACTTCAAAAACTATACACAAAACCTTTTATTTACCTTCTCCATATCTCCCTATATATCAATAACATCATATTACATTTGTTTATAGCATAACATGACTTTTCACCTCCCTAATGGCTCTAACAAGATGAATGACTATTCACCTTCTACACTTTATCAATTTTTGCAAAGAATTGCTGACAACATTTATTGGTAATTTTTACACATTTTTTCCATATTTTGCATTTTAAGTTCTAATATACTTTCCAAGGCACCCTAAATAGGTTCTAACATGCTAATTATAACTCAAATTTTATGGGAGATGGTCAAGGTTCCTTGCACCACTACCTCAATCATGTGATATTACAATAGAGTACAACACCCTTGCACCGAATCTAACCATTGTCCTTCTTGCATTGCTAAGATTCCTTGTCAGAGACTTTTGTAAGGCAATCTGCAATATAGCAATAGTCTCCATCTTAATCATGTACTTTAGGGTCAAATGTGTGGAAAAATGTTGAGGCCCTTCCATAGGGATCTAATTCCCTCCATTTTAGTAATGGTTGTGCTATAGTGAGAAACCCATTTGTATTATCCTACCCTATTAAGTTGAGCCTTTTTTTATTGCAATAATAAATAAATATTTTGAGGAAAAAATTCCCCAACTAGTTTGAAACAAAATTGAATTATTTTGTTAACACTCACATTATCTTTGCTTAGTGAATTTTTTTATTACTAGTGTTTCTGGCTGGTAATTTGCTGGTTACCATCTTTTTTATTGTATTTGGGCCGACCCCCTTGCTTTTGATCACTTTTATTATCAAAAACACTCACATTATCAATAGCAACTAGACAAGAGGATCCTCAAAGCACAAAAAAACCTCTAAGAAAAATTATTAATAGAAAGGATACCTATACTTATGATAGATTCTGATAACTATGTTTCTTGTGTAGCTTCTAAACAAGGGCTAGCTCTAGAACCTTACCCTAGAAATATTTATTTATTTCAAGTGTTCCAAGTCTACCATATAATCCCTCTATACCTATACCTACTTTGAGAAGAACAAGATTCACTTGTTCTTCCCCATCACCTTCAATAAGATCTTCACTTGTAAGTGAGTTTTCCTCAGCACTTGAACCTTCTTTTGAGAAATTACTTTGAATTGTAGAGCTTCATAAAGGATCTACGGTAAAAAATATTAAGTCATGTGTAGTGGAGGATGAATTTATAAATAACAATACTATACAAGTCTTTTTACACCATTCGATGACTATAGTTGGAACTCATATGTCATGCATATAGACTAATTTTCATTATGATTTTTAGATCACATATGTTGAGCACATGGTTGATTTAATCTATGGCATCATTTTTCCCCAACTATATTATGTATTATGTAGGCATATTCATATTCTTTTTTCCTTATCCAAGTACTTATCATTTGGGATGTAGTCCATTTTCAGGATCCTTGTCATCTATGCTTTGTATATAGTTATTTCTAATTTAGGGTCCATTTCACATAGTATTTATGCTTTAGAATAGAAAAATTTATGTACCCTTTCCCATATATTTTTTAGCACCCTTCATCATCTTCTCATCCATGTTTCCATTTTTCTACCTAGAAGTCGTGATTTTCTCATCATTCCCATTTTAGTCCATCTGAGGAGATACTAACATAATTGCATTACTAGTTAAGATTTCCATTTTTTGGGTCTAAAATCCCAATTATATTAGGATTCCTAATGGACAATCTATTTTCCTCACCACCTGACATCCCAAGAGTAGATAATGTATCATTGGAAAATATATCGCTCTTACACAATTCAAAAAAAATTGAACCAACAATATTCTCATTCATGGTGCTAATTTCAAGCTTAACACTCTCATCTTTCTAACTATTCCCACACATTTTAGAGAAACCATATTTTCTGTCTTCAATAGATAATACACCACACGCATGTTCCTAAACTCCAATCTGGGTTTCCACACCAATTTATCCAACTTTGGTTGAAGGATTTTTTGTTTTCAAAAAATTATCTAGTATTGTTTCCAATTGTCATGATTCTTGCAACATTGGAATTTTTTTCAAAGCTCTCCAAATCTATTTGTGCATTTGGAAATGATTTTTTATTCAATTCATTGCTATTTCACATCCTAGTTAGTTACTTGGACAACTTGGCACTTTGAAATGTTTTATTTGTATGAGATGATTTCATTTGAGATATTTCAAATGCATTAATATAGTTGGTCTCTATTTTATCATTTTAGGTACCATGGCTCTTTATTCATCCTTATGCGATAATCCCAAAAGGGATCAATTATGAATCTTGTCACAGTAGCATCTGAATACAACTCAAGTGGCTCAAACATTGCCTTATATTTATGGAATCATACCTGAACTAGGCACACTATTGAGAATATCAACATTGATAACATTAGTCATCATGTTGTTGAATTGGTTTATTATTATGTTGGTTGTGACACTATGTGTTGTATCAAACATTGATAGTCCCCACACACATTTTACTAGACTTTAGTAAATCCATGGAGATCATCATCTCTCTCAGTTCCAAGAGAACCCTATTGTACATTGTCTCATTACCCTAGTTGATGTAGATAGCATATCCTTTGATGATGTTGTTTAAAGAAGCCTAAGAAGGTACATATCTTGCATGTTTTGATGGTTCATAGGATAATTGAAGAACTCACCACAATTTCCCAAGCCAAAAGCCTTTGTGAATTACTCACTAAAAAGTAGTTTTTTTTTTACCAAAAATCACAAAATTTGCTATTTCTGTGAAAACCAGTCTCAATTTTTTTTAATGTAATGTTAAATGTTTTGCATGATTTTAACTTCTATAGACAATGAATTAAAAACACCTAATTTTTTTCTTATATAGTGAAGTGGCATTTCCCCTCAACCATAATAGGGGCAACCCCATAAAGGAGCATTGCTCCTCAACCTTGTTAAGGTAATAGGATCTGGGTAGAGTATATGGTTGAATTCAATTTTTAGATAACAATGAGATGGAATACTTTTCAAACCCTTCAATGATTTTGTCTAGTAACTGCAAAATTGTTAATTCAATGACTTATATAATTTTTGATCTTTTACTTGAATATTAATCTTTAGTCAAATATTACTAACCTTTCACATATATATATATATATATATATATATATATATATATATATATATATATTGCAGGAGAATATGCAGGTGTAGATTGAAGGGATTAACATGTGGTGTTGATGTGTGTCTAAGCAATCTATTATCCTTCGTGATTACAAATGAGAGGAAATCATAACACTTGATTGTCCTTGGTGATTGCAAAAAGAACACTTGCCTATACCTTTACAAAATGGTATGTGCATTTGGCTAAGGATTTCCTGAGTTTTGGTATAAAATCTTTGAAGTGTGTAATAGGGTATCATAGTAAACACATATTTCTTCTTGAAATCTGGTGTAAGTTCTCTAGGTTGTGCTTGCACAAGTACTTAGAAAAGCCTTCTAACTTTCTCCAATGATCCTTAATCTCCTCTAGGATCTAGTTAGGCTTATATTATTAACTAAATCCCACTCTTACTCTTCTACAAGAGTCTTAATCCTTGTGCTTCACCTTGAAGGACAAAAACCTTTAGATTTCTTCAACTCTTCTATACTTAGAAGATTCCAAGTGCCAACCTCAATCAACTCATAACTTCATTGCAAGTTTCTTATCTCTCCATAAACATTGATTTTTCTTACATTTGGATCCATTTTGAGGGATCTCCAAGCCCTTTCCAACCAAGTTCAAGTTCTTGCCTTGTAAAGTCCTAAAATGACCTACTAGTAATTAGGCCTAATTAGAGACCTTTTTGCTCTTCTCACCAAAACTTTTCAAATAAGTGAAAAACTACCACCACATCCAAATACCCTTTTGTATTTTATTATATATTTTTCTAGTTTTAGACTCTCAAGGCATCTATACATAGGTATCCTAATATATAGGGCTAATAGCACTAATAGGCCTAGTTTATAGGGCTTTGTTGTTTTTTGTTGGAAACATGAATATTGATGATACTTCTATGGGGTCATATTGTAGAAACATTATTAGATCAGTATTATGATGATATGTTATATTCACAACTGTGTTTGTCATTGATGTCAAAATAGCAATTTTATGTGGTATCTTAAAGAAGAACAGCAGTAAAGATCAAGTTGGTATGAACACATAGTTGAGAATTTTCACTAAGAGGGGTTAAAGGGAGAATATAATAAGTGTCTATTATATGTATCAAACCTCAAAAGCATAAGATATTAAGTCTGGAAGAAGTTATGCAAGTTTTGGTAAAGACTATTCTGAGATAGAGTTTACAGAAGTATGTTTTGGTAAACTTGTTACATCTCTTAGCAAAGTTGTTATTCTAAGAAGCTAAAGTTAAAGATGTGAAGATGACATTTTGGAGATGGCATAGCTAATCTATGTCATCAAAATGTTACACATACAGAAATTTATTTATGTTACAAGGTGATAGATTAATGTTATCGCTAAGTGTAACATGTTCTTAATGAGGTGCTATAATAATTGATTGAGAAGGTGTAATAGATGAGTCAAGGAACTATTTTATGGATTTGGTATAAAGGAAGGAAATTTTCCTTTATTATGTATGGAATGTATAAATTATTAGAAGAAGCAAAAAGAGTAGAATGCAAAGATAAGTAGAGCAGAGTGAAGGTGAAGAAAACTTCATTGTCAAGGTTTTATTGTGAGATCCAAAGTTTGATATTTGGATCCAAGGTTCCCAACCTAGTCTACAAGGTTTCACAGTGATTGGCCTAGTTGACAAGATAGAGGAAGGAGGTTAAATTACAATACAGACAATTAGTCTACACTAAACGTTTGAAAGATCAGTTGGATAGTGATTTCAGTGGTCTTGCCCTAGAAGTTGTTTGGATAGTGGGTCCTTCTACCTTCTACAAGTCCTAACAAGGTTGGAATATCGTAATAGGGATTGAAAGTCTCCTAATAGGGACTCATATGTACTAAATGTTGTAATATACTCTTAACAAGGTCCATCCTCTAACAAGGAATATTTATATTAGTATATCATCTTGTGGGCATCATTCTCACCAAGGTTTTCCCTAGTTAACATATATGGTGTAAATGTGTATGTACATCTTAGTATGGTCATTTTTTACTTTGATTAAAAGGATAAATATTATTTAAGGTTGATAATTATTGGATAATTGATTCACCCCCCCCCCCCCCCCCCCCCTCCTCCAAACTTGTCTCAATTGTCTTGGTGGTTTTCTAACAATTAGTATCAGATCATCAAGTACTTGAAGATAAATTTTAAAAACTTTGGGAGATCCATGGAAAAAATATGTAGAAAGGATAGTCTAAAGTTTGATGGAACAAATTATAATAGCTAGAAGGAAATGATGAAGACACATATGTTGTGTCTAGGTTTAGGCTATTCAATCTTGACAAAATTAGAAAAGACAATTATTGTTGAAAGTGCTTCGAAAACTTGTATCAAGGAAGAGAGAGAACTTTTCCTGTGGAAGAGAGAGAACTTGTATCTTTGGAAAATAGTTTTGAAGGTGATGAAAATTCTAAGAAATTAAGGCTACAAAGTTTGATTTGTGCATTTTAAGATGTTAAAATAATGGAAGATGAATATATAATAACATATGTATGTAGGATATCATAATTAATCATAGGTATCAAATCTAAAGGAGGAACCAAGCAAGATGATGAGGTGATCTCGAAGATATTGAAGAGCTTAACACTGCCATTTAAGTAAGCAATTCAAATGATACAATTGTTGATCTCTTCTACCAAATATTTCACAAAGGAAACATTACTTGGGAGACTTGAAGTAGTTGAGAATGAGCTTAGACAATTTGGAGAATTCACCAAAAATAGAAACAATTTTTAGTGACCAAAATATTTGACCTAGTTTATCGAGGAACACAAGTACTAGAGTAGACTTTTCTAGTAGTAGCAGATCTAATGAGAACAAAAAGATAGAAGAAGGAATAGACCTTATGGTAAGAAGAGAAAAGGATGGTAAGAAAAATTCTTAATGTTGGACTTGTAATGAGTTTTGGTCATTAGACATCTAAGTGTCTAAAAAGAGAGAAAAAGTATAAAGGAAATTTCAAACCTACATGAGATAGAGAGCATTTGTGTGCAAATGATGAAGATAATTATGATGAATAAGTAGTAAGTACTAGTGATGATGAAATAGGATTTGTGGCTATTAAAGAAGAAAGTCCAGAGAAGATGGCTTTGGTATCACAAGTTGAAAAGAAATCTAATTGGATAATTGATAGTGGTTGTTCACATCATATGATTGGTGATATGAACAAGATTGTTGACTTCAAAATTCATGATGGAGGCATTGTCAGAGTTGGAAACAATGCAATGTGTCATGTTAAAGGTATTGGATCTATAACTCTTGATGGTAAGACTAACACTAAGGATGTATATTTTTTTGATGGTTTGAAACACAATCTTCTGAGTGTTGGACAACTAGTGGATAAAGGTTATCAATTATAGTTCATAGGGAAGACATGCATGATCAAAGACAAAAATGGAAAGGTAATTGGAATAGGAACAAAATGAAGAGGTAATGTATTTCAGCTAAATCCAACTAAAATGACATGTTTGGTTGCTAAGGTAGATGATAGTTGGTTATGGCATAAGATATTTTTTCATATAAACTTTGATAGCATTGTGAAACTAGTAGTTTGATTGCAATTAGATTTTCCTAAGATTTTTAAGCCTAATAACACAATTTTCAAGGAGTGTGTATTGGCAAAGTATACTAGAAATTCTTTTCCTAGCAAGAAGTTTACTACTACAGAAAAGTTGGAGATTGTACATATAGATCTTAGTGGTCTTACAAAGACTAAAGCATTCTATGGTGAAAGGTATTTCATGATTTTAGTTGATGACTTTTCTAGAATGATGTGGGTTGCATTTCTTAGAGAAAAATTTGACGCATTTGATAAGTTCAAGATATTCAAGAATAGAGTTGAGAATCAATTAGTTATGAAGATTAAATGTTTAAGAATAGATAGAAGAGGAGAGTCTACTTCAAATGAGTTTAACATATTTTGTGAAGCTAATGAAGTCAAAAGACAGTTATCAACTTTGAGAACCCCTAACCAAAATGTCATTGTAGAGAGAAGAAATAGGTCAGTATCAAAAGTAGCAAGAGCTATGTTATCTAAGAATGATGTATCCAAGATGTTTTGGAGAGAAGCTATGAATACAATAGTCTACACTATGAACAGAGTGCAAGTTAGGAAAGACACAAACAAGACCCCTTATGAACTATGGTTTGGCCAGTCACCTATAGTTAATTATTTCAGAATTTTTGGTAGAAAATGTTACATCAAAAGAGATGATGATATTGGTAAGTTTGATGTGAAAAGTGACAAAGGTATGTTTCTTGGTTATTCATTGAAAAGAAGAGAATATAGATGTTATAATTTGAGAACTAAGACTATTGTGAAAAGTAAAAATATAAGAGTTGATTAGAAATTTAAGCTACAAGAAAGAGTAGTTGATTACAATTATGATGATGAGAATGTTGTTACTAAACCAAAGAATGATGAAGTAATCTTTGAGACTAACAATGATTTGTGGATGATTCTTTGTCATATTCTTTGTCATATTCTTACTAGAATATGACAAAGAATCATCCACCTGAGTAGATCTTTGGCAACATAGATAAAGGTGTGATGACAAGAAGAAGAATCAATGAAGAAATATGTCTGATATCTCAAGTTAAACCAAAGAATGTAGATGAAGCATGTAAAGATGACTACTAGAAGAAGTCTATGAAAGAAGAATTGGAACAGTTAGTGAAGGATAAGACATGGGAATTGGTTCCTAGACCAGCAAACAACAATGTGATAGGAACAAAATGGGTATTCAGGAACAAGATGAGTGAACAATGTGAATTTGTAAGGAACAAAGCAAGATTGGTATGTAAATATTATTCATAGCAAAAAGGAATAGAACATGATGAAACCTATGCTCATGTGGAAAGAATAGAAGCAATAAGGTTATTCTTAGCCTATGCAGTATATAATAAATTCAAAGTGTATCAAATGGATGTCAAGTCAGCATTTTTGAATAGAGAAATTGAAGAAGAGGTATGCATAGAAGAGCCTGAAGGTTTTCCTTTAACAGATAGCAAGGACATAGCATGCAAGTTGAAGAAAGCATTGTATGGCTTGAAGCAAGCACCTAGAACTTGGTATGAAAGGTTGGATAAGAATTTTAAAAATATTGCATTTAGCAGAGGTATGGTAGATAATAATCTATATTGGAAAGAAATAGATGATGGATTGATGATATCATATTTTGAGGAAATGATGATGAAAGTGACAAGTCTGTAGAAGAAATGAAGAACAAATTTGAAATGAGCATGATAGGAGAAATAAAATACTTCCTAAGATTAAATATTGTGTAGGACAAAGAAGGAATCTTTATTTCTCACACTAAGTATTTGAAAGATCTATTGAAAAGGTTTCATTTGGAAACATGTAAACCAATTGGAACACCTATGGTAACTAGACACAAGTTATCTACAAAGGATGAGACACCTACTATTGAGTAGAAGAAGTACAAATCTATGATTGGAGGGTTGCAATATCTAAAACACACAAGGTCATATATAGAAAATATAGTTGGAATTGTTACAAGATTTCAAGTTGATCCCAGAGAGGCACATTATGCACCCATCACAAGGATACTTAGATACCTTAAAGGAACACCGAAATTTGGATTGTGGTATGACAGATCTAATGATTTCACTTTATATGCTTATACTGATGTTGATTGGGAAAGAAATATGGATGATAAAAAGAGCACCAATGGTACAGCCTTCTTTCTTGAAGGAAGATTGGTTTCTTGGTTAAGCAAAAAGTAGGACTATACCTCACAAATTATAGCAGAAGCATAATACGTTGCAATAGGAAACAATTGTAATCAAGTTGTTTGGATGAAGTAGATGCTGAAGGATATAAGGATAGAATTTAGTGAACATCTTTTCATACATTTTGATAACACAAGTGTAGTAAATATTTCTAAGAACCCAGTGTTGCATTCGAAGACTAAACACATTTCTATCAAATATCACATGTTGAGAAAGAAAGTTACAGAAATAGAAACTAGATTGGAGTATGTAAGCACCAAAGTGCATATTGTAGATATTTTTACAAAGCCACTTCCCAAAGATACTTTTGAATATTTGCAAGGTATGCTAGGGGTTATGCCACTTCCTACATTATATTAGATGATGCAAGAGTGCATCAGTCTAGTGTAACAGAGCACTATTGTTTGTCTAGACTGAATATTGATGCTTCTTGTATGGGGGAGTATCTATAATGGACAGAGTCATCTAGGACTCTTGTTGGATGTTATTTTGACTAGTGTCTTCAGACACTTGAGCAAGTTAGAGACATTTGGTACAGAGATTAATGGTTGTTGAAACCTTTGACATTAATGTCAATGAGGGAGAAATTACAACATGAAAAATAGTTTGATATAGAGTACATTGAAGGGAGAGATTGCAGTTGATATAGAGCACATTGAGGTATATGAATGGAAGAGAATGATTGATTAAGAAGATTTGAAAATGATTGATGAAGAGGATTTGAAAAGAAAGGTTAACAGTCTTTTACAGTTGGCATTTTTGGAACTAGATGTTTTTCATCTATGTTTCCATCAATGCCAAAGGGGGAGATTGTTGGAAGCATGAATGTTAATGATACTTCTATGGGGGAGTATTTTAGAAACATGATTATATCATTATCATGATGATATGTTACATTCATGACTATGTTTCTCATTGATGTCAACATAGTAGTCTTTTGTGGTATCTAACAAAAGAACAGCGGTAAAGATCAAGTTGGTATGAACAGATAGTTGAGCGTGTTCACTAAGAGAGGTTAAAGGGAGATTATAATAAGTGTCTATTATGTGAAAAAAAACCTCAAAAGCATAAGATATTAAGTCTGGAAGAAGTTATGTAAGTTTTGGTGAAGATTGTTCTGAGATAGAGTTTACAGAAGCATGTTCTGGTAAACTTGTTATATCTCTTAGTAGAGTTGTTATTCTAAGAAGTAAAAGTTAAAAATATGAAGAAGATATTCTAGATATGACATATCTAAGCTTTCTTGTCATAGTGTTACATATTTGGAAAGTTATTCAAGTTTCAAGGTGAAAAATTAGTGTTATCGCTAAGTGTAACGTGTTCTTAATGAGGTCCTATAATAATTGATTGAGAAGGTGTAACAGCCAACTTGAGGAATTTTTTTATGGATTTGATATAAAGGAAGGATATTTTCCTTTATCATGTATGGAATGTATGAATGATTGGAAGAAGCATGAAGAGTAGAATGTGAAGATAAGTAGAGAAAAGGTGAAGGTGAAGAAAACTTCATTACTAAGTTTTTATTAAGAGATCCAAAGTTTGATATTTGGATCCAAGGTTTGTGACCAAGTCTACAAGGTCTGACAATGATTGATCTAGTTGGCAAGATAGAGGAAGGAGGTTAAAGTACAATATAGAAAATTATTCTACAAGGAATAGTTGAAAGATCAGTTAGATAGTGAGTTCAATGGTCTTGCCCCAGAAGTTGTTTGGACAGTGGTTTCTTCTACCTTCTACAACTCCTAATAGGGTTGGCACAACTCCTAATAGAGTTGGAATCTCCTAACAGGAACTCATATGTACTAAATGTTTTAATAGACTACTAACAAGGTTCATCCTCTAACAAGGAATATTTATATTAGTGCATCATCTTGTGGGCATCATTCCCACCAGGGTTTTCCCTCTGATCAAGGGTTTCCCTAGTTAACATATCTAGTGTAATTATGTATGTGCATCTTAGTATGGTTGTTGTTTACTTTGATTGAATGGATAAGATTATTTAAGGTTGATAATTATTGGATAACTGATTCACTCCTCCCCCAGTTATCTTGGTGGACTATTGTTTCTAACAATTTCTTGCTTACGACTCACCATAATGGATTGGTGAACTATAAAAAATTCACACACACCTTCCTTAGAACATACCATACATACACATGTGGTTCTTCTATACAATACCTTCAAACCCTACAAGATCTCATTTCTTCACCTCCAAACCTCTAACCAGGCACTACCAACTTGTTTAGGGATTGGTCTTAAAAATATTTCTCCTACATCCCATGACTCCTACTCCTACATATTTACAAAAAAAATGACTCCCCTAAAATTTTCATCAAGCTTAAGGGTTTTCCCATGGTTACATTTCATGGGGGAGCCATGACAACACAAACTAATCTGGACCAAACCAGTGGATAGCCTAGTTACAAAAAAAATTACTAAAGCCACTAAAGTATCTCTAAGCTCAAAGGACAAACAATCAGAAATGCTTGAAACTAATCCTACTACATGAATCCAATGCAAACTTTTCTCTTTCAATCCATACAACAACACAAGTGCTCAAAATGCTCGGTCTGCACACTAAATCATAGTCACAAACACTATTACTTGCATAAAAGTTGTTACAATCTAACTCTCCTCCTCAAGATCCAATATGTAGCATATGAATTTTCCAAAGATTCTAGGCCATCTTAGTGGATTTTCCACTCCTCATTTTTAGGCTATCTAAGGTAACTGAGTTGCATGCAACATATGCAATAAATTGCAAATGTTGTCATGACAACTTTTTGACAACATTTGGCATCTTTGCAGTTATGCCATGATCCTTGTTTCTAGGACCTCTAACCCCTCTAGATAAATGTATAAAAATCATAAATGATCTGAAAGAATCTTTTCCACCTCTTATATGTGTTTAGGACTCATTTAAAACTCAAATCCCTTCTTCTAGATTTTAAGCCTAAACTTGCCAAAATAACTAACAAAGACTAATTAGTGACCTTAGCTCTAACACAAATTTATCTAGTCCACATAGAAAGACCTCCTAAGGTCTAAAATAAACACACACTAACTAATCTAACTTGCCTAATTTATATTATAAAATGTATATACCTAGCACAAACCCAATTAAATTTGTGCATTAGACATTCACAAACTTCAAAGCCACATTTCTGATAATTGCATTCACACTTGTGATGTCCAACTTTCAAAATTCAACATAATATAAGAAATAGTTTTATGTTTTAATCAAATAAAAATATAATCAAATTGATAGATATGCACCCACAACAATCTAAGCAAAGCCGTTCACTATCACCTTAAGTAGACTAACTCAACTCGAAGATTCAACAAGTAACTTGGAATCAACTCAAGGAGTAAGTCCCACTCAAAAGTCAAATTGATTTCCCTTACTTTTTAAGTCATTCCCACAACCATACTCATGAGTTCACTATCACTTTTCTTTGTTCCAATCTCCCCAAGTATTAATACCCTCTTACAAAATTAGTGCACCTAGTTCCTCCAACACACCAAAATCCAAAGCAAACTTCTTACCTTGATCTTAATGCCATGGATCATCTTAAATGATATATTTACCATGATCCAACTCCCTATTCACTCCAATCAACACATATTCAACCCTTTCTCTTCTATAGCCTTTTTAGGCCTACCTAGAAGCCCTTCCAACATTGAAATCACTAGTTTTCTCCCAAAACTCCCAAACAACCCAAAAATTTCTTTACACTTTAAAATACCCTTTTTGAAGTTCTTAAATTCCTAACAATCTTAAGCTCTCACAACTTTATTGGTGAACACTTATTTCACCCACTACCTCTTTAATTAGGCCTAGTTAACCTTGCTCAAAGAAGTAACTCCTATATCCCTTGACTTCTAGGACTCCAAAACCTAAAATAGTCTTATAACATGATTCAAGATCACTAGTTTTCAACTTAGAATGATCCCACCTACTCATCTACTTGCCCATTCATCAAACCCTCACTTCTTGGGCTAGAAGCCAAGGGCTTTAGAGAAATTGATCTTCCCAAAAACTCACAACCACACTAAGGGTTATAACACTTTAAAATGAATCTTAATAGACCATTCCAATCATTATTTACCTACTCCATTCATTTGATCACTCACAGCCATGATTGGTGCTCTTCAAATGCACTCTTCACTGGTTTTTACCAGGCTTTTCCTTTTTCTCCATCAACTTGTGACCTTCACTATAGTCAACATCACATATAATATATACAATCACAAAACCACAATTAACATAGTGGTGGGAGTTCCTTACATTTTATGGAGGTTTCAAAACTTAATTTGTTGACTATACCCTTAACTAGTCACTTTCTACACCACATTAGTCACTCCTTAAAGTTCTTAGTGACAAAAAAATACAAAATATTACTTAACCAGAATTAAAAATATACAAATAGGTGTTCTCATATCACTTAAACAAGAATCATGTTCTATATGTTATTACCAAGTTATTATTGCTAGGAGTGTTCCACAGGATAGTGAACTATAAGTATGTAGGGAATTTTATTTCTATTGATTGTTTGTATTAAAAAATTGACTTAGTACACAAAAACACCTCGCTCTCCTTCCACTCACTTGGATCTCTCCAAAATAGACCTTGACTCTCCCAAAATACCAACTGAGACTACTAACTACCTTTCAACTATTTGATAATAGTCACCAAACTGACTATACTAACCAAATAAAGTTAGAATGTGTTGTTAAGTAAACAAATAAAGTTGTCAACTTGAAAGTTTAGCAACTAGAAAATGGGTTAAATGCATAACATTCTATAAGAAAATCACAAAACCCAATCAACATATGTTAGCACCCACTAGTCTACCATGAAATCCAAACTAATCGAAAGAAGCAAACACAAGGTTAGAAACCCCCTCTTTCGTTTATAGCTCCCATGTCCTTCTTTCTTCTCCAAATGATTTTAGCTCCAACTTGCCTATAGTGCACACAAAATTGAAGAAAAATTCTATAATATGGATGATTCCATGAGAATACTAGAAGTGTGATTTTAGTGTGAGAGCAGGAAAACAAAATGCAAAGAAACTAGGGACTCAAAGACTCAAGAATTAGGACCTTCAAGACTCAAGAATTCAAACTTCAGGACTTTCAAGATTGAAAATGAGAGAAAGAGAACTCATTTTATAATTCACATGGAGGATGAGAGCCTTGGATTTATCACCCAAAGATATGTGATTTGGCAAGAGATTCCTTTGAGAATCCATGATGCATATGACAAAATATGCCAATTGTGAGATTCTATGACACATGGAAGTCAAACTTGGCTAAACATGGAAGACAATTTGTGATGCATCATAAGACACCTCAACCCACTTAAAGCCAAGAATCTATGACAAATAAGCCAAATAAGGACATGCATAAGGAATAAGTATATTTGATTATGACACATCCAAGTATCAAAGGAGAATCCATGAGGTGTCATATCCAAGTGTCACTATGATGCAATATTCTATGGAATATTTGAATTAAAAATTCTTTTATTCCACAAAATAAGAATTAGTAGAAAATGGAATTAATGATGGAAAATGGAACTTAGGAAAATGTAAATTTCCATGGTTTGCAGATAATGAATCAATTAACTAATAAAATTAATTAATTGAGGACAAGAATTAGCAAGAATAATTACTAAGCATAATAGAATTAAATTATGGGTTATTTAATCCTATAGAGAAAATTAGTAGATGATTGGCCAAATTGATTAAATAAATGTGATAGTACCCTTTGATGAAAATGTGATGATGATATAGATCAAATGAGATGATGACAAGTAGATCAAAGCCATGGTCAAATTGATTGATTGAAATTGATAACATGCCAAGGACACGTGACATGAATTGATTAATACATAACATTTAATTGACATTGCAAATGCTATAGGATCAAGGTTGATTGATAAGGTTTGATCATAATAACATTGACAGACTCTGTCAATATTATTAAAATGGTTGATAATGCCATGATCCAAGATTGAAAGCCTCAACAATGTCAAATATTGGATAACATGAATGATAGTTTGACCTAGCACTAAGAGTCGTGACAGTACTAAGGTTAGATTGATAAGATTGATAGGTTGATAGGCTTCCAAAGCACTGAAAGCTACAACAATACATAGGATTGGATAAATTATGATTGATTTGGGATGTTAGATATGTTCCAGGTTGATTAGGACTGATTCTAAGTGATTCTAAGTTGATTTGGGGTGATTTTGAGTGATTCCAAGTTGGTTTGGGGTGACTCCAAGTTGATATGAAATGGTTTTGAAATGATATGAAATTGATGTGAAAGAGGATACAAATGATAAACTATGATCAATTTTGGCCAAAAGATCAAAGTTAGTAGAATAAGAAAATGGGACAAATTAGTATGAAGAAGTGATGAAACTATAGATGGGAACCATTTTTCAGCGTCTACATTTTGCCCCTCTTTGATACAATGTGATTTAGAGTGTTGTGTCAAAGAATAACTAATGAGAAAGCCAAAACATGCCCTAGTAGGGATATGGGAGCTCCCTTGAGAAATTGACTAAGATAAGCATATGATAAGTCAATTTTTTGACAACAAGAAGACAAAACCATAGCAATTGACGAATCACAAATTAGAGCTAAGATGTGAAAGTTATGAGGTCCAGAGTGTAGAATGGGGTCAATCAAGAGCCCAAGAGTAATTGCATGGGTTACCACTCAAGAAAAACACAAAATTATGAAAATGATAGTTCATTTTGTCCATAATGAAGATATTAATCTGGCACAACTAACATATTTCAAATCTGAGTTAAAACGCAAAAGTTATGGGCTTTAGAGTGCAACATAGGGGCTCTAGGAGCAATTATGGGGATCCTAGGTCCCCAAGTGCACCCAAAACTCAACCAAGTGCATCAATGATGTAATTGGTAAGCCCAAGTGCATCATGACAGTACCAAGTGCATCCATGATGCACTTGGGAATCCCAAGTGGACTTGGAAGGTGCAAAATGTGCCCGAGAAGGCTTTGAGGGCCAAAATCAACATGACGGGGGGCAACCAGGAGCCCAAGAGTAGTTTTAAGGATTACCACTCCATATAGTGACCAAATAATGAAAATGATAGCTCATTTTCTTCAAAAAAAAATATCATTCCAACACAACTGATGGTTCATAAATCAGAGTTGAAATGCAAAATTTATGGCCTTTGGAGTGCAACATAGGGGTGCTGGGAGTAGTTTTGGATACCCTACGTCCCCAAGTGCACCCAAAACTCCACCAAGTGCATCAATGACATAGTTGGCATTCCCAAGTGCATCAATGACATATTTGGTATGACCAAGTGCATCAATGACGTAGTTGGGAACCCCAACTACGCCTTGAAAATGCAGATTGCACCCTAAAAGGCTCTAGGGCCCAAAAAACAACCCAATCGGACTTAGAATGCCCCGAAACTTTGTGGGCATGCCCAAATTGATGGAAATATGTCATAACATGAGTGAAATCATCAAAAATGGTTAGATTTGGTCAAATATGATGAGACAAATGTCATACTAAGGTTGAACCGGGTGGAAAGCCATAGAAAGTTGATTGACAGTGCAGGCTGATGCAGGAATACATGAATGCAAGATGAAGATGATTTGATGAATTGGAAGACATGATCATGGTGGTGGATCAAGAGATAAATGATAAAGATTGAGGAGATGAGATGAGATGAAGAATTTTTATTTTAGAAAGTGCACTATATGTCAAATGGAGCTTTATTTTGATATGGAAAACGGAATGCAATGCATCATGGCATAAAGAGCCAAAGTGCAAATGGAAGCCTTTTGCATAAACAAGCATGATGCAGATAGAAAATGACCTTGTCCTTCCTGAGGCATATGTACATGCCCCAAAATTTCAAAGGTACATTATAACATATAGAAATAGCAAAAGATGACCATGAACCATCCTGGCCATTTTCATAGATCAATTTATATCATCGAGTGGCATAGGAACATGATCAAAGAAAAACAAAGCAAAAAATAAATCACTCACTAAATAGCATGAGCCAATAGCCATTCTTGTCCATTATTCCTTGCTTGTTAGCATTTTAGGTGTTTAGATGGTGTTTGACATGTTAATGATGTGATAGTTCTAGTTGTGGATTCAGTTGAGAGGTTTGTAGTGATATATTGGTTTGACTGTCAGTTCATGTTGCTCAGATAGTGTGATTGTCATGAAAGTATAGTGCTTTGAGTTTTAGCTTGCAAAGTGCAAGTGTTTATGCAAAAGGGGTGGTTATCCACAGTGAATATATACAACGTTTATTGCAAATTTTTGATGGGTTTTGTGATGTTTAAGGTATTTTGAGGATATTTAATTTTTTTTTTGTGAGTGATTTCTTCAGGACATTTTACAATTTTTAGGGTTTTTTTTTCAGGACATTTTATGATTTTTAGTGCTTTTTTTCAAGACATTTTACATTTTTTATAGATTTTTTCAGGACATTTTATAATTTTTAGTGTTTTTTTAAGGATCGTATTTGAATTTTAAGGAATTTTTCAGGATATTTATAAGCATATACAAGTGTTAGCTCTAATCCATTGTGTGATAGGTCCAATGGATAAAAAATGCTTAGGGATATGCCCCCAATTCAAGTTCAAACTCATGCACCATGTAGGTAATATGTCCCCAGACAAGATGCAAACTATGTACAAAGGTCAATGACAGAGTGTGTGCAGACTGGTGATGCCTTAGGTAAGATAACAAAGGATATTAATTAGTTTGTGATCCATGATAAGAGACTAAGGATGTCTTGCAATGTGAAGGATATGATCAAGGAATGATAGAGGGGGAAAAGACCAAATGGAATCCCGATAAATGGAGGAGCAATAACTAATTACACATGGTGCCTGTTTGCCAAGTTTTCACCATGGTACTTGCCCAAAGCACCTGTTTGCAAAGTTTTCACTTTTGGATGGAATTTTTCTCTTGACTCAAATTTTCATGCCAAGATGCTTGTTTGCCAGGTTTTCATCAAGGCATCCATTTTTTCATGATTTTTTTCACTTTTTTCTTTTCTTTTCTTTTTTCAGGACTTTTAGATGGAATCAAGAATTTTGTTGTTGAATGCTAAGAAGAGATCTGGTGTTGCTACTACTAGTTGATAATATCTTGACCCACAACTGACCATAACTACATAGGAGTCATTTTGAGTCTGTAGTTAAGATCAAACCACTGGAAAGGTCTAAAGATATACTATCATGTACCATATGTAAGACAGTGTCTGCCTCTTACAAATCAAGGCAACTGAGGATAATTGGGTCAACAGATATGTCATGTGGGATGTCACTAATGATGGCATATTCAAAGGCTTGTTGGATAAAATTTTGATTTTGGTTATTGGACAAATTAGGTAGGTAGCTTTGGGGATAAACAACTAGATATAAGGGAGGGTTGGGAGGGTTGAGACCAATGACCTTCCACATGAATGTTGGTCTAGAGAGCTTCAAAAGACATCGTGGCATGTTGAACATTGGAACATTGATATTCATGGCATCAACTTTTTAATTTTGTATCATTGGGAGCTTCTTAGCTTTTGATTTTTTATGGTCTAATGGCACCTTTCTCTTTTCACCAAGAAACCTATGCTTGCTATCTTTTTCTCTTTTTTCTTTGTAACTAGAAGATGGAGTTGGCTCCCCAAAAAATGCCATTGTTTTCTCTTTAGGAGAAATTGCTTCTTTATGATCTTCATTCATAATGCCTTCAAAGTCTATTATAAGAGTGTCATCATTTTCGAATCGATCAAAAATTATTGGTCCACATTGATCCCAATCCAATAGTTTAGGATAACTTGAGGGGGTGTCATCATCAGTGTTGAATGGGCTTTGGTTAAAGCTATGGATATGGGCATTAGATTCCATGGTATCATTAGGGTTATGCTCAGAAGTTAAAGGATTATTGGTTTCAGGTGAGATATCCTCATATGCCTTTTCATTGTTCAAAACATCCATAGTCTTACCCATAGGTAACGTAGTACTAGGAGGACCTATTCATAATGGTTTAAATCCAAGCCCCAAACTAGGAGGTCATCCTTTTGTAGTGATAGGTTCAATGATTCCTTGTTTCTAAGATCCAAGACTACTATAGCCATCATAGCCTTTTTTCTACATGATAGTAAACCCAAGTACATACTTGCTAGGAGATTTCAAAGTGGATTTTTGCTTTGCTTGTGTTTTCTCCATACAAACAAAAGTATTCTCATTGATAGGAGTGGCATCTTGTGTACTAATGGGCGAAAGTGGTGACTCCCTGATGTGGGATACGTGAGACATAAAGTACTCTCCACACCCATTGTCTTCAATCTTCATATTTTCCTTGGCCTTACTGAGGAGTATATCAGCATCCACATACCTAGAGGAATCTATGGGTTGTGCTTCATTATTTATTGGGATTTGGTATGCAGTAGCATGTCTTAGATTGGCACAAAATTGGAAAGGATCTGGATCACCAGGGATGGTAACCTCCAAGTTGTCATAGGAAAACTTCAGACATTGATGATATGTAGAAGGGACTGCTTTCATAGCATGAAGCCAAGGGCATCCCAATATCATGTTGCAGTTCATTTCAATATCTATGACATGAAACAATGTGTCTTTAGTAGTTGGGCCAACTCTAATAGGTAATGTGATTAAGCCCTTGGAGAAGTGTTCACCATTATCATAGGCTTTGATTGTGATCCTTTGAGAGGGATCCACATCAGTCTCAGAATAACACAAACCTTTGACAACCTTAAGAGTACAGATGTTCAGTCCTGCTCCTCCATCTATTAAGACATGTCTAACTTTAACATTGTGGACAAAGACTTTGAGGTGAAGGGGATTTTTGTAGTTAGATTTTTCCTTAGGAACATTCTAAGGGTAAAAAGTGATATGATGTAATGTGGATAGGTTCCCAACCATGGCTTGGAACTAGGAAACATCAATGTTATCTGGGACTAATGACTCTTTAAGGGCTTGATCCAAGATCTTCTGATGTTGGGGAGATGCACACAGTAGGTCCAAAATAGATATTTGTGCAGGGGTCTTGTTGAGTTTTTCAACAAGGCTATAATCAAATGAAGTAGGAGTCATAGGTATACTAGGGGGTGCAGGTCTAGTAGAAGAAATAGGTCTAGATGGGGCTCTAGGTAGGGTGATCTCACTATGGTGTGTAGTGACAAT
Source organism: Cupressus sempervirens (assembly GCA_028749045.1). NCBI lineage: Eukaryota > Viridiplantae > Streptophyta > Pinopsida > Cupressales > Cupressaceae > Cupressus > Cupressus sempervirens. The sequence goes on from CM053792.1 coordinate 260,019,433, forward strand.
GCAATGAGAGTTTTCAGCCTTCAATGTGAATGTGGATATGTAGGAATCTAATTGATTGAAATAGTTGACAATGTACTCATATCCCATGCACATGTAATTCACATTAGCTTGTGAGTTTGAGTTTGAACTGGACGGCTTCTCTCTGTCATGATTACCAAAAGGATCTTTGAAGATAGTGTGGTCAAATTTGGACACTAATAGTGATGGGTCAACTATGACTACACCATCATCAATAAGGTCTTGCATTGCATGTTTCAATTGGAAGCATGATGAAGTTTTATGTCCTTTGGTGCGATGGTAATCACAGTACTTTTTGTCATCCCACCAATCAATTTTTTTCAATGGTTCATCTTTGATTGGGGGTAACTATAAGAAGTTATTACTCAGTAATTGTTGTAATGCAATCTCAAGAGGTATACCCAATGGTGTGAATTTCCTGTCCTTGGTTCTAGGATGTCTTTGAGGTTTGTCTTGCATGGAAGTCTCAATTTTCTATTGTTGAGGTGTTGTTTGATTAGGATTTTATTAATTTGCATGATTTGCACCTTTCAAAGTCAATCAATGTTATGTTGTGCTAATTGTTCGTGCATCCACAATACCATCATTAGTCACATTCTTATTTTTTGAGAAAAATTTTGCCTTGTCATTAGACAAGTTGGTGTTTGTGTTTTCTTTGTTTATCTTGAGGATTCCCTTACGGATAAGAGCATCTTCAATACTAGCCCCTTTTTTCATAAATTTGGAAATAGTGCTTGGGCTCTTTATTTTGAGTCCATACATTAAGTCCAAGACTAAGTTCTCAATGCACAAGTTTACTTGTTGTTCTTTAGGAATGTCTAGTGAGCATTGATTTACTAAGCTTCTCCAACGTAGTAAGAATGTGATGAATGGTTCTCCTATATTTTGCTTAGTCGAGCACAAATCAAAAAGTTTCACTTCATTTGTAATGATAAAGGCAAAGTGGGATATGAACTTGTTTGCAAGTTTTGACCAGGATTTGATATTACCAGGAAGTTTGGAGTACCATTCAAGTGCAGGCCCACCTAGAGAACGAGGGAACAATCTCATGAGGTAAGTGGGCTCATAATTGAGTTTGGTACATGAGGCACAAAATTCTTGGATGTGATCAATAGGGTTTCCTTTTCTTTGGTATTTTTCAAACCTTGGAGCCTCAAAGTGTTTTGGGAATGGAGGCATATACAAACTTTTATTAAATGGGTTAGGATGCAGGTCCCTTTCTATATATAGAACCTATTTCTTTTGGACTCCCAATGCCTTGACTTGTTTGGAAAGTTGTTTGAATTGTTGTAATAGATCTTCATTGGGATTTTGTATGATAGTCTTTCCTTCAAGTCTTTTGTGCCTATGAGTAGACCATTTACTATGGTGGGAGCTATGTCTACTCGATTCTAATATTTTTGTGTCTAATGAGTCTAGTGATGTGTCACTGGGTAGTGGAGGTATGTTGGTACCTTGAAGATAGAAAGGTCCCTATTGTTGGGGTACTTGTTGTGGTATTTGATGTGGCACTTGTTGGGGGATTGAATGTGATTGTTGTACCATGTATTGTTGTTGTGCCATGTGTGGTAGTTGTTGTTGGGATACCTCTATTGGTTGTATGTGAGACCATGTATGTGCTTTTTGTTGTAGATTTATTTGTTGAGGTTTTTGTGGCACATGTTGTTGTTGTAACAAATTTTGTTGATATTCTATTTGTTTCTCAAGGCATCTTTGGTATTCCAATTGTTGCTTGAGCTGCTCTTGTTGTTTAGAAAACATTGCTTGTTGTTGTTGGAATCGTTGTTGATACATTGCATGGAAGTCAAGTGGGTTTATGTTGGACCACATATTAGGGATGTTGGATGTTTGCATCACTTGAGGTTTTTGCTATTGTGGTTGATGTTTTTGTTGATACATTCGGTGTGTGTTTGAAAGATTAGGTCCTTGGACTATTGTAGGTTGATGTTGTTGGGGTGGTTGGTTATGTCCTTGCGAAGTGATCATCATGTTGGTATTGTTTCTTTGGCTCCTTTGCATGTTAGAGGTTCCTCCTTGTGACATCATATTGACTTGACTATGAGATGTGTTCTTGCTAGGAATGGGTGTAATGTCAATAAGGCTTTTCCTTTGCACCTCAATAGGGATTGTGGATGTTGTGCAAAGCTATAACATGTGATGTCATACCACTGTGTAGGGTCAGGAGCAATGGTGCACTTTGTTAATTTGCCTCCAAAGAAGGTATGTATGGAACCCCTAGAGCACAAGCCCCTTTAGGTGCATCATTTTGTTGCATCATGTGACTAAAATCAAGTCTTAATGTCCTTTTGGGGTGTTTAGGAATTGGTGGTATTTTTTCAAACAAGGGGTTGACATTGATGTGTTCAAATGTACTTTGGAGGATTTCAATGGTTGATTCTTGACGAGACCTTATAGGTGCCATTATCATGTTTTAAAACTCCAAAGGTTATTTTCCCTTATCTAAGTCCAAATTGATCATGGGTTGTATATTTTCCATGGTTGTGTTGGTTTGATGTTTGGACTTAGGTCCTTCCACATTTGGGTTGAATTTGACAATTTCTTGGGCTGCCAAAAGTTTAAAGTTCTTGCAAAAATTTTGTCTTGACATCCCCTAGCCATTTCTTCATTAGTGATGCCATAATCAGTTTCGGAGTCATCACTAAGGTGTATAGTACCTTTTTGTATGTTTTATGTGTTAGGGTGAAAGATACTTGTGTTAGGTTGACTGAATTTGAAGAAGTGTGATTGTTCATCTTCGGGTGTGATTGGCACACTTCCTCCTCCAGGTGGTATTGGTACAAATATAGGTTCAAAGTTAGGACTCCATTGAACCATCCCATGTGTAGGGGAAGTGTTTGGAGGAAATCTCATGGTAGGTGTAGTGTTCACATTTTTTTGTGCCATAGCTTGATTATGATGATCTTGTGGATACATGTTCCAGGGGTCTGCTCGCAATGGTTATGATGCCTCAATTTGGTCTTCGTCAAATGTCTATTGGGTTTTCTTGCTCTTCTTTTGTCATGGATGACGTTTTGGTTGCATTGATGTCTCAGAAAACAATGGTTGGTAAAGTTCTTCGGGTCGCCGAGTTGATTGTGTCCTAGTAAGTGCTAGCATGATACCTAAGAATGCAGATGCAAATTTTGAGTGTTTTGAGTGATTTAGAGTGTTTCCTAAGTTCTTGGAATGCAATGCAAGGTGTGGAAGTATAGATTATGGTTTTGGAAACTAGAATGAAACACCTAATTATCAAGGTGTTCCCTAAAACTACCAAGTGCATCCTAAAAATACCGACTGCATACATGAAGTGTGCAATTGGTAAAACAGGGTTGTGGTTGGTATAAGAGGCCAAAAATTGATAATTAAGATGTGGGTATGCAAGATATGAGTTTTTTTGGGATTTTTAAGTGTTTAGGGATGTTATGCAATATGAGATAATGCTAAATGACTTATTTTTTGACATACAAGGTGTAAATGTGCTAGGGATATTATGCAAATGCAAATGCAAGGTGTTTTTTTGAAGGTATGCAAAATGAAGATTATGGTATTAAAAATGGAGATTAGGGTTATGTTTTGGACTTGGTAATGACACTAAAGGTAGGTGTATTCAAGGTGTATTATGAAAAGGATAGTGTTCTAGGGTTCGTAATGACATTTGGAATAAGCAAAATGAGGGTAAATGCTCAAGAAGGCAATTTGGTTGATGGAAAATTTGGTAGGGTATATCAAATTTGGTAATGAAAATGATGCTAGGATTTTGATCAATGCAAGATGAAGAGGATACACCACTAGGGTAAGTCAAAATTAAATTTAGGAATATGATTACGCTAATGACAAGGGTATATGGAAAGCTTTGAACTTAGGTAAAACCTTTACAAAGTATTTTGTCTAGGAGTTTAACCTTGTGATAAAGGACTTTGGATCTTGACCAAAAATGATAAAAGATGAAAAGATCAAATTGATTAAAAAAAATGACAAGGTCAAATCTATCAAGACATAAACAAATTTTGACCCAAGAACTTTATAAGAAAAGATAAAAAGACTAGTCAAGATCCATTATCCGTCAACACTAGGAGATACTCTAAGACTCATACTTTGTCTAGATTTTTGACTAAATTGAAAGGTTTTGGGGGTTCAAAATGATGTTTTAGGAACTCAAAATGGTGGTGATTTTGAGTAGATATGTGATATGGACAATTCTTATGGTGAAAAATGGGGTTTTAAGTGCAAGATGTGGTTTTGGGTCAAGTGCAGAATGAGGAGGTACAAGGCGTCCTATATGCAATTTTAGGGTCCTAAAGTGTTGTTTGGGGGTCCTAAAGTGTAGTTTGAAGGCCCAAAATGGTCGTGAAGGTGTCCAAGTGCACCCTAACAGTGTATACTATGTAAATTATGTAGTTGGTAAGTTTTGGACACAGTTGGTAGTTTTCGGGCGCAGTTGGTAAGCTAGGAAGACTGTTTGCTAATTCTGAAGGGTATGGTTACCAAACTAATATGTTAGGAAGCTAATATGATAGGGTTGATGTTAGGATGGGTTGGGAGGTGAAAAATATAGGTTATTACCTAATTAATGGCATCCTAAGTGAAGATGATGAAGACTAGGTGATGCAGAATCAATATCTGGGCAAGCTAGTGCAAGGGGAGTTAACCAAGTACCTAAAGAGATAGTTGAAGCCCCAAATTGTTATTTGGAATTCAAAACTAGGTCTTAGGACCACCAAGTGTGCCCCAATAGTGAAAAATATTTCAATGACATATTTGGTAGTTTCTGGATGTAGTTGGTAGTTTTTGGGCATAGTTGGTAAACTGGGCTAAAACCTAGGCAATTCTAGGAGCTATGGTTTCAGGATTGATGTCATAGAGAGGTAAATAGTAGGGTACAATGTTAGGGCTAGTATGAATGCTCAAAATTATGGTTACAAAACTCAGAATGATGGTTAAAGTGGTCAAGATGATGAATAGGTATGCAAAGATGCAAGGTGGTGAATGCAATGTGTTGATTTTGAGATGGAAATGCAAAAAACTACGGAAGGTAAACTATACCCAAATGGATGCAATATGAAAGCTAATGAATACTAAATGAGGACTAAAAGGTGAAATATGAATTCTATATGATGCAAGTATGATTCCTAGACTAGGGTGAAGGCAAGTGGAGTCTATGCAAGGATGAGATCTACGTTTTGCCAACCACGTTTAGGAGCACAAGTTGCCATGTTTTCCAAAGTTTGAATGTGTTGAACCAAAGTTTGTAAAGTTTGGACAAATGTTGAAATTTTTTGACAATGTGTAATGTTTGGAGAAGTGTTTTCAAGTTTCCAAGGTGTAAATTTTAGTGTTGGCTATTATCTTGATTATGTTTTACACACACGTAAGACACATTAAGACAAGAATAGTTGTTGTTAAAAGTGAACAAGCACACCACAACCTAGGCTTTTAGGACTGTATCCACTGGATTCCTACTTGAACCAAATTTTAACTATTCTTATCTAGAGTATACAACCTATGATCTTGGCACCATAGGCTCCCCCTTATAGTTCACTCACTTCTCAGGGCTACCAAGATCTACTTCCCAAGGGGCATGACTTCCTAAGGGACTGTTGCCTCTACTAAGGACTACGAGAATGGAGGATGTCTTCACAAGCATGGGTGACCCCTTGAGCTAGTGGATAGAAATTATTTTGGCTACTAAAACACAATTTTTAGTAAGGGAATTCCATTCAGCAAGTGAATGATAAACTTTCGCAGAAGGTCTCCCAGCCTTGAGAACTGGGGTTTGACACACCTCAAGGGTATTGGATGAGAGCTATCATGCAGCAATATCACCGACATGGCTTTCACCATAATCAAGTTTTATATAATGGTTGGAACATTGAACTAGCTTTTGGCCCATTACCACTCTGAGGTTGTCCCCTAGCATACCCAATATCAAGTATCTTGGTCCAAGGTAGGCCTCCTATAGAAGTTACATAGATTTCTCTTACACCCAAGATCCATGAATGGCGAGGGGACAGGATACGTCCAATGTAATTCCTAGGGATTTAAAAATTGTAGACACAGTAGGCAAAAAAGAAAAAGTTCATTTTAAGCACCAAATGAAGTGTTATCTAATCTAGAAAATCCACACACATGGTTTTGACAAGCACACAATGTCTTCAACAACGTCCTACAAACAAAGCATTAGTAGCCTATTATGATCATGTCTTCATCCCATGATTTCCACACACTAAAAGTAGACCATTAGTAACACAAAATCCTCTAATCTATCTTCTAGAAGCAAATGAAAACCTTAAATATAGATTCTAATTGATGTGTGTGTGTTTTTGTGAACCAAGTGTGCTCTAACAGAGCAGATTGCAGCCCAGAAGGCCAAAATGGCTCAGAACACCCCCAAGTGTGCCCAAATAGTGTAGACTATGTCAATGACATAGTTGGGGCCTATTTGGGTGTAGTTGGGAGGTCAAGTGCAGACTATGGAGAAATAGTGCCTAGTCAAGACCTAGAAACTAAAAAAATTTGACACCTATACTACCAAGTACACCCAAATAGTGTAGACTACATCAATGATGTATTTGGTAAATTTTGGATGTAGTTGGCAAGTCAAAAATAGCAGAAAGGGGTTTTGGTGGCTTCCAGACTCCTAAAACTACTCCTAGGGGTCCTAAGTGTGCCTTGACAGAGTAAAGTGCACGCTAGGATAGCAAGCTAATAAAATGCATAGAATAAAAGCATACAACCATATTACTGGACCCTCTACTCAATCTAGGTGTGAAAAGGAGGAGAAGATAGTCATTGTACCCTTCCAAGTGAGCTCCTTCCTTGCACCTACAAGCAAAAAACAAGAAAAACCAAGTTAGATAAGCATGTTCACATCAAGTTCACCAAAATGTAGCAACTAGAAAATAGGTTAAATGCTTAACATACTATGATCAAATCACAAAACTCAATCAACATACATTAGCACCCACTAGTCTACCATGAAATCCAAACTAATCGAAAGTAGCAAACACAAGGTTAGAAAACCCCTCTTTCATTTGTAGCTCCCATGTCCTTCTTTCTTCTCCAAATGATTGTAGCTCCAACTTGCCTATAGTGCACACAAAATTGAAGCAAAAGTCTATGATATGGATGATGACATGAGAATACTAGAAGTGTGATTTTAGTGTGAGAGCAAGAATGCAAAATGAAAAGAAACTAGGAACTCAAAGACTCAAGAATTCAGACCTAAGGACTTTCAAGACCAGAAATGAGAAAAAGAGAGCTCATTTTATAATTGGCATGGAGGATGAGAACCTTGGATTTTTCACCCAAAGATATGTGATGTAGCAAGAGATTCCTTTGAAATTCATGATGCATATGACAAAATATGCCAATTGTGAGATTCTATGATGCATGGAAGTCAAACTTGGCTAAATGTGGAAGAGAATCTATGATGCATCATAAGACACCTCAAGCCCACTTAAAGCCAAGAATCTATGACAAATAAGCCAAATAAGGACATGTGTAAGGAATAAGAATATTTGATTATGACATATCTTATCCAAGTGTCAAAGGAGAATCCATGAGGTGTCATATCCAAGTGTCACTATGATGCAATATTCTATGGAATATTTGAATTAAAAATCCTTTTATTCCACAAAATAAGAATTAGTTGAAAATGGAATTAATGATGGAAAATGGAACTTAGAAAATTGTAAATTTCCATGGTTTGTGGATAATGAATCAATTAACTAATAAAATTAATTAATTGAGGACAAGAATTAGGAATAATAATTAGTAAGCATAATAGAATTAAATTATGGGTTATTTAATCCTATAGAGAAAATTAGCAGATGATTGGCCAAATTGATTAAATAAATGTGATAGTACCCTTTGATGAAAATGTGATGATGATATAGATCGAATGAGATGATGATAAGTAGACCAAATCCATGGTCAAATTGATTGATTAAAATTTATAACATGCCAAGGACACATGACATGAATTGATTGATACGTAACATTTAACTAACATTGCAAATGCTACAGGATCGAGGTTGAGTGATAAAGTTTGATCATAATAACATCGACGGACACTATCAATATTATTAAAATGGTTGATAATACCATGATCCAAGATTGAGAGCCTCAACAATGTCAAAGATTAGATGACATGAATGATAGTTTGACCTAGCATGAGAGTCGTGATAGTACTAAGGTCAAATTGATAAGATTGATAGGTTGATAGGTTTCCAAGGCACTGAAAGCTACAACAATACCTAGTATTGGATAAATGATGATTTATTTTGGATGTTTGATATGTTCCATGTTGATTAGGACTGATTCTAAGTGATTTTGAGTTGATTTGGGGTGATTCTGAGTGATTCCAAGTTGGTTTGGGGTGATACCAATTGTTGGAAATATAAGAGAAGTAATTGAGAAGGGGGATGAATCAATTACCACAAAAATAAATCCCAGATCCCTAAGATGTTAGTACAAATTAAATTCTAAAAAATCAAACTCTGCTAATGCTCGGTTAACATATAGAAAAATGTTGTAACTCAATAAACACTGAAAATATTGGGCAAAAATGAAAACATTAAATATTATTTGTGATTACTATTACTTTAATTTAGGTGCAAAAACATAAGAGAAATAGCATGAACACATTTGATGCCAAGATTTAACGTGGAAACTCAATTTGAAAAAAATCACCAATTGCAACTAGTTGCTAACTTTCACTCTTCTAAAGTGAGCCCTATTAGGATCCAACCCTATTAAAGGTTACAAAACACACTGTAGGTGTGAACTTGTTAGAGGATTTAAGCACCCTGTTAGGAGTGGCCTTGTTAGAGGTCTTTGGACAATTCAATAGAAATGCCATCTTGTTAGAGGATTTTAAAATAGTTGTTAAATCAACTCTCTTAAGAGATTTTGATCACTACTACAATGGTTATACAGTAGCAATGAGATGACCTAATTTTGGATGCAACTGAATTACTGATTATAGATCTCAATTTTGGCTTCTATACTTGATCCTTCTTGATTGAATGTATCTTTTTAGCTTAACAAGGATAATCTTCTTATCCTTTTGACTCGCTTCCTCTTAGCATCATTAAGTCTTCAATTATCTTCCATACATTTAAACTTTCTAAATCTCAACTTGACCTTGTATTTATATATTTCATATTGTCAAGTCAGCTAGAATATAACTTAGATTAATTAATATTCATCTCCTCAGTTGTCTAGAATGAATAGAAAATTCAATTGAACTTAATATGCCAAAATAATAAAATCCTTTGTTAGCCAACCCTACTCGATAGACACTAACTTAGAAATAATTTTCCTATGTTAACCAAGTGAACTTGGTTAACACTGTATATTCGCAAAGTTCCATTGGTAACCAAGTGACCCTGATTAACACTAGTTTCATCCAACATTTCCTTCATTAATTGAGTAAGCTTGGTTAACACTCAACTTTTGAAAACTTTCCTTTGACGCCCAAGTGAACTTGGTAGATATTGTCTTCTAAACTAGGAAAACTCTAGAATGCTTGACAAACAAAAAATTATCTTCAATACCTGAGTGAGCTCAGCATACACTAACTGGGAATGATATGAAATTTTGTGTAACATCAAATACAATAAACAATTAATCAATTGTTCCAATAGTATATACCTAGCACAAAACCAATACAGTTCATGCCTTAGACATTCACAAACTTCAAAGCCACATTTGTGATAATTGCATTCACACTTGTGATGTCCAGCTTTCAAAATTCAACATAGTATAAGAAAGAATTTTATTTTTTGGTCAAAGGACAATCTAATCAAATTGATAGATTTGCACCTACAACATCTATGCTGAAGATTGAGGTACTTGAAAAGCATATTTTGTTAGTTTGTCAATCTATTCTATGAAAATTTCACTTACAATATTTTCAAACTGGTTTTATTTGTTTGATGGCATCTTATAGGAATAATGGCTAATATATGTAACCTTATGTTTGTAAGAAGTTGGACAAGGTGGGGGTGTACAAACTCTAGATGTATTTGTTGATCACTTCTTCATCTAGTCACTGTATTTCAGGTTCTTAATTCTTTTCCTTCTTTTGAAAATGAAATATTCTATTTAATATTCCTTCTAAGTTTAAGATAGAGCAACATACTTCAAAAGACATATTGTAGTGATAGAAATAAGAGTAAATAAAAATAGGGTTAGGAATGAGCAGATTTTCATTCTCTGAAAGACATTGTGTTGCATTCCTCCATGTTTTATTCTTCTTTAACAAATTTCTAAGCATTTTGAGGTTCATTTGTTGAGCAATATCCCTTTTCTCCATCCTACTTTATTCTTTCTAGTCCAGTGATGCCAATTAGCATAATTGCTATAAAAAGATAGCATGAATCATGTAGGAACAAATTTTTCAAATTGCACTACAATGCTTCACCTCTTCTTTCATTTTTGACTCTTCTAACATCCATTATACCAAACCTTCTATGGAGAAGAAATTCTACAAAATTTCTTCATCAAACTCATACCTTTATTTCATGATTAGATAGAAATGAAAATTTCAAGATGCATATGTATTAATTATTGACTGCATTCATGCAAGCCAGTCTCTTGCTAGCACATAATTCCCCAAACTAGAATCCATTCTCTCTATCCTATCAGGCCAATATATAGAAGTGGACTTAATTGTTGTGTCATAGGAGAAGAAAAAGCTTGAATGTTTTGAATGCCTTTGATATAAAACAAAAAATATTGGCACTTCCAAAAACTGATTATACATGTACACAAGGAAAGCCAAACAACTACCAGAATGAATTAATCATACCAAACTATTAAAATAAATAGTCATAATTGTAAAATCTGCATACTCTACACTAAATACCGACTCGCCCAATTAAACGACCCCAACTCAAGACAAACAAGGAGTAATGGAAAGGCTCAATGAAAGTTGTTGAATTTATGTCAACGAAAGTTGTTGATATTATAATATGGGTGAATTTGAGTCAGGTGATCAAATTTTTCTTTCAAAACCATATGTGCAAATATAAAGATTAAGTACAACATGTCCAATATTTTTGCAAATGTACACATTAGTTGCACCAATTTTTTCTTTCTAAACCATATCTGCGGATATAAACATTAAGTACATGTCCAATATTTTTACAAATATATTTTAGATGCAACTGAATTATTGATTATAGATAATACTTCTTGATCGAATGTATCTTTTTACCTTCACAAGGATAATCTACTTATCCTTCTAATTCACTTCCTCTTAATATCATTAAATCTTCAATTATCTTCCATACATTCACACTTTCTAAATCTCAACTTGACCTTATATTTATATATTCCATATTGTCAGGTTGGCTAGAATCTAACTTAGAATAATTGATATTCATCTCCTCAATTGTCTAGAACCAATAGAAAATTCAATTGAACTTAATATTCCAAAATAAGAAAATCCTTTGTTAGCCAACCCTACTTGGTAGACACTAACTTAGAAATGATTTTCCTGTGTTAACCAAGTGAACTTAGTTAACACTATATATTTGCAAAGTTCCATTGGTAACCGAGTGAGCCTGGTTAACAATGGTTTCATCCAACATTTCCTTCATTAACTAAGTGAGCTCAGTTAACTCTCAACTTTTGCAAAATTTCATTTGACACCCAAGTGAACGCGGTAGATACTATCTTTTGAACTAGGAAAACTCTAGAATGCTCAACAAACACAAAAAAACTATCTTAAATACCTAAGTGAGCTTCGCATACACTAACTAAAAATCATATGACATTTTGTGTAACATCAAAGATAATACACAATTAATCAATTTTTCCAATAGTATATACGTAGCACAAAACCAATACAGTTCATGCATTAGACATTCACAAACTTCAAAGCCACATTAGTGATAACTGCATTCACACTTGTGATGTCTAGCTTTCAAAATTCAACATAGTATAAGAAAGAATTTTATTTTTTGGTCAAAGAAAAATCTAATCAAATTGATAGATTTGCACCTACAACATCTATGTTGAATATTGAGGTACTTGAAAAGAATATTTTGTTAGTTTGTCAATTTGTTCTATGAAAATTGCACTTACAATATTTTCAAACTGGTTTTATTTGTTTGATGACATCTTATAGGAATAATAGCTAATCTATGTAACCTTATGTTTGTAGGAAGTTGGACAAGGTGGGGGTGTACAAACTCTAGACGTATTTGTTGATCACTTCTTCATCTAGTCACTGTATTCTAGGTTCTCGATTCTTTTCCTTCTTTTGAAAATGAAATATTCTATTTAAGATTCCTTCTAAGTTTAAGATAGAGCAACATACTTCAAAAGACATATTTTAGTGATAGAAATAAGGGTAAATAAAAATAGGGTTAGGGATAAGAAAATTTTCATTCTTTGAAAGACATATTGTGTTGCATTCCTCCATGTTTTATTCTTCTTTGATAGATTTTTTATCATTTGGAGGTTCATTTGTTGAGCAACATCTCTTTTCTCCATCCCACTTTATTCTTTCTGGTCTAGTGATGCCAATTAGCATAATTGTTATAAAAAGATAGCATGACTCATGTAGGAACAAATTTTTCAAATTGCACTACAATGCTCCACCTCTTCTTTCATTCTTGACTCTTCTAACATCCATTATACCAAACCTTCTATAGAGAAGACATTCCACAAAATTTCTTCATAAAATTCATACCTTTATGTCATGATTAGATAGAAATGAAAATTTCAAGATGCATATGTATTAATTATTGACTGCATTCATGTAAGCCACTCTCTTGCCAGCACATAATTCCCCAAACCAGAATCCATTCTCTCTATCCTGTTGGGCCAATATATAGAAGTGGACTTAATTTTTGTGTCATAGGAGAAGAAAAAGCTTGAATGTTTTGAATGCCTTTGATATTTAAAAAAAATATTGGCACTTCCAAAAACTGAGTATACATGTACACAAGGAAATCCAAACAACTACCAGAATGAATTAATCATACCAAACTATTGAAATAAATAGTCTTAACTGTAAAATGTGCATACTCTACACTAAATACTAACTCGCCCTATTAAACAACCCCAACTCAAGACAAACAAGAAGTAATGGAAAGGCTCAATGAAAATTGTTGAATTTATGTCAACGAAAGTTGTTGATATTATAATATGGGTGAATTTGAGTGAGGTGATCAAATTTTTCTTTCAAAACCATATGTGCAATTATAAAGATTAAGTACAACATGTCCAATATTTTTGCAAATGTACACATTAGTTACACCAATTTTTGCTTTCAAAATCATATGTACAAATATAAACATTAAGTACATGTCCAATATTTTTGCAAATATATTTTCTTGTGAATAAAGAGCAAGCCTAACAATATGAACCCAGGACAAAATAACGAGATAATGGCTACATTGTGGTCTCAATTCTGAAGAAAAGCTAATAAATGTAATTGTCCTTGCAAAAAGAATAAGGGCTTAAAAAATTGAAGAATTCTAATCACAATAGCCCACAGTCATTGTAGGAAACATGGTCACATTGAAGGAGGCCATGATTATCATCGATTATTGAATGTGGATTTCCTACTAGAGGAACATGGAGGTGTGAATATCCAAGTTGAGGATAACATTCCCATGGAAGAAGATGATAATTTTCCAGAGGACATGATTGAAGAAGATGGTATTGAAATAAGTGATAAAGATGTTCACGATGATGGTACTAGCGCATTTGATAATTATGATGAAGATAGTCTTGATATACCTATACTTGAGAAGACACACGAGCCCCTATACAAAGGCTCTCAAACAACTCTTCTCTCTAAAATAGTGTTGCTAGTGAACTTGAAAGTTATGAATGGTTCATCCAATGTAGCAATGTCACATACACTAAGGTATGTCATTTTTGTCATCTTTAATATTATCATATCATTATTATTCATTATATTAACAATTCATATTTGTTGTTGTAGGTTGATATGAGAGTTTTTTTTACCATCATCAAAAATTCTGCCTCATTGATACCGAGAATTGTCTACCATTACGAATCAAAATAGAATGAAGTATCAGACAATACATGCATGTCCCAATGATCACATTCTATATCATAAACAACATGAATTTGTAATAGAATTATCTATTTTTCATATTAGTATATATTAGTTTGATCAAATAAAAAAAAAGGTGCCTCACAATGCTCTTCAGTACATTCCCATTATTCCACATCTTCAACAATTATTTAGGTGCACTATCTTGGCACAATTTATGGATTACCATGCACTCAATAGAAGTCAAGATGTCATTATGTGAGTGCCTACAGATGGTTCTACATTTAAAGAGATAGAAGAAACATGGCCACACTTTAAAGAATAATTAGTAATCTCAAGCTTTCATTGGTAGCAGATGATGTCAATCCATTTGGAGATATGAGATTTGTTTACTCAGTGTGGTATGTTTTTGTTATTAACAATAGCATTCCTCTTTGGATGTCCATAAAGAGGGAGCACATAATGTTGTCAATGATTGTAATAGGTATTTTTTTATTTAATAGTTATCTAAATTAATTTATAAATAGTGCATAAAATGGTTATAATTATGTAATGTTTATATTCATTCAATTAATAGGTAAGTACCAAGTTAAAGATATGAATGTGTATATTGAGCCCCTTATTGAAAAGTTGTTGAAGTTATGGAATGGGGTCACTATGTATGACATCTCTAGATCAATAGGACAAAGAAAATTTTAATTCCATGCAATGCTTCTATGGACAATACATGATGCCCCTGGAGTAACTCATTTTTGTGGTATGTTATATTGTTAAGGCCACATATTTTTTGTTTGTTACAGTGCTTACACATTATTGTTGTATGCTTAAGTTGCACATGATAATTGTACATGATCCAGTTCTACATGATCTTTTAGGTCTTCAAATAAAGAGAGAGTTTGTGTGTCCACTTTGCGGTCCAAAGATGAAATCTTGTCATTCAAGAAGTTTAGGAAAGTAGGTTCTCGATGAGTTTAGGCACTTTCTCCATAATAATCATAAGTATCATATTATTGAAAGACATCTTTTTAATAGGAAAGAAGAGACAACATCAAGGCCACAAAGAATGACACATCATCTATGGAAGTTGGAATATGACTGACTAATCAAAGTAATGTCCAGTTTGTGGTCCAAAGTTTGAAATTTATATTTTGATATTGTCCTTAATTTAGTAATGATGTAATTGATGCTCATTAAGGTTATCAAGGCATCAATGACTAACTTCCTAGAGGAATAAAAAGTTATCCTACTCAATTTAATAGGTTACCATACTACAAGGATCTTCTAGTCATGCATTCATTTGATGCTATGCATATTGGAAAGAATGTAATAGAGACACTATGCAAATATTGGATGGAAGGCATGATAGAGAAAAAATTGTCAAAATTTGTACTGACATTCATGAATCCAATCATGCACTGAAAGATTTCATTGAATCAAATATCAATGGAGACCACATAAATATGAGTGTCTTTCCTTAGTTATTAATGGAGCAACAAAGTGATGCATTGAAAGAAATCATTAAAAAACAAAATTTTTCACAGGATTTGTTGCAAATATAAGCACTCTTATATCAAAGAAATGTGATTTTGGGCTAGGGTTGAAAACACATGATTGGCATACCTTCGTCAAGGTAAGTCATGTTCTTTATTTACAATGTATTTGTATAATTGAATGTACTACCTATTGCATTATTCCATAATACATTGAAATGATCATTTTTAATGATTGTATTACATCCTACTTCTAGCCCTCCCACACTAGTTTGACAACATTATTAAACAAGTTATATATAATCTTGGAAAATAAATAAGTTTAGAAGTGTTATTTCTTAGATTTGTTGTACATATATTATATTTATGACTTGCTTTACTTTTTATATAATTTATTGTATAATTTTATCTTAAATCTCATTTATATATTCTTGTGTGTTGAATCTCTTTTAGGTGGTTATCATCTAAAGAAATTGATAAAAAAAGATATAAAATATTGGAAGAGAAAAATTTCACAACTTATGTGTGAAATGAAAAAGTGTTTACCTTCAACTTTTTTCAATGCTCAAGAACACTACCTCATGCATCAACTTGAGGAGATTGAATTGTGTGGACCTGTACAAACTAGGTCAATGTGGATGGTTGAGAGGCACTTGAAATTTATGAAGGGTATGGTTTGATAAAGAGAATGTCCTAAGGGTTCTATGTTAGAGGTATATATGGTATACCATACCATGGTGTACATTAGTGAATATCTTCCAAAGTTTGCAACAAATATCCATGTAGATCCCATTTGGGATCCCAACTCTATTAATAAGTTTGAAGGGGAGTACCTGATGGGGAAAGGTAGATTTAGGAGAGTGAGAGATAATTATAAGTTTTTTTTTGTAGTTAATTAATTCTTATCCATTATCAATATAAGTTTTGATTATGTATAAATAGGTTTTGAAGGACCTGAAACCTTGTACAAGGTATCATAGAAACAAGAGCAGAGAAGCTCAGGAAACATAAGGCCTCATAGCCAAAAAAGAACAAACAAGACAAGCCAAAGATAAGAAGCCAGAATAAAACTATGAATGAAAAGATAGGAAAAAGAAGTAAAAGGATAGCCCCAGGACAACTATAGAGTCTTCAGAAGGTTCATTGCTTGGTCTGCAGGATGTTCATATTTTCTACAGATGCTTTCATGTCATCCAAGTTTTTTGCTTCCACCCCCACATTCTTCAGGATAGTGTAGTTCTAATTGGCCAATTTCTTTACCATATTCTCCAAATTACCCACTCTAGTATCCAGACCATCCATCCTTTTTTGGAGATCTTTGCTCAGTTGATATAAATTCCTATTGTTGGCTTCAAGTGGTGGCATGCATTTCATCAATTCTTTACCTCTTCCACATTGCCTATATCCTCATAAAATCTATCAATATACTGAACCAGTGTTCTCTCCCCCCTTGTCATCTTGTTGAGTTGATCAAAATCCCTTTAGATGTCCTACATTTTCTACTTTAGAGTGCCAATATCCTTCATCATTATCCCTAGGTTACCAAAGATTCCCTTCTGAAAAACATGTCATCCTCGTCCCTATTATGCTCAAAGTAGTCCTCATACCCCCCTTATTTGTTCCTATCCAACTCTATCTCCTTAAGTTTTTTCTCAACATCCATATCCTGAGCAAGCAATTTTTTCCTTTTTCTTTACACCCTCTTAATTAAGAGTGCATCATCAAAGTGGATAGTATCTATTTCAACATTCTTCCCCTTGTTTCCTGAGACCTTACTCGATGTTCCTCTCTTCTCAATACCCTCTTCTTGCTCCTCTTCAAAATCATTATCTTGATCCGAATCAATCTCCTTTTCCTTCCTTTTTCTTCCTAGATGAACTCCCTAGATCACATTTATACCTCTTCTATATTTCAACTTCAGTAATTTCATCCTCCATATCATCATCAATATAAGTTGTTTCTAACTAGTCTAGTTGTTTTCTTTATAGTTGGTCATGAGTTGGATGCACTATATTTGGATATTGCAAACAATCTTGATTGGATGGTCGCTCATTAACATGAGATGGCATCGCATGGTTGATTAAAGAAGCTCATCATAATGGACATCTCAATGGTACTTGATCTAGCATATAGCTT
Organism: Cupressus sempervirens; assembly: GCA_028749045.1. Classification (NCBI taxonomy): domain Eukaryota; kingdom Viridiplantae; phylum Streptophyta; class Pinopsida; order Cupressales; family Cupressaceae; genus Cupressus; species Cupressus sempervirens. Next base: position 260,037,118 of record CM053792.1, read on the forward strand.
AAGAGATAGAAAGCTATATAGAAGATTACTAACCATGAGCCATAAGTTTAATATCAACTCATAGATCAATGCAAATAATCTTGACATGTTTAAATAATTGCAGATCAAACATCACAAAGTTATGTACTACTGTGACTATAAATTTTGCATTAAAAAGTCAGACGAAACAAAGAAAACTTGTGATTTTGGGATAAGTGCAATCTTCGTGGTCACCAATATTTTTTCTAGAAATGGCATACATCCTCAACAATGATAGTATGGAATTTTTGATGATATACTTGAGTGTAACTTTAATTCATTCAAATTAGTTCTATTTGTCGTCAAATGGTACAGGCTATGACTGAATCGAAATGATCTTAATAAGATTGTTATTGAACATGATAGTGGATTTGCAATGATTAATACAAGGTCATTTGAGCTAGTTGGAGATGAGACTTGTGTTCTTCCAAGCCAATGCAAGAAAGTGTTTTACTTTGGTGTTCCACACAAACTAGGTTGTTCATTTGTTGTTACATATGATCCAAGAGGAAGGTCAGTAAAGTATAATATGACAAAAGAAGAAGATACTAAAGAATTAGAAGATGAAGTAAATGATGATCACAAATGACTATTACACAATGATGAAGAAGAAGATGATGATGATGATGATGATTCTGGTCAAGCTGAGGATAATGGTGATGATGATGACCATGATCATGATCATGCTGATGAAATTGGTGATGATCATGGTGATGATGGTCATGATAATGGTGATGAAGATGATAATGATGGCGATGAAGATGGTGGTGGTGACGATAATGATCAAACTGACAAGTATGATGGTGGTGATGATGATGATGATATGGATGAAGATGATGATCAATGACATGATCAATGAAATGTCTATCGAGTTATGATCAGTTTCAAGTATGATGGGGTCATGATTTTTATTTAGAGAAATTTGTTTGATTTTGACGAATGCATCATGTAATTATTTTTCTTCTACATAATTTTTAGTTTATAGAGCATTGTAAGCAGGCAACTTTTCATTGATTATAATATGGGTGAATTTGATGAGTGAGATGACCAACTTTTTCTTTAAAAACCATATGTGCAGATATAAACATTAAGTAAAATATGTCTAATTTTTTTTAGATATATACATTAATTAGACCAAATTTTTGGCTAACTTAAGATAAATGATTTACATATGCAGGCTATTGAACACCTTTGACCAGGATCTTGCACAGTCACATGGATCAATAGGTATATGTCAATAGACCCTATAGATACAATTTTTATTTGCATATCTTCTCTTTGCCATCAACATCAACTTTTTTCCTAGTATTTCTCTCATCTTATGGATTGCAAGTATCACCAAATTAGTATTTGTCTAATCTGTCTTCCTCAAGTGAGGAAAATGTAAGAATAGAAGACAAAAGTGAGACATCTAGTAGGTCTAAAATAGGGAGATCAACAAGAGGTCAAAAGACTAGAAGAAAATTCAACAAACAAATACAATTTTTCTTGCTGAGGGGGGGGGGGCGGCTAGGGTCATGTTCTTATGATAATGAGAGCCAAGGTGAGAGGAACATTCTCTTCAGGTATACACATCTTCTGATTGAATGGGTACCCAAGGAACTACCTCTAGTTAACACTAATTTTTTTGTTAATGAAAGGATATATCACATAGCTTCACCCTCATTACATGGTTTGGGCCTATTTTCCATGGATAGCATAAAGGTTTGTTACAATAAAGTTGTTGAATTGATGGAGTATGTAGGACCTTGTTACAATTACAACAATTGGATGTGGATTCTGTAATATATAAAAAGTATGTGTAGGCATGCATTGTCACCAACTTGTATACAATGCAAAGTAAATGATCAAAGTAAAACATTCACAATGTATATTGATAGAAGGCCAAAAGCAATAGGGAGTATTGCAGGATTTAAAAATAGTTCTCAACCTGTGTCAACTAATAAGTTGGCAATTGTAAATTCAAGGCACATGACAGAAATCATGGTTTTCTATGTGTGATAAAATCAATAAGTGCGGGGGAAGGGCTTCTGATAGATTATAATTTGAATCATGTAGATGCAAAAAAATTCCCTATCATAGGACTGGTAAGTATAACATTTAAACCAATTGCCTCCAATATACAATTTACTTTATTATTATTAATTCTTTTTGGTAAGTCTATTACTTTCATTTCACTGTTGATTACTAAGAATTACTAATCTTTTTCACAGGGCGACATGGATAGACTACCACCCACAAGCGGGGATGCACCATCTCACACACCTTCTTTAGCGAAGGTAAACATTAATTATTGTAATTGTTCAAATTATATAGAAACAACTATCATATTATTATGTTATTTTCTTTATGGCTTTGGAGTTATTTTGATGGAATTTTACTGATATTGATGTCACAAATGACAGGGAAAAGCTAAAATGATAGCAGATCAAACGCGATCTAAAATACATATGTCATTTCTAAATGGCATTGCCCTTAGTGCTGGCCCTATGTTCATGGCTCAAAAACTCATACAAAGATACAGTGATGAAATTGTTAACATTATCCTCGAGGGTGACACAAGCAAGGAGAAAGAGGCACTAAATGAAGAATTGGCTCGTAGAGTCAAATATTTGAAAGTAAGTAGTAATTAATCTCAAGAAATAATAGAAGTTCAATAGATGTTTATATTTTATAGTATCTTATGGATCATGATCTAAAATATTATGTGTTCTTCTACAACAATATGTGACACATGTGACACCGTGTGGTGAATATGGTGAGCGTTGTAGCACACAACCTTCATGTAAGTAACACTTTCTCTTTACAAACTTACTAAAAATTACAGTATTAATACATTTTTGAGTTTATTTAAGTAAATTACTAAGTGTTGAAATAGGACATCTAATGTTGAAAATGAAACCAGTGCAACATTGTTTGTTTTCATCAACACTATAACACTTAACTTTTATTTTTGGATGCTTCTAGCTAGTATCCCATTTGATCTTTATCCATTGAAAATGTCTTAGCTAGAAATATTGTATTCTTCAGCTCATGATGAAGTGTAGATGCCTCCTTTGATCGTCACTCTGGTATTGCCAAGTGCATTGTCGGCAACAAGGAGCATGCAAACATCCTTGTCTATGTGAAGTACAACTAGTAAAACCTTGTTTTGCTATATCTTGTAATGTACTAATCATGCATTTTTTTTTTCTTGGGTGGATTTTATACTCATGTACCTATTTTGTGCACTAATAGATAGACCTTTAGTTGATAGAGCAATACAGACTAGTACTATTGAAGTTGATCCATTTCTTGGAATAGCCTATGTGACTAATACTGGTTCATTTGCGGGGACATTATTGTTGAAAAAAAAAATTATGTTTTTGTTAAAATTACAAAATCTTTGAGGTTCTTTAAAATTGTTATTGCTTATAGTGTAATTGTAGTTTACTTATACATAACTCATTTTGGACTAATAATCCCATGATGTTTTTGTAGGAAATAATATTTTCTTTGATCATCTTTTTGATATGACATTGAGGCTATTTGGACCCACCATATGTAAAAGGTACATAGTTTCCTATCATTGCTAAAATATTTTTCTTTTCTTCCATTTATTGTATTATAATAAATTTATTGATCTAACAATTTTATTTTATTTTTAAAATGGAATTACCAAGGTCCTCAATTAAAAAATCAGCTCATTACATCTTTTGAGGACCTTTTGGAAAAAACATTTTTAACACTGCCCTACTTCTCAAAAGAGCATCAAGACATATAAAGATTATGAGGGACCAATATAGAAGGGGTCTAAAGGAGAACCCAAAGTATGACCATCCTCCTATGATTCCACTGATGGAGTGGAATGAAATAATAGAAGATGCAAAAAAGAAAAGGCTACGTGATAATAAAGGAAATGAACCAAAATAGAGAAAAAGAAGGTATGTCATGATAGTATTAAGTAGAATGTAATCATGCACTAATCAGTGATCTTTGTAAATATATAATCTAACATGTTTCAAACTGTTCATAGACTGTAGGACACATCAGTGGCTACAAAAGCGAGACTAGAAAAGGTTGGCCAACACAAACTTCACTCCAGTGACTACATGAATCTTTAGTCTCAACTTGTAAGTAGCAGCAATAGAATTTCATATTTAAAAAATTATATAATGTTACAAACAATTTTGTTTAATCAAACCATACATGCAAAACTGACGATATTAAGAAAAATACAGGGCACAAAACTCAATGTAGAGCTCACAAATAAAGATTAAAAAATTTGCCTTGAAGGAAGGCTATAAAGTCATGGTTGCATTCCTACACTAAGAATCTGAAAGCCATACCCAAGAATCTGGTGCACCAAATGAGCAACAGGTAAATTGGTTAGGTGAAAAGTAAATCAAATTGAATAGTTGTGAAATTTCCTTTTTGGTGTTAGTTTTGAACGTAAATTGACTGCATAACAATGTCCATAACATTTCACTACAGCCTTCATATCCTATCACAAAACTTGCGTGTGATGAAGGCCAGGATGTGCATCATAGTGGTGGAGGTATTAATATGCTATTGGAAATTAATTACACAATTATGATTACAATTTAACATCTTCAATTGCAATTTGACGTGTAACCTTTTTTTGATATTTTAGAGCATGTTGAACATCATAGAAAAGGAGTGGAGCATGTTCCAAGTGTTCAGCATGTTGATGTGGAGGCGGATCAAAATGTTAATGTACATGAGGTGACATTGTTAGTAAGAAAAATGCATGTTATGTTGTACTGGTTAATTCAATACTTGTAAAAAAAAAAAAAAAACTAAAAGCATGCCAATTTAACCCATTTGCTTGTTCTTGCAATAGAGCTCCCTTTAGTGCAGCAGCCTCCTACTCAAAACAAGAGCGAGAATCATAATTTGACATTACATGTGCCACAAGAGGAGGAGAATGAGGCAGATATTGATGCTGCTATTAGCCTTTACCTTAAGAGAGCTAACAAAAACAAAAAGAAGATTTTATTTTTTTTTAAATCCTCTTTGATAAACCTTGTTTGATAAACTTCATTGGATAATGAAAGAACATTGTTTACGTAATTATCTGTGAATGTTGCATATTAATATTGATTTTTATTTCATGTTAATGAATATTGTTATGCATTAATGAAGTCTTGATTAGTATTGTGTACTAATGAATATTATATCATATTAATGATGTTATGTGATTGTATTGATTGAATGTTATAGTTCATAAATGGATAACTGAATGAATGAAGTATGTAATTAGATGAGAATGGGTAATTTAGATTGATGCTAGGGGGAGAGGGGGTGAGGCCAAATGAGCTTCCACCTTCAAATGGTTTGCCTTGTTAAGTAGAGAATATTAAAGTATTCTTGAAACCAAGTGAATCTCAAACTAGCATACCAAGGATATCTTCCTAAACAACTAATAGTTTCTTTTCTTTGAGATAGAGTTTCGTGTCCATTCCTTGATCAATTACAACCATTTTAGGCTCCTCAATTTCCTAATCTATTCTTTCTTTTTCTTCAAAACTATTACCAAAGTAGCAATTTATTCTTGATCATCTTTAGCTTAGTACCAAGCAATATAATATATTTTGATCCCGATACCTTTGCTTCCTTCAACTACTATTTTATTGTATTGAATAGGTTTTCATTCGTCACCCACATTTTTTCAAACTTGAAAGGACATTGTTTTGGGAACGAATCCTCAATGATATTCAACTGAATTGCAAATTGGTTTGAACAAGAATGAGGGATGATATTGGCTGAGATAGTATATTGAAATCAATTTTCATTGAGATTATTTGGTGATTCTTCACTATTTCTCTCTAGGATTCATTATAGCATTGAATTCACCACCTATAATACAAATCTACTCATCACATAAAAAGTGTGACATAGCTTATGGTTCTAAGTCACTATTAAGGAAAATAATGTAATGTTGCTACACCTTGATTCAAAATGTCTCACTCCATGCACAGGCTATAAACATTAGCTGGTTTAGAATAAGTGGTCACGCCCAAAACTTATAGTGTGAGTTAACAAAGACTAACTACTATAAAAATGTCCTCATCAAATTCACATTACTTAGACTACACATACTAAAATCCTTGAGGTCTGATAATATATGTCAATAACTTTATGGATTTAATTGTTTGAATGATTTAAGTATCAAAATTTTGCATCACTGATGTAACAACAAGGCTTGCTTCCTTACTTCCTAGTTCTTTCTAGGTGCTTACTAGATCACTTCTATGACCTTGATGGTGATTTTTGGCTCACCAACTTAGGATCAATCTAATATCCTTTTCTTTCACCTTGCTACACCAATAGGATCAAGAAAAACACAAAAATTTGCTACTCATATGCATGCTTCCCACTATGAAGTTGTTTACTAGCTCTCAGTTCACTAGGCACTAATGAAGCCTAGGATTTTATTGAGGTCTTTTAGGCTTAAAAATGCATCATTAGGACCAAATAAACATGTTTAAACCATCACTTAAACCTTGCACAAATTTTCTTCCAACTTTATGGCCAATCTTACATATTGTTGTTGTTATTCCTTCTCAAACAGGGCTAGAACAGGGCCATCTTTCTTTCCAAGATATTTCTTGGTCTTTGAAGAATATTACCATCTTTATAAGATGTAATTTGACAGGTCCAACTCAACTACCAGCCACCATGAAGAGATCTTGTAAGAAAAATCAACCAAGATGAATAATGTTGCTATGATACCAAAAAAAATGAGGGTTACAAAAGAGAATTTTGAGCATTTTCACTATTAAACTCTTAAGAATCCCATAAACCCAAATTTGATATGGATACTATTCACCAATACAATAAGGATTTCATTTTTTTCAAGATTTCAATCCCTTCACATAGCCCAAGTCAATTAGGCCCAATTTAATGAGGGTTTCTAAGCAATTTAGCTCGGTTTGAAATAAAACAAGCATAACTTGTTTCCAAGGTCACTCCAACACTTGAAATTACATAAGGAGAAATAGTAGACCATTCCCTAATGCTTTCCATAATTTTTTTGAGGAAGCCAATCACTCAAACCCCCTCTTGATGTTGTTTACCAGTAAAAAACCACCAGTCAAGACTAGATTTCTTGACTAGGGCTTGCACAAACAATTGTTTGCCACCATTATCAAGATCTCTTCTTTTGGTATGTTATAGTAAATTTAATTAAATCTCGTTAACCTTAGTTTCATGAATTTTAAATTGTGAGAAAGAGAGTTTCAATCCATTTTTACAAAATCGATAGTTATGAACAAGAAAACTAGTAAAGAACTAAAAATCAATGTACAGCAGTAATAAAACTCAAAATTGATGACTTGAATACCTAGGAAGAACTGAAATAAATGTAACTAAATATTCTAATAAATAAAAACTCCAACTCAATCCGTTTACACAGTGAAATTACTCTATTTTTAACTGGTTGCACTTACATTTCAATGCCAAATATGTACACTGTACGGCCAAAACTCTTCCAACCCTTGAAACTAATCAAGAATGGACTTATATAGGTATTACCAGCCTTTTTTTTTTCATTCAAAATCTATTAACTAACTCCCATAGAAATATTTCTCATTGAGCAAGAAAAGTTGCGAAATTTCCAAAATTGCAACTTTGCGACTTTTTAGCAATTTTTACAAAATCTTACAATTCTAATAAGATGGGCTCACCAAACTTGGTTAGGGGAATGAATAGGTTTATTGATACATTCCAAAAAAAAATTGATCCTTAGTCAATAATTCTACCCATTTTGGTCAACCAAACCCTTGTTTTGCAACTTAAAGCCATAATAGCAACTTAGGAGCAAGATTTAACTTGAAAACCTATCTATCCTCACCCAAGGTCCTAATAGGTATTATTATTCATCTAGTGATGTTACTAGCATCACTACAAGCCAAAAATTCCTAAAATAAACCCCAGACCCAAACTAGTCTGTCTAGGTGCTCCAACTCCTCCTATAGCAATCATTTTCTATGATCTACCATCACATGCATACAAAGATTCTGGAGTATCTTTGTTCCTCTTTTTATAAGTATATGGCCATATATTTTTTTTTTTCAATCTCAAATAGCCTTTTGTTTTTAAAATGGTTTGTTAGGCATAAAATATGTTATATATTGCATCAGATAATTATCTCTTGAATGTTGTAATCTATTGGTGATTTATTCTTGATTCTTTCTCATATCAGCTTGGACTAAACACTCAATAGTAATATACACAATATTATTCACAAGCAACATAAGGTTATATTCCATTAGAGCAAACACAATAGTAGCAAGAGTAGGGGAAGGTTTATGTTTGATCATTATTAAGAGTTAAGAAGTTGTCAACTCTATTGAGTAGCATTTAATCTAGGGACAAGAATCATGTGTGGATCTCTCTTTGTTGTTTTCTAGTATTCTCAAAGTGCTCAGTATTACCAACAACAACTTGCACAACAAGAATTGGTATGCCACCGCATCAAACCTATTGATTTGGTTTGACTATATTTTCAATTGTGTCATGTATGTGTATCACTTAATAGTAGTTTCTCTATATGTCCAATAGTTTCTCTATATGTCCTACTTTTGTTGCATATTTCCCATCATCTAAAGCACAAACATCTCAAGGCTACTTGTAAGTAGCTTGGAGCATGTTGACCTTTTGATTTAGTAGTTGAGTGTAATATTATTTTCTAGGCATTCATAACAATAGTCATGACTCACAAGTTGGGATAAGTATTAAGATTGTAAGCTAAAAGCAATAAAAGACAAGTGAATCATTGTTATAGTAGACTTTCCAACCTCCTTTGGTCAATTTCAACAATCATCACTAATGTAGTAGACTTTCCATGTGTCTAGATTCTATATGAAAATCTTCACCTTAAACTTCATCTTTCCCACAAAAAAAAATTGTCATGTCAAGGACTTTGGTATTGTTGTGCTTTACACAAAGAGCTCCTGTATTGATTTGGTTGGAAAATAAACTTTACAATGCTAATTGTATCAACATGTCTAATCTGGTGTTAGGCATTTCTTGGTATAATGATATTTATGCATCAAAGCTAAAAATGAGAGTTTCTACATAGGAACAACATCATGATAGACCTTATAATAATAGAAATTATATACTTCCAAATATATCAAAAATTGTAATAGCTAATTAAACTTTTAGTCCCTTCTTAACTTTCCCATTATAGGGTTATCATATGAGGTGGCCAAGGGAAGCTTCTGGTGCAAGCAATGGGGGCAGAGGCCCCTTGATATGGAGAATACCCTTGCACTTTCTAGGGCCAATCTCAAAAGGTGCCTCTTCTTGTGCCCATCTATGGTCATTGTCATGTCCCTTCTTCTCCCAATATTGCTGGTAATCTAGTGTTTTTTGTCTATAAGAATGAAGTATTGTGTTGTGGATTTGATCTTGGTGACTACTTTGAGAGGGAGGAATTTGGGCTTCAAGATCCCTTGGGCTATGAAGTGTGAGATCTGATGTTGTGTATTTATTGTCACACCATTAGATTTTATCCTTGTATCTATTTTTAATTGTCTTTGTAGAAAGATAATAACATGATTTGGTGAAATCAGCTGCAACTATAGGACTATATATGTTTCATTTCTGTAGTAAAAGGTGTGGATCTTTTAATCTATCCATTGATCATTGCTATGTTAGATGTTGTTGCACCAGCAATTTATCTAAAGATGTCATCATTAATATTGTTTGTCCTGAAGTTTCCAAAGTTACCATCAACTATGAATAGTAAATTAGTAACTAGTCAAGTTAATTTTTTCTCTTCTTTACAATAATGTAATTTGATATATGCAATGAAATGTTCTCTTTGTTTTGTAGGGTTTGAGTGTTCCTAGGTTCATTGCTATCAACTTTAGTATTACTATCTTTCACTTCTTGACAAATTTAATCATTGAATATTCATTTTGTAGAGTGCATTTCAATTAGTTTTCTTCTTTTGAGCATGGGTAAGAAATAAAAATCATTATCTAAATATGCGCGTATATCTACTTTCAGTTGATTTTAAAGCTTGGATTTGTATAATGTTTCCTATCTAATCAATAAACTTACATTTATTTGTTATGATTGTTACAGTATGAATATGGTATAAAATCATACTTCCATGATCGAACGATGGACATTATAATCAGAATAACTTGTGGGTAAGTTTACTTGATGTGTTAAATTTCCCCAAATAGTCAATGTGATGGTTTGGTAGTGCCCTAATATGGAAAAAAAATTGAAATGTTTGGCATTAGAAGAAATGACCAAACATGATCATGAAACACACACAACGTTACAAAATTCTAGTCACTCTTTATAAAGATTTTTCCTTTCAATGTTACATTTATATCCATATCCACAACATTGCTAACTCAAAATGCATTTTCTTTTCATTAGGGTTGCAGTTCAAATACTTTGTAGCTATGTAACTCTCCCTTCTCTATGCTCTTGTTACACATGTATGCATTGAGATAGAAAGAAACATATTTTATTTATCAATGGCTCGAGACATTACAATTTTACTCACCTCCCGTGGCAATGACCCTTCCAGGGAACTCCAGGAAATATTAAGGTAGAGTTGCAGGTTTCCAAAGCTAACAACGACTTCAAGAGGTATCGTCCCCTCTAGATTATTGTGAGCTAAGTCGAGGAGCTCCAACTTCTGACATCCCTTCAAACTAACAAGTATCTCCCCTGATAACTTGTTGTTGCTAAGATAAATGCCCATAGAAAATATTTCACTTGTTTTATAAGCTATTTTTTTTCATACAACGAAAAATAAGTTTGTAAGACTCAATATTTTAAAATCAATTATTAGATACCCAACTTTCTAAATTGTACTTTGGTGGTTTTCTTGTCTTCTAATTTACCTACAAAACCAGTGAAGATTGTCAATGTCTTGTAATGTAGATTTCATTATTTTTTAGGTGAAAACTAGTGTATACTAAAAATAGAAATTTTAGATTGAATTTGAAAATTTTGATGCTCAAGGACACAATTAAAATAGTAAATAGAAAGAAAATAAAACTCAACTTCTAGAATGTTAAAATTAAACAGCATAATTTGATAGAAAATCTTTTTGGAAACTGAACATGAGTTAGTTTTATGTGAACGATGTCATCCCAATAAAATTTGGGACAAGTGCAACAGACCACAATGCCAAAAGTAACTAAAATGTGGGTTTTGGGCTCATTGGATTTGGGCATTGAGATTGTTCTTAAGACATGGAATGTGATGTTTAGACCATACCAAACTAAATGGATTTTAAATAATTGAAATCAACCAATTGGAGTTTCAAACTACTAGAAGTAAAGCCCCCAAGATTGGCAATAAGGATAGCAACTTATTAACATAATGTATCATGCCTCTACTATAAGTTTGGAAATTGCCACCAGTTGTATTAGCAGCCAGAACCAGCACAAACCAATTATCCTTAGAAGTAACCCTAGCTAACACAAATTTTGTGTCATTCACATACTGAAGATATTGTGAATGTGTATAATTTTGAAATGCTATCTTTGGATCTAAACCAAGAACATAATCTAGAATAACTACTCCATCTTTAGTAGTAGATATATTCAGGTGGCAATTTTCCAAAATTTGTGGATGGTTTGAAATTTGAGGTTTTGTGCCAAGCATAATATCTTCTCTTGTAGAATTACTAAATACTTGGCCTTTGAATTGATCTACTAACTGCTTTGCCAAACAAGTGGCATTTTCATTTTCGGTCATAACAGGAAGCTCCATGTCTTGCCTAAACTTGTTAATGTTAACCAATATTTCCTCTGACAAATCTGCAATGAAAAATGAAATTATTGTTAAAAATATTGTATAATAGAACCATCATTGACATATATTTTCTTTCTTAATTGTAGTCGAAGATTTTGGCCAAGAAAAAATAGGAATTGACTAGATAAAATCAACAACAACCACATAGCTTTACAGATTTGTTAAATCTCCTTGGTTTCAAGAGATGGATTTCATTGGCTAACAATATTAGTCAACAACAAGGATAGTGTGAGGAGCCATTAAGATAGAGTTAAATTAGGGGAGTTATATCAACCATAAGATAGGCTTAAATTATTGCAGTTGTAGGCTCAGACTAAATTAGAGTGATAGCACTCATAACGTAGCCTAAAACTATTACAACAGCAGGTTTCATCTCAGGTACATCAGAAAACACCATAAATACACTACTAAGATTCAAAAGATAAGTCTAGTCAGCACACATTGTTTATTGTCATATTCAAAAATATTGGTAATATTGGTTATCCAACAACATATTAATTGTTTGTGTTAAGTTGTTTTTCATTACCAGGTAGTTATAAGTGTCAGCTAGTTGGAGATTGGGTTCCTCTTGTCAATTGCCAAGTCTTTTAATATATTGTGTATCACCAAGGAAGGTAGCATGGTGTAGTGGGATGAATTATACTCCTTGAGCAACCATCTATGTTCTTCTCTATAATAATTTCCTAATAGAGTAAAGACATAGTTTACTCTTGTATCTAGTGTGTGCTATCATCTTTATTATTACGTCATGTATTTAATTTATCAAATATAGCACTAAAAAATAAGCATCTAAAATTATCACCATTAATCTGTTGAGCACAATCATCAGACAGTAATCATAATGCATGATGTTGTATTCCTTTGTACCTAATGAGAATAAGTGATTTGTGAAGGTCTCATTTTCTACATCTGGTAGAGTTCAATTTTTTGGTCCCAAAAAGGATTGAGTAAAGTATCTCTTGTATGTTTATCTAAAGCAACTGAAGTTCCTGCAACTTGCATTAGATCTAAATTGCAACAATAACAATGAAACAAAATTTTCTTCTTCTCCCAATTTTGAATTTTCTTGCAGTTTTGAAATTTAAGAATGTGCTCATCTCTTTAAGCGAATCATATTACCATTTAATTTAATTTGTTCTCATTCTAAAATAAAATACAAGGAATAAAAATATCGTGAAGATTCTCAATGACTATATAAAGATAAACCCTGATTTCAAAAAGTTACCAAAGGGTTTATTAGTAGAAATGCTCAGAAATAGAAGATCACATTAAAGTTAAAGCACTCTAACCATTGAATACACATGTCAAGCAGTAACTCAAAGCATAAGATATTTGATAATGAAACATGCAATGTATATCACTAAGCTAAGAAGGATGGATTTCTTCGCTTCAACCACTTTTGTTGGACTAGATGTAGATAGTATGGCCCAGGATAATATTATAGACGTCCCAACTGACCTATGCCACATATAACATATTGGAAGCTCTTGCCATGAACAATTGGTTATGCATTTTCCTTTTCTCCCTATATATCATTGTATTTAAGAAAGTTTTTCTTTAAGGATTGGACCTTTTAAGTGGCACAGTCAACAAAATCAATATGAAATGGACATAGCGGATGACTATTATTGGTAACAATTAGCCTACACATTCCTAAGGATTGTCAATAGAAAAAGTGCAAACTAATCACTTGATTTGAACTCCATGTTTAGGCAGCATTTTTTTGCCCCACTTTTCATCCTCTAACCGATTAGTAAAAGTGAAAACTTGTGCTATAGTGAGTTCCTATTTGTGTTTGAGTTTAGGTCTATGCTTTCTTAGGTGGAACGAGTCTCCATCGGATTTCTCATTTTCCCCTTCTCCACATTTCATAGTCGGGTGTTCCCCTTTTTTCTCAAAGTGATCATTCAGGTAGGTTAGTGCCTAGTTTGATGGAGATTCATGTTGCTCATACAATGATCATATACAAGTTATATCCACTTTCGGCCTATCACTTTCTCAATGGAGACAGAAGCTTGTGGAAATCTGAAATTCATCTTCTCCTTGACGAGTTTCTAACCCATGAAAATGATTTTCCATGAAGGTCACCAAATGATGCATATGGATCAAAACAAGAAAATAGCAAGGTTCCCTAAGGTGAATCCATGCTCCCTTTATGATTATTTTCCTCATAAAATGTTCAAGATTCGTCACAGCTCTCATAATCATTCCAGGTGGAAAACTCAAAACCAACTTCTGCTCGGTGGGGTTTCAACCCATGAAGTTGGTTTTCCACAAAAGGTGATTCTAAAGGAAAAGAAACAATAAGTGGGCCCTATAAAAAATTTCACCTCCCTTATACATTTCCAAATCCAAAAAGGACAATGGTCTAAGGGTTAATTAAAAGGGAAGCATTGGCAAAAAAACACAAATTGTCTTCTCCTCAACGGGTTTTTAACCCATGAAGATAATTTCCTAGATTTTAAAGAAAATCAATCTAATAAGTAGAGTGGAACCAAAATTTGTGCATAATACTTCTCAAGATGATAATAGAAATAATCTAGCCATTGCATGAAAGAGTTAATGAGCAGAATTCAACTTAGCAAATATTTTCCCATGGAGTACCCTATTGGTAACTTCTCGAAACTTAAAGGAAAATGAGAAAGTATAGGAAGATAGAAAGTTATCGTTGGGCCAATGGAATAGTGAAAAGACCCTGAGATATCCATTAAAACCACACATTTACTGTTTCACTGTATCTCTCCTTCAATTCATTCGTGTGGCGCAAATTTTGAAGATCAACAGATGAATTGAGACTCCCATATATATGAAAACATGAGCAGTTGAAAAAACTACCGCTCTTTCTTGATTTGGTATTCTGTTAATGTGCATAACTTTTTCAAAAAGTTAGTATCTATGCATTATCTATTCCCCTCATTCTCTTGATTCAAAATTCATTTTCAAAAAGAATGGCAACCAAATTTCTGGGTTTCAACAAGTTGAACAAAATTAAGTCTTCATTGTAGAACTTCACAGATACATCCCTTCATTTTATGAAATGAAGGATTTCCAAAGGAGGGTGAAGTTGAAGCCAATCCATCCCATTACTGAGAAGCTCCAAGGATGTGGGTTGGTCGAGGCAACTAGTTTTTTAGTTCCAGTCTAGGACGCGAAGTTAATCCATGACTGTATAAATCATTACAATTTGAACACCAGAAAAATCGTGCTACCAGATGACACAGTGTTGATTTCCATCAATAGGAAAATTGTGGTGAATAGCCTTCAAGTTTTGGAATGAGAGGAATTCTCATATTTGACATTGGAAGGAGCCATTTTCGAGTTCTCCACCAAGAAGATGGTCTGGAGGAAGGAACTCATGTAGTCATGATTCCAAAAACCACAAAGTGCCAAGAGTAAGGTTCTTAAGACTCTATTTGGAACTAATCTCAAACTTGATATTGCTGATACCTTGGTCCTCTTACACAGATTGAAAGGTGGGGTAGAAGCTTTAAATTTTGTTGAGCAATATTTCTTTTTGGTGCAAGTCATCTGCTCTGACACCCAATATATTGATTGGGTTCATGAGGTAAGCGAGATTCTGTCCAATGCTCTTTCTGCTGCAAAGTTCTACAACACATTCTATATGTCCTCTTTCCTCATCTATATGTTAGCTTCTTTACAATTATGGCCAGGCCTCCCAAGGCTGGAAAATTTTCCTGATGATGTGAAGTCTTATGAGTTCTACCCATGCTTACATTTGGAAAATAGTTATGCAGAGTATGTAAGAGTTAATGATGCTTTCACCATGATAATTTGCAAGGAGCTTTAGCAATTTCTACAGAGGAGATTCAGTCTTGAAGCCACGGCAGCCATTAGCCAATTTGGGAGTTATTTCATCCAGTTCTTATCCTTTTCATATTTGCATCTTGCAGCTTTTGATGGTTTCCCCTTGAAGCTGTCAAGATATCCCAGTGATATGATAGTGTTGATCAAGATTGTGTGACAAGCTACTAAAGTGAATGTGCTGAGTGGGAGTCTAAAGAAGAAAGGGTACAAATTCCCTATGAAGGTGGGAGCTTTCAATTGTGAAACCCATTATGATGCCAAGAACATGCTAAAGGTGTTTGAAATGAAGTATAAGTTGGAGATGTATGAATTATTGAGGCCCATGTTTGATCCAAATGGGTATGCAAAGGAGGTTTTGTAGATCAAAAGTATGATCAAACACATCGCCACCATTGAAAATTATTGGGTTGATTGCAAGGACGAGTTCAAGAGTCGTGATTGTGCTTTTACCAGGCTAGTAGTTGATCAAGTAAAAATGTATAAAATTAATATTAATGTAGAAGGAATAGAAGATGTTGGTCAGAATATGTAAAGTAATACTTATTTGACCAAGCTAAGAGGTAGTCCGATAAGCTCAAAACCTTATGAAGATGCAAGAGAGGAGCTAGATATAATGATGGCTCAGATTATCAAAAGGACCGAGAAATGGGTCAAATGGACCATAGCCAGAAGGAGTCAAAGTAAAAGTACATCCACTCAAGCTTCTCCAACAGTTGCAGCAGCTTCCTCCTCCCAAGGTGGCACATCAGGAGCAACATTGGCCATTACCCAAGGTCCTACTCAACCATCAGGTGGAGGTGATCAACTTCCCGACAAGAGTGTTCCTTTGGCTACGACTTGCCAGGATGGCTCCCTCCTGGTGATCAGAACCCAACTAGAAGCTAAGAAGTAGAAGGCAGAGGAACCAAAAGATGGTGCAGTTACTCTTGCCCTCTTGTCTCATAGTAGCCAAGTCCCATATGTAAGTGTTGCACTTCTCCTACTGAATAGTCCCCAAGTGCAAGTAGTGGATTTAGGAGATGGAGGAAATAGTAATAGTGAGTCTACTAAATCTGATGAGGCAATGAAGAAGACTTCAGAGGCAGATAAGGGCCAAGATTCTTCAAAGCTCATTTTGCAAGCCCCAAAGAATCCTTTCTCTTCAGCCTTGACAGCAATCACCCCAATCAAGAGAAAGATGTTCAGCATAGACTATCTCGAGACTGCCTCCAAAGTGATAGGCACAGATTCATGGCTAAAGGACACTCTAGATAGAAAGAGAAAGAGTAAAGATGAAGGAGCCCCCAATAAAGATACCTGATCTCTTACTATATGCTCTAGATCAGCATTGAGCAAGGTCAAGAAGCAGAAGACCTTGTCCATCCTCAGACAAGATCCTGAAACAGAGCATCTAACCATGGAGATTGTAAACCCTACCAAAGAAGGAAGAATCAAAGATTTTTCTGTAGATGACTTTTCCTTACACTCTGTAGATCTTGGGGAGGCCAGACATGACACTAAGGTTGGCTTGTGGAAGTCAACAAATGAGGTAATAGAGGGATAGCTTGAAAGCCTCAAATTATCAAAGGTCAGAATGAAGGCAGAAATTCAAGAACTAAATGGCTTCATCAAAAAATTGGTCACCCCATTGGCAAGCATTTTTGGAATGCCTGTTACTATTGATCCCATTGTTGTCGATGTCTAAGCACTCATCTCCCAGCTCCAAGAAGATAAACACTTCGGACAAATCGGTAAAGAGTGGAGTGAAAGAAACTCAAGTCAAAGGGACTCGTAATTATAGAGCAGATTGGAAATTTTGTACTAAGGTTGGAGACATAAAAGGACAACATTTCAACTAATAGAGCTACCCTAGCAACAAACAAAGTTAAAAGTGAAGATTGTGTCTCTTTACTGAAGATGATCATCCAAATGAAGGCTAAGGAGGCTATTGAAGAGAAGATCTTACCTAAAGGAGATGAGCCTTTATTTGAGTGGCTTCAAAGCATGCAAATCAAATCTGAGATGATCATGGCAATAGAGGAAGGGCTTAAGGAAATAGAAGCTAAAGTGAAGAAGGATCAGGATAGAGACTATGAACTCCTAAGAGGCCTACATACAGATTTGAAAAATAGTGTGCAAGGGAAAGGAATCATTGGAATAATTTTCATGTAGAAAAACTTCTCCAACTTCATAGATAGTTTGACGAGAATATCCTCTGGTCACCAGAACAAAGTTTTTGAGCTCCAGAGACTTGGCAAGTGTGTAGACGTGGTGATGGAGGAAATACAAGACGAGTTGAGTGTTGTCAAAGATTTGGTCAGAGAGCATTCTAAATGGCTCTTAAGATATACCAATGTATGCATTCATAGGCATGAAGAATTGATTCCAATCATTGTCGTCGCTAAGGCCTATAAGACAAAATCAGAAAAGGGAAAGAAAGTGAAGTGATTCATATTTCACTTCTTTTTTATTTTGATGTAATGATTGTAATGGACAAATTGGCTTCTTTCCATTTTTCATTTTTGAAGAGATGAACTAATTAAACTTCCTTTATAACGGTCATCTCGGAATACTATATGTATTGGAATGAAATATTAATAAAAGGTCAACTAATTTTTGGTGTGAAATACTTGATGTTCTGATTAGGTAAAAACAAGTTTTGAAAGGACCCAAAATCTTGTACATCAAATCAAAAGATATAACAATATAAGGCCCAAATACAGTAGTGTGAGTCACCAAACAAAGATATGGAATAACCAACAAATTCCCACCACAACGGACATCAATCCTAAACAAGGGAGCTTAAGATTTAGATTTAGATTTAGAACATCCCTTGTAGGATTGAAAATTCTTATATAGAGGAGGGATGGAGTACTTAGATTTCTTTCCTTTTGTCGTTGTCCATCCATCCTCTAGCTTAGCCATATCATTCTGCCAATCCCCTAAAGAAACAAAGGAGTCCACATGGCAGACCAGAGAAGAAGTATCATCCAACAAAACACTCTCCCTAGGAGAGGCCAGTTTGGGTGAACCCAAATCTAAAACATTTTGTACTACAAGTCCAGAGACAACAGGAAGTCCAGAGACAGCAGACTGAAAAGGGTCAGCATTCAGGAGTAGTATACCCTAAACCATCAGAAGCGAGAGACCCTTCACCAACTTGCTCTCGAACAGATGAAGATTTAGTAACAATATAATGCTTATCAGAAACACCCGCCCACTAGGAAGGTATTCACTTTGATCTTGCCTTGTCAGAAGAAAATCGAGCCACCACATGGCCAGTCATGTGACATTTCTTGCATCAAAAGGGAAGACCTTCATAATCCAGGATCTAAGTCCATATATCCCACAAAGAACCTAGGAAAATCTTCTCAAGAAGACCCTTAAAGACATCCATCTCAACTAGGATGCGCACAAATATTGAATGAAGAACATTAGAGGTCACCGTATCCACAATCTAAAACTCCCCAAGAGCCTCCCCAATAGATTCCAAAATAGAATCCAACCAAAGTTGCATGGGAAAATTTAGAAGCCTAACCCAAACATGGATCTTATTGAAAGATTCTGTAAGTGGGTCAAAATCCTTATGCCAAGGTTTGGCCATCAAGGGGAAACGTTCCTCCCAAGAGAAGTTGTAATCACACAAGATAGTCCTCCTATCTTTAGCATTTTCAAACTTGACAATAAAAAAACCATTAGTAACAAGGTAAATATGAAGATCTGCAGATAAAATCGGCCTCCAAAACTTCGCAATCCAATCATGAAGGGCAGGAAGGGAGGGCCAAAAACCCCTAAATTGGAAAATAGTAGCATGGGAGGAGAAAACCTCTGCAATTTTGAAAATCTCATCTACTGTATCAAAATCTAACAAAACCAGAATGGGTTTAGTCACACTCGCAGGAGTAGCCTCACATTGCTTTGAAGATCTTGAAGAATAACCAACAGAAGGGACAGACCTATGAAGATCCGCCTCAAAAGCAACAACATCCACGTACGTAGCAAGACCAACCAATTGAAATACTTGATGTTGCAGAGCCAATTGAATGCTATTTTGTGTCAATTATTTTATGTTCCATTCGGTTTTATGATTATTGTATGTTTTCTCTTTCATTTGGATTAAAACAAGGAACGAACAGAGCTTCATTCCCTTGTTTTGAGGCAGTGAACTAAATATGATAGTATTGTCATCTTAGGTTCAAGAGAAATTCCTTTTGTGCTTTCCTTTAAGTTAGTCTTTCTTCTTCTGTAGTTAGTTTCCTATTGAATCAGTTTAGTTAGTTAGTATGCACTTTTGAATCGTTAAGCTTTGAGGATTCATAAGATGTGTGAATTCATAAACTTAATCAATCTTCAAATATCATCTCTTGCTTGAGTTAGTTCCTGTTTAGGCCTAGCTCAATTTACCTCTCATGTTCTCAGGTTAAGAACATACCCCATTTTAGATTTAGAAATAAAACATAATTCATTGCAAATCATACTGCAATAGGGAGTTGTACCTAAGAATTCAGAGGAAGGTTAGCCCTTTTTAGAAGCAACTTTCTAACTGTTATAACCAGATATTGTTCATCAATTTGGGCACCTAAGAGTTAAATCAAAAAGAACAATCTAATTACCAACACATTTATAAAAAGCTAGTGATATGAGGGATACTGTAATTCCACTCCTTGGAGACAAATTCAATGCCAATTTGTTCTCGGTGTTGCATTCAAACTTGGCCTTTCGTCTGTGTCTCCATGCTTGGAGCATTGTGGGACTTTGTGCATATCAAGTGTGGGTTATTTGAAAAATCACAAATCTAGAAGTTGGTCTAGGTGTCATGCTAGGGGCCATGATAAATAGTACTTTATGAATGTGTGCATTGGGGAGTAAAGTGTTGTTTTTTTCATTAGCAAGAGGAATGCCACTAGAAATATCCATTTATAGACCATATAGCCAATGTCACAAAAGAGTTGTGAGATCTTTAGCTATACAAAATAATCGGCTTGATGGAAATAAGTCAAGATATCCATAGCATTATCTTGTTATCTCATAAGAACATTCAAACTGTTTAGCATGCCTCATTATAAAAGATATCACATTCTTTTTTAATGCCACGCAATGTGAAAGTATTAGTTGTTTAATTTCTAAATAGTAATTCAGAAAGACTAAAAATACTTTTTTTGGTAGATTCTTTTGATAGTGAGAACAATGCTACAAGTTATAATAATTAGAATGGCATTAGATATTCAAGATAGAAATCTTGTTGTGCAAGGAGCTCTAGTGGTGAAGCCCAATGATGGATTATATTGGTTTGGTTGACCCAAGTTGATTCTCTATCTCATTCATTTTACCCTATTTCAGGTTAAACAAGCTTTGTTTTTCTTCTTAAGATTCGTTTGGTTTATCTTTCACTCTTTACAAATTGCAATCATTGAATATTCATTTTGCAAGTGCATTTTAGTTAGCTTTCTTCTTTTGGGCATGCGTAAGAAATAAAATTCATTATCTAAATATCCTCGTATATCTACTTTCGGTTGATTTTAAAGCTTTGATTTGTATTTTTTTCTTATCTGATCAACTAACTTACATTTATTTGTTATGATTGATGCAATATGAATATGGTCTAAAATCCTACTTCCATGATCAGATGGTGGACATTGTAATCAGAATAACTTGTGGGTAAGTTTACTTGATGTAAAAATTACCCCAAATAGTCAATATGATGGTTTGGTAGTTCCCTAATATGGAAAAAAATGAAATGTTTGGCATTAGAAGAAATGACCAAACATGATCATGAAACACACACAACATTACAAAATTCTAGTCACTCTTTATAAATATTTTTCTTTCAATATTACATTTATATCCATATCCACAACATTGCTAACTCAAAATGCATTTGTTTTTCATTAGGGTTGAAGTCAAGGAGCTCCAACTTCTGACATCCCTCCAAACTAACAGGTATCTCCCCTGATAACTTCTTGTTGCTAAGCTAAATGAGTCATAGATGTGGGTTGTAAATGGTGAAATGTCAAGGGGAGATCAACATGAGATTTAAGTGAGTTGTTGCTAGATGCAAAAGTAGTTGTTCCTTTGCATGCAGAGTGGGACTACCAAAAACTAGTCCAACTCCATTACGCTTCTGAGCTTCAGCCCCGTCAAAGAATACAATCAAAATATTCTCTATTCTAAACACAGGGTTCTCCTGCATGCATGTGAAACATAGAAACATGAAACTAGGGGCAACTGATGGGATCCTGTAAACCCCTATATGTAATAATAACCCTATAAACATAGGCATAAATTACCCAAACCCCAGTTGGAGACCTTGGGAAGGAGTGTGAAAGGATGTGATAAAATATTGAACTCTGTTATGAAATATGAAACGAAACCCCCTTTATCACAAGACAACTCTTCCTAAATTCTATGTACAACCGCTATACTTCATTAAATTACATATACAGATTTGGTAAAAACTAAAGTAAAATGAACTAACACAACCATCATACCCAATCCTGCTACAAAATTTACAAAACATCTCCATTCTTCTTTGTGAAAAATAGGCTCCAAAGAAGCAAATCCCTATTGTAGAGTCATCTTTGATGAACCTAATGTTTTTTAAAACTTTGATCTAAATTTTGAGTCTCATTTATGATCAACCCATATTCATTCAATATTAATGATTAATAGTATGTTTTTCAAGCATTAAAAGATTGAACTTCAAATGTTGCACATAGACTCTATAACAATCTGAACTTTGCACAAATGGCCAAATTCTTTCTACAAGTTATGAGAAGTTAAACTAAGAGAACATGTCTCCAATCAATTCAAAGGCGATTCTCTGAAGAGATTTTTAATAGTGGGAGTCTCGTCAGAAGCAAAGCTCCTTTTGTACGAGGTACACAACAATTAAGTTTATCACTTAAATGATAAACATAAAGTGCAACGATAACAACCTTAACATTGTTTTATTATACACTTTGCAAATCAACAAAAAACAATTATAATGTGTGGTCTTTAAATAGATTACTAATAAAATGTATATTTGCATGATCTAGGTGCTTTATGGCTTCTTTTCATTAGGTTTAGTAATAATAGATTAAGATGCAAATGCTCATGATATTAAATATTTTAGTCAATAGGTCATTTGACTATTTGTGCTCCCTTGTTGCAGCTTAAGACGTGCTAAGAAGCTCCACTGATACTTAACTAGCTTTTGACAATCTTCTTGTTCATTGGAATAGGTAATTCTTTTCTGAGTTCCCTTGTTGCTTAAGATGTGCTAAGAAGCTCCATTGATATAGAAAATCAAGATAAAAATTAAAATACCAACCCTATTTGCATAATTGTAATGAGGAATGATCAATTTGTTTCTACCGTGGGACTTCTACACTTAGTGGAATCTAAACGTGGAGCATGTGGCATTTTGCAGAGAACGAGAAGAGACATATACCAACTTCTCTTGTAGGCAAACAATGAAGCACTTCTAGAAGGATTAACAATCCCCGAATTGTTCTTCGATCTTATTACTGATATCAAGGCGAATCCATATTATGCCAGGACATTCACTTTGAAGATGAAAGCAATGGTATGTTTTAAATTATTCTGTGCTATTTTTGGAGGTTTTCACACGTGCTTTATTTGTCAGGATTTTGTTCTCTCATACCTCAATTTGTTTCTATCCTGGGACCTTTGTTATATTTTTTTTTAAACAGATAACCAATCATCACTCATTTTGAATCATCAATGGGAGGTTCCATTGGATCCCACCCCCTTTAGAATAGTAGGGGTTCGGTTGGGCCCTATGATTCGTTGAGGTTCTATCCATAACTCTATAGGGGGTCTAGCCTTGGTCACCATAGAATTGTAGGGGTGAACCCCTCCTATTGCCCCCCTGCAGTTCATGTGGGTGGATAGTCATTCGATGGAATGGTGCATGCATGTAGAGGACAGATCCATGATAGGGTGGGGGGGCCTACCACTCCATAGGCGGGTGGTGCGTCCGCCTATAAAATGGTAGGACAGGGGCCCCTACTATTCTAAATAAAGGTGGACCAATTTATTTCCATCCATCTGCATGCATTGTTTGATGTATTTAGAAAAAAAAAAAATCAGATTGAACGAAATTTCAACCATTCTTTGGCTAGCATTTCGACCAATTCTTTGGTCATGAGTAGGGCATCCTTGTCATTGTGGTGTCCATTTCAACCAAAGATCGATCGAAATTTCAACCCATCTTGGCTGGCATTTCGACCAAGGTAGGTCAAAATTTTGACCAATTCTTTGGTCGTGAGTATGGCATCCTTGTCATTTTGGTGTCCATTTAAACCAAATATTTGTGAAAATTTCATCCACTCGACTGGCATTTCGACCAATATTGGTATTGAGTATGGCGTCCTTGTCGTTGTGGTGTCCATGTCAACCAATGATTGGTTGAAATGTGACCAATGGCCGCCAATATCTTGCATACCAAACGTGGTCCATTTCGACCAAGTATTTGGTCAAGATTTTGACCAATTCAAGATTTCCTCTAATCTTCAACAAGAAAATTTGCAACGTACCACTTGGTTGCAACTTCAACCAACATGGGTTGAAATTTCAACCAAGTTTCGTCAAAAAATGGGTCAAAATTTACTACTGGATGTTTTTAGTTGAAAATTTCAGGGTTACTCTAGAACCTTGATCCATTTGCAAGATTTTAGACACTTATGCCACCTATTCCTACACAGTGGGGAAAAGGTTGGATAAAAAGGGGTTTTCCTTAGATAAAGCCATGTTTAGGAATAAACCTTGAAGATGAATTGGAATTGTATGGAGCATACATAAATGTAAAGGTAAATGTTGGATCTACCTTGTAAATGAATATGCCTTCATAAAAAAATGTAGTAATCACTTGTATTCATGAAGAAAATTGAATTTTACTTGAATTGAATTTGTTAACCTTGGAGTGTTGAAAGGAATCAAGGATGTCCTACAAATACATGGATCTATGAACAACACTTCTAGATCTTCAATGTTGTTATGCTTGATGAACACTTGCTATGAAAAGTGCGTGTAGATAAAGGTTATTCTTTCCTTAATTAGTAATTCTCCGCTTAGCCACCATACAACACAAGCTTGGTACAATGGAGAAGAGTTCAGTAGTGGTTATAGGTATTTTTGTGATTTGGGTATTATAAAACAAAGGCCTGTTTTTTCAGTCTAATGTTTTCTGTTTTTTTATGTTTTCAATAATTTTTTGGTTGGGAGGACAGTATTGGGATGAATAGAGAATATATTATTATTTATGGTACACTTTAAATGAATAATAAAGACAAATGATCTTTAAAAATGAAGTTTAATGAAAACAATTAATATATGATATAATTGAAGTAAAAGAGTTGAGTTGTATGTGTATATTTTTTTTTTAATTAGAAAATTATGACTGAAATTGTTGATTTTAATTATTGATAAATAAATAGCTACAAAAATGTGTTGATCATAATTTAGACATCTTAAAATATATTTAAATTAGATTTATTTAAATTAGGTTGATTAAATGTATATTGATGAACTATAAAATTATTTTCTAAACAAATACACAACATTGTGATTGCACCTACAATTTTTATCCTACTTTTTTATAGCTAAGATTGTAAGATTGTACATCATTTTGATTTGAACTTAGTGATTCTAACTTGAGATGAATTGGTGTTTTAATGCATGCAACTTATTCCACTATCACTAAATTGTCATTGAATTGGTGTTTTAATGCATGCAAAATTTATTCCACTATCGCAGAAAGGAAATGAATGCCCTTAATGATGTCTTCAAAATCTAAAATATGCAACTAAACAATTATCCAATCAATAGACCTCCCAGAATTATGGAGACTTTAAATTGAAACTACCTCAAGGGTTAACTAAAGATCTTATTTAAATAATACTAGTGCAAGCGTTAACTAGAGATCTTATTTAAATAATACTAATACAGATAGAGAAACAAATGATGTTCATCTGCACAAGATATATACCAACAAAAATAAGTATATTAATATGATTAGAAAATATAAAACTAGCTACTAATTGTAACATGCTTTTTTGCTTTCAATAGACCATCCACCACTAACTCAATCTCAACCCTCACACTAATAATTAATCATAAACAAATAAATAATGCTGGTTATTCAAAGAGCTACGCCAAACAAAACATGACCATAACACTATTCTTCAATCTATCTTCTCCTCCGAGAAACATTTAACCACTCTTAAGCAATGAAGTTGGATAGAACAAGCTTTACCTGAACTAATTTACTTTCCCGTCATTTTCAGTTGAGTACCAAAACCTTTGGTTTGACAACATTAGCAAAAACTCAAGCCTAGGATGCTTAGAATTGTATTGCTGCCCTCACCTTTTTCCTTATTTAAGGACTATGTTCCAACAATAGAATAAAATCTATCCTCCACTTTTCGCAAGGGACTGTAGCTCCAACAGAGCTGTTGTTTATAAGGACTTAGGCCATACTTTCAAAGTGGTTTACTTTTCAACGGAACTAAATTTGTGAATCCGACCAATAGTAATTTCTTAGGCATTCCTTGGACATTTGATTGCAGTTGTCTTTCAACTCTTATTTCTGCTAAATCATTATTAAATCTCAGATTGCAGTTGTCTTCCAACCACCTGTACCTAGCGCAACATTCCTAATATGCTAGAGATCAAAGCTGAAATAACTTGGCACATTTTGGTAAATTTTAGCCTCACATTCTTAGTTCTTTCAAGAAGAGAAAGTTCATCTCCAGGCAAATTATGAACCAGCAATCTCAATTGCCACAAATGCATAAAACGGTCATACTAAGGCCAGTTTTGGACTGTACTATTAATATTTTATAAATGCAGTATTATATATCATACAAACAACATGGAAGTATACCATATCAAGGAGTTGTAATTACAGAAACAACAAAATAGTAAAATGATTTAAAAATGTGGAACTCCAATGCTCGTGCCAAATTGTACAGAACATCACTGCCATACAGGGAGAAGAATTTCATTAAATGTCACTGATATAAATATCTAGGAGTAATTTCTACTAATGAACCCTTTCTCACAGAATAAGAGAAAACAATATCAAAAGTAGATTTTTATATCGAAAGACATCTCTATGCAGTCATGAACGTTTCTGATTACAAGTTTTCCACGCTAAAAGGATACAAAATTCAAACATGGATAAGAGATGTTTTTGACCACCAAACATTCATCATGAATTGAAGCCGGAACAGGAAGAATTGTCCAGTTGTAAGACACTCATGTATGTCTCACTATAAAACTCTATTGCATCATAAATAAATGCAAACTACATAAAATAAACTTTTAACACGATATTGAATAGATTGTTACTAATTCAAAATCATTGTTTGTTGTTTCTCCATATTGGGAGAATTCACCAAGAAGAAAAACCCTATCAGCACAGTAAAAAGCTCTTTTAGTTCAAAAATAATACATTTCATGATTAAATAAGTTCCTCCAACTGCAAATATCTAGCAAACAAATGACATGCTTTCTTTCAGAAAAATAACTCAGATGACCTCGAAAAATATACAACTCATAATAACATGTTCATAAAGAGTTTTCCAGAGCACCTTAACAGTATTCTGCACCCTAACTAGCCAGATTTGCCATCCCTTCCTTAGATTTTAATAGATAAAATTCCAGTAAACTATTACCTGAATGTACCAGGAAAACATAGGCCAAATAAAGTTATGACACATTTCCATAAGAACCCCTACACAACCGAACAGTTAACAAGGAGGGTTTCTTTTATTCAATAAGCTTCTCACACTCTGCAAGCACATCACTCTGAGGCCCCAATACTTTTTCTGCAGATGGATTTGATCTAATAGTTCGCAGGGTTGCATCAAAAATTGTTCTCCTGATCTGTACATCCTCCACCTTTAACATGGCCTCTTCTAGCACCCTCAGATCTGTGGCTCCTGTGAAGCTGAGTTTTCCGACTATCTCCCCAAGATGCCTTGGTGCTAATGGTATGTCAATGGTTATATCATCACACTCCTCGGCGATATGAATTATTCCTTCTTTTATGTCTCTCTCTGAAAGTGGCTTTTGAGCATACAGATACTCTAGAAGAATTATAATTGATTCCACATGACGTTCGCCCATTTCTATTGCCAACAAAACTGCCTGTCGGACAAATTCAGGATAATAACTAGGCCACTTCAGCTCCTCAAGACAAAGCTTTGCTTCTCTAGTATCACGAATATTAAAATACTCCTCCAATAAAGATTTTGTCTTTTTCTGAAGAAACTCATTTGACGGTTTTCCAGCTGATATGGGTCTTTCAGGAACAGGTAGGGGTGCTGAAAATGTATCTTTCTCTACTTCAACTCTAGAAATTCCTGGAGGTTTGGCTCCTCCAAATGGTCCTTGAACAAGTGGCTCAGGTGTTCCTACATTGGACATTAAGGGCGGCCTAGCAGTCGAATTCTGCAGTAATGCACTTGATTTACCAGTAAAAAGCCCTCCAGTACCTTGTGGCAACAATTTAGCATTACCTACTGAAGGCTTTAAAACTGGTGCTTGCGTACGCCCTTGACCAGGATTTCCCACAGGGGATGACATCAAAGCTTCATTTTTGCTGCCCACTCGACTGCGGGAAAAATACTCCCATCCCTCAGGGTCTGTTACAGGCATACCAGGCATCTTTCGAGTTCCAGGCATTCCAGGCATTCCAGGCATTCCAGGCATCATTCCCCCAGGCCGCCCAACTCCAAAACTGCTCCCTGAATTCAAACCCATACCAGGTGCACCACGACCATTACGCATATTCATCGTTCCGGGTCTTAAACCTAGTTTTTGCTCAGCTTCAGAATGGATCTCATTGATAGTTTTTGCTTTAACCTGAAATTATCAATGATAGAAAGTCGAAACTAAATTGGTATGGTAGATCCAACAAATAATCATAATGATTGCTGTCTTTAATATACTAAAGCAACAAGAATGCAAACATAAAAGACTATTGTTAACAACCTCTTCTCGACGAGGTATCCATTTGTTGGCACGTAACTCTAAAACATCACGAACCATAAACTTCATTCTAGCTGCTAAGTGAGGATTATGGCTCAGCTCCTTCATCCGAGCAAAATAAGAATCATTAATAATCCGTGACTTAGGGTTTTCCTCAAGCTGTTTTCCAACTGTGTTGAACAGATGGCAAAGGGCCTCCACATTCTCCTCGGCTGGAGGAGCTTTTGAATCCTGACCCAATAATTCCTGTTTCATAATGCAACAATGTCATTTTTGCTCTTATTTTTTTCTAATTTACCATGGCTGTTTGAGTAATACTCTTTAGAGACACATCCCTGATGAAAGCTAAACATGTTACTTAGAAAGGAATTTGTTGCACAGACATCATCTGCTCACCATGGTTAAAAATGAGAAAATGTTTAAAATAAACCTGTAAACTACTGCTTGGATAAATTTGCTTTTCTTGTGAAATGAACAAAAAATTAGGGTAAATCATGGGATTTATCATGTTAGCTCAAATGAATAAGCATATATAATTCTAAAAAGCCGTTCTAGGATATTGAGGATCCTCTACAAACCTGAACACAGTGATGAACAATTTTTTCGGGAATCATCTTTTGTTTGAAAAGCTCTCCAATAAACCTTATGTTTCCCAGAGTGCGAAGCTTAACATTTTTCTCCTTGTCTCGGCGTTCTGCCTCTTGCTCCGGAGCTGTCATCTGTTTGATTTCATCCCGAAGAGCATCTGCACCTTCAAATGCCTCTTGACAAATATTAAGCAAAATCCGCCTGAAAGCTATAGGTTTCCCATCTGGATCATCAGAAGGGAATTGAGGTAAGGCAGTACTCAGATCCTGACACAGCATGGAATACATGGAGCAGAAGGTTGGTTCCAGCACTGCCTTGTCAAATATAAGTGATATGACACCCTGTCAATGCAGTATACTATTTTTAGTCAAAACCTGTTCAACTAATAGTGTGAAATCATACCATCTTTTTGGAATTTAAGGTATTTAAGGTAATTACTTTGGAGCCTACCATCGTTGGTCAAAACCTGTTCAACTAATAGCTTGAAATGGTACAATCTTTTTGGAATTTAAGGTAATTAATTTGGAACCTAGAGTACATATAAAAAATATCAGAATAAAAAGACAAAAAACCTGCAGAATATCTGCTGAGGTAATCCCTGCATTTATGAGTTGGTCTTTAAGACGTTCAAACTTTTCTGGAGTCAACTTATTGAGTATCCTGTGTATCAAATACTCATTAGACATTCACTTCAAAGGGAGCCTAGAAGCTAAAATTATAGATCAGTGATTTCAAATTTACAAATCATAGAGCCAAATGTAAGATATTTTTGAAATACAATTAGAAGGATAATCCTTTAAATTTCATTAGAAATTCACTTACAAGAGTACCCAACACTCATGCCAAAAAACATCATTTCAAGAAAAGGCCTAGGGCAAAAAGAGTTATATAAGATGTTTAAACTTAAAAATATATGATTACAGGCTTACCCCTTCACATTTTTCAGAACTTTCTCTTTCTCTGATACAGTCGCCCTCCTAGCAGACCATGGAACAGCAGCCTTAATTAGGGGAGGATCTGGTGTCCCCTGTAAAGATGGGATTTTTAAATAAGCATCAAAAATGGAATATCAATTTAGAGCCTCAGGCTACACATGTAAGTTTGCATCACTTAGAATAACCCTAATGCAATTTCCTATACTTCTAGGTCTATAAACACAATTAAGCCTTACGCACATAATTAAGAGGTGAGGATGCATGTCAAAGAAAGATTTAACCACAGGGATCACATATTGATCAACAGCTCAAAAGTTGAAACCAAGAAGCAAAGGTGATAACAACCAAGAGAAGGTAACCCAGCACAACAGCAATGCTAAACAATATCTTTACAAGTGAAAGGGATTTGCTAACATGACAACCTAAATTTCACCCTGAAACCTGCCTCGTTAGCAATGCCTTCCATATACAGAATGCTAACATAACTCACTCAACTTGAATAGTCGTCAATTTCTCATATCGCACTCATTTGCAATGCATACTGCACCTACAACTATATCAGACAATGCAAAATTTAACACTAAAATAATCTAGTATCTACATCTTAAGGCACAAGCTACCAAAATGTCTTGTGTATCTTAAGTTTTGACATGCTACCAAATCATCATAATTTCTAAAATTAAAAATTACAATTCTGCAACCAAAAGAGACAGCATTGCAATGACTATCTCAACTGTCTAAGGAGGAATTGAACATCTAGGGATGAAAAATAGCCTCTCAATACTTCTTTCCAAAATAACATAGCATCCTAATTTATCAGAACTAATTCCAAAGTGCACCTAAGCTAGCTAATTTGAAACAATGTAAGATGACAGAAAATATAGAACAATACAGTAACTCAGTTTTATTTAATACAAGTAAAAGCAAAATATATTTTGAATGTTGACGGAATCAAATGAATGAATACCCCTGTAGTTGATGTGACTTTCGAAAACTGAGTGTTCATTTGCTCCTGTCGACTAGGCTGGTAACCAGACTCCTGTTGCCTTGAACTTAATCCATAAGAATCCTCAGATCTACGAGCAGAATATTCTTTGCTTTCACGAAGGGTTTCCCATGGCCTTTCCTCTGGACCAGGAGTTAGTGGTGGCGCCCGACCTCGCCAATCACGGTTATCAGGCTCTGCATATCGTATGTTGGATTGCGCCGGTACCTAAAGAGGCAATCAGCAATGTAGAGTACTGAAATGCTTTTACACAGATATCAAAACAATTAAACATGGCCCTTCAAAAGCCATATTAAGAAACACACAGGAAGAACACTCAATCCTAAAACAATGTACAAAATTATGTCTACCTCAACTTAGATAACTAATTTTGACCATTTCTGCAATGGATAGCAACATAACATCAGAGATATGCAGAAGGAAACCAATGTATAATTATTATGCTTTAAATTTAATCACGTGAAAACAGAATTCAAACAAACCCTTAACAAAAAATAGCCACAATTACTAGGGTAAGCATTAACCATCATACACAAGGCTTACATTAACATCGCTGCGGCCCCAGAGAGGCTCATCAGTGACAAGTAACTCTGATTCTATGTCCTGTCTGGCTTTGAGAATATCATCAGGTATGCTTGCGATTACCTGTTACCCACCAAAGAGATCATCAAACCATAAAAGTATATAAAGATTGAAGCAAAAGCATGTAACAACCCAAATTGCTGTGGAATCTTTACATTATATCAGAAAGAAAGCAACAACCAAAATCAATATTCACCCCTTTTATCATTATAAAACAAACTTAAGAAGTGTCAATGCTCCAATAAACAAATACTTTCGCAATTCAAAAACAAAATTGGATAGATATCATAAATAACTCAATTTTACCAGAAACTTTGTATGGTAAACAGTGGTTAAGACAAAACTAAAGGATTATTCAAAATAGACAACATATACACCATACCTCTTGTAACTGCAGTAGCTGCTCTCGTGTATATTGTATTCGCTCGCGACTCTCAAACCTTGAATCTGACATCTGCAATAGACACAGAACTTAACATATTTATATATTTTACACAAACAAATATACCAATTCATACCAACTCAGACAAGCATTGTAATATTTTAAAAACCATGTACCACAGCATTTCAAGGATAAGGAGTATTTCAAGGATAAGGACAACAATCAAGGAGGGCATTATAAAATGCATTTTTTACAACAGTAAGCCCACATTTGATGTGGGCATCAGCTCACTGACAACTGTATGAAACAGTTTTGCTCATTCTGCACCTGTGATCTCTCATTTTTCATCTACCTGCTCTCCCATGGCTGTATGCCATGTTGCCAAATTTTTTAGGGTGTGTGTGTGTGGGCTGGGCCAGATGGGTGTGGGTGTGGGGGGGCTACATATGGACACAAACCAGGTGTGTCCATGCAAAAAACATATATAAACATCATAAAAAAATTATTATATTAATATTTGTTAACTAATAAACAGGACTTGAATGCAGAATAAAATGCCATGAATATGCCAGAAAAGTACCAGAAATATTAAAATAAAGGATACCACTAAGATAAAAAAATTTGTCAAATGCAGTTAGCAGGCTATGTACATGAATTGTTTATTTTGAAATCTAATTGAAAATATAGGCTTACAATGTCATAGAAACAGCAAGAATGAAATATACCATCAAGCAGGAAGATCAAAGTACAGAAGCAGCAAGTCTATTTCAAAGTAGATGTACATCCAAGGTGTATATTTCAGCAGCTATGTTACATTGTTTATGTTCACATTCAATTTTGGCAAGGAAAAAGAATTTTACAAAGAAGTCATAAAATTCAAAATCTTTATTATTTTATTTTAAACCTGTATTAAATAAATGTTAAATAGTATTTATAGTTTATAGGTTCTATTTAATTTAATAAACTTAATTAGGTTATCAATAATTACTATTATTCCCTGTTACCGGTGACTGTAGTGCAAATGCCACCTTGAATCAGAGAAATGAGGCAAAATGTTACCACCATCAAGTGGATAAGAAAAATTGAACTTTGACGGGGCTGCACGAGGAAACGCCTGATAATCGACCACTAGTGTACAATAAGGGATTCAAAGGGTCGTTAACATGTCAAAAAAAGGATGATATGAAAAACAAGCTTAGGTATTCGGATTGCAAATGTGTTTTCTAGAACCGGTTAAATACACTGAGACAGAAGGAGACTCAATGAAAATTATCGATTCAGTTTGCAAATGAAGCGCAATAAGCTGGAAATTAAATAATATACTACTACAAGCTTGGCTGTTCTTTGACTCATAAAACACCTACATTATAAATCATGTCTATAGAAAGGCCAACCCTGTGGCAGACTATATAGCCTACTCTTCTGAAAACTCTGCCCATAAGTTGTCTGATCATAATAATCTGTAAGCCTATATATCTTCTAGATAGACAGTAAAAGCCTAACTGTATGTGATGGCAGCTAATATATTCAAGGGTATTTGCTATTCATACCTGCAACTATATCAAACAGCTATTTCACCATACACCAATATGGAGTTAGCTAGCTTTTTATTAATATATAATATACTACTACAAGCTTGGCTGTTCTTTGACTCATAAAACACCTACATTATAAATCATGTCTATAGAAAGGCCAACCCTGTGGCAGACTATATAGCCTACTATTCTGAAAACTCTGCCCATAAGTTGTCTGATCATAATAATCTGTAAGCCTATATATCTTCTAGATAGACAGTAAAAGCCTAACTGTATGTGATGGCAGCTAATATATTCAAGGGTATTTGCTATTCATACCTGCAACTATATCAAACAGCTATTTCACCATACACCAATATGGAGTTAGCTAGCTTTTTATTAATATGCTACTGCATGGGAGCAGACCCTAGGCCATATTAACCTATCAGAGTAACTAGCACTTGAACCAAAAGGAGGTACAATGGTTATGGCGATAGCAATATACATATTATTATATGTTGTACAAGAAAGATAAGGAATGTTAAACCTAAATTTCAGTAGGGAATCTTTAATATGTCCATTTTGAAGTAAAAATATCAAGGGTAAATGTAACATAGAGGTATGAAATCAGCAGATTCCAAGCCTCGCAGATAGATTCCCAGCATCGAATTCTAAAGCAATTTGAACTTAGGTATTGAGTAAATCAAATGTTAACCTGATTCCAAGAACAACTTAACCTTCTTGAGGGCTATGTCAAGTTACTGGCAGTTTGAGACAATTATAGCAATGAGTTAAAACTAATTCATTTAATTTGCTGTAAAAAATGGGAACATTCAGTAACCGATTGATTGTATTCATTGTGTAAATTTCATAAATGAAAGCACTGTTTGCCTGTGGGAAAACGAAGGCCTAAAGTCCAGCTTTCAGAATTAATAGAACTCTAATTTACGTAATATCTACAGCAATCTAAGCTTGAATTTACAGATAGGGACTCTCAATATAAACACATTGAATGTTCATTCCTTCAGTATAAGTTGGCGCATACCCGCAATAAAAACCCCAAAAAAATTAGGAAAAAAAAGTGTTGCTCAACAATTTAAGAAAAGTCTAATTAAAATAACTTGGGTAAAATAAATCTTAATTTAGGCTAAATGGCCCTTAACTTTTAGGCATCCCTTTATATAATTTATGAATCTGGCACAAATTTCGAGCAATTGCATAAAGTTGTATTTTCTCAAGTCAAATACATAAACTATATAAACTTTGTCATCCCTTCATATAATTTATGAATCTAACGAGAAGTTGGAATTAAAAAATAGAAGGGGCCATCCCATTTATCCGATTTACCAGCAAAAGCTATAGCACTTTCCTCTTTCAGTAGACAAGTCTATTTACCTAGGCAAAAACTATTTACCTCAGTACATCAATTATGCAAATACTACTCCATGTAATTACTAATATATAGTTGCAACCACTTACTAATCAGGCAAGAAAATATAGAAAAAAAATCCAAGCAAACACCTTGAATTAAACAAATAACAAATCCACAAACACAATGCAAACAATTTCAAGTCCAGAAATGATCCAAGCAACCACGACATCATTTCCTGACAATCTACTAAAACCTTTCTGTAATCAAGTGAAGCCAATGGTAGCATCTCTAGTAATAGATCTTTCAGCTCCTCTCTACGATTAAGTATGTAATTATTGCAATGAGATAGGAGTAATTATTCTATTCGTTGTGAAATTTATGAATGATTGGAAATAGCTACACTACTAACCGAGGAAAAAAAGGCTTAAAAGTCCAGTCTTTCAAATTAATAGATCTTTCAGCTCTTCTCTACGCTTAATCATTGCAATGAGATAGGAGTAATTATTCTATTCGTTGTGAAATTTATGAATGATTGGAAATGGCTACACTGCTTCCCCTGAGGAAAAAAAAGCCTTAAAAGTCCAGTCTTTCAAATTAATAGAATTCTAATTCGTGTAACGGCAACAATCTTAATTTAAATTAACAGATAGGAAATTCCAATTTGACCATATTGAATGTTCAATTCTAACATTATATGACAATGGATTCCTGCAATCAAAACCCCAAAAAATATTTTTTTTTGAAGTATCCCTCAATATTTCAAGTATATTAATATCCACAACATGCCATTTAACCTACATAAATTCTTTAAAAAACCCAAAAAGATAAAAACTAAAAACTATGTAAGGATTCATAATACTTGCTGGAAAAAAGTGTAGCACAATGATTTACTGAAACCTTATTTAAAGAATTTGTAATAATTACTGAATAAAGTGCTGCTTAATAACTAGAGGGAGTTCAAATTCATCACAAGATAATTGAAGTAGAAAATGCTAAAAATCATCTATGAAATTAAAATGTATTCAAACTTTCGGTTAATCATAACATTCTCTGGCTCATTTGTTGTGGTTTGTGTAATATAGATCTACAATTTAAAAAATGGTATTCATAATATATTCTAGCCTATCTGTGAGGTTTATAACATAGGATTCTTCATTTTAAAAGAAAGAATATTATTTATACAGAATCATGCTATTTTACATTATACAAAAATCCAAAAATTTAACAGGAACACGAAGACGAAGGGAGAAAAACATCATTCACATAATGCAGTTCAGAGAAATGTTGCAGGGTAAACAAATCAGAAAGAACACCAAGGGAATAATGTTCATCATTCAGACCATGCGATTCATTAAATTGCATAATAAACTAAAATCTTCAGAAAAACAAGAACATCAAAGTTAAATGCTGAGATCATGCAATTCACAAAATTGAATAATAAATTGAAGTTTTACGGAAAAGAAGAAAAACCCATGAAAAACATAAAAGAGAAGACAGAAGCAACCAACAAGGAAGTTGACTCATGATCTCAAATCTCCTCCACACTGCCTCTTTTCTCCCTCAACCCCACCACACAAAGCCCCCTTCTCTTCCATTGCTGTCCCCTTCCTGTCCATTTGTCCTGTAATAGTTGGTATGTGGAAGCCGCAAGCTCATCATCTCACATGCACTCTGCACAGCACATATTAATGAAGCTTGTGATGGACGCATTGACAACGATTGTCTAGCAGCTAAAGAATTGCAGAAACATGAGTGAGATACAGGAGGGCAGAATCAGGCAATCAAAATGTAAAGGCCTATGAGATAAATGCAGAGCAGCTTTTTACTCCATGTGGCACCATAATTTCAACCCATCACAACAATCTCCACTTCCACGGGCAGGTATTATTCCATTCTTGAACTGTCACCTTCAGAAGCAACACTGCTATCTACTCTGCGCTTATCGATTTCATTGTGGATGACCAATTGATTGTTGGAAAAATTCTGCGGATTACACAGGAGGATATCATCCAGACCAGAGTAACAAGACTCGCCGTGAGTCAGGCGAGTCGTCTGAATCAGCGAGTCGAGTTACCTCAGCGAGGTAAAAATGACCTGTGACCCTAACTTGGCAGATCAACCGAGCTGATGAGCTGACTCACCCGACTCGGTTGACTCAGCTGACTCACATTGAGTCGGCGAGTCTAGTTACCTCAGCTGGGTCAAAATGACCTGTGACCCTGACTCGGTGGGTCAGCTGGGCTGACTCACCTGACTCGGCTGGCTGACTCAGCTGACTCGTCTGATTTTTAATTTTTGTTTTCAAAATTTTCTTGATACATTTAAAATTTACCTTTGTATTTATGTAATTGATGTATGTTATGTATGCGATCAAATTACCTTCTATTTCATGATTTTATTGTTTCTTCAAGCTTTTTATTCAATAATGGGGGTATGGAATTTATTTAAATCCTTAGAAATCTCTGAATTTCAAGAGTTTTGTCACTTTGCCGAGTCACAAGTCGAGTTACCCTTGCCGAGTCTGGGCCAGGTCTAAGTCTTGTTACTTTGATCCAGACACAGATCTACCCTATTCAGGTAAAGATGTCTTTCCCTCCACAAATTATGATCACATTAAACTCACCGTGTGCCTTAACAAATTTTTAATTAGAGCAAATAATTCAGGGTTGCTGCTGATTTCATCGACCCCTACATTATCACATTCACAGGAACACCCCAAAGTCAAAACTCAATTCACTCGGGATTCGTAAACGTTTCACATTTGCTGCAAAGTCGACTTTTGACTTAAACATTCGCTGCAAATTTTCTCATCAGGACCCTGGTCAATTTTAAAACAAATTTGATCGACTTTGTAAATGCCCAAACTATCCTAGAAAGAATTTGGGCAAATTTGGGGTGACAATAATTTTTTGACTCTGTTGAAGTTTTTTAACATTATTTATTGGCAAGTTAAACCTAAAAGTGACGCCAAATACACAAGCATTTTCATTCGGCCAAATACATGGAAAAAATAAACATATATCACGCCAAATACATGAGTTAACAACACAAAAGCAAATAAACGCTAAAGTTTTCCCTCCTCACATGGCACAGGTCGTTTTCTCTCCTCAGATGGCACAAGTTTCATCATAGCAGCAACAGGTCTAGTACCAGCGACTATGTGGTCATCTAGCAGCAACTGTGTGGTCTTCTGGTGTTTTGCAGAGCCAGTGGATAGCTACAAGTAGGTTTTCTAACTTGCTTATCTAATTTTTGTTTGTTTGTTTTTTAATTACATTTTTTTTCATAAAATGAAATGATGAAGATGCATATTAACCTTCTGTCTGTGACTCAGAAATTTGTTTATTTTTGCATTTTTTAACAAAATGAAGTGATTTCCTCAGTTTTTTTTTTTTTTTTTTTTTGCTTCGTTTGTTGTTTGTAGATTCAAACAATGGCTGCAAGTGTTTCTAGCACCAGAAAATCCTACTTCTAAATAGATAAGCTCTCCACTATGGAAATAAGTAGAAGTGGTTCAACTAATGCCAAGTTGAGGAGGTTATGTGTGGATTTGTAACCATTGCAAAGAGAGAATCCCCTATGGTAGAGTGAGGACATTTGTGCTTTGGGCATTAAATTTTGTAGAGAAAAGCCAAGAGTTAATGAAGTACTACCTAAAACACTTCTTCCAAACCACATTGTGAACAAATATATTCAAAAGCAAAAACAAGAAGATAAAGCACTTGAGCATGCTAATTCTCATCGTTTGCAAAATGCTAGAAATAAAACAAAACATCATCTATGGCTTTAGTTTTCACTCCCAACGAACCAACTGCAAAGGGCCATCTATTCTTGTGTGTTCCTCAAGAAAAGGTTGCAAATAAGAGGGCAATAGGGCCATTGGAAATACCATTTTGGAATAATGCTGAAATATTGCCGAGAAAGACATAGCAAAATGCATCTATGCAAATGGATTGTAATTTAATGATGTTTTATCATCGTATTGACAAAAAATGGCGAGATCAATTAATGAGGCTCCAAAGGAGTTCAAGGGCACAAGCTATGAGAAGGTGCACACCACTTTATTGGATAGAGAGGTGATCAATGTAGAGGCTGCCATGCAGCCCATCAAGGATTCATGGATCGAAACAAGTGTGACCATAGTATACGATGGATGGAAAGATACAAGAAGTCCTCCTTTGGTCAAATTATTGCAGTATCCACAAGAGGTACAATGTTTCTGAAAGTTGTGGATTGCGAAGGGGAGGTGAAGGACATCCTTTCATTGCAAACATTCTCATCCAAGCCATTGAGCAAGTTGGCCCTCAAAAAGTTGTTTAGTTGATAACTCACAATGCCAAGAATCGTAGGGTTGTCGAGCTATTGGTCCAGGAGCGCTTTGAACACAATTTTTGACACCTTGTGTTGTGCACTCACTCAACCTAATGCTACAATAATATTGCACTACGATTGAGTGGATTAAAAAAAGTATGAAGATGCTCAGGAGATCTAAATGTTGATCACAAACCACCATACGACGCAAGCCATATTTAGACATTTCTTGAAATTGGAGCTCTTAAAGGCAAGTAAAACTATATATAAATTTAAATATTTTTTAGAAATTTAGTCACTTCGATTTAGTAAACTTTCTATGTGTAATCTTGCTTTTGATTTATTATTGTTTTGATTTTAAAAATAGGTTGTCAAGACCAGATTTACCTCCAACACTATTGTTTTGAGATGCCTTGCCAATGTTAAAGAGGCATTGTCTAGAATGGTAATCAATGTTAATTGGAGCATATGGATACAATCTAATAGTGCCAGGACAGCTGCCATTAAGGCAAAATACTAGACTCCTCGAGGGATCGTGTTGAATACATCTTAAGGTTCACTAAGCCTATATTGAGCATAATCCAATACACTGACATTGATAGGCCTTCCTTGAGTGAGGTATGTAATGGCACATAGACTCCATGATTAAGGATATTAGTAATATCATTAATGAAAGGGAGCAATATCCTGAAGAAACGTTCTTCAAGGAACTAAAAACAATCATGGTATAGAGATGCACACTCTCCCTTTGCATCAACTTGCCTTTGCATTGAGCCCCAGGTTTTGTAGTCAATCAATCCTCAGGGGGAGTACCGCTAGAGTTTCCCCATACAAAGATCTTGAAGTCGCTCAAAGGTATAAAGCAGCCCTAGAAAGACTCTTTCCCAAGCACATATGACCTACAATGAGGTTTGAATTCATGAGCTAGGCAAGTACCGATGATTGTGGTCTTGATGCTCTTGAAGACAAGAACAATGTTGATCCTCATAAATAATGGTACTTCCATGGACAAATGTACCAACACATGCAACCCAATGCCATAAAAAATTTATCATAAGTTCTTAACTCTTAAAATTCTACTTCCTAAATTCTTGTTGATGAATATTGAATTTATATTTTTTAAATATTATTTAAAGCTCTTAACTCTCTAATTTCAAAATTGTAAATCTTAGTAGGTTGGTAATTCATCATCATCTAAGAGGAACTAGAGCACATACTCCATCAACTCAATAAGATGTAATAAACTAAATTCCAATAAGGCAGCTAACTTGGTCTTTGCACATTCAAACCTAAGGCTCACAACACAAAAAAAGGGGGCCAAAGCATTCAGATGTCGAACCAAAGCCTGCGGAGTTCGAAGCCCACCTTGATGCACTTGCAAATAATGATGGTAATCACGAGCTACATAGCGATATCAAGGCCTATCCTAAGGCTGCTAGTACAGATGCTAGTGGCATGTGTGCTTCTAATTTGCAACAGCAGAATGATGATGATTTGTTTGATGGTTTTTGATGATATTTGATCACTAAAGGATTATTAATGTCAACATTATTGTTTTTGAAACAAAACATTGAGATGAAGGCGTATTTTGGCATTTTGTTATGTCCGCTGGACTAAAATGTTAATATATGTGGTGGCATATTTTGCTAAGTTGCTCTAATATTAGCATAGTGATATATTTTGCTAAGTTACTTTGATAATAGCATAGTAGTGTATGAACTTATTTGCTGCAGAGTACATATTTGTATGGACGAACCAAACTGAATCCAAACCTAACCAAAAAAAAATAGGATGAACTTTGAACCCAAATCTT
Source organism: Cupressus sempervirens (assembly GCA_028749045.1). Lineage (NCBI taxonomy): Eukaryota > Viridiplantae > Streptophyta > Pinopsida > Cupressales > Cupressaceae > Cupressus > Cupressus sempervirens. The sequence goes on from CM053792.1 coordinate 260,078,238, forward strand.
GAACCTGCATCTGTAGCAGAATCTGAACCAGCAACTTAGATTGACCCACATGTGAGATTTGCCGCTAAATTTTTGGCTTATAACAAAGCCAAAGAAAATCGTTTGGTCTATATTTCCCCACCTTAACATTATCAGTACATCGAGGAGAGCAAAATATTTATTCAGAATTTATCATCAGATCTGATTTTTTTTGGTTAAATTTTTACAGGCACTGAAGTTATAAAAAAATTGGTTGATGGTGAGAAAAAGAAAAGATAAAATTCCAGTTGTTGAGTCAATCCACCTCACCGTGTGGCCAGAGTTGTGTGACTGTTATGTTACCTAAACCAGAGAAAACAATCTCTCTGTAATGTGTGACTAACAACCATTTGGTTATGACAAAGGGCATTGTATTCTATGATTACAAATCTGTAAAATATAAGGAGACCCTGAAACCCTGATCTGAATTAGAGTTCTACTTCTTCAATGGTATGGTAAATATCTTTTCATTTTTGAGCCAAAACCTAATTAGCAGTAGTAAAATAAAGATTGAGAGGAAATCCTGCAGCACAGCTGCAATGGTTTTAGCTATGTTCTTTAGAGTCATGGCTTTGGCTGTGGGAAAATTTGTAGTGGAGAATATCAAAGGACTCCTCAGTTAATGGGGAGATTGGACACAAAATCCTAATTCTATTTGTGCATTGCCAAATGCAATGGATTTGTAGAACGGTGTGGAACATATCATAGAAACACCTTTGTTATCCAATCCAAGTGCTTGCCACCACAAGGGAGCAATCTGTCCAAACTTTGGCATAGCTGGGATGTGATATATTTCAATTTTTCTCTTAAAGAGATCTCAGAGACAATCGAGTGAAAGCAGTCATTTTCTGTTACCTATCAACCAGTTTTCCAATCAGCAGCTAAAAAAAGTCCAACATCCTTTTTATTCACAGGATCAAACTTTGGATTCCAGAGGATAGTTGCCACATAAAATAGCCTATCAGCTAATAATTTAACACTCAGTATCAATATATTTTTTAATTTATAATAAAGTAAAATTATTGCTTGGTACAGGAAATAGTATTAAATGTTAAATGGTGAGGAGCTGCCATGTCTTCATTTCAGATACCTTTGCCTGCTGTCCTCTACAATCTATGAAAATTATCAAACATAACATGTGATGGATTTGCTCAATCAAAATACCATGTTGTCTTTTAGTTTTTTAAAACATCACAACCTCTCGCCTTCAAACATTTTCTGTCCTCCTACAGCCCAAAGATTAATCTCCCACTGAAAGCCAACTGCCACAGCCCACACTGGGTTTTGTTTGATACATGCAACAACTAACTCATGAACACGGAACTGATGGGGATAAAAGTGCACATATCAGTACGGCACAGCAGTGGCCACCTCACAAACAATTATGCACGCCACTGCAAGCAGTTAGGGCACCCTTTTACGAGTAAAAAGTCAAACATAATCAGTTCAACAATGTGAAAAATCAGTTGTACAGCACCGAATCACCCTTTTGAAGATTGACATCAAACACAATCAAACTTAGATATGCATGCCCTATAAAATTCAACATGTAAATTTGTTCCAATTCCTATTCTAGAACATATTGAACCCAGAATTTTCAAGGGTTTTAACCAATTCAGTAACTTTGACCATATGCAATGATACAAATGAAAATTTATTAAAATGATAGCATGTATATGTTACCATTCTGAATGAGTACATTTTTGTTCCCTATCATATGCAGTATTTCAACAACAATTAATTTTCTTTCCATAGTTGCATTCATTCACACAATCTCCCATTGATGAAATGAGTAAGAAATATATGATGTCATTACACTTTCATTTTACATCTGTACATAATTACTAACAGTTGAACACTGATTTCTATGGCCAAATACAGTTATTCAAAGATTTGACACTTTTTATGACTGCAATTATAAATTTGATTTTTGTACACTAAACATCACAAGTTTCTCAGATGGCCACAAATGTTTTTCACCCACATTGTGACACCAATTTTCCTTGTGACAGGGAGAAACAAGACACCCCCTGCCATCCAATTGTAATGGGGATGTCAAGAAGGGCAGGAACAAAGGTTACACAGGGGACACATCCACAAGTAACCATGCTTAGTAACAAATCCACCTGATATATATTTCTTTCAGTCTTGAAAAAAATAACAAAGGCAATAATTAAAATTATGCTAGAAACTCAGAACTTCATAATTGCTATTTTTATATTGATAGAGAGTACAAATACTGAACTTGTGTAATGCTGCAATTCACAAATAAAGGGTTTCAAACACACTAAGCGAATAGAGATGTTCCCCAAATCTATGGCTGAAGAAGTGGTCATTATTGGACAATCAAAACACAACTTGCCATAGACATTCACTTCTGTTTAAACCTTGCATATTTATGCAAAAAGTAAATACAGGTCTATCATTGGCCAGATCAGACAATGAAAATGATAATGCCCTACAGGTCTATCATTGGCAAGATCAGATAATGAAAATGATAATGACCTACAGCTCTATCATTGACCAGATCATAAAATGAAAATGATAATGCTCTATGAGGTCTAACAGCTTGATATGTGGATTTTTTAAGAGTAAATTATTGGACTAAACGAGTTCAGGGATAAAAAAATGATATAATACTAGCAGGTTTCTTAGTAAGTCCTGTAAAGTAACAAACAAAACCTTGCCATGTACACCTTTTGGTAACCTATGCTAACAAAGGCAATTCATAAGAGTAAATCCTCAATAAGATGCAATACCCTAGCATTTAAGAATGTTAAGCTAATCATACATTCTAATTAATTCATTATTAATGTCATAAAAGACTGAAGCTCTAGCAATGCAATTTCTGCAATGGCATTCATATTTCAATTCAAGCCTAGGTAAAACCAGTAACATATAATTTACACTAGGATAATACAATAATCAGTTTACAGCAGTATTTTTTAGCATTTGACACTTAAATCACGTTACAATATAGACTGCAAACAACAATAACAAGTTTAATAAGTTGATAAACACAATAGAATCTAATATTCATTGTATTTTTTGCATAAGACCAAATTTAAATATATATTACACATTGTAATTTGTAACACATCTCATACAGCTTAATAAATTATATTGAGTTGATGTATAGTAGCATGATGTGGCATAGGTTGAACAAATAGGGTTCAAAATAGAGAACTCTGATGCATCCTTGCCACTTTTGAAAAAATAGGTTTCAAACTAGAGCACTTCAATGCATCTATGACTCCTGCTTATAGAAATGAAGACATGATTTCAATGGAATAGTTCTGCATTTCAATGGACCATTGAAAAGATAATATTTAACTAATTATAAGGCGTGTGACAAAGGAATCAATCCTCAATAATTATTAACAAGCATTTGATCTCTATTATGAACATCAAGCAAATCAAAAGAGAACATGATGTTTTTTCTGCTTTTCAAGTGCCACTTATACAGAAACAAAGACTACTGAATATTGGGACACTGCACGCTCTCGCATAATGAACGAAATATATTTACTGTAGTTACGAACATCAAGCAAATCAACAGAGGAAATGATGGTTTTTCTGCTTTTCAAGTGCCACTAATACAGAAACAAAGGCTACTGAATATTGGGACACTGCGTGCTCTCGCATAATGAGCGAAGTATATTTACTGTAGTTATACTTTATAGAAACAAGACTTAGTGCATAATATATCAAATAAATAAGAATTCTAAAATCTTTTTCAAGGTTCTTTAGTCCCTTATTTTGTGGTATTTCAGAAGTATCCTATCCCAAAAAGGATACAATAATAAAAACCTTAAATATACATGGAAGAAGTCCATTCAGTCTATATGATAAACAAGGATCTCAGAACAAAATGCTTCAAATGTGAGATGTGACTTGAGCAGTTCAAACAATTAAAAGTGACTCAATTGCATTTACCCCAACCAACCCATCAATAAACTGGACATGACAAGGGCACAATCATATTGAATGCAGAATCTTATCGAAACATTCATCCTGAGATATCCTATTTGAGGATATTAAAATATGAGCAATAGTTCCCACGAAACATTGCAATGCTTATTGAATAAATTGGCACAAAAAGGGATTGTCAACGCACCAAAGCCACTTAAATTAGCTACTCTATAAAGCATAAACAGACTATGAACAATACACCATCCAATGCTATCCAACATATATACTTTGCAGACACAACCCAAACACTGTGCTACATTATGGCTGCTTGAAAGTGATGTTTGTTGAAGGAATGATGTTCAAAATTAAGCACTTTAGGAAATTGATTGAAACTGGTTAAGGAATTGGATTCAAAATTGAGAACTTCAAGGAATCAATGGATCTTGTTAAAGGAATCCGGCCATGTTTACAGCAGCGCAGTTGGCTCTCAGTGAATTCTTGACATGAAGGCATGCAATGCTTGCAAAGACTCTGAGAAAGTTAAAAACCCTTCAACGATAGTTACCAGAACTTTGACTCGCCGCATAAACAACATACTATAAAACAATTAGATACACGTAGCAAGCGGAGGGTTGAAATCTACGCCACATATTGGCGTAGGCTAAAAAAATGCTTTAAGAACGAAGGGCGACTCTCCAGCAGTTCAATCTATCGGAGAGTGATTCAAAAACCTTTTAAAATACCTAAACATACAAGAGCAGGACTCAATCAATTGCAATTAGATCTAATGCCAAAAAGAATAACAAATAAGCAAAAGAACGTATAAGAAACCAAAAACTAGAAAAACAAATTGCCGCAGAAAGGAATCACGATTCCAACAAACTCCCTTCAGTCGGGCACAGACGTAAAAGATTCACATCCCATGCATAAGATACCAAAGTTTTCAGATATCCCAAAAACACACAATTTTAAAGTTTTCAGAGAGTCAAGTTCGATAGACCACAGTGCTCTGATGGGATAAAATAGATTACACAACCCAAACCTAACAAGTATTCAATAGCACAAAACAGAGAAAACGAACCCAATATCGCGATCCACACAAACCTAAAAACAAAACGTATAGGATAAAAACCCAGATCACCTAAAACCCTGTTTGCTCCCAATATAGGCCTTTTATCCCCACTACTATTGATGGGTAGATTGGCAATCAAGATAAATTTTCATTTTGAATACCCAGATCCATAAAAAAAGCCCAAAGGAGACTATAACATACCTTAAAGGCCTGAGGTCGGAAACCCTGAGATCCATAGTTCGAATCCCCGGAAGCAGCAGCTGCGCCCGCTGAAGCAGAAAAAGCACCGGAGTCAAGACGAGTTCCAAAGGAACGCCCTTTAACTCCTCCTCCTGGCCGTAAATTGATGGACTGATCTGCCTGCATAATAACTTCTCTCTTCCTCTGATAAATAATAGCACGCAGACTAGTAAACTGCAAAACAGTTTTCAGAGGCCTCCTTTCAGCCTCCTTCAAATAAACCAAATGAATGATATTTTCTCAATGCAATGGAAGGAGATGTCTCCACCCAAAGAGAAGACGAGAAGAGAGAAAAGGGATCTCTCGAGGGGAACTAGAAATGAGATGGGATGCGAGGATTATGAAATCGAGCAAGAGGCGTTAATTCTGATTAGTATTAATCATGGTCAATTATGATCATTATTTTATTTGTAAGTGAACTCCTGTCTCTTCAACTTTTTTTCGCTTTTTGGGAATTATTTTAGCATTTCCTCCCTGGGAATTTCGTTTAGATACTAATAGCCGATTAGGATTCTTAGGTTTCTTCTTTCCTTAGTTTTTGGGGTTTGGGGGTCGGTGAATTTTGTCATGGGGTGAAATGGATGGTTAGGTCGGTCTTGTGGAAAATGGGCCCCTGGTTTGGCACATAGTAATTTAGGAGGGGTATAAGAAGATGCTCTAGGTTTTATTACACCATGCTTTAGAGAGAAAATAGCCGCATTTGCCTTTATTGCTACATTCTTAAGGTATGCAATTCTTAGAAAGGTTTTGGTTTTAATAAGGGGATAATCATATTTGGGAGTACTTTAGTTGCAAGTATACTTTAAGTTATTGCCTATTTAATTGCAAGTATGTAAAATTGTAAGAATAATATTTAGTGCATGTTTATACATAGATAGGGAATTAATGTTTCTAGTGGTCATAATTATTTTTTACAATCAAAATGTGTTAGTTTCTAAAGTTGGAAAAAAAAAATTACTACTTCTAGATCAATAACTCCTATTTTTGGATTGGCTAGTGTCAATTTTTCTAGGTGTAAAAATGATTTTATAATACAAAAAAAAAAAAAAAAAAAATTGAAAATCTATAAACTTCTTCCACATTATTTTTAGAGGAAACAAATTCTAGAGAATTCTCTACCAGGTCCTAGCTTATCCATTTGGAGGTGGTCTTAGCCGAGGGTTGCGAGGAGGAATGCAGGCCATACACATTGTTTTGCATGTTCACACAGATTGAAAATTTTATTAATCTTTGGTAGGAGGCACAGCAGAGATCTGTAATAGTAAGGTGAAAGATATTGCCTGAGTGCAGGTTTTGTTTTCCTCTTTTGTCATTGTGCAAAAGTTGTAGTTTTTTAAAGGAGGAATTTCTTGCCTTTTCCTTATCGTTTCATTCTTCTAAAGTTGGAGTTGATTTTCTAGGGTTTTCTCAAAAATGTTCAATGGTAGGCGAGGATTACTGGAGAGAGAAATTGTAATATAGCTCACACGATAATTAAACAATTTGATAGTAAAAAAACATTGAACCCAAATATACACACACACACGCGCGCGCGCTTGGAAATCCCAAAGAAAGCTCAAAACTTGGAGAAAACATGAATAATCACAACAGTGGCATTTTCTTCCTTACATATATGGTAGGTTTTTTTGACCCAGCGATTGGACTTTTTTAGGACATTGATTTCTTTATCAGACAAATAATTGATTTATCACATAAACTTTATCTTTTGCATTTATAGTTGAACACATTGAAATGCTTGATTCGTTTCTGTAGATGAAAGCTCGGGTTTTGGTTTTTAATTTTTATTTTAGTTGTCAATTTTTATTGTCTGCAGTATACCCAAGTCTGTTATGCCTATATCAATATCTGCCTCTCTTCTCTCTTGCAACTTCTCGGATGCCACATTTTATGTCACACTGCCCTTTTGCTTAGGATAATCGACAACAATGACACCCCTTTAGTCACCTATTCACTCAAGCTACCTTTTGTTGCCTTGCAAGACCATATTTGGTGCTCCTACTAAAAAATCCATCAACAATGGAGAATGCATAAAAAAACACCATGTAAATCAGTTACTGTGTATGTCCCTTGTCTTCAAGGCTTCTCTTTGTAGTGCTGCAAGTATTATGTTTATGAGATTGCATTGCCCCCTATCATGGATTTCCATAAAATTAATGTCATATATCATTAATTTTATAAAAAAAAATTATGTTGAACATTACATTAAGTTTATTCAAAAAGTTAATATTTGAAATCATTAGGAGAGTGAGCCCCCATCATTTTTAAATAAATATAATTGAACACCAAGTGAAACTTGTTGTATTTATTGAGGGGAATTTTTCCATTGATCCATGGCTCAAAATTTCTAGAGTTGAACTTAGAATTGATGCAGAGCCACACCTTGGAAAGCTCAGGAGGAATACTCACTCAACTGAGTTACTTCAAGGGGCACGACATCAATCAGCCGGGATCGAACTCGAACCAAACTCAAGATTGGATTAATCAGAATATATAAATCTCCATAGTTTATCTTCACCTGCACACCAAGATCTTTAACCCGGAATGTCCTTAAAGAAAATATATTTGCACGTTTACAAGAGAGACCAAGATCGAATTATTGCCAAACTCCATAGTCGATTATCTATATCCTTTCTAAAGCAAAAACTGAAATTTTTTTTCTATTACCCAAATTCGAAAAATCTCTTACATAGCCAACTGGCTTATTTAAAACTGACTCTCCTTTTCTAATAAAAGGATGAGAAACATTTTTTCGTCTTCTACCCCAAGAAAAGGATAAGAATCCGAAAACCGCCTACTACCTATTATTGGAATCTGACAATCATGCAGTAGGCCACATGTTTTTTTTCCGTCTTCTATCCAAGAAAAGGATAAGAATCCGAAACTGCCTACTACCTATTATTGGTATCTGACAATCATTAAAACTATTCTAATTTAAAGAATCTACACCCGGTCCTAGGTGGCTATATCTGGAGAGCTCATCGAACTGCTATTCTGGGTATGCCACCACATGTAGGACGTTTATTGAAAACATTAAATTTAAAATACACAAAACATAAACCTTTCTTATTCTATTTCCCGCTCTGCTACTGCAGCATACTCCCCTGTAGAATGAATATCAAGTCCTCTTGAGATGATGTGTTGTAGAAATGAATCTCATTCTTCTTTCAAACTTTCCAATTTCTTTGAACTAGGATGAGCATAACTACAAGAAAAACAAAGATAATATCCAACTTCTCCACATTGTAGCTTTGATTCTTTAATGCTGTAAATGTCACAGAAAATTCTTCAACATGATTCACTATACATGAAATCTGCATCCCTACATAAAAATTATTAGAAGAAAACATATCATCATCATTAAGATTATTTGAGTTCTCTTTTTGAATATGAGCTTCCTTATACACCATGTAATGTGCATCATATCTATCTTCATCAATAGTAACCATAAACTTATCTGCTTCTTGACTATCAACCAGTTTCACATCTTGAATCTTAAGAATCGTATTTATCTCTTCTTCCTTTATTAAACATTTATCATCATCTTGATCTTCTATAGTAATCTCACTTTCAAATATCTCTTTCTTATTACAACTTTGCTCAAGAACAATAACAATATTGCACTCTTTCCTTTCTTCTCCAAGCTGAGTTTCCATACTACCGCCATGCCTTTTCCATTCTCCCACAATGGCTGCAAATTTTTTCCATAAATCAGATTCTTCTTTAGAACTTGCTGTTACACATTCCTTAGCTTCATCTTCATGCCATTCCTCTTGACATTTTTCTTCATTATACATGTTTAAGGCTTCATCAGTTGCCTCCAAAATCTTTTCCATAGGAGTACCTTCCAACATTGTACTCTTCTCTATTTTCAAAGGACATGTTATTGTTCCAACCACAAATTTTTCACACTCAAATCCCATAGGACTTTCCTCTTTATTCTTCTCATCAACATTTACTTGCTGCAATTTATCTTCTTTCTGCTCTTTAGGTTCTTTCCCTTCCAAAGGACAACTTACATCTATCATTGTTGAGATTTTTGTACCAACTTCACATACATCTACACTCTTTATGGCTGCCTTCTCTGTAGTTTCATTTGCCTCTACCAAAACTTCTTTCACTTCATCATGCATTGGAAATGCTATCCTATCAATAAGACCTATACTTCTTGATTCCTTCCATGTTGTATCATCCTTCAATGGAAGCAAAACCATCTTCTTCCCATTCTTGTTGATGGTATATGTGTTCTTTCTACAATCATATATGGTTGACCTGTCATATTGCCATGCTCTTCCCAAAATCAAGTGACAATCTTTTAAAGGCATAGTATCACATTCAATGGTATCAAAATATGGTCCAATGTTAAAAGAAACATATGACTTTTCGAAGACATCAATCCACTGTTCATCTCCTAACCCATAAGCTTTGTAAGGTAAATCATGAGGTACTCTTGGAAGATTCAGTTTCTCAACCATTTCTACTGAGATTATATTTTCAAAGGAACCACTGTCAACTATAACTTTGCATACCTTATTCTCGCACTTGCACTTTGTTCAGAATATAGAATGTCTTTGGCTATAGCTTTGTCTTTTTGCTTCTTCTTCTTCCACTATGATGCAGAGCTACACTTTGGAAACCTGTCGTGGATATACTCAACTCGAAGGGTTGCTTCAAAGGCTCAAACTCATCAATCCGAAAACCTTCACAAAGGCTCTGATACCAAAAATGATGCAGAGCCATACCTTGGAAAGCTCAGGAGGAATACTCACTCAACTGAGTTACTTCAAGGGGCAAAACATCAATCAGTCGGGATCGAACTCGAACCAAACTCAAGATTGGATTAATCAGAATATATAAATCTCCATAGTTTATCTTCACCCGCACACCAAGATCTTTAACCCAGAATGTCCTCAAAGAAAATATATTTGCACTTTTACAAGAGAGACCAAGATCGAATTATTGCCAAACTCCATAGTCGATTATCTATATCCTTTCTAAAGCAAAAACTGAAACTTTTTTTCTATTACCCAAATTCGAAAAATCTCTTACATAGCCAACCGACTTATTTAAAACTAACTCTCCTTTTCTAATAAAGGATGAGAAACATTTTTTCGTCTTCTACCCCAAGAAAAGGATAAGAATTTGAAAACTGCCTACTACCTATTATTGGAATCTGACAATCATGCAGTAGGCCACATGTTTTTTTCCGTCTTCTATCCAAGAAAAGGATAAGAATCCAAAACTGCCTACTACCTATTATTGGAATCTGACAATCATTAAAACTATTCTAATTTAAAGAATCTACACCCGGTCCTAGGTGGCTATATCTAGAGAGCTCATCGAACTGCTACTCTGGGTATGCCACCACATGTAGGACGTTTATTGAAAACATTAAATTTAAAATACACAAAACATAAACCTTTCTTATTCTATTTCTCGCTCTGCTACTGCAGCAAGAATTGGGTGATCAAATATTCTCAAAGGAGTAGGAAAATCCCTGTACACACAATGTTGCTTTGCATTCGTAGAAATATCAAATAGAAAACAAATGACAAAATAAATAAAGAACTGTGATTATGCACTAACAGTCCTTGTAATCAAAATCGCCTGGTCCTAATACATTAATGTGTTGTCTCAGGGCAAAAATATTATAGACTTATTTAATTATTATTTTAAAACAGTACATCATAAGGAGAAATAAATATAAGGTCCACTTTTTTATAAATTTAATACTTAGGGCAACAAAGAAACTAAGGGGTCTAGATATCAAAAGGCATAAGGGCCTTTTCCTATGTTATTTTAAGATAGTACAAAGTTGCATTTCCTAGTTAATAAGTCTGGGTAAAATCTTTATGTACAAAAGGGATATTACTTGTTACAAAATAATAATTTAAGTAATTAAATCCTTTAAGATTTTTTTTTTAATATATTGTAATATTTTTTAAAAGAAGAAAGAAGTTCTTTAAAATATATTATTATTTGTTTTATTATCTAATAAATTAATAAAATATGTCTGTGCAAGAAGCATGTTATATTGACAAAGGATATCTTATAGAGTCACATTTTTATAAAGTCACATTTTTTTTAGTGATGAAAGTTTTCCAATATATATGTTTATGCAATAAGTATGTTAACTTCAATTTAAGAATTGACAAATGAGATTAATTATTATATTATCTAATTATTCTCACATCAAAGAAATGATATAAGTTTTGCATTGTCTAATAAATAAAACATCCTGGTACAATAAGTGATAAAGATTCTTGAAAAAATATAGTACAGAAATATAGTGAAAAAGTTTATTTATTATTTATTAGTAATATAATGATTAAATATATATATTTCAAATTTAGAAAATTATTCCTCTATAAAATCCATAGCAAATGACACCTCTAAGTGGAATAAAATGAAGAGACTAGTTAGGCTAGATCAGAAAGTTTTGATCCAATGTTTCTACTCCTTGCACTCTTTGAGATTTCGACGATAGATGACATAAACATTGACACAAATAATACACACAAAATCAAACTAGCAACATTGTCTTTTTGTCAAGAAATAATAGATTTTGTGTAAATTTTCTTCCTACTTTTTATCTTAAGTTAAACAAAGAAGTTGTTCTTGTAATCTACAAACTTAAAGTTGAGATAATCATATAATTTTTTGCCTTTTTGCAACTAAAATCTCATAGTAGTCAAAATGATTGGTACATGGCTATTCAACAACGCAGTCTCATTTCTAGATATAAATTACCAATAGCACAAGGCAGGGACTCAAGCTCTCCTAGAGCTCTTATTTGGAATGGTTTTAAGAAATTGAGTTTTATCACGAATAAATAAATGTGAGATTTTAACAATGTTCAAAAGATTAAGTGGTTTGTGAGAATTAGAGAAATTACAAAAATGCATTTGATATTTTTTATTTGAGATAAGATTATTTAATGAAATTGATCAACTTTTTTCAAATGTTAAATATTTTATTGTGCATCATATTTAAGAAGTGTGTTATTTTAGCTAATATCACCTCCTTAAATAAGGTAGTTAACTTATTTTTTGTCAACTTATCTTCATTCTAGATATGGACATCATCATAGGCTACAACATATTTTATGGTGAGGTGTCATTTTGTTTGCATTGTTCTCGTGCTACAAAATAGTAATGTTCTTATTAAGTCTATCAAATTTCCATAATCCATATTGTTGCATATATTCTTTTTGGCATAGATTTTGTAGATAATTTTATCACCAATGTTTCAGATCATGCTACATGATCCATCATTGGGGTGCAAGACAGCAAAGGAACATGTTCTCATTTTTCACTCCTCTTAGGCATTGTCCACTATATTGATCTTGTATCTAAGCTAATGTCAGCTAGTCCTTAACTAGATCATCAAGTATGTATTTTGAGTATAGTCTCATGTGGATTTAAACTCTTTGATCAAGACATCTTTTCTCTATCCAAATTATCTTATCCACATGATTGTCCTTAATTTCTCCCACACACTTTTTTACTTGTCATTAGTGCTTGGATGTTATTGCATGTAAATTAAAGCATTGTAAATTGCATTCGTATGAAATTTCTCGCTTACCTAGGCCCTACGTTATTATAGATGTCCTATGACCAACCTTGTTCATTACTTCTTAATTTTGATTTAATTTTTTCTTTTCCTTTCAATTTAGGACCCTAGGTCCCAATACATTAGAGGAAGCAAGATGCCTTGGAAACCCCACTCCAAGAAGTGAGTTCACTTGGGCACCCCACTCCTCAATGTTTGGCACCAAATTCAAACAACTTAATGATTAGATTGTTTTTGCAATAATCCAATCTCATTCCTGACTTGGTTTATGTTTAACACCATAGGAAGAGGTGTAAATCCAAGTCTTGAGAAGAGAATTGTCTCTAAAGGGATCTAAAACATGGAGGATAACTCAAAGAATTTATTGAATAACGTACATAGGCATGGCAATGTAAAATATGAACACAAGGAAAATATTATATTTGTATCCATTCAAATAAGAGATTGCACTTAATTGTTGTGTGTGTGTGTGTGTGTGTGTGTGTGTGTGTGTGTGTGTGTGTGTGTGTGTGTGTGTGTGTGTGTGTGTGTGTGTGTGTGTGTGTGTGTGTGTGTGTGTGTGTGTGAATATAAATCAAGGAGTGGAGTGAATGCCCCCACATTAAAGTGATTGCAAACACCTTAATGTGAGCAATGGCTTTCCCAAAACATACATGCAACCATGAGAGGTGTTTCCACTATGAGATGCCTTCAAACAAGGACAAACTAAGGGAGATGAAATACACAACAAAGAGACACAAAAGGGATCATATGATAACTCATGTATAACATAATTATATATAAAATAAATTCATCATTCCTAGAGGTGGTAGAACTACAAGCACAATGGAAGAATGACAAGTAAGAGATACAAAAAAAAGAGTTTTTTGGGTTGTTGTTACAAAGAACAAGAAGAATAGGTAGCTGCTATTTTGCATCATCCCTAGTCAAACAACAAAAAGGCACATTTCCAAAAAATATAACACGTACAACATTAGTTCTATGCAACATGTATAAGAAATTAGATACAAATGGAGGAATGTCATGACAGGTTGATTCCTTTGTCATCTTACACCAATAGAAAAACAAGTGTCTTTTACATAAATATAAACATGAAATATAATAAGTAGTAGATCATGGAGGTGTTGGAAATGAGAATAGAGTAACTGAGAGGGGGAAGGGGTGAATCAGTTACTCCAAAAACTTTCACAGTCCCTAAGATGTCTGAATATCTCCTTGATCTGATTAACATGAAGTGCTAAAACTTGATAATGCAGCAAATGACAAATGTTAAGAACTGATATGTTATCGTGCACAAAGAAATTTAGCAATTAAGAATGCAGGAGACACCAGATTTAACGAGGAAACCCAATATGGGAAAAACCACCAATGTAACTAGATACTGTTTTTCACTCTTCTGAAGTGAGCCCTGTTAGGAGCCAACCCTGTTAAAGGTTACAAAAACACACTGTTAGATGTGACCCTATTAAAGGATTTAATCACCCTGTTAGGAGTGGCCTTGCTAAAGGTCTTTAGAACAATTCAATTGAACTGTCACCTTGTTAGAGGATTTATTGAATGGCTATTAAACCAACTCTGTTAAGAGATTTTGAATTCACTGTTACAGTGCTTAGAAAGCAACAATGAAGTGACCTGACATAAGGTACAACTTATCTTTGCTGATTGTAGATCTCTGTTATGCTTGGTTGGATCCTCACTTGATCAAATACAACTTTACAGCTCCTTCGGCACATCTGATCCTTCATCAAACTTTGCTCAACATTCGCCTTATCATTTCATACTATAATTTGCATTCATAACTTCCCCTTTTTTTTAATCTCACACACTTAATTCATAACTGGAATGACCATATATACCTTTCAGATTATCTAAGTCAGCTCGAATCACTGACTAAACAAACAATTACAATAGTCGGCTAGAAGTAATTAATTTGCAAATCCCTATACTGGCTAACCCTGCACAGTAATCTTTGTCAGAAAATAATTCTTGTTTTGACCGACTGAGCTCGGTGAATACGGCGAATTTCGTGACAATCCTTCAATCGTCGGGAGAACTCGGTAAGTACTAAGTTTCCTGAGATAATCGAGTGAGCTCGGTGGAAACTATCCTTTGGAGACCGAGTGAAGCTCGATTAACACTGACTTCTCCATAATTCCTTTGATGACCGAGTGAGCTCGGTGGAAACTTCCCTTTGGAGACCGAGTGAAGCTCGGTTAATACTGACTTCCTCATTTCCTTTGTTGACCAAGTGAGCTCAGTGATCACTGTCTCTCACCTTTCCTTTGTTTGATCGAGTTAGCTCGGTTGACACTATCTTCCACATTTTTTTCGATGACTGAGTGAGCTTGGTTGACACTGTAGATTGCATTGCAGACTGTCTGAGCTTGGTGAATTTGAGACTAATGATTGATATGACACTTGTGTGACATCAAGGACAACATTATCCAACAATCTCCCTCTTTGGCATTGATGGCAACACAACATGTCATAACAGAATGAAATTTTTGAAAACAAGTCCAACAAGATAACAGACTTCTCCCTCTTTCAATAATCTCCCTCTGTTAAGGGACTACATGACAGACTTAACAAACTTTTCAAATTTCACAAATTTCATAAGGATATGACAGTAAATCTCTCCCTCTTTGACAACACATGCCAAAGACGATAGAAGTTAAGTGAATTGTAATGTACCTTTAGTACTGATTCATATGCAATGATTTTTTATTAAACTGCATCAACAGATAGATCTTCAATCTTTCATGCATTGATGCATCACTAGAGCTCATTTTTAGTGAACTTCAGATAGGGGAATGACCCTTAACTTACCTCGGAGATACAAAAATGCATCCTTAGGTAAAGGCTTTATGAATATGTCAGCAATTTATTCCTTTGTATGGACATATTCCAATCTGATCTCCTTGTCTTGCACCAATTCTCTGACAAAATGATATTTTATTGCAATATGCTTGGTCTTTGAATGCATCACTGGATTCTTAGATATGTTGATTGCACTAGTATTGTCACAGAACATGACAACTGGTTCTTTGATGTCCATCTTCATTCCTTGCAATAACTGCTTAAACCAAACAATATTTGAACAGTTTACTGCTATAGAAACATACTCTGCCTCTGCTGTAGATTGGGATGTACAATTCTGCTTTTTGCTTGTCCAAGAAACCAATCTTTTTCCAAGAAAGAATGCTCCTCCACTTGTGCTTTTTCTGTCATCAAGGTTTCCTGCCCAATCAGCATCAGTAAACACTTTCAAATCTAAATTACCTCCAAATTTGTACCATAAACCATAATCTTCAGTTTCTTTTAAATATCACATTATTCTTTTGATTGTCATCAGATGAGTTTCTCTTGGTTTTGCTGAAAATCTTGCAACAATACCAACTGCAAGGGCAATATCTGGCCTGGTATGAACTACGTATTGCAATTTTCCAATCATAGATCTATACAATGTTTGATCTACCTCTTTGGATTCATCATCTTTGGTAAGTTTCAATCCAGTACACATAGGAGTTCCAATAGGTTTACAGTCCTCCATACCAAACTTTTTCAATATCTCTCTAATGTATTTTGATTGAGTGATGTAGATTCCATTCTTATTTTGTTGAATTTGGAGACCAACAAAGAATTTTATTTCACCAAACATAGACATTTCAAATTCCTTGTTCATTTGTTCTGAAAATTCTTTGCAAAGATCATCATGCCCTGTGAAGACAGTATCATCTACAAATATTTCTACCAGGACAATCTTATTATTTGATCCTTCCTTTATATACAAGCTATTGTTATCATTAGTTCTTTGAAAACCAATCTGAATAAGATAGTTATGCAATCTTTCATACCATGCTCTAGGGGCTTGTTTCAGACCATACAGTGCCTTGTGTAATTTGCAGACCATGTTCTTTTTATCTGGATCAACAAAACCTTCAGGTTGTTCAATGTAAACCTCTTCATCCAGTATTCCATTGAGGAATGATGACTTGACATCCATCTGATAAACTTTGAATCCTTTGTGAGCAGCATATGCAAGTAAGGTTCTGACTCCTTCCAATCTTGCAACAGGAGCAAAGGTTTCTCCATAATCTATGCCTTCTTCTTGAGAGTATCCTTTGCATACTAATCTAGCTTTGTTTCTGGATACTTTACCATCTTTAGTCAACTTGTTTCTGAATACCCACTTGGTTCCAATTACATTCTTATTTTTAGGTCTGGGTACTAGAGTCCATGTCTTGTTTTTCTCTATCTGTTCTATTTCCTCGTTCATTGCCTGAATCCAACTATCATTTGCCAATTCATCTTTAATGCTTCTAGGTTCAAAATCAGCAAGTAAACAAGTATTTTTCAACTTGCTTCTTGTCAAGGTTCCTTCATACTTGTCTCCAATGATTTGATCTAATGCATGATGTCTTCTGACATATTTAGCTAATACAGGTTCTTTGCCTCTTGAATGAGTTTCATTGCTATCTCCTTGTGCTTCAATTTCATGTTCAGGTTGTTCTGGCTTGGTAAGAATTGGCTTGAGTGCTTCAGACTCGGTAGATACTTGCTTGGTAATGTCTGAATGTTTTTGTGGCTCGGTTTGAACTTTTTATAACTCGGTTACTGATGACTCAGGAGTTGAGGATTCTTGAGTGAACAGTATACTTGGTATAGTATCAGGTTCAATGTAAACAAATCTTCTGTAATCTTCAGGTACCTTTTTGCTTTCTTCCTCAAATTTGTCTGCAAACTCATCAACTTTCACATGTGCACTTTCTATGACTTTGTGAGTGGATAGATTTAAACATCTATATGCTTTGCTTTTGCAAGAATATCCTAAAAATATTCCTTCATCACCTTTTACATCAAATTTTCTTTTTCTAGATTCTTTCAAAATATAACATTTGCTTCCAAATACTTTCAGATAACTTACATTGGGTTTGTAGCCATACCATAATTCATAGGGAGTTTTGAATGAGTCCTTTTTCAATTGTACTCGATTTAAGGTATGAACTGCAGTGCTGATGGCTTCCTTCCAGTATTTGATAGCAATGTTCTTTTCTATCATCAGGGTTCTTGCACAATCCATGATGGATATGTTTCTTCTTTCAGCTATTCCATTTTGTTCAAGAGTTCCTGGTGCTGAAACCTGTCTTTTAATACCTTTTTCAATGCAGAAGTTGTTGAATTCATGTGAGATGAATTCACCACCTCTACCTGACCTTAAACATTTTAGTCTTTTTCCCATTTCTTTTTCAACTCTTGCTAAATACCATTTGAATTTCTTAAATGCTTCTGATTTATTCCTTAGATACATGACAGTCATCATTCTTGAGTAGTCATCAACAAAAAGAATGAAAAACTTTTCTCCAGTATAGCTTTCTATTCCAATGGGTACACATAAATCAGTATGCACAATTTCTAATATATCTTCAGACTGATAGTTCTTACTTTTAAAACTAGTCTTTTCCATTTTACCAATCTGACAATTCTTGCATAGACCAACCTCAGGTTTCTTAATGTTAGGAATGCCTCTCACTTTCTTGAATTTGCTTATTTTTACCAGATTATCAAAATTGACATGACACAACCTTTTA
Source organism: Cupressus sempervirens (assembly GCA_028749045.1). NCBI lineage: Eukaryota > Viridiplantae > Streptophyta > Pinopsida > Cupressales > Cupressaceae > Cupressus > Cupressus sempervirens. The sequence goes on from CM053792.1 coordinate 260,096,637, forward strand.
TGCCATAACCAACTTTCTTCAATTTGAGCAATAAAACATGAGCATTCACCAAGTTCTAGATAAAACAAGTTACCTTTAGTTTGGGTGCCAGATCCTATCAGCTTTCCTTGCTCATTCAACAGTCTTGCCTTTCCATGCATGAATTCCACCTTGAATCCAATATTGAGTAACTGTGCCACACTTAGCAAATTATGTTTAAGACCTTCAACCCAATAGGCATTATTACATACAAGTCCTTTGGTTAGACAGATTCTTCCTCTTCCTTTTATGAAACAAGGTTCATTATTACCAAACCTTACACTGCCACCATCATAGTCTTCAAACTGATCAAACTTAGTTTTATCACCAGTCATATGATGTGAGCAACCATTGTCTATAATCCATGTATCATTCTTACTTATATGAGAAATAAGTGCCATTTTATCTTCCTCATCACTATCAGAATCATCTTTAACGGCAATATAAACAATTTCATCCTCACTATTATCAGAATCTTTAGAATTTTCAGCCATGAAGCATGACTTCTTACCTTTGTTCTTGGATGATTTGAAGTCTTTCTTGCCATTCCATTTCTTTTCATCATGATTTTTCTTGTTTGGACACCTTGCTGCAATATGACCAATTTCTTCACAAGAAAAACAGATTAGGGGAACTTTACCTTTGTATTTTCCTCTACCTCTAGAATATTTCTTTGCTAGTAGAGCTTCAATCACTTCGAGGTCACTGTCTGAACTTTGGCTTGATTCATTTTCACTTTCTGACTGAGATTCCTTCTCCTTTTTGTTTTTTTCTTTGAGTGAGAGCTTGGCTTGAAATGCTGATTCAATGTTCTTGGAAGCTGGAACATAGTTGTCAAAGTTATCTAGTTCAAATGCAGTTAGTCTTCCAACTATGGCCTCAAGATTTATCTGATGATTTGCTTGACACCTTCTTTCCTGAATTGCAGAAACTCTGATTACATAAACGGGAAACAAGGTTCTGAGAACTTTTATTATAACTGTTTCTCCTTTGATATCACCTCCAGATGCTCTGATCGCACTCACACATGCTTTAACTCTTTCAACATACTTTGCAATGTTTTCATTCTCTCTCATCCTAATTTGATCAAATTGTCCTCATAGACTTTCTGCTTTTGCTCTTCTCACATTATCATCTCCTCCATAGATTTCTTTTAGCTTGTTCCACATCTCAAAGGCAATTTTGCAGTCCTTAATGTCATCAAATTATTCATAACTGAGAGCGGATGCTATGTCTATCATCATATTGTTGTGAGTCTTCTTTTTAGCAATGTCATTGACAGACAATGTGCCAGGAGGTTCTTCATATTTTTCTTCAAGGTATTTTAGTCCAGTATCACCAACAGTAGCCAGATGAAGTCTCATCAATCCTTGCCATGCAGAGAAGTTATCTCTATTGAGTTTTGGAATTTCTCTTTTGTAAGACATCTTGATCTTTGGCTTAGATCCTTGAAATCTCTTCTTGCAAGCACCAAATGTTCTGATACCAATTGTTGGAAATGAGAATAGAGTAACTGAGAGGGGGAGGGGGTGAATCAGTTACTCCAAAAACTTTCATAGTCCCTAAGATGTCTGAATATCTCCTTGATCTGATTAACATGAAGTGCTAAAACTTGATAATGCAGCAAATGACAAATATTAAGAATTGATATGTTATCATGCACAAAGCAATTTAGCAATTAAGAATGTAGGAGACACCAGATTTAACGTGGAAACCCAATATGGGAAAAACCACCAATGTAACTAGATGTTGTTTTTCACTCTTCTGAAGTGAGCCCTGTTAGGAGCCAATCCTGTTAAAGGTTACAAAAACACACTGTTAGATGTGACCCTGTTAAAGGATTTAATCACCCTGTTAGGAGTGGCCTTGCTAAAGGTCTTTAGAACAATTCAACTGAACTGTCACCTGGTTAGAGGATTTATTGAATGGCTGTTAAACCAACTCTGTTAAGAGATTTTGAATTCACTGTTACAGTGCTTAGAAAGCAACAATGAAGTGACCTGACATAAGGTACAACTTATCTTTGCTGATTGCAGATCTCTGTTATGCTTGGCTGGATCCTCACTTGATCAAATACAACTTTACAGCTCCTTCAACACATCTGATCCTTCATCAGACTTTGCTCAACATTTGCCTTATCATTTCATACTATAATGCGCATTCATAACTTCCCCTTTTTTTTAATCTCACACACTTAATTCATAACTGGAATGACCATATATACCTTTCAGATTATCTAAGTCGGCTCGAATCACTGACTAAACAAACAATTACAATAGTCGGCTAGAAGTAATTAATTTGCAAATCCCTATACTGGCTGACCCTGCACAGTAATCTTTGTCAGAAAATAATTCCTATTTTGACCGACTGAGCTCGGTGAATACGGCGAATTTCGTGACAATCCTTCAATCACCAGGACAACTCGGTAAGTACTAAGTTCCCTGAGATAACCGAGTGAGCTTGATGGAAACTATCCTTTGGAGACCGAGTGAAGCTCGGTTAACACTGACTTCTCCATAATTCCTTTGATGACCGAGTGAGCTCGGTGGAAACTTCCCTTTGGAGACTGAGTGAAGCTCGGTTAATACTGACTTCCTCATTTCCTTCGTTGACCGAGTGAGCTCAGTGATCATTGTCTCTCACCTTTCCTTTGTTTGACCGAGTTAGCTCAATTGACACTGTCTTCCACATTTCTTTCGATGATCGAGTGAGCTCGGTTGACACTGTAGATTGCATTGCAGACTGTCTGAGCTTGGTGAATTTGAGACTAATGACTGATATGATATTTGTGTGACATCAAGGACAACATTATCCAACAGGAGGAAGCACAACATAATAAACAAAGAGGAGTTGATCAAGCATATCACCTGCCTTACCATATTGAAATGTATTATTTAAGGAATGTGGAAAACATGCAAGAGGAGAAACATCAAGCATGAAAAATGAAACAATAGTCTAATCCAAACAAGGATTCTACTCTAAGGATGGGTTGCTTTGTTTGTCACTAGAAGCACGAGATAATTATTTTGTAAACATAGAAAATAATGATTAACATCAATAAGCTCATACATATCATTAGAAACACTAGCATGAACACCATTTTCATTCAGAACATAATCACAAATGGTATCAACTTTATCCAAATTAATTGTAATAAAATCTAAGATGTAAACATAACTATGTTTTTTTTACTCAAATTCATCTCTTTCAAGTTAACATGCTCCCTTGGGATATGCATGGGTTGTTCAAAGGAATCATAGAATCAATAGGTATCTCATGGGAGGAAAGAATTTAGGAAGCATGCTCATGGGCTCTAGCATGACATTCATAATGACCATAAGGGGCACATTGGTTGCCTTTGGTTTTGTTTAAAATTTGGCTTGGTTTAGAATGAATCATTGTAGATTCATTTTCTTCTTTAGGGAGAATAATGAAAGACACCTCATTATGTTGAGAGATAGCACGTAAAAAAATTTATAAGATATAGGAGGTGGAACATAGGCCTCTACAGAAGGTGGACTAAGTCCAGGTCTAGGGAAGGGAGATGGAACAAGCTTAGGATTGCTAAACTCATAAATCTTTTGGAATTTTGACTTTTGATAAGATAGAAATAAGGCATCTTTGCAAGGTTTGATTAGTTGAGGCATGGAAGGATAAAATAAGACAAGGTCAAATTTCCTTGATGTATTAAAGTAGGATAGATATTATGATTAATTGTGGACAATTTTGCAATCAAGGGGAAATTTCAAACGCATGTGGTTATGAGACACTAGAATTTTAGAGAAGTAAGTGAAGGAAGGTTAATGATAACTTGAAATTTATAAGGAGTTGGGATGATAATGAGCATGATATCTAAGGATTTACCTTGAACTTATATGGGAAAGGCGAGAGAATCATGGATAGGCTAACTAAAATTATTGGAATTTTTAATCATCACATCAAATTTTTCATACAAATATTGTTGTAATTTTGTAGTGTAAATATGTTCTTTAATTATAACATTCACCGTGCAAGTAGTATTTATAAGGACAACACAAAAAATATATACCATTAACTTTGGCTACAACATAAAGAGCAACATTAGGTGCTTTAATCATCTCTTTAAGATTGGATGTAATGCAAATCTAAAGTTTAGAGGGTTCATATTGTTCAATAAAGTTGATAACATTGCTGGTTTTAGTACACTCAACATTGTAGTCAACAACATGGGAGGAGGAAGAAGGTAAAGGTTGGGTAGACTCAACAATATTGGTTGAATGAGATGGTAAAGGATTGATGTAGATTTTCAAATTTTGGTTGGAGGGGCAACAATTTTGTTTCCTTGATCGTTGGCATTCTTAATAGATATAACATTAGAATCAACAAGATCTTCAATAACAAATCAAATGGAAACACTTCTCAAAATCATGGCCAAGTAGATGACTAAGTTGATGAAAAGCCTCATGATCAAAGGTTTTAGGCAAAGGTTTTGGATTTATCAATTGGTTTGACGAGAGTCAGTGTTAAACATCAACATTGAGGATCTTCAACAAGAAGGTTTAAAAACATATGAAAAAGAAGTCACACCTTTAGATGTTGCTTCCACTTACTCATCAATATTGTTTGATGAATTACTTATCTTAACGAAGCTTGCATATTTTAAAAACTTTTGAAAGGATTGGGATGAAACATCACTCCTATCAACTAGAGCCATTAGAGGAATGTTCTATAATTAACTCACTCAATGTTGATAATTATGAAGCACTATACACATTTGAGTAAAGGAAGATAATTCAAAAATAAATATTTTTTCACTAATTTATTTATGTAAATTAACAGTGAAAATATGTTGCACATCAATATCAAGCATAAGATAAGAAATTTGAGCATGCAAATGCTTAAATCTACCAATGCAATTGGTCATTTTTTCTTTAATGCCTTGTTTGCAATATATGCATCAAATTAGTCAAGGGAATCTTAGATCAATATTGTTTTGAAACTATTAAATAAAAGCATTAGCAATATTTTTTAAAGGAAATGATGCAGTAAGGAGGCAAAGAGAAATACTATTGTAGAGTTTCATCTCAAAAGGTTCTAGTAAACAATTTACCCATGAACCTTTGATCATGAAAAAAATCACTACGCAATGTTTGAAAGGTTTTAACATGAGTCAAGTGACCACCTTTACCATTGTAAGCAAATAAGGTATTATTATGTATTAAAGGATAATGACACAGATGATGTCTAAGGACGAAGGACTAGAAATGTCACTAGTTGGAATGTTAAACTTGGATTGAGTCCTGGATGCAATTGTTTGTTGCAATGATGACACAATTTGAGCTAAGTTGTTAATAGTAGATTCATTGGAAAGTGTGGGAGGAGATATGGGTATGTAAGGTTTGGACCATTGTGGGAAATGAAACAAATGGAGGAATATGTAAATGGAAAATTGTAGCAGGTAGGTATGGATGAAGGTTATTAAACACATATAACACTTAAAGGAGAAGGAACAATAGGATTAGGAATGCTAACATGTGTAGGATTGGTATTTTAAAAAATGTGGTCATAACAGGTAGAACACAAGTAGGCACACTAGGTATTTAGGTATGAATAAGAAATGAAGTCTCAAAACTAGTGGAAGGTGGAGTGAAACCAAGTTCTTGGGAACAATCTCTAATATGTTTGGCATTATTATTAATAATATGAGATATAGGATTTTAGATAATAGCACCATGTTTATTATTGGGAATTAATTTTTTCAGACCTTATACTAAGGGATGGCCTCAAGATTAGAAGCTTATTTTCCTAACTATTGTCCACTTTTATCAAAATCATGGGAAATCTTTGACACTAGCATATGAGGATCTCTTAAGGTATTATTTTTATCATGAGAAGAGTGAGAATAATTTCTCTCAATGATAATATGAATCTCATTAGTAGGCATATTTTTTCTCATCAAGATTCTTAGGAAACAAAGAGGAGTTTGGATTGAAGGAACCCATAAGTTTATGAATTCTCCTAATTGTATTATTCTAAGTATGACTCCATGTGATAATAGTCATTTATAATAAAATGAAAGGGAGATAGATCTAATAAATATAAATAATAACTTTGAAAGGAAATATACACACATTAATTAATTTTATGTTAAATGAAACAAACTAAGCATAGTCTTGCATGGAACTGATTAAAAGCATATCAAACTGGAATCAAACATAAGGATCCAAAGCACAAAGAGAACCAAAATCATAATAGAAATGTCAAGTGTCATGTTCACCTAAAAAATAGACATGGTAAGAAGGGAAGCAATACAAAGAGGTATATTACTCATTTCCAAACTTGTACATTCAAAAGGAAGATCTCCCAATATGTTGAAGAAGGTCCTATATTCTTAATGACACAATGATCCTTCACTAAATATGTAAATTGTGAAAAAAGGGGGAGAGGATGATAATATAATGTAGAAGGCTAAATATGCAAATATAGATGAATCAAAAAATTATATAGTGATTAACAATTGTCCAAAATAAAAATGACTTTAAATGGTATCCAAACAACATAAATAATCTATGGTATAAATATGAATTGTGAAATATAGGAACAAAACATTTGAAACATTATATTCGTGAGAACATAACAATTTAGGCTTTGTTCCCTATGTTTTTAGTTGAAAATTCCAAGTTGCTCCATTGGACCTTGATCTATTTGCAAGATTTTAGACAATTTTACCACCTATTCCTACACATTGTGGGGAAAAGGTTGAATAAAAATGGGTTTTCCTTAGATAAAGCCATGTTTAGGAATAAACCTGAAAAATGAATTGGAATTGTATAAAGGAGTGTATGTGTAACTCTCTGCTTGAGAACTCAAGAGAAATAAACCTATTATGTTACAAGGTTTTATTTTTTTTATAGGTTAAAAGGCCATAAGGCTCAATAGTTAAAAATAAATTTGTTATCCATTTTTGTGAAATTTCCAAGATTAGGGATGAATTATTATTATTTATTAAAGCTTAACTAATTTAATCATTTGACGCCAACTTTTCATCTTCCATATTTATATTTCAACTTTTTTGATATCCTAATTGAAGTAGCTGTCAAAATAAAATAAAATAAGATCAAGTTGTTAGAAACGTGATTAATACAAGTCAACATTTTCTAATCTATTATACAATCAAAATAAGCTTTAGAAAAATAATTTGATTATACATGTTAATATTAATATTTTATTTTTCTTTTGATTGTTTTAGAACATCTATATTTAATCTTTATTAGATTGTATCCCAAATGAATTTTTATCCCTCTACTATTGTTACTGTCCATGCATAATTATCTTTGTAATGGTTAACTTATCAATTTTATCGTATTAGTATGTCTTCTCCATCCACTCCTTTGTTAGCAAGGTTATCTACTTCTTTATTACCTTCTCCATAAATATGGTTGATGATTCTCTCTTCAAAATTATTGACTATATCTAGGGTATACCCAAGTATAGAATTTGGGATCGAATTAGGGGTTTCCCTTTTTCTGAACACATTTAAAATAATTTATGAATCACCTTTTATAATTAATTTCTTAAATCTAATATCTTGACTGAGTCTTAAGTCTTCTATCAGGGCTTCTAATTATGCTAGATTGTTAGACATTAATCCTAAGGGTTGAGCACATTTAATTGGACAATGTCCCTTATCTAAATGAATTGTTCATCCTAGGCCTACTAATCCTAGATTACCTCTAGAAGCCCCATCAAAATTTAATTTTGATAATCATGTTGGAGGAGGTTCCCATTTATATTCTTTCCTAGCACTCTTATTTGTTTTAGTAAAAATCATTAGAAGATTTATCAGATTAAACCAATTTTTCTCTATTTCCATATTGCAAAAAATTATTATGTTTCTTTCTTTCCATATCTCCCATAGAAGAATAAAAGGGTATCTTTTTCACAGATTATTATATACATAAGAACTTCCATATTTTGGCCAACTACTTAAAAAGTTTAAAAGATTTTTAGGAAATGCAGAATTCTAAATTAATTTTTTTCATAACCAGTACCAACATTCTTTAGAAAATGAACATTCAAAAAAAAGTATTCATCAGTTTTAGATTGTTTTTCATAGAGAGGACATTTTAATGGTCCTTTGAAACCCATTTTAGTAAACCTATCTGCTACTGGAATCCTCCTTTGAATAATTGCCCAAAGGAAGATGCCTACTTTTGGAAAACATATCAGATCCCAACATGAATTTAGAGGAATATCAATCTTATTCCATTGTTTCGAGTTTATTACCTTTTCATACCCTTATTTAACTTTGTAATTTCCACCTTTCGATGCTCCCCAAATTAGTTTGGTTTCCCTTCCTTTAAGATTTGTGTGTCTTTTATTTAAAAATTGACTAAATATATGTTTATCTCGATTTGATAGAGGGGTTTCATCTAAATATTTCCATTGCAATTCTCTGTATAGGGCTTTTTTTTCTTTTCTTTTTTTTTTAATAAATTTTGTAATCACATACATACTAACCCCATCAATTTTTCAAGATATGTTTTATGTTCAATGGTAGATTTGCACTATCTTCCCATCCTAAAACAATATCACAAGTTAGATTTTTAGCTATTAAAGGATAACAACTTAACATAAAGTTCCAAATTCTAGATTCTTTTGGTGGATTTATTGTTCTAAATAGAGATAAAGGATTGCTACTATCTAAATATTTATGATATAAAATTTTGGCCTATTTATTATTATCTTCTTTGAACATTCTCCGGACAAGTTTAGCCCCTAATGCTTCATCTTGCCAACTCAAGTTTTTAATTCCCAAGCCTCCATACTCTTTAGGTCTACATGTTTTATCTCATTTTATCAAAGCTTGTTGTTTCTTTTCTTTAGTTCCCTCCCAAAATAATTTTTTAAGTTTAGAGTCTAATTTCTTTTTAACACCTTTGGGTAGTGGTAGACATGATACGATATATAGGAATAGCTCAAAGAGTTACTTTGATCATAATCATTCTTCCAACTTTAGTTAATCATTTACCTTTCCAATATCTCATTTTTTAATTTAATTTTTCTATAATTGAGTCCCACGCTTTACCTTCTCTAATACCTTTTTCAAGTTGAATCCCAAGATATTTACAAGGGAATGTTCCTTTTTTATCCCATAATTCTGCAGATGTTTCTTTCCACTTCCTCTCTTGTATTAGTAAAGAAAATTTCTGACTTATTTTCATTTACTTTTTGTCCTAAAGCCTTCATGTAAATTTCTATTATTTGTTTAAAATTTTGAGCCTCTTCCTTAGTACTTTATCTTGGTAAAATAGTATCATCAGCAAATTATTGGTAGGTTATTTTAGGAACATCTTTATTAATTGTAATACCTCTTATCTTTCTTTCACCTCGAGCCTTTGTTATTGCTCTGCCAAAAGTTTTTGCCATAATAATGAAGAGGAAAGGTGAAATAGGATCCCCTTATTTGATCCCTCTAGAAATACTAAAATATCCTTCAAGTGTGCCACTTATAAGAAGGGATATTTTTTGAGTTGAAATATAAGTATATATTAAATTGATCCATTGATGAGAGAATCCAAAAGCTTCAAAAGTTTTACAAAGAAATCTCCAATCTACTTTATCATAAACCTTTTGAATATCTAATTTCATTAGCATACAAGATTCCTTATTTGATTGTAGAGAGTGAATTAATTCCTTAATAATAACAATACCATCAAAGATTGACTTATTGGGAACAAAACCTATTTGTTCCTTTGAAATGAGCTTTGGAAGAACTTCTTTAAGCCTATTGGCTAACACTTTTGAGATAATCTTGTAAATTGTGTTACATAAAGGTACAGGCCTAAAATCTCGTAGATTCTCATATTTTGACTTCTTTAAAATTAAAGCTAAGAAGGTATTGTTAATTTATGTCAAAGGAGATCCAAAATTCTTACTTGCCTCAATTGCTTTCTAAAGATCATCTCTTAGGATATCCCAACATATTTGAAAGAAAAATGCTTGAAAACCATATGGTCCCAAAGATTTAAGTTGAAAAAGGGCCTCTTTAATTTCTTCTTTAATAAATTTATGATTCAAGGTATTATTATCTTCTAAAGTTATTATTTTAGGATTCGATCCTAACATCTTATTCAGAGCTATTCAATTTGAGGATTCATAGTTATTAAGAATCTTAGTAAAAAATTTAACAAAAGTGTTTTTTTATCTCATTAGGGGTTTATGTTACTCTACCTAAATGATCCTTGATTTTTACTATTCTATTTATATTCCTTCTATTGATAGTGCTATTATGAACAAAAATTGTATTCCTATCTCCTTCTAACAACCAATTTTCTCTTGATTTTTGTTTTCAAAATATTTATTCTTTTGTTAGAATAATTTCTTCTGTAGCCAAAAGTTCTTTTTCTTTGATAAATTTATCATTGTTCATTCCTTCCTTGATAACTTCTTCATTTAAATTTCTTAATTCCTCTTCATTCTCTAATTTATCTTTAAAAATGTCATTAAAGTGGTCTTTATTCCATTTTCTAAAAAAAATTATTTTAAAGATTTTAGTTTTGATATAAATTAGAACATGCATGATCCTTCAAAATCCTCTTCATTCCACCATTACCTAGTGTTACTGAGAAAATATTTGTCTAAAAACCATAAATTTTCACATTTAAAATGATTTGTTAATGATTTATGTGGTTCACCTATTTGTAGCCTAATTGGGTAATGATAAGATCCTACATTAGGAAGAATGACAATACCAAAAGGTTGATTAAAATAAATTAAGTTTCCTTTGAATATAAATCCATTTGATATTTCTACTATATTACAAAAACCTGCTCATCTATTGTTCCAAGTGAAAGTTCCACTAGTTGTAGGGATATCTATAAGAAATTCTTTTGCAAACCAATCTTCGAAGTTTAATATAACTTGGGAAATGATCCAAGCTCCACCTTCTTTTTCTCCAAAGTCTAGGATAGCATTAAAATCTCCCCCAATATAAATATTTTCTAAGGCATTAGTTTCTAGATAATTACTTATTTCATTTCATAGTTCTTTCCTATTCGGTGTTGGAGTTGGTCCATATACATTTATTAGAATAAATTTTCAGTTTTAAAGCTTTTGATTTCCCTCCCCATCTAATTACTCCTTGAAATGAGTGGATTAAAATCTGCCCTCCTAGGATCTCATAAAATACCTACCCCCCTAGAGGCCCTAGCTGATTCAACAAATTATGTTTTCCAAAACCCCGAATTTCTTCTAAGTTTCACTCCATATTATTTATTAAGTTTTGTTTCTTGAATTAAAATTATATCAAATTTAAATAATGACAAGTTACACTTTAGTAAACACTTTTTATTAGGGGCATTAATACCCCTTATGTTCCAAGTTGTTAACTTCATGATTAAGTAGAAGAGAGCTTCCCCTTTTCTACATTCAACAGGTTGTTAATCTTTTTCTGGTTGCCAGCCACACCTGTAGCTATTCTAAGTTCAACTAAGGATTTTTGACCTATTTTCCTACTTTTCTTACCACATTTTGGTTGAACTAATCCTTGTATGTTAGCTTTAATACCAAGTTTATCTAGATTATTACTTGCATTCTACACACTGTTAGCAATAAAAACATCCTTACCTTTATCTAAATAATCTTTTTCTAATTCTTTTATAATTTTGTTACTTATTTCTTTTTCTTTTTCTACCAGTTCTTTAGTTATTGATTTTGAACTTTGACAATTTACTTGGTTTATACTATCCTTCTCTTGTTGAAATACTTCCATAATCCCAAACTCTTCCCAATTTTGACTTCTAAATTTATCCTTTTGTAATTTATCTAAAGTCCCATTATCTAAGTCTACTTCTTGATTTAATAATTCAGATTCTCTTAAAAACATCTCAACCTCTATAGGAATAAATTTACAAGTATTAGTTCCCACTTTTGCATTTCCTCTATAATTTGAAATTGAGTATGAATCCTTTTTCTTGAGTTTATATTGTTCTTTTAAGGGGATTAGATGAATATCTTCTCCTATCCTTACAATTGTATCTAACTTTGACTCACTCATACCCTTAATAGGATTGAGAGTTTTTGTATTAGTCTCTAGATCTTCATTTCCAGAATCTTCCTTATCCATTTCCATAATTCTTTCAATTAACCATCTTTTTTCCTTTAATGCTTCTTCATTTTCTAAATTAGACTCAATTTCCTCAAGTTTGTCTTCTTTATCTAAGCCAACTCTATCTAGGATAGATTTAAGGGTCATATTTGGAGTTACCCTATCCAAATCTACAAAAGATTTTTTGCCATTGACAGGTGTTTGCCAAAATGCGTATAACTTTTGCTTGGATTACATAGCTCTATTTCTTATATCATTATAGTCTATTTTTTCTTCTTCTATTATTTTTGTCTTGTTTACTTGAAGTTCAGTATCTTTTGCGAGATTACTTTTTGTATCAATATCTATATTGATATTTTTGTTTTTTCCCCATCTTTGTCTCCAGTGACTATCTCTTCCTAATTGTTGGTCTGTTCAATCTCTTTTCCTTCTTTTGAGTTTCTATTAACATCCTTTGTTGGATTTTTTAATTTCTAATCTTTCTCATCTTCTTTCTAAATCCTTGGTTGGTATGTTCTGTAAATCCACTAATGATCTATTTTCTTTATATGTTTTCTCATTTCCTTGAATAGGTTCTACTTGTATGGGTGTTAGACTCTCACTTTTCTTTTCATTATTTTGTTTGTGACTCTTACCTTGACCCCCACCTTGGATAAATATATGACCTCTATGTACTTCCTCCCAAAGGGTTAGTTGATCACTTAAGTCTCTTTGGATTCATAACAAGTCTTGGGTCAATCTTTCATGCACCATCAAGTTCTCTCTAATATCTTCTATGAATATATTTTGCTTTACATGTATCTCAAATTGTTATGAATTGCTAATATTTTCCTCATTTGCATAATCCATCATGTCTTTATTGTCCTTTGGAGATAAGCTTCCTAGATCCATAGACTATTCTCCATTCTCTTGGTCCCCTATCTCCTTATCTAACTATTTTTTGGTTAAACTAAGAGTTTTTCCTAATTTCTTTCCTTCCTCCTCTATTTCTCCTTCCTTTGTTTCCTCTATGTGTTAGCATATCTTACTGGCTAGTTTACCACTTGATATATTTAAGCTCTTCTTAGTTCCTTCCTCTATAGATTATTTCAATTGATTCTCATGATTTGCTAGGATTAGATCTTTAATTTTTTTACTCCATTTGATAAAAAAGGGAAATACTTCTTCTAAGTTAGAACTTCTTCCATAAAACTTAAAATTAGTTGTTGTGGGGTTTTGGGTAGGATCTAAAATAATAATGTCATGAATGTAGCCATCATATTTGGAATAGTTGATATTATACATTGATCTGTTTGTTATTACTTTTAATGGTTTGAATTATTTCAGGTTTATTTCCATATTAATTAGGATTTTGATATCATTTGAATTATTATAATTTGCTTCAAAACCTATCAATTCTCCTAAAGCTTAACCAATGCATTTTAAAATTTGAATATGAAGAAGCTTTATCGGTATGCTTTAATAGATATCCAAGTGGGGATTCATAGTTTTTTAGCATTGTAATGACTAAAGTTTGGGCTCCATTTTATGAATTTCACAAAATAACATTTTATAACAACAAATACAACTTGAAAGGAGATAATCTCTAAATTGTCTTCTTTAAATTGAATTTATACTAATTTGTTAGATAGGGAGGATATACTTACCTATTCAACATAGTGATTTTTCAACTGTATGGGTAAGTTTGGATTTTTTGCTTCCAATCCATTCCAATATGCAAATACCCCCAAATCCTGAAATTTGAACCATCTACTTTCATTGTAGATATAATTGATTATTAAGATATTTTTATTCTCTTTGTTATTTGTCAGATTTTATTTGGTTGATCTATTAATCCAGACGTGTTTTCTTGATTCTTTGGGAATCCTTCCATTCTATGATTGAGTGCAAATTTTTACCTAACTATTGTATCACCTATTTTATAAATTGCAAACAAAATACTAGGACTAAAAAAGCATTCACAATACCCAATAGACTAACGCTTATGAGAGGAAAAAGGGAACACTATGGAGGAAAGAAAATCAAGAATGGTGAGCTCCTCAAGTGTAAACTTGATGACTTTGATGTGTCTGGATGTGTGCTCAAGCATGTTTCAAGCTTCAAGTCGTGAGTTTGGGATTCAAGCATGGAGGTGGATGAAGAATCCAACAATGGAGTTGTCTATGGATTTTGACATGGTGATGATGTAAAATGACTATGTTGTAGTGGTTAATGGGGCATTATAAGTTTGCATGAAAGTTGATATCGATTGTGAAGGAAGAGGGTTTCATTTATAGGCTAAGGGGTGGAGAGATGGAGGGTCAAGATGCACAAATGGAAGAATGGTGAGGAAGGGCTAGGATGCAAGGAAGGGGGAGCACATGGATTGTGCTTCTTCAAAGCTCTAGCCTTGTGACAAGTGTCACAAGGGGATTGAGTGGTCAAAATGGAGGGTCAAAGGTAATTATGTGGGAGAAGTGTGGAAGAGGAATATAAGAGGTATTTAAGGGCATCTATGGCATGCAAGAGCCATTAATGCTCTTGGATAGGAATGGAAGAGGACAGGGGAGACTACTGACTTGGCTTGGGTTAGAAAGTATTAGACCTTGCTTAAAGTTGTGCACATGTTTAGGATGGGGATTAAGCTCAACTTAGGAGGGGGTTAGGAGGTAAGTGGCTAAGCTTTGATGGGATGAGTTAGTTAGTTGGCTAAGTGAGGTTAGTATGGGTGAATGATTTGGATTAGGGTAATGATAGGGTTTTGGGGATGTTTTTAGGGGTTTGGGATGATTTACTAAATGACTTATTTAATAAAAGGGGGGTGTGGGATTAAATTAAATAAAATTTTGTTTTTATTTAATTTAATAGAGGAATGAGGATTTAATTGATAAATTGATTTTGGGTTATCATTTGATTTTATCAATTAGACTATAGCTAATTGAATTAATTAATTAACTAGGGGATGATGATTAATTAATTAAATAATAAATATTTAATCAGTAATATCCTAGGAGATGACTAAATAGAATTATCTAGTGATGTAATCAGATTAAGGTGTCTATATTTTGCCCTGCTTTGACATAGTATTGGGACAATACTATTTCAAAGAAGTTCGAATATAAATGATGCGAGGAAGATTTTTAAAGCTAGATGGTTGCCCTAGTCTCAAGTAGAAGATGAGAGAATGGATTGTGTGATGCCCCCTACAGAAGGCAACGAAGAGAGAAAATGAGGCTCACCAACTTCTTGAAATGTTACAATAAGTCAATGTGAGCAGGAGGACACAAAAGGATGTGAAAGGACTAAAATAGTATTCAAATGACAATTAAATTGCAAAAAAAAAATAGGTTGGAGGAAAAGAGGGTCTCTAGAGGGATCATAGAGGAGAATAGGGCACCATAGGGGCCTACGAGGGGGTCTAGGAGGGCTAGAAAGGGTAATTTTCTCTCATATTGATGTTGAGATATTATTGTTTGGAGCTCTGATTTGGATGATGTGATGGTTGTGCAAGGATGACCAGAGCATTGGGCAAACATGGTACGATGAGTACAGGCATGGTGGACACAAGACTGATCGAGAGGCTCAAAAAACTTTGCTTTGTGATTTTTGCATTTTATTTTAGAGCATACCTGAGGTTGCAAAAGTGTGTTCCGGCAGGCACAGGTTTGATGGGATTATAGTAGGGGTTAGTGAGACAACGATCCCACAAAAACGTCTTGAAGGTAGGGGTAAAAAGTTAAGCCGAGAGCCATTTTTTGTGAGAATGCAAATTTGGTTAGTAATTTTTGTGAGAACGTAACTTCACTTGGACTCTTATGTAGGTTAGTGATCTTGCCAGTGAGAACGCATTCCCATTAGTAGGAATGTGGTCTTGTAGGGAGGGATAGTTTAGGATAAAGTTAACGCGAGAATGGGGGAAGATTGACCAAGAGGGGTAAAGAATAAGATGTGTTCCTGTGGTGCTCTATAGCTGCGAGAATGTGGCGTGTAGGTTGGGTAGTGAGAACACGGGTTTGGGTTTGGGAACTAGAAAATTGTAAGGAGTGCTCCTGCTAAAAAATGCAGTAATAGGAATGCAGGGGAGAAATATTGTTAGCGAAAACGCGGGGAAAAAGGTAAAAAACTTAAGTGGCTGGGAAAAGGGAGGGTGATGAAACATGGGCAGACTATTTTGGTAAGAGGAAAAGAAAACTAATGTGAGTGTTGTTTGGCTTGATGCATTGGTCACTAGATGTCTTAGTGTCGCGAGAGCGACGTGCTATTATATTGTGCACTGAGGAGTAGTTTACCCTAACAAACTGGACAAGGATTGACACCATTAGACTTGGGTACTTGGCTAGACTTCTGCATACACGAACCTACATGGCGATGGTGACAACATTATGTGAGCACTGACATAGTGATACTGACACATTCCATATACCAACAGGGGAGATGACGATTATCCTGGAGGATGTATACATGATTTTTTGGCTAGCTGTGCAGGTACACTAGTGATGGCTAGTAGGGAAGTTTTAGGAGAGGTGGTTGTGCAGCGACTAGTGGGGCCCAGAGTCTAGTTTTGTATCCGGAGAGGCTAGTTTCCATTAAATGAGGATTTGGATCAAGTGGTAGCAGATTAGAGGAAATAATTTTATGTGTGTGAGTTGGTCTCAAGGTACATTGCGCAAATACTGGCAGTACAGGAGTGACATTGGCACTGATACCAACGATCATTTAGATCATGGATGATAGAGTCCCTATTGCATGGGGTTCACTAATGTTAGCCAAGCTATACTAAGATCTATGTCAGATAGTATACTAGGGTGCAGGGTACCAAGGGAGGAGTGTGGGGTTCCCTACATTACTACAGGTGTGGGTCTGAGAGCACATTGCAACATTTAGGCCGATTGATCAGAGAGATAGGCAGGCAAAGGAGCCTGTAGGATACAGTTGGGGTAATCCTCTCACTTATCAACATACAAAGGAGGTTGACTACTTGCGAGTCTAGTTAGATGAGATTCAGACCATCATATGGAGGTCGTATATGGGTCTTGGGCCATGGGAAGAGTAGAGGCAACATCTTCCTTATACCATTTCGCCATGTTTCATTTTTGGGTGATGGGAGTATATTGTGGAGCAATATCAATCAAATAGGGCCCTGTGATAGTTTGGATGGCCACAAGTTGCCCTAGGGGAGCCAAATTGGTATCAACATGTGATGAGGGAGTTAGTGACTATTTTTGAGCTAGCTTTATAGAGGGATGGGTTGCTACAGGCAAGGCAAGATTTGGTGCCATAGGACTGGGATTGCTTTGGTGAGGTGGCAGATGTTGGCTCGACACAAGAGTATAGAGATTGGTTTGAATGCCCTAGGCTAGTAGGTTAGGCCCAGGTGACTAGAGCATTGGTAGTGGCAAGGGAGATTTCCCGAGAAGGGAGGCATGGGAGATTTGTGGCCAAGGGCTCAAGGCAATGAGCAAGGTGATGGTATAGGAGAAGGCACCACAGAGGTGGAGGTAGAGGGTGGTAGCGGAGGAGAGACAAGAGGATGCTAGGTCACAACCAGATAGAGGAGAGGGTAGGTAGGAGGAGGGGAGGCCACAACTAGAGGTGAGGCCATAGGGAGAGAGGAGGCCACAGGAGGAAGGTGGACATAGGCCACATGGGCCAATTGGTGGAGGAGGATCATCCTCAAAAGGAGGGGATGATGGACTGGCAGGTAGGTACACGTCCCTATAGTAGGCACGTGAGGCTATTAACTAGCTGTTGCAAGACACACAGTAGGAGAGAGACTAGCTCCGAGCAGAGCAAGACTAGTTCCAACATGAGTGCGATGTGGCGTAGGGGTAGGTAGACCGAGCAAAGGTCAAGCTAGGGACATTGTGGATGGAGTCTAGGATGTTAGAGGGGAGGTTAGAGGTGATGGCATTAGAGAGATAGGTTGTGGGGGAGGACGAATATAGTGTAGGAGGAGAGGGATAGACTGGTAGTGGAGGTGGCCACACTGAGAGCATAAATGGTGGTGGGGGACAATTAGAGGAGATGAGGCTATTGAGGGGGGAGGTGGAGAACCTTTGGGAGAGAGTGAGATTTTACAGAGGGAGATATCATGCAGCAGTGCTAATAGATCAGATCGAGCATTATGGATGACCAACACAGTCAGGTAAAGTTGGCATGCATATAGGCATGTAGGGAGGGGGATAAAGTGGATGAAGTACTGGGGGCTCTTAGAGGACTGGTGGGTCTCAGTGCACAAGACAGAGTCACAGGACAGGATAGAGCCAGAGGTGAGACAAGGGGATAGGTGGGAGGAGGGATGAGGTGGAGAACTCAAGTACTGGAGGATGAGGAGGAGCAGTGATATGCCACATTTTGTGTCGATTTATAGTTTTTTGGGATGTATTTTTGTGGGCATAGACCTGATGTATTTTTATGGATATTTGTACTATATGGACACTGTATTTGGACTATGTTGGACTTTGGTATTCTTTCAAGGATGGGTGATGCATTCTTTATTATTTTGAGGTTGTGAGATGGACTGGCATTTTCAATGAAGGATGTGATGTTTGGATGATATGAAATTTATGATGTTACTAATGCTTTGTGATGCAGGATGTGATGTTTTTACTTGATGCTTTGTGATGCAAGATGTGATGTGTTACTTGACGCTTTGTGATGCAATACGTGATGTTTTCATATAAGATAAATGATATGCATGATGTTATTGATGCTCTATGATGTAGGATGTGATGTTTTTATATGAGATGGACTATGATAGTGATGCTCTATGATGTAGGATATAATGTGCATGATAAGTTATATGATATAAAAAAATGAGAACTAGAAGGAGCTTGAATTTTTTTAAGATGATGTAAAAATGAGCCTAAAAAAAGTATGATGATGAAAAATGGACAACTAAAAGTTTATGATAGTGAAAATGAACCTTAAAACTATGATGATGAAAAATGGACATCTAAAAGTTTATGATAATAAAAATGAACGTTAAAACAATGATGATGAAAAATGGACAACTAAAAGTTTATGATAAAAAAAATGAACCTAAGATTATGATAATAAAAAATGCACTTGGGGTTATGATAATGGAAAAATTGGATTAAAACGTATAATAAACCAAAAATGGAGCTAAAGGTAAGATGATAAAAATGGGTCTAAAACTATAATGAAAAATGGATCTAAAGCTATGAAAACGAAAATGGATTTATAATTATGATAAAAATAGATTTAAACCTACGATAATGAAAATGGATCTAAAACTATGATAAGGAAAACATACCTAAAACTATGATAATGAAACTGGATTGAAAACTACGATAATGAAAGTGGATCCAAAAAACTATGATAATGAAAGTGAAAAAACTATGATAACGAAAGTGGATCTAAAACTCTGATAACAAAAGTGGATATAAAACTATGATGACAAAAGAAGATCTAAAAACTATGATAATGAAAGTGGATCTAAAACTATGATAATTAAAATGATGAGTTAAAATGAACCATAAAATTATGATGAAAATGAGAATTAGCATAAAACTTAAAGAGTTATGATGATTCAGATGATGACTAATAATGAAAAAAGATCATGGTAATGTGGTGAGAGATGAGTGTACATGATATGAAATGCAAGTAGAATGATAGGGAAATGTATGTGGGGGTAGGATCTGTAACATATCAATGATCGACTGTAGCTTTTAGTTTTGGGGGGGGAGGGGGTGACAATGTGCACAATTTTAGCATAATGCTTGTGGGATAGGAGATTTTCAGGGAGAGGTGATGGTTTTAGGGAATCAGAAAGAAGGGAAAGGGGGAATAGGTGGTTAGATTAGATCCGAGGTGGGTGGTAGGATAGCAGATGATAGGGATGCTTCTTAGGAAAAGAAAGTGTGGAGGTAGGTAGGATAGATTTTTACAGTAAGAACATGTAGGATGTGATAATATGGATATAGTAGAAGGGAGATGAATGGGATTTTTTCTTTCTTTTAATGGAACAAGGTGATAGGATGATGGAATTATGCTTGAAGCTTGAAGGTGGGGTGCTTCGTAAAAAAGTACCACCATGTAGTTTGAGCACTTAATTTGATATAGGAATATTAGGTATATGCCAAGGTTACCAAGAAAAACAAGGCTTTTACCCCAATATTGCATAGGATTGACTCAATCAGGCACACAAGGAGTGCCCCAGCATGACACATGAATCCCAAAGGAATCCAAGTGGAAACAATACTGGGTAATCCATAAGCAAATGACATTTCCTAATTGCATCACATGATTACAAATGAACACATGTTTGGAACATGCAAGGGTCATATCTGAGTAACTCACAAGTAGAAAAATATTTGATCAAAACCTTGCTCTCTAATTGCCTCATTCTTAGTGCACCCTGATATAAAAGATCGTGGTGACCTTGAGGAGGTAACAACTAAATTGCTTGGAAAAGATACATTTTAAGAACCAAAAAGTGAAATCCAATGTCAAGAGAAATAATAAATCCATTAAAAAGTAACCTTTTTCCAAAGATTTCAGTAGGACTTGATACTGACAGGCAAGGTTTAGACATGAGGACAAATGTATCCTACAAGAACCTATTAGTAGTATATGGGACTATGACAAAATTGGCAACTGTTACTTTCTCAAAATAACTCTTTGATGACACAAGATTTTGCTATAAAGTTAAAAAAAATGTCTTGTTCTGAGAAGAAACATGACTTATGACTTAAAAGGGGAACACAAGGTGTGTTTAAAGAGACAAGACAGAGAAGGACCAAGAATGTACAAGTACTACTATACAAATTGTCAAAACATTTTGGACATTTGGTGCAACGTGCGAGTGGGTTTGTATATAACGGGAAAAGCTCAGGATGAGGAGGTAGTGTAATGTATATAATACATTATTTTTACAAGGGTAGGATACATGGACATGGTACAAGAGATAAAAATGCAATTGATATGATACATGCGGTAAGGTATAGGGGCATGATAAATGTGCTAACCATGGTATAATACAATGTTATAATAGGATTTCCAAGCTCAGGGATAGGGATAATATGTCATGATTTATGATAGTGCGGTGATGGAATCCTTGGAACACCTTTGGAAAATGGGAAGATGGGTGACGAGATGTGGAGAATGGTGTGGGAGGTGTAAATCACAGATAGATAATGAATTAACCAAGTACACATGACACCTATCTGCTAGGTTTTCACCAAGGTACCTATCCAAGGTGCTTGAATTGCCAAGTTTTCATCATTGGATGCTTATTTTTCTTTATGATTTTTTTTCTTTTTTCTTTTTTAGGGCCTTTTTAAATTTATTTTTTAGTCTTTTCCATAGGATTAGCAAGATACGCTAAGGACCTTAGGCATAGAGTTTCTTGAGATGAATGATGTTGGTGGGGTCATTTAGTGTTTCTCCCTCAAGTGTTGATAGTTGATATGCCCTTGACCTAAATGATGTTGTGACAACATATGGACCAAGCCGACTCAAGCTTGCCCTTCTTTTCTCTGTCTACTTGGACCTTCATGTTTTCCTTGAGGACCATGTTGCCTACTTGAAATTGTCGTTGATGAACCTTCCTATTGAAGTTGCACTTGAGGCAATTTGATTGACCATGACATGGTCATAGGCCTGTTGCCTTTTTTTATCAAGTAGATCAAGCTAGGTGAGTTTGGCTAATTTGTAATCCTCATCTGATATCTTCCCTCACAAAGAAATGTGCAAGGATGAGAGTTTGACCACAATAGGTAGTACTACTTTGACACCATAGACCAAGGAGTATGGGGTTGTGCCTGTGGATGTATAGAATGAAGTGCGATGGGCCCATAGGGTAGGGTTGATTTGCAAATGCCAATCACAACTGGAATCATTAAAAACTTTCTTTAGGATTTTGAGCAAGGTTTTTTTTGTTGCCTTAGTTTGATCAATACCTTATGTGAAGTAGGGGCTAGAAAAATAGTGATGGATATGAAGGGAGGTGCACAACTCTTCCATATTGAGGTTTTCAAATTTACCTCCATGGTTAGTGAAAATGGTAGCTGGGATATTGAAGCGACATATGATATGATAGAGGATGAATTTGGAAACTTGATCAACTCATGTGGCGGTGATAAGTGGGACTACTTCTACCCACTTAGTGAAATAATCAGTCACAATGATTATCCACTTATGTCCTTCTGAAGAGAGATGTGCTATAACACCAACAAGGTCAAACCCACAACATGCAAATGACCATAGCAGTGTAATAGGTTGAAGATTTTGAGCTGGGGCTTGGATCAAATTCGCATGTTGTTGACAGGGTAGACACCTTTTGACAAAGTCACAGACAACATGCACTAGAGTAGGTCAATAATATCTAGCTCTAAGTATTTTCTTAGCTAGGACTATATAGCTTATGTGGGCACCATAAAGTCTAGCATGTACCTCTTTGAGAGCCATTGCAGCCTTGTTTTGGTCTAAACACCGAGAGAGAGTTTCATTATAACCATGATGATATAGAGTGTTAGCTATGATAGTGTAGTGGGATGCTCTACGAATAAGGTTTTGGTGTTGGGTTCATGTGAGATGGGGAGATATGATACCATTTAGTAGGTAAGTGTGAATTTCATGGTACCATGGGGATTGGGGACCAACCAAGACACATACTGAGTAAAAGTACAAAGTTGTGTAACCTTTCAGGCTGACTTATTAGAATGATTGAATTTGAGTATTTCTATCTAAAAATCAATATTGTTCAAAAATATGATCAAAATAAATTCATTCTAGTGAATTTATATATGGTCTCACACTTTTGCAATTGGAAATTTCTATTAAATGCATATTTTATACTAGTTAGAATCTAATTACTAAAGAAATAAAATCATTTCAAAAAAGTGGCATTTCAATAACTCTTACTATTTTTTATGATTTTTTTTAATAACATATAAACACCATTTTATAGAGCTTAGCGTCAAGAATATTCTCATATAGAGTTTATAGTATTTTAATTAGATATAATATATTGTAATTAAAAAATTATATAAGCATGTATTTTAACACTTGAAAAGATGTCGATTTTGAGAAAGAAAAAAAATTAAATCATATGCAAAAAATTCAAAAATTATATGAAGTTCTAGAGGAGAGAGTCATCTTCTAGAATGTATAATTTTTCTCTTGCTTAGAATAGATTTGTTTCAAAAAATGTGGTGGGAGATGAGAACAATCAATTTTAGGCGAGTTGAAATTTGAATCATTATAAAAGAGAAAATATAGGTCTAAAGTCTATTTTTATTTTTGATTGTTCTAGCTATATATGTTATCTATAGCATAGTCTGAGATCAAAGGGAAATAACTTTATTTCCATATAATTTTGTGATAGGAACTAGACCCCTAATTTTCAGTATTTTTCAGAAACTAAAATATTATTTATAAAAATTAAGAAAATATATCAATTCTTATTCCAAATAATTATTAAAAATTATAATCCTAAACTTCATCCATTTCTACACATTTTATTAGTTTACTTCATTTTTTAATTCAAAATAATAATACCAATTTTATGTCATTGAAGGTGAACATTTATACTTTTGTTAGCCTTTTCCTTTACATAAGGGTGACACAAGTTTGTGCTTTTACCCTACCCGTGTCAATTCATCATTCTCGTATGCAGGCTCGTGTAGCTAATCAACTAATAATTCATATTGTGTAGCCTCTCGAGGGTTCTCTAAAAGTGAACCAATAGTAGCCATGGCATCTACAACCTTGTTTTGCAATATAGGCACTTGTGCGAATTGGAGCTGAGTAAATTGTTGCTTCAACTGATCTACCAATTTTTTGTAAGGCTGAAGCTTATCATCCTTAGTCTAATATTCATCTAGGACTTGTTTGATAATAAGATGTGAATCTCTGAAGACCTATAGCTCTGTGATGTTCCACTCAATTGTTATTTTTAGCCCTGCAATAAGGGCTTCATACTTTGAGATGTTGTTTGTGCACTAGAATCAGAGTTTGAAAGACTTAGGAATGTAGTCACCTTGAGGAGTGACCAATAGTATGTCGGCTCCAAAACAATGGGTTGTGTAAGATCCATCCAAGTATATTTTATAGGATGGTTGTTCCTCTATTAGGCAGAGGTGTTCATCTAGGAACTCCATAATGAGAGGGTGATCAACAACCAAGGGTGCATCGGCCAAGTTATCTACTATAGCTTGACCTTTGATAGCTTTTCTGTTGACATATTGGATGTTGAACTCACTAAGAAGTATGACCCATTTGGCTAGGTGCCTTGTGAGTATTATGTGTGACAACATATATTTCAACGGATCAAATCTCTGATATTAATTGCACAATGTGACTCAGCATATAATGACGAAGCTTTTGAGTGGCAAAAACCATAGCTAAGCAAGCTTTTACCATGGACGTTTAATTAAGCTCATACCCAACTAGAGTGTGACTAATGTAGTAAATAACCCTCTCTTTTCCTCCATTATAAAGTTGTGCTAGAAGAGCACCTAATGCTATTGGGGCAGCTGTGATGTATAATATGTGTGGTCTTCCTACGACTGGTGGAACCAAGATAGGCAGATTAGCCAAGTATTGCTTGATCAGTTCAAAGTTACGTTGGCAAATAGGATCCCACCTAAAATTTTGATCCTTTTTGAGCAAGTGTGTAAATGGTTGACTCTTATCAGCTAGCTATGAGATGAATCTTCTAACTGATTGTAGCTTCCCTTAGAGAGAGAGAAGTTGTTAGAGTGTCTTGGGAGGAGCCATATCCATGATGGCCTTGACCTTGTTAGGTTCAATATCAATACCATGACTTGATATAATAAACCCTATGAGCTTTCTAGATGTGACATCAAAGACACAATTATTGGGGTTGAGCATAAGACAATACTTAGCTAGGCGATCAAACACTCCTTGAGATGAGATAAGTTATCAAAAGCATTAAGAGACTTGATTAGAATATCATCCACATAATCCTCAAGCGTTTTGTGGATGAGGTCATGGAAGATGACCATCATGGTTCATTGATAGGTTGTCCCAAAAATTTTCAACCTGAATGACATCATGTTGTTACAAAAGGTCCCCCAAGGGGTGGTAAATGTTGTCTTATGATGATTTGCTTCTGCTATCTAAATTTGATTGTACTTAGAGAAACCATCCATGATTGATAAGAGCTCATGGCCTATGGTGAGATCAAAAATCATGTCTATATTTCACAATCGCAAATCATTCTTTGGATAAGCCTTGTTGAGGTCTCTGAAGTTTATTCAAATCTTGATATCACCAGAAGGCTTTATGGTAAGTATCATGTTGGAGATCCAATCTGAGTAGTCAATTGGGTGAATGATCTTCACATCTAGTAGTTTCTCTAACTCTTCTTTGACTAGTAAGGCAATTTTTGGGTGCATCTTACAAAGTTTTTTCTTTACTGGTTTAGCCTTTGGATCTATGGCCAAGTGGTGTACCACTAAGATGGTGTCCAACCCGGACATGTCTTGATAGGATTGTATGGGTTCCATAATAGATGAAGATAATCAAACTACTATTCCTCTCAAGGATACTTTGTTCATTTTGAAAATTATCCATTCCATCATGAAATATACTTGAATTGTCAACCCAGGGACGTATGACTTAAAATGGATTAGCATAGTATGTGCACTAAGTTCCTTTAAGAGTCTTAACACCTATGCTACATGAAAGTAAAATGCATTAAAGGAATCTATGCTACTGATATAGAATAGTAAACATGCTTGGACTAACAATAGATAACTACAGAAAACTTCAGAAAATGAATTCTAAACCAGTTAACAATTTAGACATCCACCATGATCATTTTCCACAAGTGTTGCAAGAACTTTCATAGAAACAATGCTACATGACTAATACAGTAAATTGCGAGGAATGAATCTAATCTACCTAAATCTATTCCACCTCCCAAGGGGGCCCCCTTGGTTGGCTTCAACTAACTAAGAACACAATAGGTATTCCAAAATCACTCTCTTATTAAAATTCTTCTTTGATTACATGACTAAATAACTCATTAAGAACAAAAAAGAGTAACTTTCAGACTAGTAATGTTTTATTATTTTTCTCTCCCCCCCTCAAGACGATCCCTTCTTCATTATATATAGAGGATTGGATACCGATTACAAAAATAACATAAAAGTTGTGAACAAACATCCCCAAAAAAGAAGGCGGAATGTCAACCATGACATAGTACATCGATTAAGCAATAGAATAATAGCTTGCAAGTAATATGGCAAGTCGGGTCTTCCTAGTTTTTCTAGAACAATAACTCCCCTCGCAAACATGGCTTATCATTCGAAATTGATTTGCGTTTCTTTTGCCATGAACGGTTTTCATCACTTCTTCCTTTAATATGATAATCACCTCTCTTTGCATTGCTTCTCCATTTCCTAAAAGTTAGAAACATCCAAAACACATACACATGACAACATTCCTACTCTTACTCAAATATTAGAACATAGCTTAAAAATATTTATATGAAATACTTTATTCTATGTATATTATTAAGCACAGCATGTCATAGCCACTATCCATTAGTTCAATAAGTTCTAGCCATACTCGACATAAGTTCACAAGATATTTAAAACAAATGTGTTGGAAATGTTTTTCACAAGGCTCAAAGAGTGAGTTCAAACTATATAAAAACTATATCAAATTTGAGACATTAATATGCCTCATGATCTGCCCCCCACTATGCAAATGCTTGTCCTTAAGCATTGTACACTTTTCCATGGCTCTGAAATCACCCACTGTATTCTTTCCCTGCTTCCCACTTCTGAAAGAGTAGAAATATCCTCTAATGCGTCTCCAATGTTCACCCAAGTGTTATTCAACCAATGGGTCCAGTCTGGTTAGCATTATTTTCATATAGAGGCCAAAGAAGGGTAGGAGGTTAAAAAGTTAATGGCATCCGTAACTCTTTTATGATTTGTCTTCCCAATTGCATATATTTAGACACCCTATTAACTTTTGCCTCAAAATTGATAGGGCTGTGTGGTTCAGCCTTCTTGAAAGCTTCTAGTTGTTAATTCCATCAATTTCTAAGCCCTGTAATTGCTCTTTGCTATGTGAAGTTTGGAAGTGTCTAGTATTCTTTGTAAACCTTTTCCCTTTCTTCAAACACTTTCTCCTTGATTTTTGGTTTTAGTTTCCCACATGTTAATCTGAACTAATCTCTCAAAAGGTCATAAGGCTTATGGGATTCAACCCATCCCTATAGGTATCCAACTGCCTATCATAATTTGTTTCATTATGCATCCAGGACATTAGAGCTTTGAGGTGAACATCCCCTATGTAAAGCAGAGGATTCCACTTTGTCTCATGTGGAATTATGAAATTATGCAAATAGATCTCACATAACAAATTCTTTTTCCATGAAGGCAAAGTCTGGTACACATTATAAAAATCTTGAGCATTTTTAAATTCACAATGAAAATTTCTTATTGTCATCATCAATTACAATAACATAAATTGTTCCTTCAAACAAATAGCATACACCCTTGGTGGTGGTCTATAGGCCATTACCTAGTCAGCTAGCTTTAAGGCTTTACTCATCTGTTGTTTCTATTTTTCAAGTTGCTCCTTTAATGATTCAATTTCCTCATCTTTGTCAAATATTGCTTTATGCATTTGGTCTCTTTCTTACCTCCATAAGGCTTTTTGAAAAATGAAATGATTGTATAGACCAAACAATATCAATTGAATTGTAGATGAAGGAAATTCTTGAGCCTTAGATTTCATCTTTTGTTCTTTGGCAACTTGCTGGAAATGTTGGGTGTACCAAGACAATTTATAAGGTATAGGAGAAACATTAAAATATACAGGGACTGATAGCATGGTAGGTTGATCATTGCTAGGGGCTTTTTCTAGAATAGCAGTAGGGTTTGATTTACACATTTCCTGATTCTCTTGCGATGTCTTATTGACAGGTTCATTTTCATGTCTTTCCACATTTTGAGGTTTCAATTGCATAGAAGAATCATCTGAGATATTTTCAACTACTGATTCTGTATGAGACTTTGAAATTGGGGCATGTGGATTTTCAATGGAAACTGGGGATGCTTAACCTCACATACGAGGACTTCTACACACAGGAACCTCTTTAGCTTCGATCATTTTGTGAGTCTGCTTTGGTTTAGGTGTGACTAGAGTAGATGCTGCAAGAACAAACCTTTTTCTTTTTGTTACTTTAACAGAGGGGTTTTGCACTTCCTTGTCAAGATTAGGGCTTTCTTTACCAACCTTATGCTTACTTTTATCTCTAGAAGAGCTTGGTATATCATCCTCTAAAATAGGCTCAACAGGCTTATCAGGAGAGGGTTCTTTTTCCATTTCAGCTGAATTTTGACTAGGCTTTACAATTTCTTCCTCATTTCCTAAATTTTGCAAAACAGGGTTGGCTTGAGGTTGCAAGGTTTTAAATTCAAAAAATTCTAACCATGATATAGGGGAAGAATCCCTAAGAGACCTCTCAACTAAAAGTTTGATGAGGGCATGATGAGAGACAAAATTTGTATTTCCTTTTTGAGTTTCTTGAACACTAATACACAACATATTATAGAGAAAATTGGCGACACTAACTTGAATATTATGCCTTATACAACTGAGCAACTTAAAATGATGAGCATGCAAGTTTGAAAACCTACCTTCACAGCTCAAATACCTAATAATGTGGGTTGCCAATTCTGGATATGGAGCTGGAAGAGAAAGTCTTTTACACCCTTTCTTTGCAATGTCCAGTTGAGGGTCACCTGGCTGAGTGAACTATGCCCATGAGGATCTGGCATCGTGTTCATTTGGATAATGCTCCCCAACTACTAGTAGTCTTGTGACTTTTGCTATCCGCTCCTTAGTAGAAATCACTCTTAGTCCCCATAATGTGGCTTCCCCTTTATCAAATGTCATCATAAATTCCACTACTACTTCTTCATTATACTCAATCAATTGTAAGAAATAGCCAAGCCATCCATCAGCATGAAATTTCCAGACCACTTCAACATCAGAGATTAAAATATTATGAATGACTGGCTCATATCTCTTTAACTGTCCCCCCATCTCAAAATGTCTGGCTTTGATTTTCTCTACTTTCACCACTCTAATAAGTTTTTCCCTTTTTACCTCTACAAATTTCCTCTTCTCGAAATTTCAAATTGATCTTTCTGAGCAATGCCGTTACCACTTCCCTTAACAAGACTCTTTTGCATTCGACATGTAAAATAATGATCCATTAATTATGAAGGACATCAAGGTTTAATTTGAAAGTGTTCTCGCAATAACTCTTAGTCCTTTCAATCATGTCACACACAAGTGATATTTTCCCAAAATTGCAATGAAAAGGTACGACAAATACAAAAATATTTTAAAAATCAATGAAAAATATCAAACTACCACCAAAGTACAACCTATAATGTGGACATGACTCAGATAACATGGAGATGACATTTGGAAATTAATACACTTTTTTGGCCCCCCTCTAAAATTTGACAAGTGTCCACACTTTAAAATTTTGGCATAGGAACGAGAAATTGGCTTAAGACTTATACAATACATGTAATGCAATATTATATATAAATATCAAAATCTATGCACTAAAAATGAATAAAGAGTAAAATTGGTGTACCTAAAAATTTGAGTGTACAACCACATGTAGATTGATAATGTGGCATAGTATGGTGACTGTAGAAAAGGTGTTGACGATATGGTTTATTGAAAGTATTAAAAAATAGAGTGTGTGTGTGATCTGGAGTGTGAGTGGATGGTAGATAGAGAAATAAGATGGGTTGATATGAAGAAAAATAAAAGTATGAATTAAAGAATGGACCTCATATTAAATGAGGTTTTATTATGAGGGCTCCTTAAAAGTTTGTCATGGTATGGCTGCAGGAAGAAGGTTTTCACCCTCTACTACAGGAAGAAGGTTTTCACCCTCTACTGCAGAAATTGTGTTCACGGGAGCTTGTAAATTGGTTGGTTGGAACTGCCATAGGAACTCATCTTTGGTCTGTGGTTGATGATAGAGGCACAACCTATGGCCATTTACAATTAACTTAAACTAGATAGGATCAATGGTTGTCTGTTGCATTGCTCCATTGTCAAATACATATTGAATTTCATAAGGTCCTAACCACCAAGTCTACAACTTCCCTAGATTCTCTTTGAAGTGAGAATTGTATAGGAGAGCCCAATATCCTACTTTGAATTGTTTATTACAAATATGTGTATCATTCCATTTCTTTCACTATTGTTGAATAAGTACTATTCATTCCAAAGTTGTCTTTCTTATTTCATCCAGCGAGTTCAAGTGGAGAAGTCTCTCTTCTTGTGCTACAGGAAGACTGATGTTCAATTCCAAAGCAATGTGCAATGTTTTATGTTCAAATTCAATAGGCAACATTGCTGCTTTACCATAGACAAGTTTAAATTGAGTAAATCTAGTTGTTGTTTTCCATATGGTTCGGTATGCCCAAACAACTTCAGTTAATCTGTTGGTCCAATCCTTTTTGTGTATGTGCACTATCTTAGTCATAATGACTTCAATTTCTCTATTAGTGACCTCTATTTTCTCATTTGCTTGAGGGTGATAGGGACTAGATTTACAGTGCCTTATGCTTTATTCTTTTATAACCTCAGTGATCAAGTTTGATGTGAACTGGGCTCCTTGATTTGTGACAAGTTCTCTAGGGACTCCATAGTGGGTGAATATTTCTTCATATAGGAATTTGGCTACTTTCTCATCTCTTGCATTTTTCATTGCTCTAACTTCCACCCATTTGGTTACATAATCCGTACATACTAAGATGTAGGATTTTCCACTTGATGGTGGGTCAATTGGACCTATGAAGTCCATACCCCACTTGTCAAAAGGTGTTACTACAATCTATGGATTGAGTGGCATCTCATCAATTTTGGTTGTCTGATCCATCCGCTAGCATTTGTTACAGTTGGTTCCATAAATTACTGCATCCTTATGTAAAGTTGGCCAATAATATCCAGTTGTAAGTACTTTCAATGATGTTATTTTTCTTGCAAAATGGCCTCCAAATGGTTCATCATGACAAGCATGTAGTTTATCATATATCTCATCTTCCCTAATACATCTCCTCATGACCTAATTTGGTCCAACATAGAAGAGATTGTTATCTATCCAAGAATAATGAAACTTTTTCTCTACTAGCTTCCTCCTTTCTTTGTGAGAGAAGTGTTGGGGCATTCTATTTGCAACAAGATAATTAGCTATGTTTGCATACCATAGTGTATGAGTTGTTATATGGAACAAGTGCTCATATGGAAAGGCATCTTCAATTAGAGTTGGATCTTCATCAGTAATGTTCAATCTAGATAAATAATTAGCAACTATGTTAGATTTTCCTGCCTTATCAATAATGGTAATATCAAACTCCTGTAACAACAAGAGCCATCTTGCCAATCTACCAGTTATAGTAGGTTTTTTCATTAAGTACCTTATAGCTAAGTGATTAGTATGAACAAAAATAGGATATCCAGTTACATAATGTCTGGATTTTTTCAATGCATAGACTACAACTAAAATTTCTTTTTCAGTTACTGTGTAATTTAGTTCAGGTCCATGAAGGCTTTTACTAATATAGTAGATAGCATTCTCAAGATTAGTAGGCTTTTGACCTAATAAAACTCCTATAACATAATCTGATGCATTAGTATGGATATGAAATGGAATTGATCAATCAGGTCCCTTTAAAACTGGTGCTGTAGTGAGGAGTTTCTTAAGCTGCAGGAAGGCTTTATTACATTCGGGTGTCCAAAGGAATTCAACTTCCTTAGTGAATAGTGTATATAGAGGACTAGCTATTTTACTAAAATCTTTTATAAAACTCCTATAATATCCAGCATGACCTAAAAAATATCTCACATCTTTTGGTTTTGTAGGTATGGGCAGTGATAGAATTACCTCTATCTTAGTCAGATCCACTTGTATTCCTACAGCTGATATGAAATGACCAAGCACTACTCCTTCTTGGATGAGTATGAAACATTTCTCACTATTGAGTGATAGATTATGTTCTTTGCATAAGACAAGAACCTTTTTGAGATTCATCAAGGCTTCTTCAAAGGTGACTCCAAATGTTGTGAAATCATCCATGTATATTTCCATGCAATCATGTGATATATCAACAAAGATGCTAATCACGGCTCGTTGAAATGTTGTAGGGGTGTTACATAGGCCAAATGGCAAGGCAAAATATGCAAAAGTTCCCCACGGGCATGTAAATGTGATTTTATCTTGATCTTCAAGAGCTATACTTATCTAATTATAACCACTATACCATCTAGAAAAGAAAAATATTTCTTACCAACTAGAGTGTCCAGAACTTGATCAATGAAGGGTAAAGGAAAGTGATCCTTTTTGGTTGCCTTATTCAATTCTTTGTAATCTACACAAATCTACCATTTCCCTCCCTTTTTAGGCACTATGACCAGAGATGAGACCCATCTACTATCAAATATAGGGTATATAAAACCAACATCAAGTAACTTTTGTAGTTTAGTTTTAACTAATTCTCTGAGGGTTGGATTAATCCTTCTCTGGGGTTGATGAAGTGGTAGGCACCCTTCATTGATGTATATTCTATGAGTGCATAATGTAGGACTTAACACTTTCATATCCCCATAGTCCCATGCAATAGCCTTTTCATGTTTTTGAAGAAGCTCTGTTAACTGTTTCATCTGTATGGAAGGCAATTTGGGATTGTCATGGAGATTATGACCTTTTGACAACTGAACAATAGTTGTGATATCAACTATAGTAGCTTCAGAGATTAGACTTGTATCTAGTTCATATGGTAAGAGCTGATGGATAATGTCTTGTTCCTTGGGTAGAAAACAACTCTCATTAAATTCTTCATATGTAGTTAATTCTAACACATAACTGTTAAATATATCTTTTTTCTACCACACAAGTATTATTAAGAATACTCTAAATTATTGAATCCTCTTCTTGCAACTTCAGAAAAGATTGTCTATGTAACATCATAATCTATGCTAAAGAGTTTAACTCTTCTTCTCCATCCCCTAAATTTGGACATATGGATGTACTTAAATCTAGTTGTGGTTGTGCTAGAGGATATAGATCAAATTTATTTGTTGCCTATCTATTAGATATGGTCATACTCCCTGACCTATAACTTATATTTGCATCAGCTATAGCTAACCATGGTCATCCTAAAATGATGGGTAACCAGATAAATTGACTTTTAGGGACATAATCATGAAATTTGTAGGGTACTCTAGAGAATCTAGGGTTACTACTATGTCTTCTATCATCCCATCGGGAGTGACATAAGAACTATCTACAAGTTGCAAAGTTGTTGGGGTAGTTCTTAACCCTTCTATATTCAGGTTTTTCATAGTATCCTTAGTCATAATATTTATAGCAGCACCGAGATCAATTAAAGCATTTTTAACAGACTAACCATTTATAATCACATTCACAACTGGACTGCCTGGATCATAGTATTTAGGAACAATCAATTTTCCTAACATAATTTCAGCCAGTTGTCCTACAACATGGACTATAGTTAAGTATTTTTTTCTGCCTTCCAGGCTTTTTCAAATAGGCTTCTCTGATGGCTTTGCCATAAAAAGAAACATATTTAATAACTTGGAATAAAGGTATCTGGACATGCATGTTCTTTAACTGATCAATGATGTCAAAAGATTGTTCCTCTGTTTGTGTAGGTTTACTTTGTATGAGTTTCTTTGGAAAAGGAGGTTCAACCAATATTTGAGTTTGAGCTGAGCTAGTTATATTGGTGGGGTCAACCACTTCTGGCTAAGAAGTTGTGGGTTCTGATGCTGTAGGAGTATTTGCTATTTTAGTTATGAGAGTTGGTTTAGGCACTAGTAGAGTTGTACTAAATCTCAAATGTATATCTACAATATTTAGAGCATAAGCAGGGTATTGCTGAGCATCAACAAAATACATAGGTTGTTGTGGCTAATGGCTATTTGGATTTGGCTAAGGTTGTATGGGTAACTAAGTTTTCTTTTGAGGTCCAGAATTGCAAGTGGTGGCATTAGTGCAGTTTGTTGGATTGGAGGTGGTAACTAGGGATTACCAATATTTGGTTAGGCCATTTTTGAGGTCCTCTCCATTGGTTTGTAGACTACCAATTCCCTTGGGGTGGTTGCCATTGGTCTACTGATTCTACCATTAATTGCTTTGCTGGTTAGACCATTAATTGTTTTGCTAGTTTGGCCAAGAAGGTTGGAAATTCTGAGACCATTGGGGATGTTGTGGATTATTTTGCTAAGCATTATTCCAATTAGTTTGACTATATTGTGGAGGACCTTGGGTACTATGGTTTTGCCATTGATTATCATATAAATTTGAATTTTGTAAAGGGTCCTAAGGCATACCTTGATGTTGGGACAATGGCTGACATTGAGAAACAAAGAATACTTACTCATCCTCTCCATCTATCTTGATGTACTTAGTTGGAAGATGTCAGTTTTCCATGCTAGCGACCAATTTACATTGGCAATCTTTCTTTTGCTTCTGGTAGTGTAGACAGTACTCAACTAATTGCACCTCAGCTTTTGCATGCTTCTTCTTTGCAGTCATTATGTCGAGATCTGCAGTGACATCATTTATGATATCTTGCTTAAAATCAAAGAGTAGATTAGATATCTCGAGCTTTGAAATACCTTGACTGATTCCTTTAGTAACTATAGTCTAGTGTCCTTTGCCTTTCTTCATAGTTGGCCTTGAGTAGTTAAGACAGATTTTCTTGAGGTCATCTCAAGAAGATTGATATACATCACCACCAACCATCAAGTCCAATGCTTCTAGACAATTATCATTCACACCTCTCAAGAAGACTAGCTTTTGTGAATCCTCTGCCAGTGTATGCTGAGGGTTCTTCTGTAGTGTATACAATAAACATGAAATATAGTTTTCCAATGTTTCATCCTCCTTTTGTGATACTCTAAAGATATCATCTCCTCTTGAATAATTTGCTTTGCAATAATCTTTGTATTTATCTAGAAACAGAGTTTTCATTTCATCCCAAGTACCTGTTGCATTGGCTCCTAAGCCCATGAACCATTGTAAGGTTGATTTTTTTAGTGTTGTTGGAAATAACTTGAGCTTATGGGCATCAGTGTTGTAGTCAAATCTACGATAGAGTATGTCAAACTCAAATAAGAAAGTATCAAGATCTTCATTTGAAAGGCTATAAAACATTGGAAGAGCATTTGGGGGTATATTTTTGAAACTAGCAGTGGTTACGAGGCTTGGGAGAGGAAATGAAAAAGTAGGTTGTGCCATTATTGAAGGTATTTGATTATGGGGTTATTGCTAAAAAGGAGCATTAGGTATTGGATTGTTAACAACTGGTGTATTTGGAGTAGCATTATCAAGGAAACTGGCCAAAATTTCAGCAAAAGGTTGAAGAACACTTGTATCTAAAGGTTCTGCTCTAGAGGATGATTCTGTAGGAAAAATAGGGCTTACATCTACAAAAGGCAACTCAACTTCTTCTTCAATTTCTTCATTCATATTAATAGAATCTCATGGAATAAATCTCCCATATTCATCTCATTGTCTTCCTCTTCAATGCATGCAATTGAATTGGTGACTTGTTAATCAAGCCCATATTTTTTGTGGTTTCTAGCTAACAAACTAATCTAGAAATGAAGGACTCATGAAGGTTCCTAGTTTGACACCATCCCCGACAATGGCACAAAAAATGTATGGGTTCCATAATAGATGAAGATAATGACACTATTATTCCTCTCAAGGATACTATGTTCATTTTGAAAATTATCCATTCCATCATGAAATACACTTGAATTGTCAGTCTAAGGATGTAGGACTTGAAATGGGTCAGCATAGTATGTGCACTAAGTTCCTTTAAGAGTCTTAACACCTATACTGCAGGAAAGTAAAATGCATGAAAGGAATCTATACTGCTGATATAGAATAGTAAACATGCTTGGAGTAACAATAGATAATTGCAGAAAACTTCAAAAAAGGAATTCTAAACTAGTTAACAATTCAAATATCCACCATGATCATTTTCTACAAGTGTTATAGGAAGTTTTACAGTAACAATGCTACATGACTAATACAGTAAATTCCAAGGAATGAATCTACTCTACCTAAATCTATTCCACCTCCCAAGTGGCCCCCCTTGGTTGGCTTTAACTAAATAAGAACACAACATGTATTCCAAAATCACTCTCTCATTAAAATTCTTCTTTGACTACATGACTAAATAATTCACGAAGAATAGAAAAGAGTAACTTCTAAACTAGTAATGTTTTATTATTTTTTTCTCCCTCCCTCGAGGCAATCCCTTCTTCATTATATATAGAGGATTGGATACTTATTACAAACATAACATAAAAGTTGTGAACAAAACATCGCTAGAAAAGAAGGAAGAATGTCAACCA
Organism: Cupressus sempervirens; assembly: GCA_028749045.1. Lineage (NCBI taxonomy): Eukaryota > Viridiplantae > Streptophyta > Pinopsida > Cupressales > Cupressaceae > Cupressus > Cupressus sempervirens. The sequence continues at coordinate 260,133,157 of CM053792.1, forward strand.
TGACATAGAACATTGATTAAGCAACAAAATAATAGCTCGCAAGTAATATGGCAAGTCAGGTCTTCTTGGTTTTTCTAGAACCAATTTTCATCACTTCTTCCTTTAATATAGTAATCACCACTCTTTGTGCCACTTCTCCATTTCCTTAAAATTAGAAACATCCAAAACACATATGCATGACAACATTCCTACTCTTACTCAAATATTAGAACATAGCTCAAAAATATTTATATGAAATTCTGCATTCTATGTATAATATTAAGCATAGTATGTCATAGCCAGTATCCATTTGTTCAATAAGTTCTAGCCGTACCTGGCATCAGTGCACAAGATATTTAAAACAAATGTGTTGGAAATGTTTTTCACAAGGCTCAAAGAGTGAGTTCAAACTATATAAAAACTATATCAAATTTGAGACATTAATATGCCTCATCAAGGACCATGCAAAGTGATAGATATTTTCTTTAAAGACCTTGATGCGAAGTTTTGATTGTTTAGGTGGTAGAGATGCAACAATGTATGTGATCTTTGGTATCTTTGTTAAATTGATATTGATCAGCCTGGTTTCCTTTGTCAAGACTGATGATATTGCAGGCCTGTGATTTTGCAGGGGAAGGATGAAATCTCCATCCTTAGGTGCCTCAAAAAGGTTTTTACCATTGGATACGTCCTTTATTTTCTTTTCATATTTTGAGTGATTCAATGGTGCTCCATAAGAGTTTTCACCAAGGAATACTTTTCTTTTTCTTTTTTCTTTTTTCTTTTCTTTTCTCTGTTCACTTTTGCAACTGGAGATTCCCCCCTCCTCGATGTAACCTTTTGGATCCAACTTGTGGACATAAGCTGACTATGGAGGTTGTTTCTTGTGTGGTGTTTCAACTCCCATGCATCTTAGGAGTGCATGTTCCATGGATAATTCATTGACACATATAACACTTGATTGGTCTCAATCAATGAGTTTAAGATGAGCGAGTGGTAAGTCTATGAGGTTAATGGAAAGTTCATAGAGCACAAAGGCTCCTAAGATAAGTTCGTTAAGGAAAATATCATCATAGGCTTTCTTTTCGACTTCCTCTGGAATGTCTTCAACCTCAATGAGATTGTTTTGGATGTTTATAAAGGCATGATAGTCTTTTGTGTTGCCCCTAGTTGTAGGGAGTTGATAATAGAATCTATTCCACCTCCCAAGTGGGCCCCTTAGGTTGGCTTTAACTAACTAAGAACACAACATGTATTCCAAAATCACTCTCTCATTAAAATTCTTCTTTGGATACATGACTAAATAATTCACGAATAACAAAAAAGAGTAACTTCTGAACTAGTAATGTTTTATTATTTTTCTCTCCCCCCCTCAAGGTGATCCCTTCTTCATTATATATAGAGGATTGGATACTTATTACAAACATAACATAAAAGTTGTGAACAAAACATCGCTAGAAAATAAGGAAGAATGTCAACCATGACATAGAACATTGATTAAGCAAAAAAATAATAGCTCACAAGTAATATGGCAAGTCAGGTCTTCCTAGTTTTTCTAGAACCGATTTTCATCACTTCTTCCTTTAATACAGTAATCACCACTCTTTGCGGTACTTCTCCGTTTCCTTAAAATTAGAAACATCCAAAACACATATGCATGACAACATTCCTACTCGTACTCAAATATTAGAACATAGCTTAAAAATATTTATATGAAATTTTGCATTCTATGTATAATATTAAGCATAGTATGTCATAGCCACTATTCATTAGTTCAATAGTTCTAGCCATACCTGGCATAAGTTCACAAGATATTTAAAACAAATGTGTTGGAAATGTTTTTCACAAGGCTCAAAGAGTGAGTTCAAACTATATAAAAACTATATCAAATTTGAGACATTAATATGCCTCATCAAGGACCATGCAAAGTGATAGATATTTTCTTTAAGGACCTCGATGAGAAGTTTTGATTGTTTAGGTGGTAGAGATGCAACAATGTATGTGATCTTTGGTATCTTTGTTAAATTGATATTAATCAGCCTGATTTCCTCTATCAAGACTGATGATATTACATGCTTGTGATTTTGCAGGGGAAGGATGAAATCTCCATCCTCAGGTGCCTCAAAAAGGTTTTCACCATTGGATACATCCTTTATTTTCTTTTCATATTTTGAGTGATTCGATGGTGCTCCAGAAGAGTTTTCACCAGGGAATACTTTTGTTTTTATTTTTCCTTTTTTCTTTTCTTTTCTTTGTTCACTTTTGCAACTGGAGATTTCCCCCTCTCCGATGTAACCTTTTGGATCTAGCTTGTAGATATAAGCTGACTATGGAGGTTGTTTCTTGTGTGGTGTTTTAGCTCCCATGCATCTTAGGTGTGCATGTTCAATGGAGAATTCATTGACACATATAACACTTGGTTGGTCTCAATCAATGAGTTTAGGATGAGCGAGTGGTAAGTCTATGAGGTTAATGGAAAGTTCACAGAGCACAAAGGCTCCTAAGATAAGTTCATCAAGGAAAATATCGTCATAGGCTTTCTTTTCGACTTCCTTTGGAATATTGTCAACCTCAATGCGATTATTTTGGATGTTTATAAAAGCATGATAGTCTTTTATGGTGCCCCTAGTTGTAGGGAGTTTGAAATAGAGACCTTTCTTTTTCTCTTCCTTATAGGCTTCTATAGGTTGTCTAATGGTCGACTCTTCATGGCCTAGACCACCTCCTCGATAATCAAATTGCTCGGTAGCAAGGTGATGTGACTGTGGATTTTTTTTGAAATAGTCAAGGAGTTCTTTATTTTTTGGAGGTGGATCTTTGTATAACCATGTGCTAATATCAGGAGTTGTTTCCTCTCCATCAAGGATCCCGTTAGCAACAAATGTGGTGTTCCCAAGTTTTGTGAGCTAGGGGATTGTGTCTAGCTTTGGCCCCTGGTAGATCAGGTGCCCTCTAGTATGTGGATCAAGTGGTAAAGCACTGAGAACAAAAGCATCTAAAAGAATGTATTCTCCATAACCTTGGTAGTTGATCTTAATCGTAGAAAGAGTGGAGGCTAAAATGGTGTCTAGATCACACGTCAGGTGCCAAAGGACCTAGCCATGGTGTTGTCGATCTCGATTCCAGGACAATGGTTGGTGTATGAAGCTTCTATTGCATTGCAATAAGCAAAGGGTTCAAGATCAATGTGGATGGTTATCTCAGTGCCATTATGCAAAAAAATTATGCACTGATGATATGTGGATGGAACGACCTTCATGGCATGAATATATGGTCGATCGAGGAGGATGTTGTATGGAAGGTTAAGATCAACTACATGACAAATTGTTTCGTAAGTGGTTAAGCCAACTTTGATAGGCAGCACGATAGTTCCTTCAGTGGTTCATTCAATATTTTCATATGCTTTGATAGTGTTGATCTCATTTAAGATATCTACCTCAATGTATCCTGCTTGTTTGATGACTTTTAAAGTACATAGATTCAAGGTCGATTCATTATCTATCATGACCCTTTTGACAGTAAAGTCAGAAACCATGATGACTATGTGAAGTGGAAGTATATGATTGGGCTCAATAGTTGGGATGTCTAAAGTTTTGAAAGATAATGCACATGAGGTGGATAGATGGCCTACTAGGTTGCAAAATTTGGTGGCATTGATGTTAGTAGGGACGCGTGGCTCATGAAGTGCATTGTTAAGGATCTCTTAATAAAGTGGGCTTTTGCATAAGAGATCTAAAATGGAGATTTGAGCTGGCATATCTCCAAGGTGTTCTAAGATGTTATACTATGGTCCTATGTAACGCCCCGCCAAGGGATCCAAAAGAATTAACCTAAAGTTTCACTAAGTTTGCTAAACATTTTTTTTTTAAAGTAAGAAAATATAACATACACATCAAACACATAGTAGCGGAAGCAATAACATGTAATCATCGACAAACATACATTGCAAGTTACATTTCTTAAAGATCCCAAGACGTTGAGTCACGTTTAAATTTCATTAAATTCTAAGTCTAACAACTATCACATACATATGAAAGAATAATCAGAAGTCCCATGTCCATATTATACATTTGTTCCGAATGCCTCTTGGCAAATTAATTCGGAATGCTCAGTCATCCACTGTACAAGTCACAGGGTATGAAAGGCTTAAAAGAATATACATATGTAATGATAAAGATAAAACATCCTCAAATCCATGATACAAAGTACAGTAAAAATATATCAAACTATTCACCGTACATGATACATCCATACATCCATAATGATAACACATCTATCATAAAATCTAACCATCCATCATAATAATCCAAGAACATAATGAAGGTAAATGCCAATCATGAAAACTCCAGCCACAGTGACCACAGAACGAATCTCAATGGTAAGAGTAAAAGCACTACCACCCGACTGCGTGGAACCTAAATGGTCCACTCCCACCACGCTGAGGAGATAGTCTCAAGTCCCAAAAAGGATAACAAAACCTATAATCATAAATAATCTCTAAGTCTAGGAAATCCTATAAGTATACTAACTCAAGGGTTCCTAAAAAGATCGACATCTAAATCCCATAGTTACCACAAGACACGTAGGGAACCTAATATGCAAGCGGGAAAGTGTCATCGCAAAAGTCATGTAGAAGTTACCCGAGCAATCCTTTAGGAATCTCGGGTCCCTAATGATCCTGCGGCCACTAGTATCCTCTCGTACTGACGAGGCCTACTATGGAATGCAAGGTCGTAACCAAGCGTTCTCTCTACCCCATCCTAGTTTGTACTAGCACTCAAGGCATGGGAGAGAACATACAATTATCTTTTTAGGTTCATTTTCTCTCATTTAGTGTAAATGTTTTCACTTATTAAAAATGACTTACAATGGGTTTCTCAAGGTAGCCTCTTAGGGCTGCGACCCCCATTGCAAGCCACTTCCCGACTCTACACATAGATAACCTACCCTAGGCTCATGAAATCATAAATCAAAGAATCATAATAAAACCACCTCAGTCCTATACAAGCAACTGAAAAACATCATAAAAGATAAGCCACAAAATTACATCAGTTCTTCATGAGCAACAGATAATATCAATTAGTAATCATATGATCACGACAGTTCTCTATCAGCAACTGAAGGCATCAATGATAAGTCACAAAATCCAATGGTTCTCCAATGAGCAACCAGAAAGTATCCCAATAGTAAATTACAATACTGATCAAAGACTCCAAAATGGTCAAGTCAACACATGACATCATCAAGAACATAACAAACACTTCAGTCCTTTCAAGCGACTGAAAAGCAATCCAAGTATAACTGATCGAGACTCAAAAATGGTTATCAAATATAACTGATTGAGACTCGAAAATGGTTAAGTCAAGTATCTCAAATACGTACATCTCAGCTTCACACAAGGAAACTGGAAAGCAATAACAAATAGTAAACACAATCATGTCATAGAGCACTTCATCACATTACCATGGTCGGGTTAAGAAAGATCGAGACCAAATCATCATGACATCACATTCACAACTCCGAGCCTCTGGTAACAACCCAAACTGGTCAACGCTAAACCAACCCCATAACACTCAAAGCATAGACAATATATAGAAAACATCATAGTCTCACAATTGGTTTTGATTTGAAAACATACAGTTGAGTTAAACAATAAGGTTTCAGTTTTCAGTGTTTATTTTCAAGTAAAAAGTCTTATAGTTCAATTTGATTGATAATATACTATTGAGTTAATGTGAGGTTTCCATTTCCAGTTGAATGTATGTTTTAAACAGATAGAACCCATAGTTCACCTTTACCAATTATCACGTTCCTATATCCAAATGAAACACCTAATTACCCCTAGTTGATCTTAAGTCAAAGTCCTAAAACAATCTAAGGGTAATATTTAAATTAATAATAATACTTGTTGATCTTTGATTATAATAATCTATACTTTCATTAAAAACAATATTATAATATTAAACTTGCTTAAACAAATTTTTGATTTAATTAATCTTTATTTAAATCAAACTTTAAATAAAATTAATTAGTGATACATAAAAAAAATCATATTATATTTATTAATAATTTATTTATTTATAAAATTATTAATAAATAATAATAAAAATTCCAATATAATTAAAAATTTTAATAAATTTTAAATTAAATAATAATAATATTAATTAAAACAATTTTTATTTAAAACATTTAAAAAAAAAAATCGATTTATAAAAAGTAAGTCAAATTTATAAAATTAAAAAAAAAAAAAAAAAAAAAAAAACATGTTTAAAGGCCTGCTGGCCTGCCATTTCCTGTGGCCGCAGGTGTTACTGCTGCCGCAGGCAGCAGTACCACCTGCCGACAGCGTGGGTGTGTGGGGCGTGGGAAGTGGTGGCCCCACCCCACTCCAAATACATTATAAATATATTTTTTTAATTATTATTATTTTTTAACTCTATTTTAATATATATAAAATAAATTAAGTTTTATTTTAAAATTAGTTTTGTTTAATTTCATTAAAACAATTTCTTCCAAAGGAAATATATATATATATATATATATATATATATATTTTATTTTTATTTTTAATCTAGAACTTTCAATTTCAAAATCAAAACCCTTACCAAATTTAAATCTTAATTTCTTAATCTAAAAAAAACAAGGGTTCTAATAACTCTTCCAGTCTCCATAGATATAGAAATTATTGAAGAGCAATTAATAAATTCACAATATTGAAAAGTTAAAACTTTCATCACAGAGAATTCGGATCTACAAACCCCAGACACGAAGAAGACAGGAAAGGATAATTGCGTATTTAATGGATAATAAAAAACACAAGACCCTACCTGATCCTGCTGCTATTATGCAATCTCCAGGAACTGTATGAGATTTCGCTCTTCTCAATAACCTTCCTTTGGAAAACTTTCTTGGTATCAGCCTTCTGAAATTTGCTTCCAAAAATTGTCTCCCCAAAAATTCCCGTCCAAATTCGTCTATCTCAAAAATGAACCCCCAAAGTTGTGATAAGCAATTTCTCCTCAAATCGGGGCACTAATTGTGCATTTACCTGAGAAGACTCTTTGCACAACTCAGTTAACTCCAAATTAACCTTTATTATCTTTTATTTTATTTTGCATTCAACTTTCATGCACATTAAGTTGAATTATTAAATAACTTTATTTAATATTCCACTTGACTTCTATTTTTAATTAATTTATTACTTTAATCTTATGTGCACTTTTTAGAAATTAAAATAACATTATTAATTTCTATAATTTAATCTTTTAATTTAATTCTCATATTTAAACTCATGCTTAGATCATGTGATCTAGAATTCTTAATAATTTAATATCTTTCAACTTTTAATTTATTTTAGAACTTATTGATAACATATTTAATTAATTTAAATAACAATAATATTTAGCATTTATTTAAAAATGAACTCCAAATATATTATTATTAAATTAAATAAATATTATCCTGTTCTAAATTTATCTTTGAACTTGAATCTCCAAATTTAATTCTTTTATTTAATTAATTTCTCAATTAATTAAATATAAAGATATCATAATAATTCTCTATTAAATTAAATCATTAATTAATCTTTTTAATTAGACTTAATTAATAGAAAATACACCAAGGACTCATAAAGCAACATACGAAAACCCATCATAGAAAAACACATACCAAATCAAACAAAAGGGTTATAATCACGAAATTACATCATTTGATGCATTCAGAGGGTACTTAACTCAGATACTTGTCCTAATTATCAATAAGGACAATTGGCTAAAGGGTTTAGGATTTGGACTTAAGAGTTTATCTCCCCTCTCTTACCATTGAGACAGTGCGATAGGGTACGCTCATCCTGACAATTCAGGGAAGTCGATACCCAGTACCTACAACCTGCATAAAATCCACGCATGTACAAACACAATATTCTAAGCTAAACAGACAATGGGAGGAAGTGGTGCATCGTGTAGATCCCGACTAGCAGGTGACTACGACTCCCTTCCTTAACCATATCAGAAACACCATACATAAATAAAACAACACGCACACCATACACATGCAGTATGGGGTAAGTATCCATAAGAAGCACATGGAATAATAAACCATCTAACTAATCATCATCGATAACTGAAACCATTGAATAATCATCATACATGCATGAAATATAGAGTACCAAGTAATCTCATCATATAATAAACTAAGTGTAAACATCATCTGATAATCTCTAAAATAATAATACTAATCATCAAACATAAATTGGCCTAAAAGAGTTTGGCAATGATATCAGAAATGTAACTCAAAAATGTAGACTAGGGGCAGGCACTACATCCTAATGGGGGTAGTCTTGATGGAGGTGGTCTTGATGGGGTAGATATAGATGGTCCAACTATGTTAAGTTGAGCTCTTTTAGTGGTGACCATGCAATGGGTATTTGGGCCTTTGATATTTATCATGTTTATAGAAGGTTTGAATCGAGATATGTATCCGATCAAGTTTCCATAGTCCAAGTAAGTTGTGTAGTGCCTCTCATGTTTGTAGTCTGTACCTTGTCTATTTTGATTAGAGAGATACTTGATACTCTTATTGTTTTATGTACTTTGAGATGACCTAAGGGTCAAATGTTATACTTTGATTTAGTACCGTAGATGCTATACTGCTATGCTATTCAGTTTATCATATTTGCATGTTGATGCTATTTTGAGATGACAATAGATCTATGATGATATCTAGTTATATGGTTTATTGGACACATTTGTTGATTATGTTATGAGATGGATTCTATGCTATGGTTATTTACTTTATTTTTGTTTTTAAAGCTTTATGTGAATGTGAGTGGTGTAAATGGATTAATTAGTTAATTAATGCATTAATTGCTTCGGCTATTATATTATATGCAATTGCACTTGATCATGTGTTTTGGTGTGCAAGAATTGTATCCCTGGCAGTCGTACATGGAGTTAGTGATTCACATGTTCATATTTTACCAATGTTGTCCCCATATGGTCGATGTATCCTTATTTAATTATTTAAATTAAAACCTTTCGGTGATTAGTAAATTTGAACTCATCTGCATTATGTGATTAGACTTGTGAGTGTGTTTGTGCATTTAGAGGTTTGCTTTGTCGCGAAAGTGTTAAGTGATTTTTTGTGTTTTTAGGTTTTAAATCTTTTCAAATTTAATTTTTGGCAGCTTTTCCTTGGGTGAATTTCTGTTACAGATAATAACCTATTTTTGTTTGGGTTGAATTAGAGTCTAGCTACTCCAGTTGGCTATTTGCCCTAATTGACTATTCACTTGAAAAGTGAATAAGTATTGAAAAAGTGAATTCATTATTCACTTCTCACTTTTCAGAAATAGAATTTTGAGAGCTAATTTGGAAATCCTCTTTTGAAGGATTCATTTTCTATTCGTTCTAGGAGCTATGTGCATGGGACTTTCGCGAGATCAGTCTCGTTGGATCCAGCTCGGGAAGACCTTGCTTTTCCATCACTTTCGGTAGATTTGGTGGGGTATTTGTTTTATTTGGTGGGTTTCAGAATTTTCCCTTTTGCTATCAGGTAGGGCTTTCTCATTTTATTGTTTTTATCTAGTTTTAGCTTCCATTTCTTGTAGTAATATACTAGGAGGTTGAGAACTAGTGTTTCCCTTCGTTTCTATTTGCTAGTTCTGCCCAGTTAGTCAGGTACAAACATTTTCCCTATTTTTGGGATGGGAGTTTGGGGTTTTGAGCTGTTATGCTAGCCATTTTTGCATATAGTGTTCAAACTCTTTTATTATTGGATTTTTGGGGTTTTTGCACCCAAAGACCAAATGGGTTTTAATTTCAAAATTTTTCCAGTTTTTGGGGTTTTTACCTCATTTTGTGCTGCCTAGTTTTCTTGGGTTTTCTTGGCATGAGTTTGGTCATGGGCTTGGATGATCTGTTTGGATGTTAGTCAAACATTTATTGAATTTGGTTTTGCATTGGGATGTGTGTAGCATATGTCATACCGATTATGTTTTTAGTTGATTGACTTTTTGCTTTGTGTTCTCATCTAGTCCTTTTGTTATGATCTTCGTGATCGTGGTGCACCATACATGAGTACATCTGTCGGGTGACCTACGAGGCCTGATCTTTTGTGGTACTCCCAGAAGTTGCGATCATTTGGGATGGGTTGGGAATTTGCATGCCTACGGGCACTCATCATTAGATGAGCATGGGTAGGGTAGGGTAGCATATGGAGGGGGCTTCTACCTTGAAGCCTCGTGATCATTATGCCTAGAGGGTTGGTGAAGGAATTTTTAATCAAGTGATAACTAAATAAAACATTGGGTGGTAATAAAACTTAAGATAATAATTTATGCTAGAGCCTTTCTGTTGAGGGAGTTAAATCTGCATGTTTTGAGCTTGGGCTTGTCAATGCCAAGTGACTCTCCATGATGTCAACCCCTACTTAGTAGCCCTTTGAGATATCTGACCAAGACCTATAGTTATGCATTGTCTATGTCTTGGATTCAGCCATCAAACTACTTGGTGTGTGTGTTAGCCATGGATGTTTGCTTTGTATGTATTTTTTGTTGGATCATTATCTCCACTAGCACAGTGGTGTGGACCTATAGGTGCCACGTGGTTGTGAGGTGTAGCTACCTTCACCGCTGCTAAGGACTGGTGTATAGAGACAGTCTATTATTCTAGTGTGACCATTGTTGGATGTTTTCACTTAGTACTTTTGGTTCTAGAGTATGCTTTCTTGTGATTTATGCTTTCATTGGGATGCTTGTGTATCATGTTTAGGTGATGTTAGTTTTGACACATTCCTTGTTATGATGATTAGCATGTGATAGGTGATGTTATCTACTTTGTAGGATTATCTTATGCTTTACTACTAGTAGGTTAGATTTCCTTATGCTTATGTTGTAGCATGTTTTAGTAGTGACATCCCTATTATGACAATACCGATGATCTGATCGGTGGCTTGGGATGTTACGCATGGGGGATGGCTAGGGCCCACAATGGTCTTATGATGCCATTGACGGTTGGGAGGAACCGCGTACTTGGTTATTTTTCTCATTGTGATGTTAATTATGTTTAAATGTGATGTTTCTTTCAGTACACTATGATGTTTCCTTTCTGTACTTTTCCTTCACTTTTTGTTAGATGGTTAGATTCTAGCTTTCCATCTTTTAGTTATTCAGATATAGTTTGAGTGTTCATGCCTCAAGATGTGGATCCAGTACTCCCTGGTGTGGAGGAACTTTGTTTCATAGTTTCCTTAGTATTTTTTCTGCTTTTTGTTCTTGTGTGCTAATTTGAGATCTCGTGTGAGATTGTACTTTCTCATGCGAGAATGCAAGTCCTCGTGTGACATGTTGGGTTTCTTCGAGCGAAAATGCACTTCTTCACGTGAAACCCAACATTAGGTTATTCTATTGGAAAGGTGCTTCCTCGCGTGAAAATGCACTTCCTCACACAAAAATGTACTTCTTCACGTGAGAATCTGGCATTCTTTGGCTTTGTGCAAAAAATAGGGGCTATCTAGGCTTGTCAGAGGAAAGTTTAGAAATTGGTTTTGGATACCCTTTTTGGTTTTACACCTTCCTAGTTGAAAAAAAATTTCTTAAGGGGTTTAAAATATATTATTTAAGTATAAGTTGATGTATTCCATATACTTAAGATATATTTTAATATATGCCATGATCCATTTGAGATAGGTTCCAAACCTCTACGAGCTAAGATAAAGATTCTAGGAGATTTCAGGCTTAAGAAATTCAGACTTGGCCAAATTTTAGGGCTTTAGGATTTCAGACTTAGCCAATTTTTAGGAGTCAACATTTTTCTTTCAACTTGGTTGATCTCTTATGTTTTCTTATTTATGTTTTGGTTAGTAATCATGTTTGGAGATCCATTGGTGTTTGGATGATTGTTAGTCTTGTGTTGCGATCTTTGTGATCCGTGTATGTTATTGTCATGTGTCCTTACACTTGCTTAATTTTTTTTTAAAATCTTGCTTGTATTTTATCCTTGTTCCAAGGATCTCTAGGTGGGGCATTATAAGTTGACATATAGTTTTGAGACTTGCCTCAGTTATCACCCTATTTGTTTTGAGCATTGTTTGGTTTGTTGGTGACATGATTGTTTGCAAGGGCTTTACCTGTATTTTTGTTGTGTGGAGGAAAAGCATTTTGATATATCAATGATACTGCATTTAGCAAGGCTTGTGCCCCAACTATGATCTCCTTTGGTCAATAAGATCTTGGACATAGTCCTTGAGCTGCATGCATTTAAGGGTGTGTTAGTGAATAGATTGTCCTCCAAAGAAATAAATACAAATTAAACCTAAAAGCCTAGATATGAAGACTAAATATGCACTAACAGTTGGGTCACTTCGCTATTGAAAAGCGCAAATGCCCTTTGAATTTATCTGGGTACAACTCCCCGTGTATAATTTACAATGAATTCACAAAAATACAAATACAGATGTTTTAACCAAAAAGCACAAAAGGTATACAAACATCTATCTGTAAACATGAAATAGATGCAAAAAAACTAAGTAGCTAAAAGGGAATAAATGACACGAAGTCCATTTATCCAAATTTTACATAGTAAAAAGAATGAAAAATAGGAATAAATCTTCAATCCTCTTGATAAAGTGAAGAATCAAAGCTTCAAAGATATCTTGATATCAAAACGTATGCAGAAAACAACAACACTAAATGCATTTAGAGAAAACTAAAAGTTACACAAAGATAACAATCAATGGAAAGAAAAACTGCCCAAACTCAAAGTTTTGGTGTACAATTATCTCCCAAATCTCCCTTCTCCAAAATGTGAAAGATTATACAGACCTTGTTACATATTTGTATCAAAATCACTATCTAGAAGAAAAAAGAAATTCCCTCCCTTACATTATGTTTAAAATCAAAATTTCCCCCTTTACTAACACAAAGTCCAGAAAAATAGAAGCTCTACTTTTATACAGCCCCAAAGTCTGCTTTCTGTCCCTCAGAAAGACTAGAAAACTATGAAAAATTGGAACCCCTCTTTCATGAAAATTCCTCCTTAAATAATATCTTGTCTTTGCTTCTTGTGTTCCAACTAACTTTTCAGTTATAATAACTGATTCTTTATTGTATTTGGAAGCCATTCCCCTTTATTACTTTACATGACTTGATGTTTGCTTAAAATTATCTTTATAAAAATAATATTGGGGATGCTTATTGAATCTGAATCTTTAGACCATGATACATGTCATATATCTGCATGCACCGTTTACACTTGGCTTATATTCTGAGACTTATGTCAATTCTAAGACATTTACACCTTTGATATCAGTAGAAGATACTACTATTAACAACCTTGCTAATTGTCAGAGTGTTGAGATCAGTCATTAGTATCATGCTATTTCTATTTGGGCTTCCCTCAATGAAGCATTACTATTTGTCATGGGCTCTTTTTGTGAATTTGTGGCTTCTTCTTCATGTTTGAGATTCATTATTGACTCAGATTGTGATTGTGAATGACTTTGGAGTCTTTAAAACTTTCTTGGTGACCTTGGTGCTTCCACTTGACATATTCTTTTGCAATGAGGAATTTTTGTTATGAGAAAGGCCACAACATTTGTATGTGATGGAGCTATTAGTAGTGTCAGTCTCCCTTTTTGGAGTGGAGACCTCAGACAGACCTATCGAGTCTTTCATGACATTTGTGATGGGTATAAAGACAGTTATCTTCATGAATTTTTTTGCATGATCCTCCTCTATATGTATTAATGATGAGCCTTCCTCATCCTTTCACCGTCTTGTTGACGTGATATGAGGCTTGGGTGAAAGATGCTCACAAGTCTCCACATCGCCATTTTATAACATGTTTTTGTTCTCAATTTTGAGGCACTTTGTCAGATAGTTTTGTGCACACCTGACATCTTGATTCCATCAGAGGAAAACTCAGTTTCTCATTTGGATAATGCATATTCGAAGGTTGATAGTTGTCTATGACCAACGTCCTACTATTACACATGCAACCGAGTCCCTTTAAGGGCCTTTGAAATACCTACACATTTCCTTCGATGACTAAGCCACTTTGTAAAGATTCTAAATGCTCAATTTAAACATTGATGTGTTATCTTGGGTTTTTTATCCCTTCAAAAATATTGAAATCTCACCTTCAAACACAATAATTTTTACCTTGTTGCACACATGACGTCTTATAAATTCTTAATGGAGATTGAAGTGCGATGACAATCTTCTTAGTAGAAGCAACATGTGACCTAAGCTTTTATCAAAAGACCATCGAACTTTGAATGCATGTAAAATTTTCATGATCAACTTAACTTATCATCGACAACATTTGATCGGCAACTTTCATGTCTTCGGCGGGCTCATGACTGTGCATACCATGCTTGACATCCCTAATTGATATCGTTGTCAACATTCTATCAACCAAATCACATCAATTCTCACTTTTGTAAATACTCGAACATGATGAAGTGATCAGGTCTCATTATAGAAAAACCTGATTACTTTACCTTATGTTTTCTTAAGTTGATTCCCAACCTCTTCCTCCATGGATCTCATAATCTTTATTTGAAACTCGAGTCTTGACTTTTCAATGCTATCACTACACATGCCTTTCTTTATATTTGGTGTCGTCGGCCCATTTCCAATGTAAAATATGAAAAATTTGTTTAAAAACAAATTGGTATCATGCTTAGAAAGTCAGTTCATGGGGAGTTCATGAAAGTCCATTTTCTTTGCACAAAATGTTCATTAGGCTATGTTATAACTAAAGTCCACTAATTTGGGTACAATGTACATTATGAAGAGAAACACTTTGATCTATCATCAAACCCAGTAGAGTTACAGACATCAAGCATTTATTAATGATGCTTAGAGCTTGAAGATGGCCTATGTCAAAATATTCCTTTTAAACCAATGTATTCTTCCTGAAGTATTTCCCATATGCTACAAATGGAAATCTGAACCTCAAATTGTCAAAACCTCTGAACTCTTGAACTCGTGAGCTGCCTTTAGGCTTTAAAGCTAGAACTTAAAACTAAATCTGAACTCAGCTCTGAACTTAGGGTTATTGATCTTCTAGATCTACATTGTGAAACTTGACACTTTGAATTTGCAACACAAGATTTGGACTTTGAAGCTTTGATAGTGTTGATCTGATTTTGAGGATTGGGTACTTGGGTATTGTGTTGATTATTTTGTACAAGAAATTGTTGATAAATCGATTTCTATTGTTGATAGGATTGTTGTTGATAAAATGTGTTGTGTCGGATGTTGCTCCAACTATGTGGACACGTTGAGTGTCCATGGCTCCATTGATAATTATGTTTTTAATTTTTGTTCCAGTACCATGGTTTGTCATTGTATTGACCTCAATCTTGGGTGTTTTCCTTGTAGGTCTTAATGACACCATCTTTAATAAGTCCTTTCTCAAGGCCTATACACTTTTCATTGATGTCTTTTTATGTTTGGAGACAATTCATGACCATGCGATGTGTAAGACTAGGATGGACATTATTGATGAACATCTTAACAAGGTGACGCTCTGGGATAGTGCAAGAAATATGTGTTGTGAGAGTTTTCTATCTTTGCAAGTAATCTACAAGGCTTTCTCCTCTCTTTTGTTTGGCATGAACTAAATCAACTATGGACAATTTAGTTTCAACTGGATGAGTGTATTGGGCTACAAAGGCCTTTGATAGTTCAATGAAAGTTTTGATGGTGCCATGAGGAATTTGACATAACCACTCAAGAGCAGGCCCTCCTAAACTCTTAGGAAAATGGTGCATGAGAAACATGTCATTGTAAGCCACTTCTTGGTAGTGCATATAAAATTCCTTGACATGAGTAACTGTATCTCCCTTCCCCCTAAATTTATCAAACTTAGGAACCTTGAAATGTTTGGGAAATGGCGTCATTGTTATTACTTTATCAAATGTATATGGGCAGACTATTTCAAATTTGAAAGTTTAGGAATTTGTCCCATATTTGACTTCCTTGAGAGCATTTTTCATCTCTTCCCATTCAAAGTTTACAGGTGATGATATTGGTGCTTTAGTCTTGGTGCCCCAGTGTAGGGTATGTCTTAGATTGTGCAGGTGAATATGGATAGTTTTGTTGGATGTATTGTGGTGGATTAAGTGTGAATTAAATGGCATTTTGAACAAGATTTATGGTCTACTAGGGTAGTGGTGTTGGATATAATTGATTAATTATGTGTTGTCTTTGATGTTACACAAATGTAATATCAGTTGATAGTCAATGCATGCCAAGCTCACTTGGTCAGTGAAGATAGTTTTTCTAGTCTACCGAGCATTCCTAAGTTTACTCTGTACAGAAGGTTGTATCTACCGAGTTCACTTGAGCATCAAAGGAAGTTATGTAGAAAAGAGTGTTAATCGAGCTCACTCAGTTAAAGAAGGGAAAGTTGAATAGAGTTAGTATTAATCGAGTTCACTTGGTTACCAAAGGGATTCTTGTAAGTTTGCAGTGTTAACCGAGCTTCTATTGGTTAATTCAAGAAATCACTTCAAAATCAATTTCTACCAAGCTAGGTTGGCTACCAAAGGATTTTCTTATTTTGGCATGTAAAGCTCAATTATTTTACCTATTGATTCTACCTAACTGAGGTGATGAATATTGGTTATTCTAATTTGTATTTGAGCCGACTTGACAATATGGAAAGTATAAGTAAAAGGTCAAGTTGTGATTTCAAAGTGTGTGATATGCAAGTTGAATAAGTTAAAAAATGGATAAGAAGAGAGGAAGCAAACTTGAAGGATAAGTAGGTATCCTTGTGGAACAGAAAAGTGTTATTCAATTAGGAAGGATCAAGTATGAACCAAAAAAAAGATCTATAATCAACAATTTAGTTGCATCACAATTAGGTCATTTTATTTTTACTCTCTAACCATTGTAAGAATGATCTAAAATCTCTTAATAGAGTTGGTTTAACAACCATTTATAAATCCTCTAACAAGGTGGCAATTCCATTGAATTGTTTCAAGACCTCTTGCAAGGCCACTCCTAACAAGGTGATTAAATCCTTTAACAGGGTCACACCTAATAGTGTGTTTTGTAACCTTTAACAGGGTTGGCTCCTAATAGGGCTCACTTCAGAAGAGTGAAAAACAGTAACTAGTTACATTTGGTGGTTTTTCCCAAATTGGGTTTCCACGTTAAATCTTGGTGTCTTATGTGTTTACATTATTTCTTTTATGCTTGCAAGTAATTACTGATAATATCTTAAGATTTGCTAAAGTAATACACACTCTGCATTTACTAAGTTACAACAATTTCTGAATGCTCACCGAGTATCAATAGTAATCAGTTTTACCGGTCTAAATTTTATTTGACATCCAAGGGATCTAGGATTTATTTTAGTTGTAACTAATTCACCCCTCCGCTCTCAGTTACTCCTCTTATATTTCCAACAAGTGGTTTGATGTATTGTTGCATTTGCTGAGAGGACTACTGCTGAGGTGGGTAGATATAGGATTGTTTCCCAGATAGATAATTATATGTTGGTGCTTGGACATACAGTTATCGAGGTGGTTGTTTCTGGAGAGGTGGTGGTGGAAATATTGAGGCTATATTGTGAGATGGTACATTTGGCCTAACATATGATGGTTGCACTCCTACTTGAGAAGGCAATTGAGTGGTGATGGGGGCCAAATAGTTGGTGGAGGGAATCATCCCTATTGCTGACAATTGTTGTTGTGGGGTTGTTTGACTACTTCCTAAGGGTGACATAGCGAAGTAGTTAGTGATAAGTGGTAATGGATTGATTGGTGGCGTATGGGTTGATGTGTTTGGAAAGTTGGTATGAAAGGAGTACAAAAAGGGAAGCTTGTGGTGGTCCCTTGTATTTGTCCAAAACCCCAAGGACCAAGTGGAAATGGAGTGGTGGTATTTGGCATAGATGCAAATGGATTGGAAGAAATGAAAGGTGGATTGGTAGGCCTGATGGATGATATTCTCATAGTGGATTGCGATGTTGATTGGATGTTTGACTGAAATGTGCCAAATGTATTACTAGTGGGTATGTTTGAAGTGGGAGAAACACTTTGGGAAGTGGAAGATCCTTCGATATTAAATAAAATAGATGTAAATGGTGAAGTAGTGGCAAAACAATGCTAGAGACAGTAGGTTATTGAGGTGTTGTGTGGACTAATGATTGAGTGATGATGGGTTGATTATTTGGTGGGATAGGAGCACCAAGTTGGGTTGACAAGATATTAGGGTCCAAAGGTTCTAGTTGTGTTGTTTGATATCCCCCTTTTGGGATGGAAAAAGGATAATTTGGATTAGTCAGACCAATGGATTGTGGCAATCTACCAAATAAGGGGTGTGCAGGATCAGATATATCTAGAGGTGGTGGTCTCCCAAAACCAAAAACACCAACATTGTTCCTTAGAAAATTTTCCATAATGGTTTCTCTATTCTTGTGTATGATGGCATTAATGATAGTCACATTCCTTAGTTGGTTCATAAACACATCTATATCTAGTGAAGGACTTGATTCTTCTAGATTTTATGGTGGTGGATCATGTGTGACTGAAGACACTAGAGGGTAAAGTTGTGCACTAGGTGAACTACCGCTAAGATTAGGATCCATGTCTTTTTTCTTCCTTGGGTTCTTAGCAAGATGCATGGTAGGTGGCATGAAAGAATGATGTTCATAAGGATGAAGTGAAAGATGCTTAGGATAATGAGTGCAAGTTTAGGTAAGTGAATGGTGTCACTAAATGCTTTTAAGGACAACGACAATGATGGAAGGATTTTCTAAGATGCAAAAAGATGTATGACAGATGAGCAAAAGTGATTTAGAGATATGAAATCTAGGAAGCTCAAAACTTAGTGATGTGGTGTCAAAGTAAAAGAGAGGATATTTTCCCTATGTGTAAGATCAAGATATGGTGGTGATATCAAACCTAAGGTAAACTTGTGACCTTTTTGAAGACAAATGATGATCAAGTGGGAGCCCAACCTTTTGCTCGAGTTGATGAGGGACATAAATGACAAAGACATATTTACCCTAAAAAATGCTTAGTTTGAGGGATAACCAAGATAGTGTGATGGATGTAGGATGTAGAGTAGACAATTCTCAACAAAGTGACACCAAATGCTTAAGTAGAATGGGGATGATGGAGGATGTTTTGATCTCTATTTGGTTTGGGTGGATTTAGATATCTAAAATATATGACCTAAAGATGATAAATCTATAAAATGCTTAAGGTAGGACAAAAATCTATATGAAGACGTAACCCTATGAGATGGTAAGTGCAAAGTGTGTGTGGAAGTAGAAGAACCTAATTAAAGTGGGTATAGCTAGTGTATTCAATAAGGCTTGTGTTAACTCCATGTTTTAGGGTTTAGTTCTAAATTTTCTGATCCCACTCAGTTTGTAGAGCAACTTCAACACCTTCTTTCTCAATTTGATCTAACTTGGCAAGCCTTAGGTTAAGCATATACTTTTTGCATTCTTCTTTTATCTCTCTATAATTTTTTGTTTGTGGAAGTTTAACTTTTTTGAACTTGGGTTTTGGCAGATCTGACATGAGATATCTCTACTAGGTTTATTGCAACCATGGGTTGAGGTAGTGACTATGCTAAGTATACCTTTCACTTTAGGTTGGACAACATAGATTTTTCTTGGGTAACAAATAGGTCTTAAGAAATGGTGTTTTATCAAAACGAAAAAGTGACTTTAGTTTAGCTATAAAGAATAAAGTGGGATAAACTAGGCCTAAGATTGTTGTGAATGGAATTACTAACAATCCTTTCAAGATAGTAAGGGTAAATTTGGTTTGAAGATGGATTTTATTGAGTGCATACAAAGGGATCTTTGACTGAAGGATAGCATAACAATGTTTTCTTTGAAAAGGGTTCAAGTAAAAACTAACTAGCCTAAAGTTGTTGTGAATAGACTTTCTAACAATTATTTTAAAACAAGGAGGATAAGACTCTTTCGGATATGACATATTGTGAGCAGATAGTTTCTCAAAGGACAAAGCAACTTTGAGAGAGACAAATAAATGATCTCTTTAGCAAAAGGACTTGATAGAAACCATAAGAATGTGTATGTTCAACAAATGTTTTTTATAGGTCTTTTGCACAAATAAGACAATTAAAACACACTTTTAATCCCTAGGGTCACTTTGGTTTCAATGTATTACTCATTAGGCCTACCGGGAGGTGCCCATCTTGATGTTTTATGGATCTATTGTGATATTTCCCTCTAATCGAAGAGGTGAGTCAATACAAGAGTCGATAAAAAAACTTACATGTCAGAGATCCTTCAAGGTATGCCAAATAGAAGCCCCTCTTCTACAGGGACAATGACTCTTGGAGATGAAACCCAAGTAGCTTTATGCCTCTACCAAGGAAAGCACATATGTCAAGTAACTTCAGAGAAGCCTTATATTCTCTTGCACCATGAGTAATACACCAAGGATAAAAGGGTAGCTACTAAATTGGCTCATAATTTGGTCTATGGAGTCAACCACTCAATTGTTATGTATGTGATCCACTTAAGAATCTATTCTAGACATGCTAAAATCGTGGAAAAGTTTTCCCACCTCAGGCTACCCCCAAAAACACACCGCTCAAACTTTCTTGATGGAGTGAGAAGGTTTACCCCTCCCCTCATTTATATACTAACCATATTATTTATTATTTTGAGCTTCTCACCAAAAGGGACGTGCTTCCCAGAGGTGGATGAACTCACTAGAAGCACTCCTAGGTTGTTGCGAATAATCTTGCTAACAACTTTCGTTACATGTCTCACATATTTAATGGTCCTAGTTTTCAAAAATGGAGAAGACAAAGATGTGCTAAAAGACACAATCTCAAGACACAAAAGACACTTGATTCATTCTAGTTTGGAAGCTTTAGTGTATCCTAATAACTACTTTGAAAACACACATGATTAACATAAGAGGTTCATTTCTAGCTTACATCGATGGTCAACATAAGAAATTGTGTCAACAAAAGAAATCAAGGGAGTGAAAGTATTGAAAGAGATGAGAATAAGAGAAAATTATCTTTAATTCATTCGAGATTGAGTTTTGTTCATTTTAAGCCCAAAAGTTGAAGTGTTTATACATATTGTTCATTTGCACTTAAAACTAAATGTATATCACATTTGTTTATTTTTAGTACTCGACATTCAAGATTTGGTTTTTTTGATTACCTAAATATTCATTCCAATAAACGACATGTTTAACCATTCATTCCATTTAAAAATATTGAATTTTTTATCTTTAAGCATTCAAGATTTGATTTTTTTGACAACTACACTAAGTAAACCTACAAAATAAAATTGTTAGAACTTCGACAAGGCACCTGCAAGCTACCCCTTGTAATACACAAGTCAAAAAACCAAACTAGTTAATTAAACCAGTGAACCCGCAGTAATCAACCTACGATCCCATAAAGCAGGAATGCAGTCAAATAGTGTGGAATCATGGTGCACAAACTAGTGAAAAAAAGGAAAAGCAAACCATGAGAAAAATACTTATAGAGTGATCTTGCTGGTTTATGGAAGATGTTCTGTTGAGTAGTGTATCTGTGGGTTTGAGGATAACAAATAAAAATGGATATCTGGGCTTGACTATTTTGGTCAAGCATTTTCGCAAGTTTTTCTAGTGATCCCATTAGTAAAAAATCATGTTCCTGTGGGAGGGTTGATCAGTGAGAATGATGGGGAGGGTTTTTACTGCTACATGGTAGTGAGGGTCCATGATAAACACATTCCCCCCTATGCGGGTTCACTATCCTGAGAGTTTGTCTCTGTGAACTTGTTGCTGTGGGTTTGTGAATATTTGGTTTTTTGATGTTTGTTAATCAAAAAATGATTATGTGTCTAGGAACACATTTCCTAGTTTGAGATTTAAGCACCTACAAAAAACATTAAAAAACTTAACACATACAAAAATAAGCACAATAGGTTAATTTCGGTTAGTTAATAAAGTAGGTGAAAAATTGATCAAAATGACCCAAATGCAAAGTCCCACCCAGCATGCCAAAATGTATCACCTATTTTAGTAATTGCAAACAAAATACTATGATTAAGAAAGCATTCACAATACCCAATAGACTAACACTTATGAGAGGACAAAGGGAACACTATGGAGGAAAGCAGACCAAGAATGGTAAGCTCCTTGAGTGTAACCTTGATGACTTCAATGTGTCTAGATGTAGATAGATGTATACGCAAGTATGCTTCAAGCTTCAAATGGTGAGTTTGGGATTCAAGATGGGGGTGGATGAATGATCCAACAATGAAGTTGTGTATGGATTTTGACATGATGATGATGTAAAATGGCTATGTTGCAGTGGTTAATGGGGCATTATAAGTTTGCATGAAAGTTGATATCAATTGTGAAGGAAGAGGGTTTCATTTATAGGCTAAGGGTGGTGAGATGGAGGGTCAAGATGCAAGGAAGGGCTAGCACATGGATTGTGCTTCCTCAAAGCTCTATCCTTGTGATACTTGTCACAAGGAGATTGGATGGTCAAAATGCAAGGTGTCAAAGGTAATCATGACGGAGGAGGAGTGTAGAAGAGGAATGTAAGAGGCATTTAAGGGCATTCATGACATGTAAGAGTCATTAATGCTCTTGGATAGAAAATGGAAGAGGATAGGGGAGACTATTGACTTTGGCTTGGGCTAGAAAGTCTTAACCCTTGCTTAAAGTTGTGCACATGTTTAGGAGAGGGATTAGGCTCAACTTAGGAGGGGAGTTAGGAGGTAAGTGGCTTAGCTTTGATGGAATGGGTTAGTTAGTTGGCTAAGTGAGGTTAGTATGAGCGAATGGGTTGGATTAGAGTAATGATAGGGTTTAGGGATGTTTTTAGGGGTTTGGGATGATTTATTTAATAAAAGGGGGATGTGGGATTAAATTAAATAGATTTTTGAATTTATTTAATTTAATAGAGGAATGAGGATTTAATTGATAAATTAATTTTGGATTATCATTTGATTTTATCAATTGGACTATAGTTAATTAAATAAATAAATAAACTAGGGGATGCTGATTATTTAATTAAATAATAAATATTTAATCAGTAATGTCCTAGGAGATGACTAAATGGGATTACCTAGTGATGTAATCAGATTTAGGTGTCTACAACTATATCCTTTACAAATTTTTTGTGAGACGAAATGTACACATTGTCGATTTGGCTCCTCTTTACATTTGAAGAAATTGTATTTTGTGGGATCTAAGATCATTAGCTATTTGAATCCTTCATATTGCTTTCTTTGTGAGTTTTTTAATATTGGAACCCTATTTTCTTATGAGACATAATTTGTACACTCAAAGGATTTGACCCTTGAGATGTCAGATTGCTTCCTTTTATTGTTTCTTCTTTTGTTTATTCTGATCTAGTTGTTATTCCTTTGTTTATGATTTTCCAGGGTTCATTTCTCTTGATACAGTTGGATCTCCTATATCATTTTAGAAGCTTTTTATGCTTCATAATTGTGAATAATTGTTGCCTCCTACTTATGACAATATTTAATTTTTTAAAAGTATTTTTTCTGCTTTTCAATGGATGGCGATGCTAGGTTTTAATTTGATTGCAAGGAGCTATTGACCTTTGTGATATGATTATTCCCTTTTCCCTTTCCAGCCTCTGAAAATTCTTCCAATTCTTGTGGTATTTCATATCTATTTGATGTAGATAAGGGTATTGGTATCACATATTTTGTTTTAACAAAGTAAGAATCAGATGAGTTCATTTGGTAATTCTCTTTTTGCAAATAATTTGTAATCATAATTTAAAAATTGTAACCTACAACCAATTAATCACCCAAAGTGGATTTTGATGTACAATATTGATGATGACACACTATCAAATGCAATGCCCTTAATTAAGTGTGGAAGTTGACAATGTGCTCGATTATGTTGTTGGATCGATGAGCCCAAAGCTCATGATGAACTAGATCTCTTGTAGGTGCAATATCAATGTGAATGTCGCTATTTGGATGTCGCATTCCAAAAAAAATAGGGTATGCATGTGTATGAGCTAGGATATAATGAATGAGCTCCGTGATGTCTTTGTTGTAGTGCTCATGATGTATGAGTCACTCGATGGCTCAATGCAAGGTGGGTGCTATGTCAAATTCTAGCACTTGCCCAATGTTGGAGTCAAGATTGTCAAATACTGACTCTATAGCTTGGATTGTATTGCTAAAGATGTGGCTTGAGTTAGATGGAGATGATGCATGGGGAGTCCCTTAGACTGGACCACACACAAATTCAAGTAAAATGTTAGATGCTTGATTGTTGTCTAGTTTTTTGGCTTAATCTGAATGTGATGTTGTGAGTCAGATATGGGTGCTTTTGAATAGGAAAGAGAAGTGCTTGTCAACCATTGTCACAATGTGAATGCCACTCAAATATCTAATGATGGATCTACAATGACTAAGCAAGGAAATTTGACTTCAAAAATTGATAGTGTAGAATAAATAATATAGTTCCACTTGTCTATTATGTTACAATATTATTGAACCATTTTTTTTAGTTTATACAACATCAAAGTAACAATGCAAAAGTGATATACTCATACACATCAAATACTCAAGCTATTGCAATTAAAGTTTCATTTCTTAAGGACTCCTTCACATTAAGTCATTTTAAATAATGTTTAATGAATAAGTTCAAATCCAAAGTACAATGCCCATAATCTTAATTGAATAACATATGCATCATCTCATAAGAAAATACATAAGTAAAACTGATATGATAAGGTACATCCAGACAAAAATTGCACATGTCATGGGTTATGTGATAATGGATACAAGTACATCAATATATAATGCAACATACCATTAGATCACAAAATACAAGATACATGATACATAGATACACCAGCTAAATATAAATCTCCAATATAAGGGTCAAAATGATAATGATATGACTGCATCAATGAACATCCAACATATGTCAGTTTGAATGGGTCCCAAATGGTAAGAACTCACTATCTCCTGACTACGTGGTCAACTAATCAGGTTCCCACTCTCACTATTCAAGGGAGATAATGTATGATCTACATACAAATATCAAATCACAGATTCATATCCTAGGCAAGGAATCTTGATAGCTCAATCTACCTCAAGGGTAACACAACTACTCATATAAAAAGAATAAACAAGATTGAAAAGATAATCAACCAAGCCAACATCACATACTAAATTCAACAACCAGATACTAGGTACAAAATAAGTATCAAAATCAAAGAGATACAATCACTGAAGGAATACCAACCTCGAATCAAATGCCACATGACAAAAGCATAGTAACCAAAAAATAAATAATTGTCATCAGTGAAAGTAAATCACTAACCCACCTCCAAAAATAAATACACCACTAGAGGAAAAAAAATCTATGAGGAAGACTTAGGCTACATACTAGGGAGCGTCATCATATCATCAAACTACTTGAGTTACTCTGGATTGCTCTTTCACTAGACCCTGAACCCTCAACCATTGAGTTACCCTAGACTAGTCACTCTAGACCCTAGACCCTCAACATGACACATGTGGAACTAGAATACTCTCAAGTTGAGGATCGCTAGTCATGCCTCTCAGCAGGTATCATCACATTCTCATCCTTAGTCTATGCAACCACTCAATGCGTGGGTGAATAATATCTCTAACTTATACTTTTAATGTTGTCCAATTTTTTAATTACTAAGTTATCACTTATTGCACAAATTACTATAGATTACCCTGATACTGATCACATTAAGCTCCAGACCCCTATTGTAAGCCACTCACATAAACATGCACCTAGATGACCTTCTCAAAGCTCACAAATCACTGTCCCATACTACAAAACAATAATGATCGAATCCAGTTCTATAAGAGACACCCCAAAAATGCATTGGTTCCAAAAAATCATGCCATTATAAATTCTCATCATAACAAATCCTCTAAACATAAATCTCAATTTGAATCATAATTTATCACCACATCCAACAAGATAAATAAATCATCATAAAATAAAACTCAAAAGCCTCTAGTGCACATCCTAATTTGGCCAACTAAACAATTTACATAAAATGTTCATGATACCATCATGAAATAAATACCCAAAAACTTCAAAGAAAGCAAATACAAATTACAAGGTTTCATTCATATGGTTTAAATTAAATTGTTTTCTAATGTTTAATTTTACATCAAAATCAAGTTACATTATGAAGTCAAGTTTGATTATACAGGGTATATATGTATAGATAAATTTAGTATGTTAATTATTTAATAAGTTCAAAATTAGTTATTATTATTAAATAAATAATATTAATAATAATGAAAAGTAATTTCAAAATTCATAATTGTAGGTTTTTATCCATTTTCTCTATGTAAGTTAGTCGGTAATTTAAATGTTATAATCTCATATAGAATGATAAAGATCTACCCCCTATATTAATGGAAAGATAATTTAATTTCACAAATTTTTATTATTATTACTAGTCCTAAAGAAAATATTACTTAAATGATGTAGATTGTAAATCTTCATAGCAACCCTATTCAAGTTTGAAGGTTATTGGTTTAGGAAAAAAAAAAAAACATAACTTCTATTTGAGCCGTTGGATCTTCATGAAAACCAAGAAAAATATTTATAATAGACTTATCTATTGTCACAAAGAAGAGATCTTACTAGTTATATATTTTACAAAAGTTACGAATGACTGTTTGTGTGTTTGTAATTGAAAAATCAAGTTCAAATAGGCCTAGTTTTAGTATAACAATCAATATTTGACCATGTTTGTACAAAATAACCCTATGTGAGTTTTTTATATGTTCAATTAAATACAAATGGGTATCTAAAAGTGTCTTTATATTTTTAATAAAATATATTAAATGAAGTTATAGTAAAATCATATGTTTCAAACCCTCAATTTGACATGTGAGTGATTGTAACAAATTTGTTCAAAATCAAGAATAATACTATATATTTTAATCAATTTTTGAAAAAATGATAAAATAATAATTATAAATACCAACACCATGATTTCTTTTAAATCTTCTCTCCTAAGGTTTACAAACAAACTTTCTCAAAATAACAGTCATAAACACAACTCACAAGAAACCCTTACTAATCTTTATCTCTCAAAAAATCATAGGTCCTTATTCAAACTAAAAGCTAAATTCACAATCAAGAAAGCATAGAGAGGACAACCTTTCTAACAGAAATTGCAAAAAAATTAAAAAACCCCTACCTTCAAACACCAAGTTGATTTGTTAAGAAGAAGAAAAATTAAACTGCATATTTCATTCCCAAGCTTTAAAAAATTTTCTTTACTTCAAAATCTAAATGTAACTTGTAACTTGTCTCATAAAATCTCTCTTCTAAATTAACTTTTTATTCTCCAAAAAAAATATTGTCGAACTCTTAAAATAATCGATAACCTCTAATAAAGAAAAAAAACAAAATAAAAATAAAACTAAAGTTTCTAAAATGCGTATACTTAAAAAAGAAGGTAACTCAACTTAAAATAAAGGTATAATTTTTCTTTGTTTTCTTTTTTTTTAAAATAAAAAAAATCACTTTACTTTTTAAAAGAAAATAAATACATAATTTCTTTCTTTTAATATTAAATAAATAAATATTCTTTATTTATTTACTTTTTTTTATTTTATGAATAGTCCTTTTCTATTAATAAATAATAGACTAGTTACAATTCACAAAAAAGGGCTTGAGGATACAAGATCACGCCATGAGAGTTCACACGGTCGAACCCATAATCAATAACTATTCATTAAAAAAATATTTTAAGCAACCCCTAAGGCTACCAAAGTAGTGCCAGCTGAGGGGGGTGGTTCATCACAATCATGGAAACCCCAGTCATCCCTAGCATTGGCAGGTGGGCTGGAACAATCTTGTCATTAACAACATCATCAGGGGCTTGTCACCATCCTTTGTATCAGCTTGTGGGGGTGAAATAGCTAACTCTAGGCAAAAAGGCCATTTTCCAAAAATCACACAAGGAGCACTAGGAGGGTGAGCCATCAGACCTAGGGACCAACTGGAGCCACGATGAGGTAGAGAAGCTGAGTGGCAATACCAACCACCATTGCCACCACTAGGAGAGTGGTGGTAGGAAGACTACAAGCATGACGTGTGAGACTGGTGGGTAGAAGAGCTGCACCCTCAGCAATAGGCCCTAGGAAGAGTGTGATCTGTCAAGATGTTAGGAGGCACTCTAGCGATCATATAGGGAGCATTACCCCAATGATTGAGTAGATCCTGAAGGTGGGCCACTTTAGAGCCATCTTATTGGCTTGGACTATGCATCATTACATTATTATAAATGCATGCTTTAGTGCACATAGCAAAATTTATGTCAAGAAAACTATGAGTGAAAAGAACAACATTCCTATCTTTCCACAAAGTAAACAAAATCTCCATCCTGAAAGTATACCAGATCTGGGTAAATTGCCTAGGGAACCTAGGGGAGTCACCCAACAAAACCATATGTCAGGAAAAAGGTTCAGGCTGAAATGACTTAAAGAAATCATGAATCTAGTGCCAATAGTTTTGAGCACATCTATAGAACCAAAAATATGCAAAAAAGACTTTGGCTACCTACAAGATGGATACTAGGGATCCAGAACCCCAATATGCTTGAGCCACCCAAGAGGAGGACCTTGAAAAACCATGAACCAAGCAAAATGTGCAATCTTGGGCTCTATAATGGCACTCCAAATAGTGTCAAAAAACTTTCTCTACTTAGAAAGAGAAGATTACAAATGCCAGTGCTAGTTGAGGGTGTCCACCATCAGCAAATGAGGAGAAAGCCATCGATACCCCAAACTTGGTTTGTAGCTAGTGAAGGGAGTAGTAGGATACCACTTCCAATCTGTCCACCAAGGTTGAATAGAATGAATACCCACCTTGTGAATTAAGTGATATGGAATTGCAGAAAGCAACAGATCAAAAGTCTATCGATCTGAACTGGCAAGACAAAACTGGACTTGCATATCCTCCCAGGATCTGAGACTCATAGAGACCTAAGAAAAGAGATCCTTAGGTGTCTTGATGCCATGTTTGAAAAAATGTAGAGCACTAGCACCTTGAGTCTTGGCTAGAGGAACACCCTGGATGGCAAACATTGGAGACCGCCAAATGTTCTACTGATTCAAAAAGAGCCCATCATGGAACCCATCACCAGACCAGCGAAGCCAAGGCTTGACAACTTCCCAAGCTTTCCATATGCTCTTAATAAAAAAAGGGCCCTGTATGTGCACAGGTTCCAACATGATGAGAATGGTTTGAAAGTTAATCCCCTTGCATGCAAGCCTATAACAGGAAACGCAGAAGAAATACAATGCCGAACCAAAACTTTCCAAGCTTCATCTCCAGTAATAAGAATTATAATCCATTTGGCACAAAGAGCAAGGCCTTGTTTTTGTATGGGAAGAAGGCCAAGGCCTCCAAACTCTTTGGGGAGACAATAAAAATCCCAAGCCACTTTGTGAAAGCCATGATGGTCAGAACCAGAAGCCGAAAGAAAGTCATAGAGCAATCACTCTAGTTTCAACTACAAGGCTTTGGAAGGAGCCTAATAGGAAGAATAATAAACATGCATAGCCGCTAGGACCTTTGAAAAAATCTGAAATTTCCCCACAAGAGAAAGGGGTTTAGTAAGACAATGGTCAAATTTATTTTCAATTTTAACAAGCACAACATTCCACAAATTGACTGGTGAAGCTTGAAAGGCAAAGGGAATGCCTAGAAAGCGAAAGATCTCCTTATGAGTGACCCATTTCCATTCGAACTATTCAAGCCATGGTGAAGCTAGAAGAAAAAATATCCTATATTATTTTTATTTTTATTTTTAAATTACATAACTTATTCCCACTCAAGCTTCTAAAAAAAATCTTATTTTAATTTACTAATTAAAGTGCAATTAAATTGCATCTAATTATTCTAATCAATAATAATTAACTTATAGGATTTTAATATGGAATTGCCCTTGCTGCTTGAAAAATTTGTTTGATGCCGTGAAACTACTTTAAAAGCCACAAAACAACCTTTAAAGACCCGTAAAACTACTTTGCTGTGGTCAGAAAATCTGTTTACATTAAGAAAATGATGTCCAACATTATATATTTTTAATTTTATTTGAAAAACTCTTATCTATTTTTAATGAGTAAAACAATTATTACTAATTATCTTTTTTTTTTTTTTTTTTATAAGAGGGGTAAACGCTTTGACCTGGAGCTATGAACCAGTGAGGCCACAAATGGGGGACCTCATCCCCATGAGATTTGAACCTTGATGGCAAGGATAACAATGCAACAACTTAACCATCACAACATGCCACTATTGGCTAAAAGGGTTTGTGGTAACCTAGTGTGACTCGAACCGGAGTTGATGCGTAGCACCGGGATCATTAGCCTAACACTATGCCTCACGACTCGCCTTCACACCAACTCAGCTATTCACTCACCCTTGCTAATTATCTTTTTTATTATTTAGTTTGAAAATCAAAATAAACAATAACATTGCATAAAATAATTACAAAATATATAAAATCAATTGTATAAAACCTAAAAATTAGGTTTTTTTAGATTAAAAAATATGTAATATTTTTTGATAAATTATAGTATAACACATTTATTTCTTCTTTAATTTAATTGTTCTTTTAGCAATAAAAATAATTAAAAAAAAAAAATTAATTAAAATAATTATTATGAATTTTCTTATTTATTAATTAGAAATAATAACATTCTTGAGTGAAAAAGTGCAATGATAAAATTTAAAGAATTTTTTAAAAATAATATCTTCAAAATTTTAAATAGTAAATTTTAAATAACTTTTTATATTAAAAATTAGATAAATTTTTTCTCTAAATCTTTATTCTTATAGAAAAATAACTATCAACTAAACCCAAGACCTCTTTGATAAGAGGCTCACAATTTACCATTATGTTGTAGGCTCTTGCCTCTTAGTATACTAAAGTTAAGATTCTTTTTAATCAATAATTAAATAAATATTTTTTCAATATTTTTATTGCTATAAAATAAATATCTTGTATTTAATTAATAAATGTATGTTGTTTTTTTAACTTAATCTTTTTTATTAATCATTTTGAAGACAAATAATAATAATATTGTATAAAATAATAGTAGAATAGATGAAATTAATTGTATACAACTTAAAACTTATGCTTTTTGGGTAAAAGTAATATGTATTAATAAAAAAAAGTACTAAAATTGTAAATATTACTAGTATATATATCTTAGATAGATCTATCTAAAAAATGTCGATAGATATCCACTACAAAATGACTAAAATTTAATTTACAACACTGAATACTTTTTATATTTCATTTTTCTCCATTTATTTTATTTTTTTCACTAACTTAATCTTTTTATTTTAATTTCTAAAAAAAGTTGATGATTTATAAAGATTAAAATTAAATTTTTTTTTTTATCGGTAAAAGGTTGAGGCCATGAATATTTTATTAATTAAAGTAATTTTTTTTACAACAAACTTTGTTCAAGTGGGCATTGGTAGGAAAGAATCGAGAAGAAAACCTTCATTCTTTCTTGAGAAATTGCCCTATACAAATTGCATTTTAAAAGGGGCGCACTCTAGTAATATATTTTATGATTTTGTCTGTTACATATGTTCTATTAACGAGAAAATTTACAACTATCCCTTTTTGTTTTTGGGATTTTTTAGAAGATGTATTTGTTTTATGTATACATTACTTTGAGTTTCATTTGCCTTGTTTATAATGTGAAGATGGAGATCTTGATAAAAGTAGACTTGGTATTTCCTGATATGCTCAGGTCTCGTCATAGGCTATCTGCATCATTCAGAGAACTTCACACAAAGTCATCATATTAGTATTGCAAAAATATCTGTTATATCAATTTAGGTCTTGCTATTACTTTGGGATGGTTCTACGCCTCTAGAAAAAAATGCGTTCTAATACTTGAATCATGCTTAAAACATATAAGTATATTAAATGTTACAAGTTTGAAATGTGTAAGTCTAAGACAACTAATAATATAGAGACCTAAACTAAGTATTATAATGAGGAGAGATATTAAAAAATGTGTCTACTTATATTTAAATTGTAATTCTCAAAAAACTCTTGATATCCTTTTTAAAGATAAATTTGCTAAACATGCAGTTATAAGTTAGAGTCCAATGATCCTCAAATACTGAAATGAATAAGGTGGATTCTAACCTCTAATTATACAAGATTAAGAGTGCAAAAAATAGTGTTAGGTTTAGAGAATTAGTTACTGATAGGCAATTTATATTCTTGCAATTTCTATTAGGTCAAGAAATGATGACATCGAGAAAGGATCTAGAGAAAATAAACGGTGTTCTTGATTGTAATTTAGTCACCTGAGCATTAATAGAGCGATATGCTTATTATGATTTTTAAAAAAGTTGTTGTTTCAATGTTAACCTATCCATTTTTAAATTTAGACAAAAATGGATACTATAAGTGATTCTAATAGAGGAGATTAGGGATCTAGAGAAAAACATAAACAATTACAATCTTAATCTAGTGTAAAAAATATGAGTCAAACCTCTTGGTAATAATTGATCAAAATCACCATTAAGAGTATGTCATTTGCCCAAAACTAATAGAACTTTTTACTTTATATTTCATTTTATTAATATTTGAATTATATAAAAAATTGAACGTGGCAAACAAGGAGACAAAACAAATATTAGGACCAAAAAACCAACCCAAAAAGGCATGCCGAAATTAGAGAGAACAAACTAGGAAGGATAGGAAACAAAAGAACTATAAAAGGAATATGGATAATAACTATAGACCACCTTCCTATCTCCATAAGAAAACCAAAAAATGATAGGCCTGAAAAGCACCTTAAGGCCGAACAAAGACTAAACATAGGCAATAGAGAACTAGAAGGTGAAAAAATGAAGGCACGATTGATAATAACCATGGCAACATACTAAACAAAGAATACCAGCTTAACCATATCTGCCACAACAAAAAAGGATCCCCAAAAAAAAAAGTTTTATAAGAAGATTGGATCAAGTTTCCTCCTCTCCCATCTAATACACAATAATTAGTTCTTCGACTTCCTGCAAATTCATCACTGTCAAATCCGAAGCTAAGGTATAAGCCGTCTTCTCCCTACTAGATTTAAACAAGTTAGGGAATGAGAATTTGAGTTTATTTAGGTCATTGAAATCCACCCCTGGCTCAATATATGAATCAAATATGTGAAGATAATGGATGAGCCAATTCTTGTCCAGGTCAATGATAATACCCTCCAACAGAGTAGGAAGGTGATACTGGCCATCATCCTAGGCCATTCTCTATAGAACTTATTGGCATCTCTTATATAAAGGATAGGGCATCTAGGTACATTAACTTTCCCCAAGCTACCCAATGAATTTGACATATAAACTTTAGCAAATGGATTTTCTAGCTACCTATTGATACTTAGGACCGCTTCCTCTAAACCCTTTATCCAAATTGGATCAAAGATGTTATAACATAGACACATGATCTCCCAATGACCCACTTGAGCTCTAGCAAGATAGGCTATGAAAAACCCTATGATTGAGCTATTGGTACGCTAGGTGTACTCATAATTAAAGGAATTCTCCCCAAGAGACCTACTAATAGCAACCCTAGACATGTAATCAACCGGGATCAAAAGCTCATTCCAACGCTTGCATTTAACAAAGCCCCTAAAAGCCATGGTTTTGGCTTCAATAACATGAAACAAAGAAATAGTTGACTCCATACTGATTTACTATTTAGGAAAGACTAACAAAAATGATAGAGGGATAAATATGAGAAAATATATAGACCTAGGAGTGAAGACTTTGCCTTCGAGAATGACCTTAATGGTTCTAAAAGGAAGGTTAAGAAACTTACTGAGAAAGTAAAAAAAATGAGGAATCATGATGACAACCCATATGAGTGAAATCATCATAAGTGATGGGGTAGAAAACACAAAGGTTAAATAATACGATAAGTTAAGATATGAAGGATTAAAGTCATCTAAACAATAGTGGAGAGGTTTAAAAATAATGTCAGTTTAGACAAAAAATGAGAAGCTCCAAATGATAGAAGTAAATAATATAAATAAGAGCATTGATAAAACTAAACATGGGATCAGATAAAGGTTAATTGAGGTCCTAGATCAATGCGAGATTTTTTTTGCTTGGATTAACATATCCTCGCCATCCACTCCCCTATTTGCTAACCAATCTACTTCTTTATTTCCTTCTTGATAGATATGAAGGGTCCTGGTTTCCTCAAATTTATCTAGGAGGTTAAGTATAGTTTCAAGTTTGGAATTGATAATCCAGTTTGGATTTGATCTTTTTCTTAAGTCATTCAATATAATTTGGGAATCCCCTTCAATGATTAGTTTCTTTATTCCCAATTTTGAGCTTAGAATGAGTCCTTCTCGTAAAGCCTCAAGCTAAGCTATATTGTTTGTTATGGTTCATATAGGCTTAGATCTCTTAGTTATCCAATCTCCAGAGTCTGATTGAATAATGCATCCTACTCCTTCTTTCCTAGGGTTTCCTCTAGATGCACCATCAAAGTTTAATTTTGTCCACCCAGTTGGTGGGGATTTTCATATACATTATTTCCTTACCTAACAATTTTCCTTATGGTAAACCAATGGGGGGTTGATGAGATTCATCCAATTCTTTTTCATCTCTGCATCCTAGTGTGAGAAGGACCCTTCTTCCTTAACTGAACCTATTAAATGACAATTCATAACTTCTGTAATAAAAGCTTCTATTTTTTTGAGAAAGGAGGAGACATTAAGTTCTAAGGTACATAATATATTCCCATTCCTTTCTTTCCAAATATCCCACATGAGGATGGAGGGAGAAGTGTTCCACAATTTATTGTATATTTTAAAATTACTATCATTTGGCTAGTTGATTAAGTGACTATCGAGGTGCTCTGGTAGATGAGAGGTCCAATTTAACTTCTAAAAAAGCCAATACTAGCACTCCTTTGTGTAAGAACATTGGTATAGTAAGTAATCAATAGTCTCATAATTTTCTTTACATAATATGCATCTTGACAATCCCTCAAACCCCATCTTTTTAAATCTTTTAGATGTTAAAATTCTCTTTTGGAATGCAACACATAAAAAGATTCCTGCCTTTGGTAGGCAAGCTAAATCCCAACATAACTTTAGAGGCATATCCATCTTCTCCCATCTTTGTGAATTGATTATGATGTCATATCCTTTCTTGACACTATATTTCTCTTCTTGTGAAACCCCCCATCTAAGCCTATTATCTCCGTTCTTGTGGTTGACCTTCCCTTTGATTAAGCAGATTTTCAAAGGTCTCTTTTGCTTCAGTTGTTAAATTAATACCTTATAAAGATTTCCATACCCATATATCTTCCCCATCCTTCCTTTTAAGTTTCTTGTAGTTAGCTACCTTTTTACCCCGTAGGCTGACTAAAGTATTTTTGATGTTTACTGGAACATTGAGAGTGTCTAAAGGGGGCTAGCCATCCTACTAATCTTCCCAGAATAATGTTGCTTCCATGTTGCCTATATCCCAAGTAACATATGTACTTATTAGTGAATGACATTCTAACATAAAATTCCATTACTCGGACCTGTTTGGGGGCTCTTTGATTCTAAATAAGGATGTCAGATCTACTATGTTCAAGTATTTGTGGTATAGTATTTTAGCCCACTTGTTGTCCCTTTCTTGGTACGTGCATCACACTTGTTTTTCTCATAATGCTTCATTTTTCCAGCATAAATTCTTAATACATAGATCTTCGAACTCTTTGGGTCTACATATATTTTCCCACTTGATTAATGCTAATTTCTTTTTTTTCCTTTGTTCCTCTCCAAAAGAAGTTCCTCTTTCTAGTTTCTAGTTGATATTTTTAGGTAGGGGTAAACATGACATTTGGTATATAGGGAGAGCTAAAAGAGTGGCTTTTATTTTCAAAGTTCTTCCTGCTTTGGTTAGCCATTTACTTTTCTAGCTATCCATTTGCTTGTGTACTCTTTCTAAGATAGTATTCCAACCTTTGGTTTTTCTTCCTTACTTTTCTAAATAAATACCTAGACACTTACATGGAAAGGAGCCCTTTTTGTAACCCATACTATTGTAGATGAGATATTCCATTTCATTTATTGTATTAAGGAAGAAAAAATCTAATTTTAGAGCATTCACCTTGTAGACCTTATGGCAAAACATATTGTCAATTAGTGCCAAAACACTTAGTCATTATGAGAAGTTAGTAGTAACCGAGCTATCAGACATAAGTGTTAACCAAGCTCATGAATGAACCAAGTTGACAATGTAACCAAGCATGTAGGAACCAGTGTCAATCGAGTTGCACTATGAATAGAGTCGACAGTACCCACTGAGTTGCAATTTCAACTTATTTGACAATATCTACTAAGCTCCTATATAAACTGAGTCAACAAAGCATTCTTGTTTCAAAATGATAACCAAGAAGGAAGAGAAATGTGAACTAAGCCAAAAATGTTTTCCAAGTGATCAGTATGAACCGAGAATCTAGTATCAACCAACTACTAGAGTTAGCCTAGGTGACAGTGTTGCTTGAGTGTCTACAACATCACTCAAGTAAGCCATTGGACCCGAGTTACAACACTGAGCTAACTTGGTAATTATTTTTGGAACTATTTATGTTGTAGATGACCTATAATATAATTATTTGGATGGATATAAGTATAAAATACTTTGTTTGTCCAAATGATGTACTATGTGTTGAAGAACATTGCATACAAATGAATATGAAAGAGAAGAATATTTAGAAGGCTGCAAGCAACATAAGGAAAGGCCGAGACTCATCTATCATAGTCAGGTGATCATTTTGGTTCAAAGTATCTTCATTAGCAATTAAAGTTTCATATTAGAGATCAATCCAATGATTCATCCTAATAGGTGCATCAGTCCTAAATCCTTTAACAAGGTGGACCTAACAATCCTTTACAAAAAATCCTAATAGAGTACATACTTAATTTTATTACATAAATCCTTTCACAAGGTGGACCTAGCATTGTAAGCCTTAACAGGCCAACTTTATTACTGCAGTAGTAAAGCATTGGGAGTGTTATCCCCACTCTAGTTTTACCTTCTATTTGGAGGATTTCTAGGTTACCAATCTTGTGTCAAAGTGTTATGGTGATGTTACTTTATTGGTTTATGTTCCATCCATGCAAGTAGAATAGATATCATAATAAAGTGGATTAGGTAAGAGAAAGTTCAAGTGGTTCTTGATTTACCCCCTACTATCAGTCACCAAATTTGCATTACATTTCCAAAAATTATTATCAGAGCAAGGTTCTCTTACTAGAAGTTTAGTAGCTTGAGAAAAAAGATTAGTGACAGTGGAAGTATACAAGCTAGAGAAAGCCATTGAAAATGAAAAGTTGGATCTACATGTGGCCATGGAACAAATCAAGAAAGTGAAGAATCAACTCTCTCAATCCTTGAAGAGAAGAAAATAATTGGTAGTGTAGATGAATGAAAATCTATACACAGAAGAAAGAATTAAATATATTTGCAGAGAAATAAGTTCAGATGAAGCAAATGAAGCTATAGTAGATCTACTTGGAAGGAACCTCATTTTGCAAGAAGAAGTTAGAAAATTGAAAAGAGAACAAGAGATTCATTCAGTCAAGATATGTGAAGTTATGGAACAAAAGAAAAAAGATGAACATGAAAAAGATATGGTAGAAGAATAAAAAATATTAATCAACACCAAAATAGAAGAAAAGGACAATGAAATCCTCCAGCTTTCACTACATTAGGTAGATATGATAAATCAACTGAATAACACAAATAAAGAAGTCATCAATCTGATGACAAAAAATGAAAGACTCATGAATGATCTTAGAGTGAAAAAAAACCAATGAAATAATGATGAGATCACAAGAAAGCATGGACCATGATGGGACTCAAAATTGCATTCCCATTTTGAGTGTCATTCTGAACTTTTGAGTTAACTTTTAAGCCCTATAAGTGCATTTAATGCATGTGTACCCAACTGTCCTTTTGAGGCCTAAGAGGTATTTTATGTTTCAAACACCTTGCATTCAGCATATCCATACATTCCCTGATGATAAATTGTCATTCTAAGTTATTCCGTGAAGTTTCATTTTGAGCAATGTTCAAATTTGCATTTTTCCCCAAGTGTCAAATAGTGATAGGTAGCCTAGTTTTCATTTGAATATCTCACACCTAGCAATGTTTCATGACTCACTACTTTGGTATCATTTAGTACACATATCAGTGAACCTATGTTATAATTTTCAAGTTGTTTTGATATGTTTTGACTAGGTTTTGAATCCCTCAAAGTGGGTTGTTTACTATTTTCATGCTGATGTAAATTGTTCAAAATTCTGGGAGGCCCTGTTTGACCAGCTATAACTTTGACCTAGTTGATCAAAATGAGAAAATTCCTTTTGTATTGCATTCTAGAGCTCAGAGACTTGTTATGTTTCAGATTTGAGCTTATGACTAATCCATTTGATTAGTTTTTAAACATGATTCCAAATGCAATTTCTAAAGTTTTACTAGTGTCCTGAAGTACAAATTGATCACTACCCTTGTTCAGGATGTCATAACTCTAAACCCATGATAGGTGAGATCAAATGGATTATACCATTATGTTTTACTCTAAAAATACTTTAAGTATGCCAGTTTTTAAATCTTGACGAATCCTTTAGCACAATTTTCCAGGTCCATTACATTTGCAAAAAAATATTTTTCTACCATTGCTCCTAGTTCTGCAATCCAAGTAGCCCACTTTGACCATTTTCCAGATTTTCCCAGTTATTCATCATGAGCCCAAAATATAGATTTATACTCTCCTCATGATAGTGAATTATTTTTTGTGCCCCTAAGTGTCAGTTTGACCTATTTTCAAAGCCAAAACCAAATGCAATTTATGGTTTTCTAACATGTTTGCTTGCACGCAATTTTAAGTGAGCAACTTTGATGGTCAATATATTTTGACCCAAAGTTGTCATGAGATGAAATTTGACAGGGTACAAGAATGTAGAACAAAGAATCAATATGTTTGATTACACAACTCAGTCAAGTGTTTTGGTCAGTTTTTAAGGCCAGTCAGAGGACCCCTTTGCACAAAATTGGTAGTTTGTAGGAAGAGGTGAAAATGTGTTTTAAAATTTTCAATCAATGATCAATTTTGTTTTAAATCACTTGAATGATTTCAGGAAGGTTAGATTGAGGAATCAGGTGTTTAAGTTCAATTTTTTTTTAGCCAAATTGGCTTTGGGGCCTAACTAATCTGCATTAGACTGATAAAATTTGTGGAAATAAGTGGTGTTTTGAAAAGGAAGACTTACTATTAATGGACTGCCATTTTAAGAGAGGATAATAGTTTGACATGAAATATGAAGGAGCGGGTGCCATGCCAAGCATGAAAATACCAAATGCACAACTTCATGGAGAATGCATAATAAATTATGGTTTGACCATTGTATTATTTGATAATGAAAGTCTGATGGATTATTATAATAAAGATCTATTTTATACATAGAAGGTGGGTTTGAGGTTTGTGTTGAAAGGTGAATCTAAATTTTGAGATGTTGCACTAAAATTTGGTGAATGTCTTATTAGCATTTTCAAAATCTGATATGTGGACAATGGAGGTCTGTATAGTAAAATCTCCACGTTTTCCATCATCAACTCAGTTTTCCCCCAATTTTAGCTTTAGAAATAAATCATTACAGAAGCTCTTGTCTCCTAGATTCATAGAATCTCTTAATGAAAAAAGCTCTACAACAACTCTTCAAGTGGGTAGATTTTTAGAGTAATGCCAATGCAGGATGGTTCAACTTCAGTTGTTACTATTGCAACACCCTCAAAAGTAGAAAAATAGAAGTTGTCTATGGCCATATGCCCATTCCCATGGGCCCCCCATTGACACCAGTGGAGGAAGAAGGTGTTGGAGATTTGATTTAGAAGGGGTTAGATCCCATTGTCAACGACTATGGTGAGAGCACTAAAGGCCATGTTTTTGTCATCTCCTCAACAAAAAATTGATCTATGGCTACAAAAGTTCTTTTCCATGTGAAGGGAGCACATGTCTAGCCTGCATGAGGATCAATTTCTTCAAAGGGAGTGAAGAATAAAGAGGATTAGTGTGATCCATATATGAAATGCTGATAATATTTTGAAGGGGGTACATTGACAGAAGAGATCATGTGAAGCAAGGATAAGTTAATGAGAAGCCTAAAGCTACTGCACTGCCAAATTTACCTCCAAAGTTTGAAGACTCCATTTGAACATATTTTCTTTGATTTATTTGCTATTGTGACATGAGTGACTATTGGTCTTTTCCTTTTTGATTGATTTATGAGGCATTCAAACTAAGAGTAGGGCACGACTACGAAAGAGCAAAGAACACAACAAAGAGAGGCTAGAGAGATCGATAGAGCATAAGTCATATAATGTAGGAGGATCTCCATGAAAAGGCATGAGCATAGGTTTAGAAAGAATAGGTAGCTTCCATAGGAAAAATTTGACTAACGAGTCAAATGTAGAGTAGGAAAAATAGGCAATGGTGAAGTTTTCCTCTCGTGTTCGTAGGAGTAATAAAAAAAACACTTGAGGCTTTAATCCCACATTGAGTGGGAGACTTCATTTTTGAATGTTTATATACCCAAATTCTTTATGGTTAAGTGTCTTAAAGACACTGGGCTTTTGGAAAGCCACAAGGCTTGCATGGTGGGACTCGTTGACTTGGAGGGAAGGAATAAATTTTGACCAAGCATGCCAATTGAGAATATGCTGACTAGATGATGATGTGGATTGAAGAAACTAACCAGGCAATGCCAATGGTATCTAGATGATGAATCACAACATGACATG
Organism: Cupressus sempervirens; assembly: GCA_028749045.1. Taxonomy (NCBI): domain Eukaryota; kingdom Viridiplantae; phylum Streptophyta; class Pinopsida; order Cupressales; family Cupressaceae; genus Cupressus; species Cupressus sempervirens. The sequence goes on from CM053792.1 coordinate 260,174,017, forward strand.
TTGCAGGACACTCTGAACCTGGCATAGAAATTGAGGTGGTGACTTGGAAAAGTGTGCCACATGTCGCAATATCATGATGACATGGTGGAATGATGACTATGACAGTGACAAAGTAACATCGTGATGTGTGGTAGGGGTAGTGACCTGGCATGTTTGAGATGGACGCACAAGATTTTGCCACGTGGCACATGATCGACAGTTGTTGCTATGTCATTAGGAAAAGTTGCACGGAAATTAACATATATCATACCAAAACTGATTGCCAACACATGTGATCATACCAATGATATATATTTTTATCAATGAAAAAATTTGATCACTCACCTGTTAGTCACTTACCAACAATCTCTCCCCTTGGCATGATAACAACACTAAGTGAAAAATGACTAAGTGTCCGACGATTGCAAACACAATAAGATTTTAATATATGATCTAATAATATTCCCCCTTACATCATTAAATATACATATAATAATATATCCTTTTTCACTCCTAACTCTCACCCTTTGACATCAATGAAAATGACAAGGTACCAAAAAATTATAACCATGTACAACAAAATAAACTTTTGCATTGTAGGGAAACATATCTATACAAGTCATAGTATATCCACAATATTTTCCTTTACTTATTGAAAGTCTATATCCCATGTCTTCTCTAGGGATTCTACCACTTTGATTTATTCTCACAAGGCATATGTAACTATTTTTGTTGTCTCAAGATCTTAGACCTGGCAAGAACATGTGATTTTTGAGTTGTTTCCAGTAATTCCAATTGCTTATGCATGAATTCAAGCTTAGAAGTGAGAAAAATTCTTAACTCTGAAAACCTCTTCAACATATTACCCTTCTCATGTTGCAATGCACTTATCTTGTTCATTAATTTGCTCACTTTCTTATCAAAATCAATGACTACTCGACAAGAGAATTCGTACACTTGGGCTAACTTATCCAAGTTCTCTTCATCCTCCCTAATAAGGATCTTAATTTATTCTACAGAGTTGATCTTATTTAATGAATATATATCTTATTCCCTTAAAAAAATATAGGCTCTTACGTCCTTAATGTAATCATCCACTAGCTTAGTATCACCAATGATGGAAACATATACCTCTGAAAATCATTTAGTCTTGCATTAATTGCTTGCCCTTAATTCTACTAATTGCTGAAATGATTGATAAATATGATGAAGGGTACTCCCCTAAATTAAAAAAACATATAAAAGAAATAGAGAAATAACAAGTTGCAAGAACTGAAAATTGACTTCTTATTATCTCCAAAAGTATGGAGTTACAAATTTTAGAAATAAAACATGTAGAGATGCATGATAATTTTTAAAAAAAATATTCTATAAGCTAGAGCCACCACCAACATCCCAGAATTGTCCTAAACAATCTCATTGGGCCTTCTTTATATAGGTAATTTCCCACTAACCAAGAAAGTTTTTAAAGCTCAACCCTAGACCTTGAGGCTGATCAACCCTAAATTATATTTAATTCTCATATTTTATTACATTAGAGTAAGCCCCAAAAAAATTTTGATCTCAAAAGAAAATTTGAAGGAATTTTATTTTTGTCAAGTCCAAGTAGCACATCTTTTGAAGATCACAACTACCCACCATTTTCTTTGATTGACTATTATAACCCTATTTTGGAAATATCATCAACTTCTCTACATTGCCTAACTCACACAAGCTCTAGTGAGATGATGTTTGACCCTTTTAAATTGAGCTCAATGCTTTTATACTATACTGTAGTACCATTTTTTTCAATAAATTCACAAATAGACTTGATATTGCAATGAAACTTACTAGCAAGGTGATATATCTAAAATGAACCTCCAGGGATGAAATAAAAATATTTTGAGCTGAAACAAAAAACTTAATAAAAATAGTAAGCCTACATAAATTGTAATATTATAGTGGAATAACCCTATTGAAAGGCAAATCAGAAATATTTTTGGGTGATGCAAGATTTCCCTTACACCAAGGATGCTCTTCCATCACAAACTCAAGGTAATTTGAGAAGTTACCTTGTCACATGTCATGTGGTTAGATGAACACCAACACAGTTAACCTCCTCTCTTTTCAACCTTGATTAATCTTCACAATGCCTTCCTTTCCATTTCACTAGATATACTTTAGATGTCCTATTTCTTGTGCTTCTACTAGTATGACTATCAAATATATCCTCTATTTCTTCTATAGATGAAGTAGTTGATGGAATATTCCATTGTGCTTCTATGACCTCATCTTTAGCTCCTCCATGATACTTTGTCAAATTTAAAATCTAAACATTATTGAAATATTCAATTCACTAGGAATCTCTACTTCATAGGCATTTACAGAATCATACTTCTTCAATATCTGGCATGGTACAAAATTATTTATCCTCATTATATGTTCCCACTTGAAATATTTCCTTCCTTGAATAAACCATGACTTAATCTCCAATATGAAATTTCCCATGCCTCATTTTCTCATTTTCCTTAGCCTTGTATTGTGCATTCATTTGGTAATGTGTTTCCTTATCTCCATGTGAATATTCTTCAAGTATTTTGCAAAATTTTCATCTTCAGCACTACTTATCTCCCTTTTGTATAACTTCCTTAATTTAGAAACATTTTTATGAGTACTTACATATACTATCTAGAATGGTGATTTATTAATGCTTGTACAAATAGAATTATTGTATACAAATTTTGGTGATAATAAAATCAAATCCCATCCCTTTGATTTATCTCCAACCAAGCATTTCAACAAATTTCCCAAAATCTTATTCACCACTTTGATTCATCCATCAGTCTATGGATTATGTGATGATACAAAATTTAAATATGTCTTAAAATTCTTCCATATGGTGGGCCAAAAATGCCCAACAAACTTGGTGTCCCAATTTGAAACAATGCTCTTTGGTAGACCATGTATTCTCAACACTTCTATCAAAAACACTTATTTTATATGCATAATATCATTAGGATTCTTGAAAAGAATGAAATTGTCATCTTTGAAAACTTGTCAACCATTACAAAAATTGAATCATGCTGTCATTGAGTCATTGGTAAACTAAAAATAAAGTCTATACTGATATCCTATCATATCTTCTCTGGTAAATATAATGATTGATATAACCCTGTATTTTTCTTTGCTCCTTTTTCCATTTGACACAATTTGAAACTCTATATAAATTTTTTTACATGTTGTTATAACTATGACCAATAGTAATTATCATTAACTAGAGAAATACTTTTATCATGACAAAAATATCCAACCAATCCTCCACTATGTTTCTCTTTGATGAGATTATCCCTCATAAAGCTCATTGAAATGCACAATTAACTTCCTTTGAATAACATACCATTCCAAATGATGAAATCCAATAATATGGTTGTGTCTAGGGTAACAAGTTTTGTACAAGCTTTCTAATCCCTGCCAAAATCAAGATCCTATGGATACAAACTCTTGAGTTCCCTAAATCCAACAACCTCAACTTACATCTGTTTTAGTGTTAGAGAAAAATGTTAAAAATAAATAAATTAATTGAATCATATTGATTTAATTATTAAGTCACTTATTATCTCCAGTTCACTTAAACTAAACTTTGGGCATATAATAATAAATTTTTGTATTAATTATTATATTGCAACCTAGGTGTTGAGATAATGGGTGTTGCACACATTGCATAATATTGTTATTTTATTATTTTATTTTTTATTATGTAATGTTGTACCTAGATGGACGTGCAACATGTAAAGATTCTCACAGAATATTCTTGATTAGTTGTATTGTAACATTGTGAAAATATTTCATGTAATTATTTAATATTGGGGAAAAGAATTAAATGCCCAATATTAAATGTGAGGTCAGTGGGTTAGGTAGCACATGGTTTTAGCACATGGTTTATGTAATACCACTTAGTGGTTTTGTGGGACTTACTACTATATAAGCAGCCACAAGGGTAGTTGTTGTATAGAGAAAAAGAAAAGAGAGAGAGTGACAAGGAGAAGACAAAAGGCAAGAGTTGAGCGGGACAAGGCTTGACAGGTTAGCCAAGGGAGCATTTGTGAAGGTTGAAAGCATGGCATAGGATGTGTGGATTAATGCTTGTTCACATAGTTTGCTCGGTTGTGGCTATGGCCATGAAGGCTTCCATGATTGTATGGCAATGGTATTTTTGCTAAATAATACATGGTGATGGATGCTTTTGGAGGCTGGGTTTTTCGCTCAATGAGGGTTTCCCAGGGTATATCTTGTGTCACATTTTGTGGGTATGTTGTCTATTCTCTTGCATGTGGATTTTAATTTCGTATTTATTTCAGATCTATTATGGGTTATGTAGAAACAGTTATATTCTTTATTGCCAAGTTTCCTTACAAGTGGTATCAGAGCTATGGTTTTATTATTTGTAACCCTAGATTGAATCCATGGGAATGCATGAGAGGATAAAAGAAAGGGCAAGATATATGAATGATTTATTGCAGATCTGAGGGTTTTGGGTTTGCTGTTATGATGGGATGTTAAAAGATTTGGGCATGTGAAATTGTTGGACAAAATTTTTTTTTCGGATGTTTCATTTAAATGAGGGTTTTGGGGGGTAGCTTGCAGAAATGACCTCCTGGGTAAAAATAGACCTCACCATTGGATCCGGGTCGACATTTCCATAAATTTTGATATATAATATGCCCTAGTTTGGCCATGTTCAAAGGAAATGAAAGAGTTTTTTAGTTTCAGCCCATGATGGCCGTCAAATTTAATCCCGTCGGAATTTTCGTCACTGAAAAAATTTAAAATGAAAAATCGTACTGAAAATGGTAAAAAGACTGTCTTAGTAAAATGGCCATAACTTTCTCTCAAAATATCAAATTTCAGAGTTCTTACAGGCGTTGGAAAGCTAATTAAGAACACTACAAGATGGTGTAGGTTTGGTTCTATGATTTTGAAATTTTGTTAGGTTTTAAGAGCCCTAAAGTTAGATGTTGTTTATTTTGAGCACGGATTAGGGCATAACTTGGGCATACGAAGTCGGATTTTGGACTTCAAGTAGTCAATGGAAAGCTCTTGGAGAGCTCTACACATTGGTTCAGATTTGGTGCAGGTTTGGCATGAATTATTTGTTGATATATTAATCTGAACAATTTATAAGTATATTTTGACTATGGTAACATTGTGAGTTTATGGCATTGGAGATTTAAGATTTGATGTCATTGTATACTCAGTTCATATTTTAGATTGGTCTCATGATGATATGGTTATTAGTGTTTGGTTTGGATATGCATGATGACTTGTTGGGTCTACAAGTTTTGCAGTGTTGTAAGCGGTCTATACTTACAGGTTGCATTTATAGCTTGGTTATGGGTTGTCTTTGCCCATTGATCTTTCATTATTGATGCATATTCAGATTGGTGGCTTGGATTTGGGTTGTCTATGACCTAAGTCACATGATTTTATGATTTTATCTTCATGTAGAAGGGATGAGATGTTGTTACCAAGTACAATCATGGTGGAAGATTGTGGTTGACTATGCTGACAGGTTGGACATATTGAGAGCCAGATGCTCGGTTCATGGATGTGATCATGGTGTCATGGATTTTGGCATGACATGATTGGTTATACAGGTACATCCTTGATGTTTATTAGCTTGGATTCAGTTATGGTGGTATATCTTCTTGGTTGAGGATCATGGTTATTTGGTTTTTTTTGAGGAGCTCATGATGTGCACTTTGAGTTCTTTGATAGTTTGATGCCTTGGTTGATTCTCATGGTTAGAGGATGGTTTTTTATCATTATGTCATGGATAGCTTGGATACACGGTTTAGTGGGAGCTTGTGACAGTGATGGGGTGACAGTGCTGGATTAGTTCCTGGTTTGGTTTATATCTTCTTGGTTTGGAGAGGATGGATTTTATGATGCCATAGGTGACTTGGTACCACAGTTGAGTGGGAGTTTTGTTGGCATTGATATATTTATTGAGTGTTTGTAGATGTTGGAGGTTTGTCTTAGATCTTGTTGCTGCAGAAGTGTCTTTGACATTTGCATGGTGCACTTGTTATCTTCATGGTGTGTGAAGATGGTTAGATCTTGAGGACTCATGGAGTTCTTGGTTATCTTCATGGTATGTGGAGATGGTTCTTCCTGGTATGTGGAGATGGTTTTCTTCATGGTATGTGGAGATGGTTGCATCTTGAGGACTCACAGGGTTCTTGGCAAAGGTGTGGTTTATATTTTTTATTTGGCATGTTATCCTTGGTATGAGGATGGTTTCATTATTATGTCATGGTATACTCTTGATACACGTTTAGAGTTGTGACATGTTATGGTATGTTCATATGGAGCATGTTATCTCTTTGGTTGAGATGGTAAGATCATGTTGTCATGTTTATGTTCCTGAGGCCATGGTTGGAACTTTGACATTGATCTTGGTTTAGTTTCTTGGTATTGAGTACACTGATCATAAGCTGGATACTTCATGATATTGCTATGTTGCATTTGGAGTTGGCATGGATTAATTGGTTACAGGTGCTCACGGATACTTAGAGACGGTGGTGATGCTGATTTCTCTTGGATTAGAGAAGTATTTGTTGGGACGGTTGATGGTTTCAACAGAAAGTCTGAGGGGCAGTCACCTGATATGGACTTGCGAGGAGATTGTTCTTAGATGAGTCTTGGTTGAAGACTTGGGTATCTTGATGAGCATTCTCATTCCCCACTCTTGGTCTACTCGGCAGTTTGCTACTTGAGAGGTATAGCCCATTTTTTTCTCTTAGTTGCATTATATTTATGCTTGTCTTTCATGGATATGGATCTTGAGCTATGGTACATGAGTTAGTTCTGGAGGGTTCATTTGAGAGATGGTTTAGCATTGGTTATCTCCATGTGCATATGTTGTTATGCTGGTTGAGTTTGAGAGATGGTTTTATATTGGGCATTTTCCTTGGATTAGGAATGGTTATTCCTTGGTTTAGGAATGGGTTTATTGAGTTTGATCTTCTTGTGAGAGGCTTACATCCATGATTAGTTATATGGTATGGTTTGGGTTTTGTTGAAGCTTCTTGTTGGGGTTTTATGGAGGAGATCATACTTGCACAGTTTACATCTAGAGGTGTGTGTAGAAGGACATGATACAGGTTATGATTTGCATGGTTTCTCTGGTCTTGGTTATCTTCTTGGATGTTCAGTTTTTCCTACATTGGATTTGAGATTGGTTGGAGATTGTGATCACTGGTTTGTGCTCATGTATGTCATGTGAGAGATGACATGGTTATTTCTTTATCTCTTTCCTTTGTTGGTTGTGGAGAATTTGGGAGACTATTGGAGACTTGTTATGAGAGTTGTTCTTGCAGGATATTAGTTTATGTATTGTGGATGTCCTTGATACTACATGGATTCACTTCTTTGAGATGTTGTGAGTGGATTGGTTATAGATTTGACATTATCTTTTGTAGTGGGAGCTTCTTGGTATATATGTGGCAGGTATTGCTCTTGAGGCTTGTGATTGCAGGTTGCAAATTGGATATGTCGGTGATATGAGATTCACTTGTTATACCTTTGAGGTATGGATAGTTGGATGGGTTTGACACTTGCTGTGGGTGCTATTTTAGCTATGGATATTTTGGCAACTATGGATACATGTGATTACCTTTGGATTAGGTTATTTGTGCTTGGAATTTTAGTTGGTACAGGATTTTATGATCTTCTAATGCGACAGGTTGGGTGGTTTTCTCTTTGGATGGCTTCTATGTATGTCCAGTGGTAGTGGCATAATAGGAGGTGAGATGATTCATGTTCGAGATGCTGGATACTTTGATTTTTGCTGCGGGTACTAGGATGGAGCACTTGGGGTATTTTGATCCATGATGGTGGATGTGCTGGGAGGGATTGTTCCCTTGTTCATTTATGTGGCTACAGATTGACCCTATGCAATGTATACAACAAGTTGGAGATTGTTGAGATAATGGGTGTTGCACACATTGCATAATATTGTTATTTTATTATTTTATTTTTTATTATGTAATGTTGTACCTAGATGGACGTGCAACATGTAAAGATTCCCACAGAATATTCTTGATTAGTTGTATTGTAACATTGTGAAAATATTTCATGTAATTATTTAATATTGGGGAAAAGAATTAAATGCCCAATATGAAATGTGAGGTCAGTGGGTTAGGTAGCACATGGTTTTAGCACATGCTTTATGTAATACCACTTAGTGGTTTTGTGGGACTTGCTACTATATAAGCAGCCCCAAGGGTAGTTGTTGTATAGAGAAAAAGAAAAGAGAGAGAGTGACAAGGAGAAGACAGAAGGCAAGAGTTGAGCGGGACAAGGCTTGACACTAGGTTAGTTACCTGTTAGGGTTTTGATCTCCTTTACAAGGATGATCTCTCTTTGTAATTAACATTGATTCACTTTTGATAATAACAATTTATCTTTTTTCTCATCAAGAATGTTTCATAGCCTCCATAGCTTTTACTTCTCTCATTTTGTGACAAGTGTTTTCATATAGGTGATTCTTTGGAGGTGTGGGGTTGATCTTTCATCAACTTCAATGTGGTATTAGAGCTCTAGATCTTCATGCCCCTATTTTATTTCTGAGAAGTTTGGCTTGGTTTTTAGATTTGTGATTTATCTTTCATAGGGTTTTGTATTGGATCTAGGGGGACCTATTTTTAAAATTTTTTTTTTATAGAACTTTGAGCCTAAACAAACATCACTGTTGAGCTCAAAGCACTCAAAAACCCCCATTTTCATATCAAATATGTCCAATTTGGACATTGTTGAAATCTGAGGCAATTTTATTTTGCACCAAGGCCGTTTTGACCTGTGCATGCATCTTGAGGTGACAATTTTATTATTTTTCCAAAATAATAAATGCATAATTTTTTAGCAAGTTTTTTTCTTGGCAGATCAAAGCTTTTTTGACAAACCCATTTATCATGTGCTCATTTTATAATTTTTCACAAGGGCTCCTTTCTTTTTTGATGTAGGCCCCATGCCTTCGGCCCTACCCATGACATCACCTATGGATTTTGGGAGTAGGTGTTGAATATGGGACTCCTTTTATGTCATGCAACCCTTGCCCTTGAATGCAGTGAATATGCCATTCTTTGAGGCAATATTCTTATTTTTTTACCTTTGTGCTCTCTATCAATGTCCATACATTTAGTGGAAAGCTTTTTGGTGGTGACACCCACATTTTTGGAGGGGATTTCTTGGTTTGGGAGATGCAACGAGACATAACATTCATTGAAATTTACTATAGCAGATTTGATGGGAGTCAATTTGATTGGAAGAAGTGTAGTTAGCACCTAGTCAACACTTTTTGGGAAGCAAATTTCTTTTCTTCTTGAATCACTTTTTTCCACTAATCATTCATGCTAAATTTTGGAACATGCGCTCAAAATAGGTCTGTGCTTGGTCTTTTCATGCTGAACATCAACACTTAGGCACATTTTTTTCCTTTGATTTTGCTTTGTTGGCGCACTTGGTTCCTTCACCTATTACTAGAGCTCTCATCAAGATCTTAGGCCTTGTCACTGTCTCCCAAATTTGGGCTATGCAATTTTTTTTGGATAGGTAGTTTTGGTGACCACATAGTGGTTTTTGATAATGTGCAATGTCCTTATTGGCAGTCCCTCATCTGCCATGCTATTCTAACCCATGATTTCCAGCCAATGGAGGGTGTTGGTGGTTATCCTTGTTCCACATGAGTGTGTTACTAGCGACCTCACATATTTTTTGATGATTACCATGATCTAGGTTGACCACTCTTGTTAAGAATCTCTTGGTTGTTTTGCAAGATATACAAGCAGTTTCCTGACCTTTTGCTAGTAGTTTTCCATATCCATTCATAGTTTTTAATTTTCAATGGATTTTTTTTTGGTGAAGGATGGTATGATGATCCACTTTATTGTCCTCAGAGGTGTAATTTTCAAAGAAGGCCCCATGACATTGACCTGTACAAGCCCCCATGCTCCATTATCTGCACTCTCCTGTGCCATCTGAGTAGACACCACGTTTTTGTTGTCTTTTTCAACAATTATAATATGATTTTTGGTTGCTGGTGGTTATTTTCATGGATAATACGTGGTTTCTTGTCCTTTTGCAGTGTGTTCAATGGTAGTTTTAGTGACCTAGTTGACAGTTTTGCCCTACTTTTCACATGGTGGTTTATGGGCACCGATAAATTTTTTTCGAACACCACCTATCTTTTCTTGGCATATTGGTGTTTTTTGGCAATGACCCTTTGCTTTTTGGTGAGGTGGTATATTCCTAACATATTGAATGTTCTTTTTCTGACATCAAGGGTAATTTTTCAGGGACTTTTTTCCTCCATGACCATTTGACCGTCAAATTTGGGCTTGTTACGTGCTGACATCAACACCATGTCAATACTGCATCATCGATATATTTTCCCTTGTGGCTCTATTTAGACCTACCTTTAGTTTTTAAATCATATCTTGGGCATATAGACTCCATTTTCCACAAACAAGATATTATCAGAAAGTTGATTCTGAGCCTATCACAGTGCTATAGGTAACTTTTAGTTTTGACAGTTTTTTATGGCTTTTTTCTTTGGTCAAATTTAGAGGTTCTATTTTACACTCTGGGAGACATATCTTGACCATCCATTCTTTGAGTTGAAAATTCTTTATATCATTCAAAAGGTATTTCAGAGCTCTTTCTAGTGATGCTAGTTTTTTTCTAGATTCTGCTTGAGGAACATTCTATTTAATTTTTTGCAATTTTCGCATTGTGGTGAATATCTTGATTATTTGAGCTCTAAGGATCAATTTCATTGCTTTAGAAGATTCTTCATGGATTGTACAATATATTGTATCAACCTTATGTCTCTTCTGATCTATTTAGACATCATTTGTATGCATTCTTGTAAACACATTGAGATAAAGTGCCATATTGCATTTGTACTTTTGTTTCAATAATTTTTCCTCCTTATTTGAGCAGTGTCATCTAAGGACACTAGTAAAGATTATTGTTTTCTTGATATTCATTATATCTTGTACCTTATTATACATACAATACTTTGATTAAATTGCCATGGGGGGGGGTGATGTTTTTCCTTTTTTTGTCATCTTCCTTTATCCAATGATTTTCCCTTTTGTGACATTAGCCTCATTATGTGTTTGAGATTGATCACCTCATACACACATATGTATTATTTTTTACATCTTGATCATGGTTCCTTCACATATAGTTCTTTTGGCCCACTTTTCCAGTTTCCTGTCACATCACCCTTGTCTGCATTAGGAGGGTTCTTCTATTTTTTCTCATGCTTCCTTGGTTTGATAGAGTTAGCTATGTATTTAGTTTTTATTCCTATGTGCTAGGTGGATGTAGTGGCTAGGTATCTATGCATTTCAATGAGATGGATCATTTACCATATAGACACTCTTCTTTTTATTTCTACTTTGGTTGTAGTCTTCCATGTTCGATTGATCAAATCTTCAGGCTTTGGTTTTTCACACCATCTATATCTTTGAGTTTAGTTATTTTCCTTTGTGCCTTCTAATTTTATGTAGATTATTGTCTTATCTACGTAGTCAGGTTCTATATCAGTGAAGGTTCTTCATATCAATAGTTAATTTTTGATAGAGCTTTGCAAATTCTTTGAAGATTATCTTTTGTTTCTATCTTTTGGGACATTCCCTAGTTTGGAGGCTTCTTCAATCCTTCACTAATTTTTTTCAAGATTATTTCCATCTCTTTTTGGAGTAGGATTTTCCCCATGTGATTTTTTCTATTTCTCCTCTTTTTAGAGATTTGGTTGTGCTTGGGTACCTCATCAAACTTTGTTGCCAGGACCCAAATTTACTTTTAGTAGTAGTTTCTAGGTTTTTAGCTTCTCCCTAAGTTTATCTTCGAGGGGGAGGGTATTATAGAAATAAAGTTTTTTCTTATTAATTAAATCATATTGATTTAATTATTAACTTATTATCTCTAGTTTACTTAAGCTAAACTTGGGGTATATAATAATTAATTATTTTATTAATTATTATCATGCAACCTAGGGTAGTTACAGGTTAGGGGTTTGATTTCCTTTATAAGGATAGTCTCTCTTTGTAATTAACATTGATTCACTTTTAATAATAGAAATTTCTCTATTTGCTCATAGAGAATGTCTCATCTATGGATTTAGGAATTCCAGCCTCCATAACTTTTTCTTCTCTCTTTCTATAATGTATTTGCATGTAGGTAATTCTTGGGATATATGGGGTTGATCTTTCATCAACTTCAATAGTAAGAAAAATATGTTTCTTGCTAAGAGCATCTAAAACCCTTTTGGAATTATTTGTTTGGAATAATTGGAAAAAATAGAATGTTGAGAGGGGGGGGGAGTGTCCTTAAAAAAATTATACCCTTTGAAATCCATTTAGCCTTTTTGATTATTGTACTTAGTTATCATGGATGTTAATAGCTTCATAAGGTGAAAATGAAAGGCTAAATGGATTTCAAAGGGTATAAATTTGGTGGGGATGACACCCACTAATCCTTCACTAATGTAGAAATAGGTTACCTGTTAGGACTTACAAAACTTGTCACTTTTGGTGACTTAATCTGTTATGAATAATATAATAGGATATGTGAAAATCTACCTTTCTCAAAGATTTTGCAACACTCATACAAAATATGCACTCAGTTATGAGATTTACAATAAATACTATTAGGTCTACCTTGTTAAATATTTTTGTCTCCTACAATGGTAAGAAAGTAACAGTAAAATGATTTCATTGAGTACAACTTACTTTTATATTTAGATCTCCCTTATACTCAACACTATATCACCTCTTATGACTGATATATCCAATCCTTCCTTAGCTACTGCCCATAATTATGCTCTACAATAGATTAATCACCTCTTCATTCCATCAACAAATCCCGTTCTCAACATAACAAAAGAAACAACCTTAAATTATTTTAGGTAAGTCCTTATAAAGAAATCCTTTTCCTCTTTGATGCATGGCCTAATTAGGGTTTAAGAAACTTCTAGAGTATGCCTATGATCTAGATTAATGCTCCATATTCATCCTTATAATCTCCTCCATCTTCCTTTTATTTCACTGGCTTGCATTCTTCCTTGGGATCATCATTAGTTAATTCTCTCTTTCCAATTAACCTTACCAAATATTCTTCTTAATCATGTAAAAAATATTTCCCACTCAATAGAATTAAAATACATATAACTCTATGACATTTCAAACTTTTAGGTCCATCCTATGCAGCTAATTAGACTCCTTATTCTTTCTTGGCAAGGTGTTGAATCGGTAACAACATGACTCAGTAATGCTAGAATTTCTCTCTTAAACCTTTGATTAGTATATTTGTCTCTTCTTGTTGTATACATCACTTCTTGTTGTATACATCACTTGGTGACCATTATCTTGGTATCCATTCTGACTTAGCTGAGCTTTACATTCTCCACTCAGTATCTTCCTGTGTTAAGTCATTATAGTATGACTTAGTGACTATGTTCATCAATCAATATCTTCAATACTCATTGACTAATATTTTTGCACTAATGACAACATTTGATACATATACGAGTAAGATTATCCTCCTTCAGCATTGTAATCACCCAAAAATGGTCATCTATCTTATTAGCCTCCTTCTCATCATTTTTGCTAAAATTATTAAATCATTTATTTTGATCAAATCTTTAAAAATTAATTAATTTAATTTTATCCTATAGTTTGACCACTTTATCCTAAGTTCTTATTTAATTAAAAGGAACATATACCCCTTTTATTAAATAAAATACCCCTTTCATATCTTATCCTAAGTTGCTCACATAAAAGCATTTCCCCATTTTAAAAATAAAAGAAAAGTATTTTGTCTCACATGGGGATACAAAAATCAACTCTTTGTGATTGGTGGAAATGATTGTGCACATGTATCATGTAAAAGTCAACTCCATACCCTTGATTAGATCCTCTTGCTTCATGATCTCCACCATCCGTACTTCTTTAAAAGGGAGAACTCTCTCCTCATCTAAGGCTCCACTCTTTTGCAATATTGTTATGCTACATGTTTTTTTAAAGTTCCCTTGGAGTTTTTGGAGATCTTGTGACATCATACTCATATTTGCATCTCATAGTAGTTTAATATCATGTTACATTAGTATAGTTTCTTTTATGAATTAGTGTTGAAAACAATTACTCAATTGTATGTTATCTTTGATGTTACATAAAATGTCAAGTCTTTACTAGTCAGTGTCTGTCGAGCTCACTCAGGTGATGAAGATAGTTTCCAATGTCTGCTGAGCATTCTAGAGTAAACCAAGTTCAAAGACAGTGTGTGCCAAGCTTCACTCAGACACCAAAGAAAGTTTGCAGGAAGACAATTTCTACCAAGTTCACTCGGGCACCAATTTGAGAAGTTGGCATGGAACCAATGTTAATTGAGCTCACTTGGCTACCAAAGGAATTCAGTTCAAGATGCAATGTTAACCAAGTTCATGCAGTTACCAAAGGAAGTCTGAAGAGATTCTTATGAGTTAGTGTTGACCAAGTAGGGTCAGCGAACAAAGGATTTTCTTGAATCAACATACTTAGTTTGATGAATTTATTTATTAGTCTAGCTGATTTAAGGGATACATATTAAATATTTGTAAGTGTATTCAAGCTGACTTGACTAGGCAAAAGATATGAGCATAAATTCAAGTTATGGGATTGCAAGAGAAAAGCACGGGATTGAAAAGATAAACTAAGGAAATAAATTGGAAGGAAAGTAAAGTATCCTGAGTTGACAAGGCTATAAAGTTTTATCTGATCAAGGAGGATCAAGTATGCAAGCCAAAATAGAGGTCTAAAATAAGCAATATAATTGTATCAGCAATCAGGTTGTATCATTGTTACTCTCTAATAATTGTATTAGTGTATCATCTCTTTATAGAGTTATCTTAATAACTATTTGCCAAATCCTCTAACAAGGTGACATTTCTAGATTGAAGTGTCTAAAGACCTCTAACAAGGCCACTTCTAATAGGGTGATTAAATCCTTTAATAGGGCCACCCCTAAAAATTTTTTTTGTAACCTTTAACAGGGTTGGCTCCTAACAAGGTTCACTTCAGAAGAGTGAAAAATAGTAACTAGTTGCAATCGGTAGTTTTTCCCAAATTGGGTTTCCACATTAAATCCTAGTGTCATATGTATTCATGTTATTTTCTTTCTAGTGATGCAACTAAGTTAATTAAGGCTAATCACATTAAAAATATAAAGAACTAATATTTGAGTGCTTACCGAGTTACAATAATTCTTAGTGTTTGCCAAGTGATTTAGTGCTAACTGAGTTACAACAATATTTTCAATTTTAGCAGAGTTTGGTTTTGATTTGAATTGGCATCTAAGGGATCTAGGATTTATTTTTGTGGTAACTTATTCACCTCTCCCCTCTTAGTTACTCTTATATTTCCAACAATTGGTATTAGAGCTTTTGATGCTTGCAAAAAAGGTCTCAAGGACCTAAGCTAAAGATCAATATGTCTTATAGAAGGGAGATCCTTAAGTTGAACAAAGATATCTTCAAGGCATGAAAAGAGCTCATGAGATTTCATTTGGAAACCATTGTAGACTCAGGCCTAAAGAACCTAGATGCTAAATATGTGGCACCTTCTAGAACTATGACTGTTGAAGAAATTATAGAAAATAAGAATCATAACAATATGATGATTGATATTGCTTCAACTCTCATCTATGCTAAATTTGATGAAGTCAAAGACTGTGATACTTCTCATGAGATATGGATCAAGATGAAATCCATATATGGAGAAGATGATAATGTGAGGAGAGCAAAGAAAGAAAGTCTTAGAGGTCAATTTGATCAAAGGAGGAAAGATAGAAAATGAGACAGTGGTAAGCAAGGTTCTCAGAATGCTTCTTCCTATATATGCAATTAGAGTCTCAACAATTCAAGAGATAAGATGCAATCCCAAGAATGATATAACATTGGATGTAGTAGTGGGAAGGTTGACAAAATTTGAGTTAGATAACTATGCCAATTATGTTCCTAACACTAGCAACCTTAAGTCTACATTTCAAGCCAAGCTATCACTCAAGAAGAAAGCTGCAAAATCTAAAAGGCAATCTGACAGTGAGGATGGAGATGGTTTTGATGAATATCTTGAAGTCATTGAAGCATTACTTGCAAGAATATTTCCTAAGTGAAAAGGGAAGTACAAAGGCAAAATTCCTTTGATCTTCTTTTCTTGTGAAGAAGTTGGTCACATTTTTTAGGAATAATGTGTCTCAACCTTGGATAATTCCTATTCTTATTATTTATTTTGTAAATATATTTTTTGCAAATAATGTAATTAAGTGTGAGTGTACATATCCAGTTGGCATGTTGATGTGTCACTCCAATTGCATGCATTAGAATCTTGAATAGTGTGTAAGGAGATCATGACTGAAATGGTTATGACGGATTCCTATGATGTGTAAGAGCTATCTTTGGAAGATATGATGATGGGTGAAGACGTGAAGACATGTGGCAATTGATCATTGAGTATTATATACTTGAGTCTCCATTTGGTGCATGGGGTTCAATTTTTTTTTGGGTTCCCACTTTTCCAGAGAATGGTAAAACCCTAATATAGTTCTTCTTTGGAAGTTTTCCTAAAATGGAAAGTGCATGATATAAGTGACTTTAGAGTTGGAGATAGGAGAGAGTGAAAGTGTATTGTTGGTAGTGTTTTGTTGCAACTAGATTTGTCTTCCATGTCTTGAAAGAACTTGCATTGTAAGTGTATTGTAACCTTTGTGTTGAAGATAATACATTATGTAGGTTTTGGAGGGTTGTGGTTGTTTTATCGAAAGGTTTTTCCCCACTGGCATATCTTTGTGTTTGCGTTCTCTTTCTCTATCTATTTTCTATATTCATGGTTGAATGCAATATTGTTGTTTACATAATATTGAATCTAAAATTGTAAGGATTTAAATAGAATTTGCACAATACTTTCCTTAAGGGATTAGTGTAGGAAGCTATTTTTGCACTAAGTTTCCTTACAACATTGCTGCAAGGTGTCCAAACAGAGAAGGAAAAGAAGAATGACAAGCACAAGTGATGTAGGATCACACTCTAAAACATCTCCATCCAAGGAATAGGACATCTCAAACTCTCTTTTTCATTTATGTAATAAGCCCAATTTGTAAGACCAAGGGACACAAGGTGCAATTATAAACCTTGTCATCCACCATGGTTAAATAGGAAATTTTCTTGCATTTTTCATCCTAGGAAAAGGAGAATAGGTGTTAGGATACCTTAATAAGGTTTTAAACAAGTTTTATCATCCTAGAATCAATTCTTGATCGACATTTTTCTTTTGACAACTTATTGGCAAAAGTCAAGTTACAAATCAACAGCTTTTAGCAATCTTGCAAGTTTTGTTGCACTAATTGCAAAACTGATCCAAACCACTTTGTGGTTATAGGAAATACTAGGATCTATCAAATGGATATGGGAATTAAGTCCCAAGATAGGTGGAAGGATTGGTTGTATCGAAAAAACATTGTTGCAATATGGGAAAAATATAAATCTTTGTGATTTTAAAGATACGAGAATGTACTTTAAAATTCCATTGCTTTCAATCTATGGAAATTTAGGTCATGGGAGGAATCCTCAAAACCCTAGGACACTCACCTCTATGTGACTATCCTAAAGTGTGCATTTGAGTGAATGAAATAAGTTGGGGGTGGAGTCTAGTGTTGAAAATAGAGATTTAAGACTTTTTCATGGTCTTTGACATGTCCTAAGTGATTTTGGTGTCTAGGAGGATGTTGGTTGGGTGCTTCCTATTGGAAGCATGAATGCTGATGATATTCCTATGGGGGAGTATTGTAGATATGTTACATTCATGACTGAGTTTTTCATTGATGTCAACATAGCAGCCTTCTATGGTATTTGATAGAAGAACAACAAAAAGATCAAGTTGGTATGGATGGCTAGTTGAGTATTCTCACTATCCAAGGTTATGGGAGATACTTTTGAGTATCTAATATATGTAGTTGACATCAGACAAAGAAATGATAAGTCTAGAAGAAGTTATGTAAGTTTTGGTGATGTCTATTTTGAGATAGAGTTTATAGAGGCATGTTTTGGTAAACTTTTTATATCTCTTAGTAGAGTTTTTATTCTAAGAATCGAGGTTGAGGATATGAAGAAGACATGTTCCTAATGATGTGGCTAAGTTTTCTTTTCATAATATTACATGTATGGAAAGATATTCAAGTTGCAAGGTGGAAGATTAATGTTATCGTTAAGTGTAACATGTTCTTAATGTGGTCCTATAATGATTAATTGAGAAGGTCTAACAACTGACTCTAGGAATTGTTTTATAGACTTGGTATTAAGGAAGGACATTTTCCTTTATCATATATGCAATGGAATTGTATCAATTAGAAGTGATTGTAAGTAGTAGAGAGAGTAGAATGCAAAGTTGAGCAGAACAAAGTGGAGGTGAAGGAAACTTCATTGCCGAGGTTCTATTGTGTGATCCAAGGTTTGATATTTGGATATGAGGTTTGTGACCTGGTCTATAAGGTCTACTAGTGATTGGTTCAGTTGAAAAAACAAAGGAAAGAGGAATATAATAGAAAATTGCATGTTTGAGTAGTGAGCTCTTCTTGTAGTTGAAATTTCATGTTTGGGCAGTGGGATCTTCTTGCATACAATATACTAAAACTCCTAACAAGGTTGGTAAAATCCTAATAGGGATTCAAAGTCTCCTAATAGGGACTCATATGTACTAAATGTTGTAATAGACTCCTAATAGGGTCCATCCTATAACAAGAAATATTTATATTAGTACATTATCTTGTGGGCATCATTGCCACCAAGGTTTTCCCTCTGATAAAGGGTTTCCCTAGTTAACATATCTGGTGTAATTGTCTATGTGCATCTTATTATGGTTGTTGTTTACTTTGGTTGAATGGTTAAGTCTATTTGAGGAAGATAAATGTTTTAATTGTTGGATAATTGATTCACACCCCCCTTCTCAGTTATCTTGGCGGACTATTGTTTCTAGCAATTGGTATTAGAGCATATGGTCATTGAAGATGAAGTTTAAGAACTTTAGGAGATCCATGGAAATAATGTTCAAGAATGATAGTCCAAAGTTTAATGGAACAAATTATGATAGCTAGAAGAAAAAGATGAAGACACATTTGTTGTGTATGGGTTCGCGATATTGCATCTTGACAAAATCAGCAAAGACATTTGATTTGGAAAGCTTTGGAAACTAATTTTGAAGGTGATGTCCATTCTAAGAAGTTGAGGCTACAAAGTTGGATTTGTGCATTTCAAGATGCTAAAATGATGGAATATGAATCTATAAGAACACATATAGGGAGGATATTAGAAATTACTACAGGTATTTAATCTCAAGGAGGAACCAAAGAAGATGAGGTTATATGGAAGATATTGAGGACTTTAACACCACTGTTTAAGCCAACAATTCAAATGATACAATTGTTGATATCTTGTACCAAAGATTTCACAAAGGAGACATTTCTTGGAAGACTTGAAGTAGTTGAGAATGAACTTAGAAAATCTGGAGAATTAACCAAAACAAAAATAACTTTCAGTGCTTTGAATATTTGATCTAGTTTATCAAGGAGCATAAGTGCTAGAGGAGATTTTTCTAGCAGTAGCAGATCTAATGAGGAGAAAAAAATTGGAGTAGCCCTTCTGGTAAGAAGAGAAAAAGATGGTAAGAAAATATTTAAATGTTGGACTTGTAGTGAATTTGGTCATTATGCATCTAAGTGTCCTAAAAGAGAGAAAAAGTATAAGGGAAATTCCAAACCTAGAAGAGATAAAGAATGTTTGTATGCAAAGAAAGAAGATGATTTTGCTAAGAAAGCAGTAAGTGCCAATGATGATGAAATAGGATTTGTAGCAATCAAAGAAGAAAGTACAGAGAAAGTAGCTTTGGTGTCACAAGTTGAAAAAAAATCTAATTGGATAATTGATAGTGGTTGTTCATATCATATGACTAGTGATATGAACAAGTTTGCTAACTTCAAAAGTCAATATGGAGGCATTGTCAGAGTTGGAAATAATGCAACATGCCAAGTTAAAGGGATTTGATCTATAAATCTTGATGGTAAAACTAACATCAAGGATGTATATTTTGGTGATGGTTTGAAGCACAATATTTTGAGTGTTGGAAAACTAGTGGACAAAGGTTATCAGTTGCAGTTCACTAAAAAAATATGCATGATCAGAGACAAAGATGGAAAGGTAATTAGAATAGGAACCAGATCTAGAGGTAATGTATTTTAGTCAAATACTATTGAAATGACATGTTTGGTTGCAAAGGTGGATGAAGGTTATGGCATGAGAGATTTTTTCATATAAACTTTGACAGTATTATGAAGACTAGTAGTATGTTTGTAGTTAGAGATTTGCCTAAGATTGTAAAATCTACTGACACAATTTGTAAGGAGTGTGTTTTGGCAAAGCATAATAGAGCTTCTTTTCCTAGTAAGAAGTTTACTACTGCAACAAAATTGGAGATTGTACACACAGATGTTAGTGGTCCTATAAAAACTAAAGGATTCTATGGTGAAAGGTATTTTATAATTCTAGTTGATGACTTTTCTAGAATGATGTGGGTTGCATTTCTTAAAGAGAAATATGAGGCATTTGATAAGTTCAAGATATTCAAGAATAGAGTTGAGAATGAATCTTGTATGAAGATTAAATGTTTAAGATTAGATAGAGCAGGAGAATTTACTTCAAATGAGTTTAACTTGTTTTGTGAAGAAAATGGAATAAAAAGACAATTATCAACTCCAAGAACCCATGAATAGAATGGTATAGCAAAGAGAAAAAACATATCAGTTACAGAAGTAGCAAGAGCTATACTATTAGTGAATGATGTATCCAAGATGTTTTGGAAACAATCTTGGAATAAAATAGTCTACACTATGACTAGAGTGCAAATTAGGAAAGACACAAACAAGACCCCTTATGAACTATGGTTTGGTCACTTACCTACTATTAAGTATTTCAAAATTTTTGATAGTAAGTGTTATATCAAAAGAGATGATGATATTGGTAAGTTTGATGCTTGAAATGATGAAGGTATGTTTCTTGGTTATTCATTGAAAAGCAAGGCTTATAGATGTTATCATTTGAGAACTAAGACTATTATGGAAAGTGAAAATGTGAAAATTGATGAGAATTTTAGGATACAAGAGAGAATGATTGATTACAATTCAAATGATGGTGTTGTTACTAAACCAAGGAATGATGAAGTATTTCTTGAGACTAACAGTGATTTGTAAAATGAAGGAGAGCCAAGGCAGGAACAAAGCTCAAAACCTTTAGTAGAGCCAAGAGTTGAGATAGCAACTCCTAGTTTGGGAAAGAATGTGACAAAGAATCATCTACCTGAGCAGATCATCAGAAGTAGAGATAAAGGTGTGATCACAAGAAGCAAAGTCAATGGAGAAGTATGTTTGATATTTCAAGTTGAACTCAAGAATGCAGATGAAGCATGTAAAGATGATCATTGGAAACAAGCTATGAAAGAGGAATTGGATCAAATACTAAAGAATGAGATATGGGAATCGGTCCCTAGACTAGTAGACAAGAATGTGATAGGAACTAAATGGATATTCAGGAACAAGATGAATGAACAAGGAAAAGTTTTAAGGAAAAAGGCAAGATTTCTATGTAAAGGTTATTCACAACAAGAAGGAATAGACTATGATGAGGCCTATGCTCTAGTAGCTAGAATAGAAGTAGTAAGATTATTCTTGGCATATGTAGCATATAAGAAATTCAATGTGTACCTGATGTATGTACATAGAGAAGCCTGAAGGTTGTTCTTTGATAGATGATAAGGACATAGTATGTAGACTAAAGAAGCATTGTATGGCTTGAAGCAAGCCTCTAGAACCTAGTATGCATGTTTGGACAAGCATTTGACAAAGCTTGGATATAGAAAAGGTATGGGAGATAGTAGTCTATATTAGAAAAAATTGATGATGGATTAATGAATTTGGCAATATTTGTTGATGATATCATATTTGGAGGAAATGTTGAGGAAAGTGACAAGTTTGAAAAAGAAATGAAGCAAGAATTTCAGATGAGTATGATAGGAGAAATGAAATATTTTCTAGGATTACAGATTGTATAGGATAAAGAAGGAATCTTTATTTCTCAAACTAAGTATTTGAAGGATTTACTGAAAAGATTTGTTTTGGAAACATGTAAATCCATTGGAACACCTATAGTAACTAGACATAAGTTATTTACAAAGGATGAGACACACATTGTTGAGCAGAAGAAGTACAAATCTATGATTAGAGGATTGCAATATCTGACTCACACGAGGCTAGATATAGCAAATGCAGTTAGAATTGTTGCAAGATTCCAAGCCGATCCTAGAGAACGACATTATGCAGTAGTCAAAAGGATATTTAGATATCTAAAAGGAACAAAAAAGTTTGGATTTTGGTATGACAAATCTAATGATTTTACTCTAAGTTCTTATACTGATGTTGATTGGGTAGGCAATATGGATGACAAAAAGAGTACTAGTGGTGGAGCCTTCTTCCTTGGAGGAAGATTGGTTTCTTGGCTAAGCAAGAAGCAAGATTATACCTCACAAATTATAGTTGAAGTAGAATATGTTACAGCAGCAAACAATTGCAATCATTTTGTTTGGATGAAGCATATGCTGAAGTACATACGGATAGAAATCAATGAACCTATTGTCATACATTATGACAACACAAGAACAATAAATATGTTTAAGAATCTAGTGTTACATTCCAAGACTAAGCACATTTCTATTAAGTATCACATATTGAGAAAGAATGTTGTAGAAAAGGAAATTAGATTGGAGTATGTGAGTACTAAAGAGAATATTGTAGATATATTCACTAAGCCTCTTCCCAAAGAGACTTTTGAGTATTTGTGAGGTATGTTAGGGGTTATGCCCCTTCCTACATCAGAGTAGATGATGCAAGAGTGTATCAGTTCAGTGTAACAGAGCACCATTATTTTTCTGGACTAAATGTTGATGCTTCCTATATGGGGGAGTATCTATGATGGGCTGAGTCATCTATGACTCTTGTTGGATGTTGTTTTGAATAGTGTCTTTTGGACACTTGAGCTAGAAAAATAAATTTTTATAGAGTTTGATGGTTGTTGAAACCTTTTACATTGATCTCAATGAGGGAGAAGTACTGCATGAAAAACATCATGAGAAAAAACATCATGGGGAAGAAGATCACGAGGAAGAAGATCATGGGGAGAAGCAAAAACAAGTAAGAAGATGTACAAAATGTTAAAAAAAAGTACAACATGGAATGAAAACTTCACGAAAAAAACATTGAGGTATATCAATGGGGGATAATGATTGATGAAGAGGATTTGAAAAGAAAGATAAAAAGTCTTTTGCAGTTGGTATTCTTGGAACTAGATTTTTTCATCTATGTTACCATCAATGCCAAAGGGGGAGATTGTTGGAAGCATGAATGCTAATGATATTCTTATGGGGAAGTATTGTAGATATGTTACTATGATGATATGTTTCATTCATGATTGAGTTTTTCATTGATGTCAATATAGTAGTCTTTTTTTATGGTATCTGACAGAAGAACAATGGAAAGATCAAATTGGTATGGATGGCTAGTTGAGTATTCTCACTATCTGAGGTTATGAGATATACTTCCAAGTATCTAGTATATGCAATTAATGTCAGATGAAGAAATGATAAGTTTGGAAGAAGTTGTGTAAGTTTTGGTGATGTCTATTATGAGATAGAGTTTACAAAGGCATGTTCTGGTAAACTTGTTATATCTCTTAGCAAATTTGTTATTCTGAGAATCAAGGTTGAACATATGAAGAAGACATATTGATAATGATGTGGCTAAGTTCACTCATCACAATATTACATGTACAAAAAGATATTCAAGTTGTAAGGTGGAAGATTAATGTTATCACTAAGTGTAACATGTTCTTAATGTAGTCCTATAATGATTAATTGAGAAGGTCTAACAACCGACTCAAGGAATTGTTCTATGGACTTGGTATAAATGAAGGACATTTTCCTTTACATATATCCAATGGAATTGTACTGATTAGAAGTGATTGTAAGTAGTAGAGAAAGCAGAATGTGAAGTTGAGAAAAATAGAGTGAAAGTGATGGAAACTTCATTGCCGAGGTTCTATTGTGTGATCTAAGGTTTGATATTTGGATTCAAGGTTCGTGACTTGGTCTACAAGGTTTGATAGTGATTTGTTTGGTTGATAGAACAAAGGAAAGATGAACATGATAGTAAATTACATGTTTGAGTAGTGAGCTCTTCTTGTAGTTGAAATTGCATGTTTTATTGGTGGATAACTTATTCACCCACCTCCCTCTTAGTTATCTTGGTGGAGTATTGTTTCTAACACTTCCTTTGTTAACCAACCCTAATTATGCCTATTTCCTAATTTGATAATTTTAAGGAAAAGTAGTGTTGGAAGATTGATTTGGTATTCTTCTTTTGGGGATACTTGAGGGTAGTTTTTGTTAGGAATAAGGTGTGTCAACCTTGTATAATTCCTATTCCTATTATTTGTTTTGTAAAATGTATTTCTTGCAAATAATGTTGATGTGTCAACATCTTGAATTGTGTGTAAGGAGATCATGACTAAAATGATTATGATAGATTCCTATGACACGTAAGATCTATGTTAGGAAGATTCAATGACAGGTGAAGACATGTGGTAACTAAGATATTTGAGTACTGTACACTCTACCCCAATAGTGGGGTTCGGGGCATCGGCCCGAATTTTTTTTTGGGGTTCCTATTTTCTCGGAGAATGGTAAAACCCTAATATGGTTTACCTTTTGGGAGTAGCCCTAAAGTGAAGTGCATGTTATAAGCATTTTTAGGGTTGCAAAGTGATGCGAAAAAGGTGTATTGTTGGTACTACAAGTAGCTACTGGAGTCTTCTGTTGCTGATGTTGAACTTGCATTGCAAGTGTATTGTAACCTCGTGTTGAAGATAATACATTGTGCAGGTTTTGAAGGGGTGGGGTTGTTTTACTGAAAGGTTTTTCCCCACCGAAAAATCCTTGTGTTATGTGTTCCTTTCTCTTTCTATTTTTTGTATGCATGTTTGGCTGCAATATTGTTGTTTACATGATATTGAATCTGTAAGTGTAGAAGATTTTAATAGGATTTGCATCATACTTTCCTTATGAGATTAGTGTAGGAAGCTGTTTCCACACCTGAGTTTCCTTACAGTTTTTAGGGTCCTATTAAACCTAGATTTGGGCTTGGTCAAGTCCTTGGAAGTCCTAGAGATCAACTTGCTACTAATTTTTGTTGTAGCCCTCCCAGTAGGAAAAAAATTGCGAAATGTACTAAAAATTGGGAGAAGGATTGTGAGCTATAGTATTTGATTATGTGAGTTATTTTTAGTGAGTGGGGATTGTATTCCACCCTAAAAGGTTAAATAAATCCTTGAGGAATTATGTTCCTAGTTTGGTACTTGTAACTAAATACAAAGGGAAGTGTGGGAATGGTCTACCTTGTAGAGCCTCATCTTGTCTAGATAACCTCACATTGTGATCATTTTACCCATTCTAAGTCTAAGAAGGGTGTTTTACACTAGATAACTTGAGGCTCTGCACCAACAAGGGCAAGAAGGACTTCAAAAGATTCAAGGACTATAAAGAAAAAGTTAAGAAATCTTGTTACATTGCGAAAGATTCTGAAAGTAGCAAAGAAGAAGATGAAATGGTCTACACTGATGTTAAGGATGAATTAGATGATGAGAATGATAAAATGACACTTATCTCACATATTAGTAAGAATGCTACATGTATTATTGATAGCGGTTAGTCTCACCATGTGACTAGTGACAAATCTAAATTTGAAAACTTGGTACGCTATGATGGTTAAAGTGTTAGATTTGGAAATGATGAACCATGTTATGTGAAAGGTAAAGGTTGTATTGCACTAACCAATGATCTCAGATGTGATAATGCTTATTGGGTTGAGAGACTATATAATAATCTACTTAGTGTGGCTCAATTGAATAACATTTTATTCAAGGTAGAATTCATGAATAGAAAGGCCAATCTGCTGGATGGGAAAATAAATCTAGTTGGGACTGGAAAGCAAACAAAAGGTAATCTATTCTACCTAGATCTTAATGGAAATTCACATTTCATTGACCAAGTAGAATAAAGTTGGTTATGAGATAAGAGGTTATGTCATGTGAATTTTGATAACCTAATAAACATAAGCAAGAACAAAAGGGTTAGAGGCATTCCAAGCCTGAAGAAACTTAACATGGGCATGTGCAAGAATTGTCCAATTGGTAAGATGGGAAAGACAAGTTTTAAAAGAAAAAATATCATTCTGAAGAAGTGCTAGAGCTGGTCCATACAGACCGTTGTGGACCTATTGGCAAAAAAGCTACATAGGAGATAAGTACTTTATTTTATTTGTTGATGATTATTCAAGAATGATGACTGTTATGTATTTGAAGGATAAATTAGAAGATTTTCAAAAGTTCAAATAGCATTTGGCTAGAGTGGAGAAAGAAACATGAAAGAAATTGAAATGTTTAAGATTAGATAGAGGAGGAGAATTCATTTATGATGAATTCAATGAATTCTACAATGAGAGATGAATCAAAATACAAGTTTCTACACTTGGCACACCTCAGCAAAATGACATTGCTGAAAGAAGAAATAGATCAATCATGGATTATGCAAGGACCCTTATGATAGAAAAGATTGTTGTTATCAAATAATTTGATAGAAAAGAATGTTCTTATCAAATACTAGAAGGAAGCAATTAGCACTGTAGCTCATACCTTGAACCGAGTTCAGTTGATAAAAAATTCAAATCACAGACCTTTTGAATTATGGTATGGCTATAAACGTAATGTGTGTTACTTCAAAGTATTTGGTAGTAAATATTATATTTTAAAGGAGTCTAGAAAAGGAAAATTTGATGTGAAAAGTGATGAATGCATATTTCTTGGATATTTTAATAATAGAAAAGCATATAAATGTCTAAATCTATATACTCATAAAGTTATAGAAAGTGAAGATTGATAAGTTTGCTCACTAATCAGATTTTAGTGATGCATAAACCAAGCATGTTGAAGATCAGTCAAGTTGATGCAATAATTTAAAGGGAATATTGCATATGAATTAGTACATTAGGTACATGGAAGCTCACTAAATGCTATCTTTGCCATTAGATGTCAAAGAGGGAGAGTTTTGTCATACATTAGAGAAATTTTATGTCTAATAGAGAGAGTTTTCTGCCAAATATCAGAGATATTTTTATATGTTAGAGATGTCAAAGAGGGAGAATGAACATGAGTTGATATCAAAGAGGGAGAGTTTGATATTGCAGTCATAACAATCAGAGATTGATGTCAAAGGGAGTTCATACTGATAGAGGGAATTCTCATGGATGAGAATCAGAATGAAACACAAGATATTATCCTTAATTTTCTTTTTTCTCTAAAAATTTCATTGTATTATGACATTTTGTGTTGCCATCAATGCCATACAGGGATGAATATTGAATATTTGTAAGTGTATTCAAGTTGACTTGACTAGGAAAAATATATAAGTATAAAGTCAAGTTGTGGTCCATTAAAAGAGAAAGGCATGGGATTGAAAAGATAAACCAAGTAAGCGAATTGGAAGGATAGAAATGTATCCTAAGTTAATTGATCTAAAAAGTTTTATATGATCAAGGAGGATCAAGTATTCAAGCCAGAATAGAGATCTATAATCAGCAATATAGTTACATCATAAATAAGGTCGTATCATTTTTACTCTCTAATAATTGTAGTAGTGTATCAAATCTCTTAACAGAGTTAGCTTAACAACTATTTTCCAAATCCTCTAACAAGGTGGCATTTCTAGATTGAAGTGTCTAAAGACCTTTAACAAGGCCACTCCTAACAAGGTGATTAAATCTTTTAATAGGGTCGCACCTAACAATCAATTTGTAACTTTAATAGGGTTGGATCCTAACAGGGCTCACTCCAAAAGCGTGAAAAACAATAACTAGTTGCTATACATGATAAAAGAACGTGTATTCATGAGACTTTAACGTAGAAAGAAAATGGACTGATGACAAACTATGCTAGACCCAAGATATCACCAGTAACAAGTAATCTCTACAAATGTCTCATGTCTCCCTAATTACAACCACTAAAATAGCTCTCAAACCAGCCTTTTAGTGACAGTTCTAGAATGGGATATTGCTAAAAATGCAGATCTATGATGAAGAATGCAAGATCTATGACTATAATGTGGATTATGTGTGTGATGCAACTCCTAGAAATGCTCTTGAAATAATCATACCATAAGCTAAATATGTAATAAATGAAGTTAAATGATACAAAATGATGCTAAATGACATAAAATGATACTAACAATGCTATGAAATTGCTATAATGACAATGCTAAAATAATGAGTCTAAATATGCCTATAGTGTAGATGCATAAAAACTTGGGTCCCTTGTCTCTTAGATTTCCCTCCTATTTATAGGATTTCGGATGGGATTGGGGTAAGAACTAGGATTTTCACTTTTGACTGGGGGTGAAAGTGAAACTCAAAATATCTCATAAAAGGCCAAGAGGAAGAGTCCAATAGACTTGGTTTTGGGGATAATATGAGGATTTTTCAAATTCTTTTAAATGGTAAAAGGGAGATTTTCATCTTGTGAGGATCAAGTGATTTTATTGATTTACTAAATGATTTATTTTCAACATTTTGTCTTTTTCTTCCTCCCTTTTTGCATTTTATTTATGAATTTGAATTGTTTTCTTCCTCTTTTAAAGTTGATTTAGGTCTTGTTGATTTAGAAGGTGATTAATGACATGATGTGATTTTTGATTTAAAAGTCTATTGCACTTCTTCTGATTTTCTCTTTAATTTGGTCTTGATTGATTGGGATTGCATAATTTAAGTCTTTGCCAAATTTTGGATGTCTAAAAATGCACCTCTTTGAGCTAATATGCAAAGCATATTAGTTCAAAGACTATCTTGATTTTCTAATTTTAGGTCAAATTTTGATGACTGGATTCATGTTTGATGATATTCTGTCATTTTGTCATTGTCATGATCTCTATTTGTTGATGGCTTGATGTCTAATTGTTGATAATTTGATATTTGATCATTGATGATGTTTTTATTGTTGTTGATTTGATGGTTGGATTACAATGTTGATTCAATGATTTTATTGTAATGGTTTTGTTTGGATACCTTGGTTTTGATGTTTGCAAATTCTTGGCTGGGGTAGATCATTTTGATGTTTCAAAAAAATTTAATGCCCCAGCTTGGATGCCCTGGTTTAATTTGATGTTTGAAATTTGGTTGTGGTAGGACATTTTTGATATTTTGGAAAATTTTGATGCCTT
The DNA here is from genome assembly GCA_028749045.1 of Cupressus sempervirens. Taxonomy (NCBI): domain Eukaryota; kingdom Viridiplantae; phylum Streptophyta; class Pinopsida; order Cupressales; family Cupressaceae; genus Cupressus; species Cupressus sempervirens. The sequence continues at coordinate 260,203,434 of CM053792.1, forward strand.
GGTATACTGCCCCCTCAGAAATGAAATTGGAAAAATGGATGTGCAAAATAGGGATGTTCCAGTTTTATTTTTGAAAATACTTGATGAGAATAATTGATAAGGAATGTGTAGGATCAATTAGGTAATGTTGATAGATAGAAAAAGTGCCCCCCTTAGGATAAAGAGTAGGGAAAACTGACATGTCCATCTCAGGATACAGAGTAGACAAATTACTGGTTCAAGATAGAACCATTAGTTGAATAGCTAGATGTTGAGATTTGATTAATGTAGGATGATCACTTGTAATGAAAAACTGATGTTTTTGTTTAGTTTTCAAGTTTTCAAGATGGGATGAGTGCCCCCAATGAGCAGGGACCTTCAGATCAGACATAGACAGATGATGCATGTAGTGTGACACAAGGTTGACTTGTGGGGCTTTGTGTTCATTTTATGGACTGATCATTTAGGCTAGCAATGATGAGGATCCTTTTATGTTAATGATGAGGACCTTTTGATGTTGATGTTGATGACCTTTTTGATTTATGAGATATTCAAGCTTGTTGATGTTTGGACTTGTGCACTTGTTATATCATGGATTTTTTGTATGCATGTTATGATTTGATTTGAGGATTAGGGTGGTAGTGGATGTGGATATATATATATATATATATAAATATATATATATATAATTTAGATGGATCATGATTTAGAATAGATGGCATGTTATTGATGATGTAATGAAAGTGTGATGTGGTAATATGAATGTAATGATATGAAATGAAAGGAGATGTGATAACATGACATGTAATGTAATGCAATGAAATGGATAATGAAATGAAATGAGGTGTGATAATATGTAAGGAAATGAAATGAAATGTAATGCAATGAATTGATAAGTAAGGACATGATAGTCAATGAAATAAAATGAAAATGGGAAATAAAATGAAATGAAATGATATGTGATAATGAAATGGAATGATAAGAAATAAAAATGAAATGAAATGAAATGAAGTGATATGAAAATGTGATGAAATTGTTTGAGATTCAAAGGCTCTGAGTTGGAGCGTCAATTTTTGTGATTCAAAAGCCACAAAATGAATGGATGAAAATGGAAGGTGGTTAAATGAGATCATTTGAGATTCAAAAGCCACACAAGGCAGCAAGTGAGGTAGTGCAATTTGATGGTGAATTTATGACATGTAATGCTGGTGTGTTTGAGGTGAAAGAAACAAAGTCCATGAGTGCTCATATGCTTGTTAATGGTGTTGCACATGTTGTTTATAACCAGTCATGAAATTGTCGAGTGATGTCGGTGAATTGTAACCTAATTGTGTACCAACCATTTTTTTTATAAGGAACCCAAGATGAAAAATGCAAACTAGATGAATCCAGCTAACTGTCACTTTTTTAAAGAAAGGCAAACTAATTGTCATCATAGAGCATGTGATAAGAGTGACTGAGTACAACCACCATTAGCTCAGCTATGGGGATATGAATACTTTGTCACGCCGAGAAGTACCAACAAAGAGGAACAATGTATAAAAAAACATGACAATCATGAAGAAAAAAAAGCAATAGCCGCAGCAAAAAAAAAGGCACACTAACAATTCACATGTCAGATAAAAGACCTCACCTAAGGTAGTGCACAAAATTGGTCAAGGTACACATGGTGTTCCATCCGAGAGGAGGCTCTTATAAGTGGACACTAGTAATGTGTGAAACCAAAGGATCATAGGAAGTAAGCAGTGACAAACCAAGAAAATATCATGACTTTATCTCTAATTGAACACATCATCAAGATACTAAAAGTGCATGATAGCATAGAAATGCATTATGTCTGAACCAAGAATGCTTCCAGTTGTGTGTAATAGTATCATGTTGTTTTGTTTGTTTCATTTAGGTCTGCCAAGGAGTAACATTGTTGCATCAGGTGGATGAAAAGGTGTGGGATGTGTTAGTGGTGATCTAGCAGCAGGATCCGTCGGGTGGTGTGCTTCGGTAGAAATTTGGGTGATAGAATGTTAGAGCTGAAGGTCAAATATACTAGATACCAATGCGGCAAGGTGCAGAGAGTAGATACAAGGAAGACTGGTGCAGAATGAGGCTCAGGTGAATGATGTCTATAAGGAGGTGGATAGTGTGATAATGAATCAAGGTAAAGTGAAGAGAACACATTTATTGGGGATAGTGAGAAGTTGTGGGGATCATGCAAGTGAAAGTATGTTGGGCTCACCAGATCAGTCGTAGTGAGAGAGTGACGCTAACCAAGGGAGGTGGACGAGGCAAGGGTGGAGAGAAAAACACATTAAGAAATCTTTCAAGGAGGGGGTGGAGCAACCAAAACTCTAGGTGGTGATTTCTGGTCCAGGTGAGACAAGCCAACCCGAGAAAAGGCTTGTACAACTTGAAGGGGTGGGGATGGAGATGGACAACATGCCTTTGTTAACTTTAATGATGTTATCCAGGACTGCAGTGCAACAAGCACTACAGGAGGTAGCAGATGATGGATCAAAGATTCACATGGAGGATAGTCCATCTGAAAAGATGAAGAGTATGTCAGGAGCAGAGGAGGAAGCAAAGGAAATAAAGTCTCCTAAAAAGTTTGTGGGAGAGACTATGAAGGATGTGGGAGGTGTTAGTGGTGGTGAAGTACTAAGTGGAATGCGACAGTGGATTAGTCTCAAGACACCAGGATGAGGTTCAACAGAAGGGGGGGTGAGCATTGTAAATGCAGGGGAGCTGCAGCTAGAGGGGGGGGGATAGTGACCAAGCATCACGAGATGTGGAAGGATTACAAAAACTATTGGTGATAGAGAGAGAGCGAGTGGAAAATGAAAAATAGGAGGTTGCATTTTTTGCTAGGATTGATGGAGAAGGCCCAGGAGGATGGAGTACAAACAGAGGCAAAGCGACTGTAGGAAATGATAGATGCAGAGTGGGCACAGGTGCAATCACTAGAGATGGAGTTGCATGTGGAACGTGCATGAGCAGAGTGAAGTAATGCAAGAATGCAGGCCAAATGATCAAAGTCACAATGGTTGCAAGAATCAATGAAGATGGTGCAAGTAGGTTTGGAGAGCACATAGAATGAGCTAGTGTTATTCCAGTCGCAGTCTGAGTCATTTAAGGAAGAAATTGCGAAGGTGAACACCTTGGCATTAAAGTTGCAGGAATAGTTAGCATTAAGTGAGGTGAAGGTGAGGCAACTACAACAACATTTGGGTGAGGCAAAAGTGGACATGGAGTATTGGCGAATGATGACTGATCAAATGCAACAAGAGCGAGATGCAACCCTATGAGGGATCACTGCACAGGGGGTAAGCAATTTGGTGGAGAATGTGTTCATGGAAATGCACAAGACAACCAAGGTACAATAGGAAGCCACTTATTGGATGGGATGTTATTATCAAGCATTCCCACATGAGGACTGACAGGAGACACAGTTTATAGATAAAGAATTTACAACTCTATTAAACACACAATTACGTGGCAGAAGGTTTCCAATTCCTATGGAAGTGGTATGTACACATCGGGGGTTGACACTGGGAGCCTCTTCATTTGGAGCTAGGCCAAAAGAGACACCATTAATTGGACATCCTATGATGCCACCTCCTTCAGGAAGCTAGAATAAATAATCCATTAGACATTTTTTGATGTAACGCAGTTAATGCTGTCATAGTGGAATAAAAAGTTGATGTTTGTTGTTGCGGTAACTAATGTTGATTGTAATGCATTGTCATGTATATTTTTGGTATTTTTGAAATATATTTTGATGTTTTTACGATTTTTGAAAATATTTAAATGTTTTTGTAATTTTCTTGAATATATGATTGTTTTTGTGATTCGTTCAACAAATATTTGGATGTTTTTGTGTTTTTTAGATAAATGTTGGAATGGTTTAACCCTCGTAAAAATAGGAACAATACCATCCGTAGAGTGAGGATAATTGTGATGGGCTAGGAAGAATGTCTATGTACATACAAAGAACTAGTACAATCAATAATAATGCCAACAAGAGGACATTTCTCTAGGGGTGTGATGAGACGAGAATTTTTGAGGCCTATGAAAAAGCATTGGGGCCCAAAAGAGGACATGCGGGTCTCAAGTATGCAAAATAGAGCCTTGAAAAGATATTTTTAACTCGAGAAAGGCATGTTAGGGGCCCAAAGGACATTGAGGGTTTTGAAAAATGATGAAATGGGGCCTAGAAAAAGGTGTTTGGGCTGAAAAAGGCATTTGAGGGGCCTAAAAAAATTGCTTTGGGCCTTAAAAGGAACTAGAGGTGTCCAAAAAGGATGCATGGGCCTTGAAAAAGGCACTAGAGGGGTCCAAGAGGATGCTTGGGCCTTGGAAAAGGCATGAGAGGGGCCTAAAAAAGGTGCTTTGAGCCTAAAAAGACATTGGAGGGGTCCAAAAAGGATGCTTGGGCCTTGAAAAAGGTGCTGGAGGGACCTAGAAAAAGTGCTTTTGGCCTAAAAAGGCACTAGAGGGGTCTAAAGAGGATGCTTGGACCTTGAAAAAGGTGCTAGAGGGGCCTAAAAAGGCACTGGAGGGGTCCAAAAAGGATGCTTGGGCCTTGAAAAAGGCACTAGAGGGGAAGGCCAAGCTCACACACTTACGCCTACTTATTCTATACCTCTAGTTGAGTGAGGGTGAAAGAGTTTGATGGATATTTGGGCTTTCAAGATAGCATTGACATATATGTTGAAGGAGGCTAGACTAATCGTGGCCACTGCAACTTAAATAAAACTAAAAATCCTTCTTGATTTACATTAATAATGGCCACATGGAAGGAAGGCGACGGTTAGTGTTATAGCATCTCTTCTGCTATCCAAGTTGTGCTGGATTTTCCTAAGCCTGAAATTATGTTTCAGGACATTACCACACTTCTTCTTAATATTAATAGGGCATGTTGGGAGTTGTTGTCTTGTTGTGCAGCCAAATTGAGAAATTGAGAGGAATTTTGTGGTGTTGTTGACACGAATTGCCCCCATTTGGAATGTTTTGGGCTAGGTGTGAATTTTTGGATTGTTTTTGACATTTTTGATAGATTTCTAGATTTTTTTGGTATTTTTGGACAATTTTTTTTTTTTTTTTGACATTTTTGGATTTTTTTTTGGTATTTTAAAGTTTTTTTTGAATTTTTTTGACATTTTTGGACAATTTTTGGTAATTTTAAGCTATTTTTTATTTTTTTTGGTATTTTTAGACCATATTTGGATTTGTAGGGGTGAAATGGAGGATGTGAGTGAGATTTGGTGGAATATGGGGGTGACCAAGACCATGTGAGGTACCTAAAGAGGCAATGAAGGATTTTATGACACCGAATGGGTTGATTGAGGGCTATGACAAGTATGGGGGATCATTGGGCGAGGTGGATGGTGGAGATGTGCATTGATTTTCTTGCAATTCATGTCTATGGTATCTCAATACATAATTAGACTCTCTATGTTGCTGAATTTGTGGTGCTCCCCATTGGGGCTGCCATACTAGCTATTTCCACTATTGTGCACATTTACTATAGGAAAAGGGCTTTGATTTGCTCTTGTTATTGTTATTATTATTGTTTTTATGAGATCTATTTCCCTTGCCTTACTATTGCTGCCATACTGGTAATTTTTGCTGCTATGAATCCTCTCTTGATGCCAAAAGATCTCAGAATTGTAACCCACAAATGTTTCTCAAAGGGGTATGTGTGAAATTAATTCTAGATCGAATACCAGCTAATAGATTATGCTAGCTTCTCAACCCCAGATAAATAAATAATTTGCTAAGAAATACCTCCCAATAATTCAGCTGTAAATGCTACCCCTTTCACTTATTCCCATCTTCTATTAATTGCAATGGGAAGTCGTAAAGAACCAAAATGTGTCTCAGAGATAGTAAATCAACCATTCAACTATAACCCTTTTGTAGCATTCAAGGCCCTGTGTTGGAAGCCTAAAAGTGTTATCTCTTGCCCCTTTTCAAACCAAAAGTGACATTCTCACTTCTTTTTCACCAAATTTTAAATTATTATTATTATTACTATTTTTTTGTTATTTTTGATGTTTTGCAAAGCTTTTAGACATAAAATTGTTTAAGATGGATGCTGTTGATAGGTTCTGCTAACTCACTACCATCACAATCTGAAAGTCGGTAGGTACTGCTCCCAAAGGATTCTGTGATGAGGTAAGGACCAATCCAATTAGCCTCCCATTTCCCTTTCTTTTCTCTTGCTGCTTGGTTCTTGGTGTTTTCTCGAAGCACTAGGTCACCAGTCTGAAAAACACGAGTTTTGACCTTTTTGTTATAATGCCTTGATAATCTATTCTGATACACTTTGAGGTCGTCATGGGCCATATGCTAATGTTCCTCTAACAACTCTAGCTATTCTAGATGGGCCACTCTGTAATCCTCATCTGATAGGACATCTTGAAGAGTAACTCTTAAGGATGGGATCTCAACTTCTAAAGGGAAAATAACCTCACAGCCATAAACTAGAGAGAAAGGTGTCACACCGGTAGGTGTCTTGACACTTTTCCTGTAGGCCCAAAGGGTGGGGTTTAACTGTAAGTGCCAATCCCTTCCAACATCATTGACTATTTTCTTGAGGATGTTGATGATAGTTTTGTTGGTAGCTTTCGCTTGGCCATTGCCTTGAGGATAATAAATAGATGAAGAATGGTGTATAATGTGAATTTTTTCACATAATTCATCAACTATTTGGTTTTTAAAATACAAGGCATTATCTATGATAATTGCATGAGGTATGCTAAATCGACAAATGATATGATTGAGAATGAAAGAGGAGATCTATTTTCCCATAGAGTTCGCAAGTGGCACTGCTTTGACCCACTTGGTGAAGTATTCAATGGCGGTGATAATCCACTTATGCCTATTAGAGGAGGGTGGATGGATGACTCCAATAAAATGAAAACCCCACTGATAAAAAGGCCATGATGTGGCTAAAGGATTTAGCTCTTAGGTTGGTGCATGAACAAGATTACCATGAATTTAGCATTTTTTATAGGTTTTGACAAAATCAATAGAATCCTTTTGCATGGTTGGCCAAAAGTAGCCCATTCTGAGAATCTTCTTGCCTAATGTGAACCCACTAGAGTGTGACCTACAAATCCTTGCATGGACTTCTTGCAGAGTGACTCTAGACTCATCATTTTTGAGACACCTAAATAAAGTACCCTCAAGACCTTTCCTATATAGTGTATTAGCCACCAAGGTGTAACGAGAGGCTTGGCGAATGAAGTTTCATTTTTGGCTATGTGAGAGGTTAGATGGAAGGGTGTTGTCATGAAGGTAAGTGATAATGGGGTCATACCAAAGGGAATCAAGGGTGTTTAGATGGAAAATGATAAGGGAATTGGGTTGAGTAAATGCAGGTTGAACCACCTCTTCCATTAGGAACTCATACCGCTCGTGTTGTTTTGAGAGCTGAAGTAAGGGGGCCAAGGTGGCCATATCATCTGTTGCTTTGCTCTTGTCTCTGGGAATTTGTTTGAAAGTAATGTGAAAAAAACATGCCTTGAGTGCATCGACTATATGTTTATAAGGCAATAATTTTTCATCTTTTGTCTAATAAGTATCATTAACTTGATGATGATTAACTGGGAGTCTCCATAAACTTCTAAAGCTGTCAGTTTCCATTCCAAAGCTAGCTTGAGACCCAAGACCAAAGCTTCATATTTGGCCACGTTGTTGGTGCAAGGGAAGAGTAGTTTGTATGATTTGGGGATGGTAACATCGAGTGGCATGATGAAAAAAATACCTGTGCTTGACTCATGGTGTGTGTAGGACCATCAAAATAAAACTTGTTAGGATAAACCACAAATAGAAAACAAAAAAAAACTACATGCAAATATAACCAATAAAAAATAAAAATAGATCACACAAAAATGAACACAAGGCACCAAGATTTAATGTGGTTCACCCAATCCCTGAGCTACATCCACCAAACAACAAGTTCAATCTTATTACAATCCAGTGATTACAACCTGATTACAATTCATAATCCCTTACAGCTCAATACCACCACAAGAACCAATTTTGCATCACAACATAATGAAAAATGCCCAACCCTAAACCCTTTTATACAAGTATTAAATTGCTTTAGGGTTATAACATGTTGGCCATATGTCAGCCATAATCTAACAATCTCCTAATTAGTCACCATAATCTAACAATCTCCCACTTGGGGACTGATTAGGCTCCACACTAAACAACAATCTCCCAATTGGAGACTGATCTTGTACCAATACCACTACCACATGGGGCTCCCACTGGATCAAACCATCCTGGACTCTGCTATTCTTTTATTCATGTTCAGTCTAAAAGACCAACCGAAGTTGAAGAGGAGTTCAGCTTCTCCCTTGTTACAACTTTTGTCAACATATCTGCTGGATTGTCATTGGTATGTATCTTCTCTAGCATTAACTGTCCATCCTCCAAAACTGATTGAATGAAATGGTACCGCAACTGTATGTGTTTGGTCTTAGAATGCAGAGCTGAATTCTTAGCAAGATGAATGACACTCTGACTATCTATGAACAAATAATTATCCTTTTGAGGATGTCCCAATTCTTCCAAGAAGAACTAAAGCCATTTCATCTCTTTGGCTGCCTCTGTAGCAACAACATACTCTGCCTCTATAGTGGATAGAGCATTAATATTTTGTAACCTAGAAACCCAGCTCACAACTGCCCCACCAACAATAAAGACATAACCTGTAGTACTCTGCCTGGTATCAATATCCCCAGCCAAATCTGAGTCAACATAGCCTTGCAAATCAGTAGTAGAGCCCCCAAAGTGTAAACACTTATTGGATGTTCCTCTCAAATATCAAAGAATCCACTTGATAGCATTCTAATGCTCAAATCCTGGATGACTCATATACCTACTAACGACTCCCACTGCATGTGCAATATCTGGCCTAGTGCATACCATAGCATACATTAAGCTTCCTACAACTGAAGCATAGGGTATGTTGGACATCTTATCCTCCTCTTCCTGTGTCTTGGGACACATCTCCTTAGTCAATTTCAAATGACTAGGTAAAGGTGTGCTGATAGCTTTAGCATTCTCCAAAGAGAAACGTTGCAACACCTTCTCAACATAATTAGCTTGAGATAGTGTCAATGTTTTTTTCTTCCTATCTCTACAAATCTACATACCAAAGATTTGTTTTACTGCCCCCAAACCCTTCATAGAAAATGCATGTGCTAACTGGCATTTCAGCCCCTTAGTATGATCCATATTAGACCCAACTACAAGCATATCATCAACATATAGACATAAAATAATGTAGCTATCATCATCCAACCTCTTAAAATAAACACAATAATTTGAATGACACCTGTTATAGCCATGCTCATGCATAAACTTGTCAAATTTTAGATACCATTGCCGAGGTGCTTGCTTGAAGCCATATAAACTTTTCTTCAATTTGCACACTAAGTTCTCCTTACCTTTGACCTCAAATCCCTGTGGCTAAGCCATATATATTTCTTCATCCAAATAACCATGAAGAAAGGCTGTTTTAACATCCAGCTGCTCTAAATGCAAATCTTCAGTAGTCACAAGACTTAAAATAGTACGAATAGAAGTCATTTTAATAACATGAGAAAATATCTCATCAAAATCAATTCCCTTTTTATGTGCAAATCCTTTTACAACTAACCTGGCCTTAAATCTTTTCTTACCTCCTTCCTCTTCTTTCAACCTGTAAACCCACTTATTTTGTAAAGCCTTTTTACCTATAGGCAACTTGCACAAATCCTATGTCTTATTTTTCAGCAAAGAGTCCATTTCATCTTTCATTGCAGACTCCCACTGAATCTTAGTATCCACCTGCACAACTTCATCATAACTTTTAGGTTCACCAGCATCAGTAAGTAAAATAGAATACAAAGAGGGAGAAAATCTTTGTGGAGGTCTAATTTGCCTTGTTGACCATCTAACATTCACTGGTGTGTGTGGTATTTGTTGTTGCAGTTGTTGCACATCATGAGGAATGGCTGGAACATCATCTTTTAGAGTATCATCCAGCACTACATAATCATCTTCTTTCTTCTCATGTTGTTGTAACAGATCTTTGTACAACACTTTCTCATTGAATATGACATCCCGACTTCTAACAATTTTAAGATTTTCAAAATCCCAAAGCCTATAACCAAATTTATTAATGCCATATCCAAAAAAGACACATTTCTTTGATTTAGCTTCTAGCTTGGTTCTATTTTCAAAGTCTATATGAGCAAAAGCTTCACAACCGAAGGTCTTGAGAAAAGAATAATTCACCTTCTTACCAGTCCATGCTTCCTCTAGAATACCACAACCCAAAGGAGTAGAGGCACCTCTATTAATCAAATATATTTTAGTATTGATAGCCTCCACCCAAATGTGTAAGGGCAACCCAACATGCAACCTCATGCTCCTTGCGTGCTCCATTATAGTCCTGTTCATGTGTTCAGCCACTCCATTTTCCTCTAGAGTCCTTGGAATAGTTTTTTGTCTACGAATACCATTAGTGGAGTAATAATCTTCAAATTCATGACTGCAATACTCACCACCATTATCAAATCAGAGACATTTTAATTTCTTACCAATCTCATTTTCAACCAAGCATTTCCATTTCCTAAAAGTTTGAAATACATCAGATTTTTGTCTAAGGAAATAAACCCATACTTTTCTAGTTGCGTCATCAATAAATGTAACATAATAATGAGAGCCACCAAGGGAAGATACCTGAGCTAGTCCCCATAAATCTGTATGCAAAAGCTCTAATTTCTCCTTTTTGTTTTCCTTCCCAGTCTTTACAAAACTCACTCTCTTTTGTTTTCCATACACACAACTTTCACAAAAATCCATATTAACACATTTTAGACCTGGTAAAACTTTCTTTGAATGAAGTACTTTCATACCTTTCTCACTCATGTGCCCAAGTCTATTGTGCCACAACGCTGTATCAAAATCTACAACAGCTATTTGTTCTCCCTGCTCAACTACAACAATTGTTCCTGAACATTCATTTTTCTCTAAAACAATCAAAGTAGTAGGAACAATATGACCTATACAAAGATATAAGGTGCATACTTTCACACCTTTTGCTACTACAAGGGAACCTTTTGAAACCTTCCAATTTTTATCATTAAAAGCAACTACACAACCCTCATCATCGAGTTTCCTGGCTGAAATTAAATTTCCACTCAACCTTGGAACATGTCTTACCTCATGTAGTAGCCAATGATTCCCATTCTGCAACTTAATCTTAATTTTTCCCTTTCCAACAATCTGACAGGGTTCATTATCCCCCAAATAAACAAGCCAAAAATCCCCTTGGACATAATCAATGAAATAACCTCTATGAGGTGTAGCATGAAATGAAGCACCAGAATCTAAAACCCATGAATCATCAACACTCTCTAAAGACATAAGCAAAGAATCCTCTTCGGATTTGTTACTTACCACATTTACCTCCTTGTCTCCATCTAATTTATCTCCTTCATTTTTCTTTCGATTCCAACAATCTTTCTTTTTGTGCACTGGTTTCCCATAGTACCAGCAATCATTTGGTCCTCTCGATTGAGACCTCCTCCCCTTTGACTTTCCTCTTGATTTCCCACAATTTCCAAAGTTACTTCCTCTTTCAGTTGTTCTACCCCTGCTTTGTGCATTCAAAGTACTTCCTAATGTAGATCCACCTGAGGATTTCCTACGAGTTTCCTCACTCAAAAAAACACTGATCACATCATCATATTTTAGGGTACTAGATCCAGGAACATAATTACTCACCGCCATTACCAAGCCATTCCAGCTTTCAGGCAAAGAACACAAAATCAAGAGAGCCTTAATTTCTTCATCAAAATTGATACCCACAGAAGATAACTAACTAGTAATAGTATTAAACTCATTTAAATGATCTGCAATAGATCCACCTTCTACCATTTTCATATTATATAAACGCTTCATGAGAAATATGTTGTTTGAAGCGAAGGGCTTTTCATATAGTGTCACTAGGGTTTTCATCAAATCTTCTGTCGTCTTTGCTTTTGTAATATTAAATGCCACCGATGGTGCCAAGCATAACCGAATGATTTTGAGTGCCTTTTTGTCCAAAAGATCCCATTCAGCCTCTGACATAGTTCCCTGATTCTTGGCTTTGCCTTCCAACGACTTCCATAAATCCTTCTGATATAGATAGTCTTCCATTTGCATCTTCCATAACTGGAAGTTCTGCCCATTAAACCTATCAACCCTTAGCTTACCCTCATTTGCCATCGCTCCCACTCAATCGTGAGACTCCCACTTAACCGTGAGACTTTCCTGTAGAGGATAACTAAAAGACAACCTCACTCTGATAGCACTTGTTAGGATAAACCACAGATAGAAAAAAAAAAAAAAAAAAAAAAAAAACTACATGCATATATAACCAATAACAGAAAATAATAGATCACACAAAAATGAACACAAGGCACCAAGATTTAATGTGGTTCACCCAATCCTTGGGCTACGTCCACCAAACAACAATTCCGATCTTATTACAATTCAGTGATTACAACCTGATTACAATCCGTAATCCCTTACAGCTCAATACCATCGCAAGAACCAATTTTGCATCACAACATAATGAAAAATACCCAATGCTAAACCCTTTTATACAAGTGTTAAATCACTTTAGGGTTATAACATGTTGGCCATAATATGTTTGCTACCATGTCGGCCATGGCCGGATTTTTTTTTTCATCTAAAAAAATTTCCATGTGATTGGCTCTACCTGAAGGATGTGCATATCAGGGAAGTCAGCTAAGATAGGATTGGAACTTTCTATAGGTGCATCTGCCAATTGATCAACAATGACCTATCCTTTTATTTCCTTCCTATCCACATACTCAATGTCAAACTTGCTTAGGATCATTACCCATTTAGCTAGTCTACCCATTAATGCTGTCTTGCTGAGAAGGTATTTGAGAGGATCAATCTTGGATATGAGCTTAACTTTGTGCGTCAAGAGGTAATGACGTAGTTTTTGGGAGGAAAAAACTATGGCCAAGCAAGCCTTTTCAATGAAAGAATAATTAAGCTTATAGTTGACTAAGGTGTGACTAATGTAGTAAATGGCTCGTTCTTTTCCTTGGTCATTTTCTTGTGCTAGGAGGGCTCCAATTGACTTATCTATTACAAAAATATACAATAGCAATAGCTTGTGCAATACCGGGGGTACCAACATAGGTGGATTCATCAAATAGGTTTAAAGCATTTCAAAGGACTTTTGACATTGATCACCCCACTTAAAATTTATGTCTTTATGTAAAGGTGTGTGAACGATATGCAATTTTCTGCCAACTGAGAAATGAACTGGTGCACTGATTAACGCCTACCTTGAAGTGAGTGTAACTGATTCAGGTCCTTTGGAGGTTGCATACTAACTATGGCTTGCACCTTCTTGGGGTCAACTTCTATCAATTACCCCATCTGTGGGTGCTATAGTTGGGTACACTTGCCCTATTGTACTGTGACTGAGGTGATTGATACCCAACCCAACCATATGTTCTTCTTTCATTCATTGTCGACGAGATGGTTCAACCACGTTAAGGTAAATGGAAGCTTTACATTCGATGTCAAAGTGAGGGAGGTGATAGGGTTCAGTTGTATCCTAGTTAATGAGCTTGGGATGGACTAGGGAAAGTGATTCATAGCATGGGAAGGGTTCAACAAGGTTTGAAGACATAACTTCATTAGATGGCTCATACATTGTGTCCATCAGATCTATGACATGGGCTTCTTCTAGAGTGTCAGGGAAAGTAGAGCTTGTGAGATGCTCATAGAAATCATCTTTGACTTTCACTGGAAAGAAGTCAGGGAATAAAGTTTGAAAGTGAAATCCTTCAATGTGTTCATCATCTTCTAAGCTACCTTGATATGTTCTATTTCTTGGAGAAGTGGTTCTTGGACTTTGAATTTTTCTTTGTGTGGCCAAATTGTTAGGGGTGGGTATGTGGACAACATCACATTCTTTGTCATGGAGAGATTCCTTAGATAGTGACTCAAATTCCCACTTAGTGGAATCATCATTATCTTCGTTATTGGAGGTATTTAGGGGTGGTTCTTCTGTAGAATATGAACTGGAGAGGACCAAATTCTTATGTATGTCATCATTAGTTACCGAGGTATAACTATCCTTTGGTTTGGGTACCCATACCAAGGTAGAGGAGGTTTGTGCCTTGTCTTGTTCATCAGACCCTACCCCTATTTTAGATTTATTGGACCTGAACTGTGCCATCAAAGATTTTATGATTCCTTTCCCTTTCCCTAAGGGACCATCTCCTGTGTATCCTATATTTTTCATTAGATCAAAGCCTTTCCCATGTAGGTGGGAGGAGATGTCATTGTTTTGTTGACTAATGTCTTCCACTAATTTTGGAGGTGTGCCACTTCCCTTGACAAAATGTGCATGATATGGTTTGGTGGAAGTCAATTTTCCATTAGACCTCAGAGAAAGTGGGGATCAAATAGGGAGACTGATTACTCACCTACACCTTTACAATGCAACTTACATTTTCTATCAAATTCCTTCATCAATTTATCCATTTCTCCATAGTGTAGTTGTTTGGGATCTGTTCATGATTATGGTGGTGAAGGAACAAAAGGACCTGAACAAATCACTTTCTCTTTACCCTTAGCTGATGTTGATAAGTGGTTGCTTGTTTTGTTAGTTGAGTGTGAAGTGCTTGTAACTGTGGGCTGATTGTTGACATCTGTTGGTGTATCAACTTCTTCTCTATTATGATGGACAAGTGAGTTACAATACTGTGCAAAATGCTGATCTCTCAGTATGGTTATCTCTTAACCCATGTATGGAAATTTGAGCCATGGTAGTAGGTGGAGGGAACAACTTGCATGTCATGGATCCATGGTCCTCCCAGTAGAATGTTGTAAGTTAATTACAAATCTAAGATCTAACAAATGGTTTCTTTCATGACTGGCCCTACTCTAATTGGTAATATGACCATGCCTTTGGAGGACCTTTCTTCATCATCATAGGCCTTGATGGTGATCTTTTTTCTTGGGTCAACAACATCCTCTGCATACCTGAGGGCTTTCACTAAACTAAGTGTGTAGATATTCAGACTAGCCCCACCATCGACCAATGCCCTTTTAACTTAGTTCCTATGGATGGATACTTCTATGTGCAAAGGAGAGTTTTGTGGTTATATGATAGACATGTCATCTTGCACTGAAAATGATATGCAATGAGGAGTGACTAAATTTCTAACCATGTTTTAGAATCTACTCACGTCTAGGTCATTTGGCACTAAGGCTTTAGTGAGTATCTCTTTATGCTCTGGGGAGATTTATAGCAGTTCAAAAATGGAGATGTGGGCTAGAGTCTTAAGCAATTGGTTAACCAAGTCATATTTGGGCACAGAGGAATTTAGAGTTGCTTGGTCAGTATTTGTCACTGGTCCTAGTAGGATAATTTTGGAGGCTTGACCTTAGGTGATGGCATTTGGGGACTATTTTTTATTTTTATCTTTGATTATGATGATATTTACAGTGTCATCAAATCCAAAAATCATTCCAATGGTATTGTCGTAGTGGTGCGCATAATTAACTTTAGTTTGCAGAGGTGTGTTTTGATTAGCCTTAGAGGACTCCCCCTTTTCATGACTCATGAAGGGGTTCTTAAAGGTTGTATGATCTTCATTATTATTGAGATTATTTACTTCAATGGTTCCATTGTTTATTAATTTTTGAATGATTCCCTTAAGGGTAAGGCAATTGTTAATTAGATGCCCCCAGTTGCGATGATAGGCACAAGTGTGTTTCTCGTTCCACCATTTTAGCTTGACTTGGGGTTCATATGGTTTAGCCTTGGGTAATACGATGAGGTCATTGGTGAAGAGTGTTTGTAAAGAACTCTCATAAGACACTCGAATGGGTGTATACTCCTTAGGTATATCAAAAGACTGATATCTTCATGGTGGAGGAGCTTGATTGTAAGCGACTTGCTGGTTCGATGTTGAGGGAGTCTTTGTGCTACATCGATAAAATAGGCTGGTATTGTTTTGTTGAGGTGCAACATTGGGACTCAGTTGATTTAAAGGGGGTTGAGTGTGCATTTTGACATGATTAGCTTCAGCTACCCCCTCATTTGTGAAATTTTTGTTATTATTTCTCCACCATGATTTCTGTTTGTCTGTAGACTGATAAGAGGAGTTGTGTGTGTGTGTGTGTGTGGAGTTGTTGGAGAAGCCTTTACCATCTTTAGATAATTTGATTATGTCATTGTTTACCAAGGTTTCTTCCACCTTGGTTGCATTTTCTAAAGTGGTCTTAAAATCTTTAGGCCCTTGAAGTTGGAGCCAATAATTCATCGATTTGGAGAGACTATTGATAAAAATATCTATCTTTTCCTTATTTGGTATGTCTCTATGGTACTTAGCGAACATGTGCCTCCACCATTGTAAGAAGGTCTTGAACGATTCTCTTGGGAGATGTTTTGTGTTGCATAGATCGATCACCGTAACCTCTCTTTCAATGTTGTAAGATTATTGGGTGATGAAAATGGAGGCCAATTGGTCAAAATTTTTAATATTGAAGGGTAATTTGGAAAACCACTCCATGGCTTGCCCCCCAAGGCTCCTAGGAAATAGACGCATCAAGTACAAATCCATACTCAGTGTGTAAAATTGTCTCAAGTGATCTTGTGGATCCAACATGTTGAAATATTTGTCATACTTTGGTATTTGCATATTTGGAGGAAAAGGTGTGAAGGTAATGTTTTTGTCAAATGGTAGGGGACATACTTTTTCAAGGCTAAACTCCCTGGGTTGTGCTTTTCCTCTCTTCATTTTTTCCATTTCTAATTGTAGGTCTTGCAATTTTTGTGTGACCACATCTAAGGGTGATTCTTCTTGATCTCATTTCAAATTGGTCACATCAAAATCAGATGGCAGTTTTGCACCTTGTTGTGCTAATGCGAGTATGTATCATTCTTTGTGTTTTTCTAGAATCTTGTCCATGATGTCGACAAGTTCAAGATTTTGCTGAAAATCCTCGATCTTAGATTCAACTCTTCTATCATGCCCTGCATGAAATGAGCCCATTGTGGCTAGGGATTTTTAATTTTGATCAAATAAGGGTGACTTGGGAGTAACTTCGTTCTGTGTGCAATCTGTTGCTATAGAAAATTTTGAGAGGTTTAAATGTTTTGTGCATTTGGCAGTTTTACTTGCTATTCTGGCACTTACTCATATGGGCAACCATTTTGGTTTTGTTGGAACAATTGTTTTGTGCGGTGGCATGAAAAGTGAGTAGGATCCTTTTAGTGTTTAAGCATTTTTCAAGAAGTGAAAGTTTCTATTGATCATGATTTGTTCATAGCAACAAACTAATTTGCATAAGGTGATTGCCGATGTTGATAGGATGAGGTCCACTTTTGTGAAGTCAGGTACATATGTGTGTTTTTGAATGTTCTTGGCTTGATGTGCAAAGTGAGGTAATTATTGGGTTGATGATGATGTAGTTTTGCTTGTTTTTGAAAGATGTTTTTTTTTTTTTGGTCAAATATGGAGAATTTCAGACTTTGTAAAATACCAACACGAAAAAGGGTATCCAAATCTATAGTTTGTTTGCAAGTATTATGTTTGTAGATAGCCTCTATTTCATGTTTTTTCTCAGATCCATCTCAGGAATGTTCAGATGCACTATTTTAGTAATCAAATGTGCTTTTTTGTTATTCATATGCACTATTTTAATGCTCTGATGCGCTAGTATAATTCTTATATGTGCTATTTTGTGAATTAGATGTGTTGTTTTAAGTCTTAGATGCACTGTTTCATAGGTATATCCATCATAACAACAGTTAGAAGCATTGCAAGAATATTCAGAAGCACTATTTTATGTAGTGTATGCACAATTTTAAGGATTGTCTAGCAATGTCTTCATTTTACTCTTGGTTTTTGAATACTAGTTTGAGGTTTGTCCTTCTCGAAAGTTTGTGATTCACACTGGTGTTCATTATTAAGTTTGAAAGCACTCAAGCACAATAGCAGTGAGATCAAAATAAAATGAAAAATCACACGCACCTAGAAAATGAAAAAGATGGCTTCCTAACAAGGTTATCTAAGGCCAGTGACTAGTAGGTCTTAGTGTTCCAACTATGTTCAAATTCACCTCTCCTGTAACAAAGAGCTTCCCACCAATGCCAGGGAGGTTTGCCACAATCCCTTGCAGGACTACTAGAGGAAGGCTATGTGCCAAACATGGGTGGCTTACATTTGATTAAGAATGTAAGATTGGGGGCAATCCCTCTCACTGGCCCTGCTAAGGCAACTTAGGAGGTAGCCATTATATGGCAAGATTATTCTACCTAGTAAAAAATGAGAAATGGAAGTCAATAGACAAGTCTGGGAATCTGATCACTCAAGAGAGTGAGAGCATATCCTTGTTACTTTGACTCCCCAAACACATCAAACACAAAGGATTTATTTCCAACCCTTATACTATGGAAAATAGGGGGGCTCCTAATTATACTATGTGTGGGTTCTTTTCCTCATTCAACTGTAATTGATCTTTACAAAAGGCTAGGCATTTTGATCAACTCAAAAGAGTTGAGAGCATAGGCCTACTTCTTTATCAGATCAACAAGCTTGAACAATCTAATTAAACTATGTTTGAAAGTTTAGAAATGCCACACTTTTAATTGACAAGAGTAGTGGTCCACCTACTTGATTCGAAGCTAGCAAGGGCTAGGTGCATTTATGAGGGTCTTCATTCCTATTGTGTGCTGTCTACAACTTGAAGGTTTGTTTGTTGATGCAGAAGAGACCTGTAAGCAAAAAAAAAATTGGATCTAGAAGTTAGACATAAAAAACTGCAACTTTTATCAAATGCGCTATAGAAATGCTCACATGCGTCACAGGAAACCTTATATGTGCTATTTTATCATGCAAATGCGCTATTTTATCATGAAAATGCTCTATTTTATCGTGCAAATGCTCTATTTTATCATGTAAATGCTCTATTTTATCATGCAAATGTGCTATTTTATCATGCAAATGCGCTATTTTATCGTGCAAATGCACTATTTTATCATGCAAATGCTCTATTTTAGCATGCAAATACTCTATTTTATCATGCAAATGTGCTATTTTATCATGCAAATGCTCTATTTTATAATGCAAATGCACTATAATAATATCAAATGTGCTATAAGATGCTTTACAGAGATGAATAAATGCATCACAGAACCCTTTAAAAGTGTTATAATTATATGCAGATGCATTACATAATAAAGCAAATGCATTACAAAATGATGTATAAGCGCTATAGTAAGATTAAATGTGCAAAAATAGAGTTTAGAAGTGTTAGAATATTGCTCGAAAGCATCAAAATGAAGTGCAAAAGCATCAAAAGACCCAGATTCGGCTCTTCTATGCTTAGGAAAGACTTTGGAATGCTGTTCTTGCTGACATGAGGCCTCCTAGACATAGTAAAACTTGTATTTGACTAGATCTTCACAAAAGACAACAAACAAAACATAGATCTATACTAAAAAAAGAAGGATTAGATTGAAAAACTCGAAAGTAGAGAGGCTTTTAGTTTAGCCCCACGGTGGGCGCCATTTTGTACATGATAAAAGAACGCGTATTCATGAGACTTTAATGTAGAAAGCAAATGGACCGATGAAAAACTATGCTAGACCCAAGATATCACTAGCAACAAGTAATATCTACAAACATCTCATATCTCCCTAACTACAATGACTAAAATAGCTCTCAGACCAACCTTTTAATGATAGTTCTAGAATGGGATATTGCTAAAAATGCAGATCTATGATGAAGAATGCAAGATCTATAACTATAATGCGGATTATGTGTGTGTTGCAACTCCTAGAAAAGCTCTTGAAATGATCATGGCATGAGCTAAATATGCAATAAATGAAGTTAAATGGTACAAAATGATGCTAAATGACATAAAATGATACTAACAATGCTATGAAATCACTATAATGACAATGCTAAAATAATGAGTCTAAATATTCCTATAGTGTAGATGCATAAAAACTTGGGTCCCTTGTCTCTTAGATTTCCCTCCTATTTATAAGATTTCAGAAGGGGTTGGGGTAAGAACCAGGATTTTCACTTTTGACTGGGGTGAAAGTGAAACTCAAAATACCTCATAAAAGGCTAGGAGGAAGAGTCCAACAAACTTGGTTTTGGGGATAATATGAGGATTTTTCAAACTCTTTTAAATGGTAAAAGGGAGATTTTCATCTTGTGAGGATAAAGTGATTTTATTGATTTACTAAATGATTTATTTTCAACACTTTTTCTTTTTCTTCCTCCCTTTTTGCATTTTATTTATGAATTTGAATTGTTTTCTTCCTCTTTTAAAGTTGATTTAGGTCTTGTTGATTTAAAAGGTGATTAATGACCTGATGCAATTTTTGATTTAAAAGTCTGTTGTGCTTCTTCTGATCTTCTCTTTAATTCGGTCCTGATTGATCAGGATTGCATAATTTAAGTCTTTGCATAACAAGGCCACTCCTAACAAGGTGATTAAATCCTTTAATAGGGTTGCACCTAATAATCAATTTTTCAACTATAATAGGGTTGGATCTTAACAGGGCTCACTTCAAAAGAGTGAAAAATAATAACTAGTTGCAATTGGTGGTTTTCCCCAAATTGGGTTTCAATGTGAAATCCCAGTGTCATATGTGTTCATATTATTTTCTTTCTATTGATGCAACTAATTTAATTAAGGATAATCACATTAAACATCTAAAGAAGTAATATTTCAGTGCTTATCGAGTTATAACAATTCTTAGTGTTTACCGAGTGATAAAGTGCTAACCGAGTTACAATAGCATTTTCAGTTTCAACAGACTTTGGTTTTGATTTGCATTGACATCTAAGGGATATAGGATTTAATTTCATGGTAACTGATTCACCCCTCCCCTCTCAGTTAGTCCTCTTATATTTCCAAAAATTAGAATAACACATCTAGTAATTTACTTAGAAGGCTTGTAATGCTCTCATTTTTTTGCTAGTTAGTTTACATTTCTTACACTTCATGTAGCTTAGTTTCATTTTTCATAGCATCTCATGTTGGTTCTTAGAAAATAGCACTCTTTCTCTGATCATGGAATCTCCCATTTCACAATGTACTTGTAAGGGGTTGCATCCTTATACTCATTTGAGAGCCATTTTACTTTCATTTGCATTTCTTTGCATGTCATGACTAGGGATCTCTAGGTCAACATTTGAGGCTCTTAATCCAAGAGATCCCAAGAATATAAGGAATTAGAGAAGTGCACATTGATGAGTATACATTCTTTGTCACCTACTATGGGGAAAAACAATCTTGTTTTTTCTTCTTTCTTTCATTTTTTTGCTTGTTATTCCACTTTTTAATAAAAAAATACCAGACAAAACTATCATACAACATTTCTTGTAATTGTTGTGTAATGTTTTACTAGTTAAATTAGTGTACTCTAGTTCTGCATTATGTTGCTTGCTTTAAAATAGAGTATTGCACAGACATAAAGTATCACTTGACTATACAATGAAGTGTCGTATGATACATTTGCAGGAGAAACTATCATGCAATTCATAACAAACATTGTTTCAATTTTTTATTAGCATTTTGAGTCCTTAAAGCATCTTATTTCTAAGTTTTTTGGTTATTTATTGTCTTACCAGTGGGCTTTTATAGTTTTATTATATTTGGCTAACCCTTTTTGATGTACTAATGTATTTATTTTGTAGGGTTTACCTAAATTTCTTACCTAATTATTCATAAAAAGAAGACATGTCAAAGACTCTGCTAAAAAGGGCTACTAATATTTTGTTAGGGCTTCTCAAGAAAAGCAAAAAAAAAAAAAAACCAAGTGTTCTTGACATTTTATTTTATTTCTATGTCGGGCATATACGAGTTATTTCCTTTCTTAGGCACACAAAACTTGCAAGTAGGTATCATAGTTGGTAGGAGAGTATGCTCTTCACCCTTGTGGTGAATCAGAAATCTTGACCCATCATTGAGTCTCAAAAGTGAGTGGTCTATTCCTCTTTTTAGTGGTCTTAATTAATCTTCTTGACATATCTGTGGGAAGCACCAAGAATAGGAGATTATGCTCTTCACCCTTTGGGTGAATCATAAATCTTGACCTCTTTGGTGTGGATCTATTTTGTCTATCTCCTTGTGAGATATCTCATTTAGAGGGTCTTCTATTGGTGGGAAGATACCAGTAGGAATGATCCAAAGTGGGAACAAGCACAACCCAGCTAACTTAACTCACGATAATCACAAACCCCTTGATAAAGGCCAAAGACTTGAGGCGTGTAATACTTGTCTTTGTTCAGTGGAATTAATTGTGGGATTGTGACCATGAGGAAAAAACTAAGCAAGAATTCTTAAGGTACTCTTTTGGTCATGAGGTTTGTTACTTGTCTTTGACAAGGTATTCTATTATAAGATGCATGAGGGGTATTGTGAATGAGACCCTTTCTAAACACCTTAGGATTAGAAGTTACCTTTATTATCTGCTCAACATCTTGGTGCAAGGACCGATCCTAGTGGACTACTCGAATCACCCCAAGATTTTAATACTCACCATTTGTGTCCCTTTGGTTGTGCCAATGACACATCCATGACAAAGCCAACATCTATTGTAGAAAACCACTTTGTTTGAGGCATGGGGGCATCAAGCATAGGCCAAGTTGTTGAGTAATGAGCTATCACCTTTAGGCAATTCTATTTGGCATGTTAACCTGTGAAAATATTTTGAACATACACATGATGTTAGTATGCATAGGGTTTGATTTTTGAGATTTCACAAGTGTTTATGTTGGCAAGGTTGCTTTGTCCCTTGTTTAACTATTTGAAGACATGCACTTTTATTCCCAATTGTTTTCAAAACTTTGAATTTGATACGATAAACTAAAACATTCCTCTATCACAAGTGAATTTTGGCCTAAACCACCTGAAAGTTGAAGCAAAACATAGATATTTTATGCACCAAGTTACATGTATAGAGTTTGTTAAACTTTTATCACATGGCTATTTAGAGAAACATTGTGTGATACTTCTGATTGCCATAAGTATCACACTTCTTAACAAAGTCTATCACCCTACTATGTTATGATGTATCATACAATTTGTTTGAAAGTATCATCTATCTATGAAGTATCTTCCACGTACTATGAAAATTATCATACAATAAAATATGTTGATACATTGTCGCCTGGTTTTCTATGAACTATCACTTGATCTCTGTTGCTTGCATAATTGAGTCCAAATTCAATTTAGCTAAAGTAGGGGTGTTTGTACTTGGTCTTACCAAGAGCCTTTTTGAAACTTCCATGTCTAGTACTATCTTAAGCTTAAAATATGAGTTTGATATTTCAAATATGAACTTAATGCCACTATTTATCACTTGTCAAAAAATTGATTACTCCATTCTCTTGGCTATTTTCTAGCAGGCTTCTTGCTTAACTATTGGATGGAATCACTAGTGCTATAAATTATTGAGCACTTTTGAGAAGACATTCACTCTAAAACATTTTGGATATGCAATTTTAGAGCCTGAAAGTATTTTTGTTGTCTTATCATGCTAAAGGCTTACCCTTACATGCTAATTGGGTCTAGACTCCAAGTCGATCAAGGAAGCCATCTTTCTTTTACATTTGCGCAATTGTTCACTCTTATAAGACATCCTTATAAAAAAGTCTATGAGGAACAAAATGTACTTGATAGGAAAGAAGAGGATGAAACTACTATTTGGCACAACATGCTTTACCACTTTGATAGTTTCTTTGATACGCCCTTTAACCTTGCCAGGGCCACAGAATTGCTACCTAGAAGACTTATTTTTGCATAGGGAAGAACAAGTTAAATTGGATAGATAAATATTAGAAGAAGCCAGACATATAGATGCTAGAAAAATGTCTCACCCACAAGCTAAAACTAGTGCTCTGACACATGATTTTGAAAATAGACATGCTCATGCCAACTATAGTAGCCCATTTGTGAACAACCTGTCTTGTGGAAACAATGAAAATAATAATCTCCAACATCACCAAGGATGTACAAAGAACGATGTTCCTCACGACATAGATCCTCATAATTAGGGTGTTTTTTAGTGGTGAATATTCGTAATTTTGTAAATTTTATAATATTTTGCTAGTAATTTGGCTAATAATTTAAGATTTAATGCAACCTAAATTGCCGCATTTTTATTAAATTTAGTTCTAAAAAATTTAAAATCGCTCAATAATCTATTTCATTAAAAAATTTAAACTCAAAGATTCACTACAATATTCAATATATGAGTAGATTTCATTCACCTAAATATTATATATTATCAAAGAAATTAAAATTAATTCACCAAAAATTATCATAATTATTAGTTACTTTAGGGATATATTACCAAAATTTAGTTTTCACTATTGATTTAAAATATAATGTAATTATCCTCATAATTTCCATGAGATAAAAAATCTTCAATTTTGATTTGTAATATTCCATGAAAATTAGCAAACTTCCTATTATTATTGAGATTCGCCAGTATTTTCCAGTCAAAAATTATGATTCCAAAATAATTGCCAATGTAAATAATATTTAAAATTAAAAAATTGATAGATTCACGAATAAAAATAATTTGATTTTTCAAAATAATGAAAGATTCGCCAATAATTTATATCTTTTTCTAGAGGGGGGTTTCTTAAAGTTTACCCAACTCATAATCACACCATCAGAGTGAGGTAGACAATGAGGTTACTAGTGAGGATCTCATAAAATTCCAACAAAATGAGCTTCTCCAAAAATTAATGCCTAAAGCCTTAGAACGAAACAAAGATCAATACATGATTTCTCAAGGATGGAAAATTCCTCATGATTATGATTTCTAAAGGATCATCTAGCAAAGAGAGCCAATCAAAGCTGATATTCTAAGGAAATAAATGTATGAGCTACAAAATTAACTTGCACAAATACAAACAGTGAGAGAGCCACCAAAAACCTTCTTTGTGGAATCCAAAAGTGCTCTCCTATGTGATAAAAGTCTCTACATGGTGTTGTTTCCTCATGATATAGAGGTTCCCAAGTATGATAAATATGATGGAAATAGTGACCCGCATGACCATGTATGACACTTTTATGCTCTTAGCAAGATTTCATGCATGAGGATACATACCTCATGAGACTTTTTCCTAAAAGTTTAAGGGGATGAGACATTGAATGGTTTACCAAATTGTCACCTCCTCTTAAAACATTTGATAAACTTGCATAATGATTCATCCAATAGTATTCATATAACATACAAAATCCTATTACTATGTTGTATCTTTGCAACACAAAACAAAGACAAGGAGAACTGTTTCCCACATACCTATAATGATGGAGATCACTACATTCTAGGTACCCTTGAAAAATTCTAGAGAATGAAAATATTGACATCTTTATCAACACACTTGTGTCATAATTATATTTTGATTTTAGGAAAGAACTATTTACATCATTCAACGACATGATTGAAAGTGATCATCGCGTCGAGGATATTGTTGTCAAGAAGGGTGACATTGTTCTTAGCAATGATATGTTAGCATTAATGATGATGATACTACATTTGGGGAAGTATCCTAAGCATTATAGAGTATTGATATGTTCCATTCATGATTGTATTTGTCATTGATGTCAATATAGCAATATTTTTGTTAAGATTGGAAGAATAACAGTTAGTAATATTAGTATGAGTAGAAGCTGAGGAGTTTTTAGGTAATACACAATAGAGGACATGTTCCTAAGGTTTTCATGATGGTGTGGTTAAAAGGACTAAGTTTGATTCGATGTTGTATGGAAGTTACACTTGATTTACTGGAAGTAGTGTAGAAACAAAGCATCTATTTGGTAGTTTCTGATGTTTACATTATATCTATTAGCCAAGATATAATGAGGTGATGTACAGTCAACCAAAGATAGAAGAAATTCAGATGATAACATTAGCATGTGCACAAGATGTGGTTTTACACATGTAAATTTTTGTATAGACAGTGAGCCGACAATGCTATTATAATTGTGAATTAATTAACTATCTTATTTTAATTAATTGGGAAAGCCTCAAGGCCAATTGAAGGAATTATTATGAAGATATGGTATAAAGGAAAGTTTTTTTCCTTTATTATGAAGGATTCTTTATTGAGAGGATCAAGTGGAATGCAAAGTATTAGTGCGTAGTGTGAGAAGGAGCATAATGCTTGCTAAATGCGTGTAAGTGATCCAAGAGATCATTGGATGTGTAGTATGAGATCTGGTTACAAGATCTAAAGGAGAAAAAGTCTAGTTGATAGGATAGAGATAGAGGAAGGAAGTACATTTCAGTTCTATTATTCTACAAGGAATAATATAAAGATCATTTGGATAGTGGGTTCTTTGATCTTAACCTTGAAGTTGTTTGGGTAGTGGTCTATCTATCTTCTACATTTCCTAATAGGGTTGGCACAACTCCTAACAAGGTTGGAATCTCCTAATAGAGATTCAAAGTCTCTTAATAGGGACTCACATGTATTGAATGTTGTAACAGACTCCTAACAGGGTCTATCCTCTAATAAGGAATATTTATATTAGTAAATCATCTTGTGGGTACAATCCCCACCAGGGTTTTCCTTCTGATCAAGGGTTTCCCTAGTTAACATATCTGGTGTTAATTATGTATGAGTATCTTATTATGGTTTTAGTTAACATTACTCATATGGTTAATATTGTTTAAAGTAAATGCTTGTGAAAATAGTTGTATAACTGATTCACACCCCCCCTTTTTAGTTATATTAGTGGGCTATATATTCTAACAATTGGTATCAAAGCATCAAGTCCTTGAAGACAAGGCTTAATAGCTTTGGGAGATCAATGGTGAATATTTTCAAGAAGGATAGTCCAAGATTTGATGGGGCCAACTATGATAGTTGGGAGGAAAAGATGAAGAATTATTTGCTATGCATGGGTGAATTATTTGCTATGCATGGGTGAATTATTTGCTATGCATGGGTCCAGGATATTGGCTTTTGATGAAAGCTAAGAAGGAAATTATTGAAGAATCAAAATTAGAGGAATGCAGTGAGGGAGAAAGAGATCTATTCATGTGTAACATGAGAGCCAAAGAAGCCCTACTGTCATCTCTTCTAGAAAATGAATATAATCAGGTAAAGACATTTCAAAATTCTTATGAAATTTGGAAAGCATTAGAAGTTAAATGATGAAATTACAAAATTAGATTTTCTCCTTTCAA
Organism: Cupressus sempervirens; assembly: GCA_028749045.1. Taxonomy (NCBI): domain Eukaryota; kingdom Viridiplantae; phylum Streptophyta; class Pinopsida; order Cupressales; family Cupressaceae; genus Cupressus; species Cupressus sempervirens. The sequence continues at coordinate 260,230,693 of CM053792.1, forward strand.
GATGGTAAGATGATGGAAGATGAATCCATAAGAAGTTATGTTGGTAGAATATCAAAAATTATTGTAGGTATTCAATCTCTTGGTGGAACTAAACAAGATGATGAGGTTATATGGAAGATCTTGAAAAGTTTACCACCACCATTCAAGCAAACAACTTAGATGATTTAGCTAATTGTGCCCCACAACAAAAATTTCACAAAGGAAACATTGCTTGGAAGATTAGAATCTATAGAAGCAAAAATGAGACAGTCTGGAGAAGTAGCCAAAGTTGGGACAACTTTCAGTGCTATGATCATTTGACCTAATCTATCAAGAAGTGGTAGCACAAGAGGAGACTTTGCCAGTAGTAGCAGATTTGAAGAAGATAAGAAGATTGAGGAAGGAATAGCCCTTCTGGTAAGAAGAGAGAAAGATGGCAAGAAAATATTTCAATGTTGGACTTGTGATGAATATGGTCATTATGCATCTAAATGTCCTAAAAGAGAGAAAAAATTTAGAGAAAAAATTAAGCCTAGAAGATAGAAATTGTTTATATGCTAATGAAGATAAAGAATAGAATGAACATGATGATGAATTAGGAATTGTGGCTATTAAGGAAGATAAACTTGATAGAGAAATTAGAGAAGAGGGAGCTCTAGTTACTCGAGAAGAAATCAGATTGGATAATTGATAGCGGATGTTCACATCACATGACTGGTGATATGAACAAATTTATCAAGTTCAAAAATCATGATGGAGGTATTATTAGAGTTGGTAACAATGAAACCTATCATATTACATGGATTGGATCTATTACTCTTGATGGTAAAACTAACATTGATGGTGTTTACTTTGTTGATGGTTTGAAACATAATTTGTTAATTGTTGGATAGTTGGTAGACAAGGGATATTTTTTGCAGTTGACAAAGAAGACTTGCATTATCAAAGACAAAGATGGTAAGCTGATTGGTGCTGGAACTAGATCCAAAGGTAATGTATTTCAGCTGAATCCTACAGAAATAACATGTTTGGTTGCAAAGGTTGACAAAAATTTGTTATGGTATAGAAGGTTCTGTCATATAAACTTTGATAATATTGTGAAGGTTAGCAGTACATTTGCAGTGAGAGATCTACCTAAGATTATTATGCCCACTAATGTTATTTGCAAGGAATGTATTTTGGCTAAGTAGAGGAAAGTGTCTTTTCCTAGCAAGAAGTTCTCTACTATAGAGAAACTAGAGATTGTTCACACAGATCTGAGTGGTTCTGCAAGAACTAGATGATTCTATGGTGAAAGACACTTTATGATTTTTGTTGATGATTTCACTAGGATGATGTGAGTAGAATTTGTTAAAGAAAAGTCTAAAGATTTTGAGGAATTCAAGATATTTAAGAATAGAGTTGAAAATGAATCTGGTGTCAAGATTAAGTGTTTGAGATTAGATAGAGGAGGAGAGTTCAACATGTTCTATGAAGAGAATGGAATCAAAAGATAGTTATCTTCACGTAGAACACCTGAATATAATGAGATTCTTAAAAGAAGGAAAATGTCAGTAGTAGAAGTAGCAAAAGTGATGTTATTCATGATGTTATTTGAGAATGATGTCTCAAAGACATTATGAAGAGAAGTAGTTAACACTACAATACATACTTTGAATAGAGTATAGATTAGAAAAGGTATGAGCAAGACACCCTATGAGTTATGGTTTGGTCACTCACCATTAGTCAATTATTTTAGAATATTTGGAAGTAAGTGTTACATAAAGAGAAATGATGATATTGGTAAGTTTGATCCTAGAAGTAATGAAGGTATGTTTCTTGGTTACTCATTGAAAAGTGAAGCATATAGATGTTTCAACTATATAACTAAGACAGTAGTTGAGTGTGCAAATGTAAGGGTTGATGAAAAGTTTGGTACTAAAGAGAAGATGATAGATTATAATTATGATGAAGAAGAGGATAATTTTAGATTTGTTAGACATAATGCTAAAGTTCTTTTTGAGACTAATAATGACTTGCATAATGATGTATCTATTAATCATAGAGAAGAACAAAGATCTAAACCTAGAGAAGAGATAAGAGTTAAGATGTCAATTCCTACTTCCAGTAGAAACATGTCAAAGAATCACCCTCCAGAGAAAATAATTGGGAGAAAAGATAAAGGTGTAATGAAAAGGAACAGAGTGAATGAGGAATTATGTCTAATTTCTCAAGTGGAACCTAAGAGCATAGATGAGGCATGTAAAGATGATCATTGCATGCAATCAATGAAAGAAGAACTAGATTAGATTGTGAAGAATGAGACATGGGCATTAGTTCCTAGACCTAAAGACAAAAATGTTATAGGACCCAAGTGGTTATTCATAAATAAGATGAAAGAGTAAGGAGAAGTTGTGAGAAACAAGGCCAAACTTGTTTGAAATGGTTACTCACAACAAGAAGGTATATATTATGAAGAGACATATGTACCTTAGATATGAATGGAAGTAGTAAGGATGTTCTTGGTTTATGCAACAAACACAAATTTCAAGGTTTATCAGATGGATGTCAAGTCATTTCTTTTGAATAGAGAACTTAAAGAAGAAGTCTACTTTGAGCAACCTAATGGATTCCCTTTGATAGAAGATAAATATTTTGTATGCAAACTAAAGAAAGCACTATATGGTCTGAAGCAAGCACCTAGAACTTCGTATGCAAGGTTGAATAGGTATTTTTCTAAGCTTGGATTTATCAAAGGTACAAAAAATGGTATTTGTATTTAAGGAAAATTGATGATGGTTTATTTATCATTGTAATATTTGTGGATGACATAATATTTGGAGGAAATGATAAAGAAAGTGATAAGTTTGCTGAAGATATGAAAAACAAATTTGAAATGAGCATGATAGGAGAAATGGCATTTTTCCTAGGATTGCAGATTGCAGAGGACAAAGATGGGATATTTATTTCACAAACTAAGTATCTGAAAGATTTATTGAAAACATTTTGTTTAGAAAGTTGCAAAACCTATTGGTACACACATGATAACTAGTTCTAAGAAGTTATCTAGTAAAGATGAAACACCTACAATTGAGCGGAAGAAGTACAAATCTATGATTGGAGGATTGTAATATCTGACTCACACCAAACTAGAAATAACAAATGCAATTAGGATTGTGGCAAGATTTCAAGTTGATACAAAAGAGTATTATTATGTAGTAGTAAAAAGGATATTTAGATATTTTAAGTGTACATCTTATTATGGAATTTGGTATGATAGATCAAGTGATTCCACCTTGTGTGTATATATTGATGCAGATTGGGTAGGCAGTTTGGATGATAGAAAGAGCACTAGTGGTGGAGCATTCTCTCTTGGATGAATATTGGTTTCTTGGTTGAGCAAGAAACAAGACTATATATCTCAGAGTACATCTAAGGCAGAGTATGTTGCACCAGCAAATAACTATAATCAAGTTATGTGGATGAAACAAATGTTGAAGGATATTGGAATTAAGTTTATAGAACCTATTATCATTTAATATGATAACACAAGTACAATAAATATGTCTAAGAATCTAGTATTGCATTCTAGGACAAAGCACATATCCATAACGTATCATGTTTTGAGAGAGAAGGCAACATAGAAAGAAATAAGGGTGGAGTATGTAAACACTAAAGGTCATATTGTAGATATCTTTACAAAGCCTTTTCTCAAAGATACTTTTGAGTACCTAAGAGGTATGATATAGATTATGCCCCTACATACCTTAGAGTAGATGATGCAAGGAGAGCATTAGTCTAGTGGTATAGAGCACTATGGTTAGACTAGACTAAATCTTGATGCTTCTTGAATGGGGGAGAATCTAGTATGTTCTGAGTCATAAAGGACTCTTGGTAATTGGTATTGAATAGTGCCTTTGGACACTTGAGCTGGTTGATGATTTGAGTAATTAATTATCAATTGGTATATAACAATTGGTATTATGATTGACACCTTTGACATTGATGTCAATGGGGGAGAAAATGTACATGAAAAACATATTGAGAAGATGATAGCAATAGAGAAGCACCTATTGAAATGGAAATGGGGGAGAGTTATATCTTTCAGAAGATTTAGAAAGATTCATGTAAGTGCATGAAAGGAAATGCAAGTGCACATAAGGAGATGTAGCCAAAAAGTATTGTAAGTTGTTTACTATGGACAACTATTGCTAATCCTAAAAGAAGAAGAAGAAGAATAGTAGAGTGTTCCAGAATATTTCAAATTGATGAAGAGGATTTGAGAAGATGATAGCAACAGAGTACAGTTTGGTTTTCTTGGAACTTAGATATTTTTCATCTATGTTGACATCAATGCCAAAGGAGGATATTTTTAGCATGAATGCTAATGATACTACATTGGGGGAGTATCCTAAGTATTGTAGAGTATTGATACATTGCATTCATAATTGTATTTGTCATTGATGTCAACATAGCAATAATTATGTTAAGACTAAAATAATAACAGTTAGTAATCTTAGTATGCACATAAGTTGAGAAAGTTTTAGATGATTCAAAATAGAGGAAATGTTCCTAAGGTTGTCTTGATGATGTGGTTAAAAAGACTAATTATGATTTGATGTTGTACGGAAGTTACACTTAATTTATTGGAATCAGTGTAGAAACAAAGCATCTGTTTGGCAATTTTTGATGTTTGCATTATATCTTTTAGCCAAGATATAATGAGGTGATGCACACTCAGCTAGAGATAGAAGACATTTAAGTGATGATGTCAGCATGTGCGCAAGATATGGTTTCACATGTGTAAATTTTTGTATAGACTGTGAGCCAACAATACTATTGTAATTGTGAATTAATTATCTTATTTTAATTAATTAGGAAAGCCTCAAGGCTGACTCAAGGAATTATTATGAAGATATGGTATAAAGGAAAGTTGTTTTCCTTTCATATGAAGGAGTCTTGATTTAGAGTATCAAATGGAATGCAAAGTATTTTTGCACAATACAAGAAGGAGCATAATGCTTGCTAAATGTGTGTAAGCAATCTAAGGGATCATTAGATGCACAGTATGAGATTTAGTTACAAGATCTAAAGGAGTAGAAGTCTAGTTGATAGGACAATGATAGAGGAAAGAAATACATTTCAATTCTATTATTCTTCAAGGAATAATAAAAAGATCATTTGGACAATAGGTTCTTTGACCTTGACCTTGAAGTTGTTTAGGTAGTGGGTCCAACTATCTTCCATAACTCCTAATAGAGTTGGAATTTCGTAACATGGATCCAAAGTCTCCTAACAGGGACTCATATGTATCAAATGTTGTAAGAGACTCCTAATAGGGTCTATCCTCTAACAAGGAATATTTATATTATTACATAATCTTGTGGGTACCATCCCACTGAGGTTTTCCCTCTGATCAAGGGTTTCCCTAGTTGACATATTTGGTGTTAATTGTATATGAGTATCTTGTTGTGGGGTAAAAGCACAAACCTATGTCACCCTTTTGTAAAGGAAAAGGCTAACAAAAATATAATTGTTCAGCTTCAATGACATAAATCTCATATTATTATTTTTAATTTGGAAATGAAGTAAACTAATGAAATGTGTAGAAATGGATGGAGTTTAGGATTATAATTTTTAATAATTATTTAAGAATTGATATATTTTCCTAGTTTTTATAGATAAATTTTTAGGTGTTGAAAAATGCTAAATATTAGGGGTCTAGTTTCCACCACAAAACTATATGGAAATAAACTTATTTTCCTTTGATCTCAACATATGTTATAGATAAAAAATATATCTAGAAACATTTAAAAATAAAAATTGGCTTTACACCTATATTTTCTCTTTTATAAGGATTGAAATCTCAACTCACCTGAAATTGATAGTTTTCATCTCCCACCACATTTTTCAAAACATATCTATTCTAACCAGGAGAAAAAATTATACATTTTAGAAGAGGACTCTCTCCTATAGAATATCATATATATTTTTACATTTTTTGATATGATCTAATATTTTTTTTTCTTTCTCAGAAATGACATCTTTTTGAGTGTTAAAATATGTGGTTGTAGAATTTTTTAATTACAATATACTATATCTAATTAAAATGCTATAAAATCTATATGAGAATATTCTTGACTCTAGGCTCTATAAAATGGTGTTTACATATTATTAAAAAAATATCATAAAAAATAGTAAGAGTTATTGAAACATAACTTTTCTAATTTTTTTTTTATAGTAATTAGATACAAACTAGTATAAAACATGTATTTAGTTGACATTTCCGTTTGAAAAAGTCTGAAACCATATATAAATTTGCTAGAATGAATTTATCTAAGATGATATGTTTAAAAAATATATATTTTTAGATAGAAATACTCAAATTCAATAATTCTGATAAGTTAGCCTGCAAGGTGACAAAACTTTTTTACTTTTACCCTGTGGTTTTAGTTAACATTACTCATATGGTTAAGATTGTTTAAAGTAAATGATTATGATAATAGTTGTATAATTGATTCACCCCTCCCCCCTCTTCGTTATATCAGTGGACTATATATTCTAATAGGATAAAAATGACAATAGAAATGGAAGGATAAGAGTAAGCCATAGAAAACAAAAACAAGTATGTGGTTAATGATGGAGTTGTAGATTCTCCTAAGGAATTGAATTTCACTTAACCAATGCCATATATGCCGCTAAAAAAAAAGAGATCACAAAGACATAATCTTTTGACAAAGCTAGGAAACCCTCTAGACCTAGACACACTTACAAACCAATGATTGACCCGTATGAAGTGGTATTGAAAACTTTTCTTACTAATAATATTATCACATTTCTTGACAATTCTTGACCTTATGACCCACCTATAAAACTTGATTTGTGGAGAGATGACCATTTTGGAAATAATCATAGGAATAAGGGTCATAATACTGATAATTTCTATAAACACAAAGATGTCATTCAAGATCTTATTGATGAAGGAAAAGGTGTCATGGATGGCTTAGTAAAAAATTCTAATCATAAGGATTTTAAACAACCATTTCCCAAATATAAAAAAGGAGAGACATTTGAAGATTAAAAAAAGGGTAATGATGCCAAGATTAGCTATGCATATGCCAATGCAGATAATATTATCAACATGTTGGAGCCTATTAGGAATGTCTAAATGATCCCAAATTTTATGAGGAACCAAATTTTGACATTGATGATGAAAAGCCTAAGGTGGTCTTGAGAATGCATAATACCCATCAAAATCTCAATGACGCTAGATCTAGGTTGTCCCTTAGGATGGAAGATTCTTCCTCTTCTCATGGTGAGACCTTAAACATTGTCACTAGGGGGAAACCTAAGGTTATCCTTAAAGTGGCTAATGATTCCAAACATACCTCATCTTCCAAACAAATGGCTTCACCTTCTATATCTAGTTATGACCTCATGATTCAATTCTAATACACTCCCATGAAAAATATCCATCTTCATGTTACTAGAGTTGTCTCCTTTGCACAAAGAGATCCTAGAGAAAGATCTACACATTGCTAATATCCCTATACTTATTGATGCTAAGAGATTCCAAGCTATGATAAATCACATTTCCTCACCTCACTATCTCACATTTTATGAAGAGGATGAGAAATCCTTGAGTCACCCACACAAACTTTCTCTCTACATCAAAGTTTAAATCTACATCACCCTAGTCTAACAAGTATTGATAGAAAATGATGAAGGGTTAAATATTGTTTCCTTTAATGTAATTCAACAATTGGGAATGTCTAAATTTGAAAATGATTCTAGACAAAAGATAACCATAAAAGCATACGATGAGTTTTAATGGTCCTCCAAAAGCCTAATTGTACTTCCTATCTATGTGGGTCCTATGGAGAAAGATGTGGTCTTCCAATTATTAGACATCCTACTTTCTTATAATATTTTTTTGGGTAGGCCATGGATCCATGAAATGCAAGTTGTATCATCAATGTACCATTAATGCATCAAGTTTCCATTCAACAGTGCAAAGATTATGATCCCATATGACAATTCCAAGTCTATCAATATGCTTGTTGTTGCAGAGTCGCTAGTGCCACATAATTGACCTTCTAATGACATTAGACCATCATTTAAAAGAAGTTAAAAATGATAAATATTGGCATGGGTGAGTATACCTTGGACTCAATTCTAGTATTACCTATTTCTCCACTTTGCTATGGAAAACTGCCCAAGACAATGAAACCCACTTCATTAGCTATGATTATCTTTGGCACTTTTGTGCAATCCTCGATTCCTTTAGAAGATAAAAAATAAAATCAAGCCATTAGAGACTAGATCTATAGAGAGGAAGAAGATAATGATGAAGTCATATTAGCCACCCCTATTTCTCCTAAGAGATATGGGAAAGGCTACCATTTTCTTAGAAAAATAGTTTATTATGGTCAAGGACCTTTGAATGACAACAAGAATGCTCTTATAGAACCTTTGAGTTACACTAAGGGATGAAAAAGAAATGATACTATAGGCTTAGGGTATGGTGTTGATGATAACTTGACACAGTTTGACAGAGAAGTCCCTACAACTAGTGAATCCAAAGATGACATTCAACTCTCTACTCTTGCATTAAAACATGAAGATGATTTCATCCCTTCTACCTTGCTTAAGAGAAGATATGTTATTTCATGATGACACTGTTGAAGCATCTACATCTAGAAGCCCAAATTTTATGAGTCAAATGTTGATAATCCTAATGCAAAAAGAACTAGGAGAAACATTTTATTGACTTGTGTCTCGAGAACAAAGAACTAATTATCAAGAATATGAGTGGGGATCTCTTTCTGATACCTCATGTGAACTGGGTGTAGATGTGATACATGCACATGTTACTCAACCTAGCATAGTTGATGAGTCTCATGTAAACTCGAATGAGTTAGATTCATAACTTTCCTTAGTGAATTACATTGATTCCTCTAGGACTTATCTTGATCTAGATTATTTTGGAGCCTTCCTTATAGGCTCAATCTCTCTCATCACTAGAGATGATTCCTCTCACATCAATAAACTCAAAGACTCCACTTCACTTTCACTTATGAATTCTAATCTCATAGACTAGTCTATTAAAAATCAAAGACCTGAGCTACCCTCATTTCAAATGATCATGAGATCACATGCTACCTAAATGCCATTGAACCATGGTATCTTCCACCAATGAAAAAAATTTAACATGACCAAGACAGACATCAAGTACCTTAGTCATAAATTAAAAAGACAAATGATAAACAAGATTTTAGATGGAGAAAACCACTTTGAGGCACCTAAGGATGAGGTATTGGGTAGTCTTCCAAGCTACTTTCAAGATAGATCATTAGTTCTGATAGAATCAACACAACCTATCAACTTGGGTACTATAGAATATCCCAAGATTATACATGTGGCTCAGTCTTTATCAATAGAAGAAAAAAAAAATCACATAGTTCTTTAAATAAAAAATGGATCAAATTTGCATGAACCTATGCTAATATGCCTAGCATGGACACAAAGCTCATTATGCATCATCTCTCCATTGCTCCTAGTGTTAAACTTATTAAGCATAAATTAAGAAAGATGCATCCTCATGTTGCTTTGTTAGTCAAAGTTCAGATTTAAAATTTTTGAGTGCTAAGTTCATCAGAGATATTGACTATGCGGAATGGATATCCAATATAGTACCTATTTCTAAACATGACAAGTCCTTTTACATCAGTACAAATTTTAGGGATTTAAACAAGGAATGCCAAAAGGTTGATTTTATGCTACCAAACATTGATTTGATAGTAGACCTGACCATAGGATATGAAATTTACTCCCTAATGGATGATTTCTTAAGGTACAACTAGATTAAGGTAGCTTTCAAAGACCAGGAGAAAATACCTTTCACTTGTGCATGTGGTACATTCTATTAAAATATCATGCTCTTTTAGCTAAAAAATGTAGGTGTTACATACCAAAGAGCCAACAAATTTTCATGACATGATGAATAAGAACATGGAGGATTATGTTGATGATACCCTTGCAAAGTCTAAACAATGAAGAACTCACCTACCTGACCTAAGTTTGATACTAGCCCACATGGAATTGTTTCAACTTAGGATTAATCCAAAAAAGTGTGATTTTAGTATCAGATCTAGAAAACTCTTAGGGTACATAATATTAACTAAAGGCATAGATGTTGATCTAGAAAAAGTACAAGCTATTATGGAAATTCTAGCTCCCAATAACATTAGTCAACTAAGGAGTTTGTAAGGATGTCTTCAATCCATTAGGAGTTTCATATCTCAACTAGTTGATAGATCTCATCCATTCAATAAAAATCTACATAAAGGGTCCGCATGCATATGGAATGAGGAGTGTGAGAAGAGCTTGGCTCAAATCAAAGAATATTTATCAAAGCCACCAATTCTTATGCCTCCAATTTAGGTGACTCCTTTAATTCTTTACATATTAGCTAGTGCAAATTATGTAGGAGCTTTATTAGGACAATATGTGAGAATGGGAAGGAAAGAGCTATATATAACATCAACTGTACATTAGTTGCCTATGAGATCAATTACAAAAATATTGAGAAATCTTTTCTAGATGTAGTGTTTGTATCACAAAAATTTTGCAACTACATGCTCACACATACCATGTAGCTTGTGGCTAAAATTGATGACTTGAAATATCTCTTAAGAAAGACTGCACTTACATGAAGGATAGAAAAATGGATGATGATTCTTTCAGAATTTGACATTAAATATGTCAAATGTAAGGCTATTGTTGAGTTCCCAATCATAGATAACACTCCTATGCAGATTGAGTTTCCTGATGCATCTATCATGTATGTTATAGAAAGGACCTAGAAGATGTTATTTGATTGGTCATATACTCAAAATGGAGCTAGTGCTGGAATTATGTTTGTTACACCTCATGGCTATACTATTCTAGAATCTTACAAGCTATTATTCCCATACATCAATAATATAGATGAATATGAGGCCTTCTCTAATAGAATTAAGATTGCTCTAGATTGGAGAATGAAAAAATTGCATATTTATGGAGATTCCCAACTTATCATCAATCAAGTTAACAATGATTATCAAACTAAGGATAACAAGCTCATACCCTATAACAAATTGTTTGATTCCTTAAGGAATTATTTCACATTTTTTACGTTTGAACAAATTCCTAGAGCAAAAATAAGCTGATAGATGCTATGCAAACATTGATATCTATCCCACAATTACAAGAGCATGAGTCTCTCTTTAAGTTCTTGGTGGAAGAATTGTGTCATCCTACCTATAATTCCCTTGATAACCAAGTCATCTACACCATTTTTGATCATGATTCCTCCTTCTATTCCACCATCTTCTCCTATCTATGAGATCAAACTATTCCCAATAATATCACATGCTATGAAAATTATCAACTTATTCATAATGCTTCCTATTACATCCTCATCTCTAGTGAGTTGTATAGGAAGATCTTAGACAAAACACTTCTTAGATATCTATAGATAGACGAGTCTGAAAAGACATTAGCCAAAGATCATGACAACATTTGTGGGTTACATTCTAATGGCCTTGTACTTTCTCAAAAATTTCTTATGGTAGGATACTATTGGCCAACTATGCAAGATAATGTTTTTCGATATGATAAATCTTGTAAGAAGTGTCAACTACATGGAAACTTGATTGATGCTCCTAGGCATGAATTGATTCCCTCTATTACAAACTAGCCTTTCTAGCAATGGGTCTTTAACTTGGTTAACAAGATTCATCCAAGTTCTTCAAGCTGACACAAGTTTATTATCATATCAATTGAATATTTGATTAAGTGGGTTGAAGTTGTTCCACTCTTTGCTTCTACAGAAAAACATTTTGCCTTTTGTATAATGAATCACATTATTTTTCACTATGGCATTCCCTACTTCATAGTCATTGACAATGGGGGCAATTTAAGAAATCTTAGGAAATTTTGCAAGAAGTTCAAAATCAAGCAATATTGGTTCTCCATCTACTATCCCCAAGGTAATGACCAATCTAAGGCCTCAAATAAAACATTACTCAAAATTCTACATAGGATGGTCCACAAATTAGGAAGGGTTTGGCACTTCTAGATTAACCTTGTACTATGGGCCTATATGACCACTATACACATTCACAAAGGGCTATGATCTTTGTACTGGTCTATGGTTCTAAGGATTTCCTCCCATTAGAAGTTGAGATTCTCTCTTTGTGAGTTTCTTTATGTGGATTGATCACTGATGAAGACTATAGGGCTATGAGGATTCATGAGCTTGAGACTCTAGATGAGTTCCAAAAGGATTCTTTTGATTACATGAGAGCTTACCAAAAGAGGATGTCTACTAGTTATAAAAAGAAGGTTCATCCTTATGAATTTCAAGTAGGTGACCTTGTTCTTAGAGAAAACCTAAAGAATCAACAAAATAGAGAGCAGAAAGCTAAGGCCGCTTCTAATTGGTTGGGTTCCTATATTATCACTACTGCATTTGGATGTGAACCGGGATAAAAAATCCCTTAGCCTATCAAAATTCTCTATCTTAAGAAGTTCTATGCCTAAAATGATCTTATTGCTTAGTTTCTTGTACATATTCTATTCTTTTAAAAAAATCTAACAAAAAGAAAATCATATATGATGCCGAGAAAATAAACCAAAAACTCAAGAAAAGTCCTAAAAAATGTTTCCAAGTGGTGGAAACCTAGAAATAAATGCTACTTGAGACCCTTGCACCTATGTCTATCAGTATTTGTTTACACTCATTCACTTCATTTTACCTTTCCTAGCTTAGAACTAACTCTTGTCTAGGTCTAGGGGGGCATAAACGATTTAGCTTATCAAGGTCTCTTTGTCGTGTAGGTATTTCTTTGGAAACTTTCTCAACAATGTTTCTCAATGCTCCCCTTGACATTGAGTGTTTCTCAAAACTTATAAGATATCTTAGCTATAGTCTAGGATGTTGTAATATTTCTCACTCAAAGATTCTAGTCCTAAGGAAATAAACATGTGAGTTACACACACACACTTGAACATTAAACTTGTTGAGACTTAATTAAATTTATTTTATTTGTGTGTTGTCTACAATTATTTCTTTTCTTAGTGTTCTCTCCTTAATAGTCTCTCAGGGATGTCATGCACTAGAAGATTGGGGGCATGGGGCATGTTTTACTTGTTTTCTACTTGTTGGTATACTTTGTTGACCTAAAGTGTCATGACCATTCATGCTTGTCTTGCTTGACATTTTGGATCTATAATGTATCATCCTTGTCTATTTTGCAAGACTACACTTGAGGGTTATCGTGGAATTCATGCCTTGATACATGTGTAACCTTGCTATACTAAACTTAGGGAACCTAACTAAATTAGTCATCTTGACCTATATGTCTTTGATACTTAGGTTAGGTTCCCACACTTCTATCCTATATAGATCGTATTTGTATCATCATAGTTATACTAGTGATGGCTGTATGGTCTTCCAATGTCCCTAATAATGCTTGATGATGAAAATTAGAGTCTACTTATGCATCCCTTCAAAATGCACCTTTCTATACTAGTTTTCATTTTAGGACTAATTCTAGTTTAGCTTTTGCATGCTCCATGTTCAAAGAGGTCTCTCTTTATCTTTCACGAAAACATCACCTTACTGCATTCACCTCCTTGCTTTCTCTTAATCATGTCTTTCACTCCTTGTTCTAGTCATATAAAATTATTTCTTCTTTAATTCCTATCATCACAAGAGGTTAATCTCATCATCATGTCTAATCTATCCAAGTGCTAAATTTTCAAATCACAAGTCTAGATCCTAACATGAGAGCTAAAACATCTATGAGATATATATATCCATACATCCATGAGTATATAAACATAAGATGAGCATATTTAAACATGAGAATACATAGAAACATCACATGAAAACAAAAATATAATTGCTGAAATACTTATGAACATCCATCACATGAGCCAAAGAAGGGAACAAGTACACAATAACATAAATTAAATTTAGTATCTCATATATAATAATGAATCAAGTACATAAACTATATGGGATCTAAAATATGGATAACTATCTCAAAAATATACATCAAAAATACCACAAGGGCATCAAAACCTAGATCTAACCCTAGACCTATGATTGACTACCTCCCTCATGTGTGGGAGGAGGTTGTGGCAGTGGTACTTGTGTCCTATCTGGGGGATACACTACTCCATCTAGCCTCCCAACTCTCTTAGACTAGTTGGGTAATCCTTTTCCAAGTGGAAATATGATTCTATAGGCCACAAAATAGTAAGATGCCTTGCTCCATGGCACTTAGATGCTCATCTAGCTACGTCTTACTCTAGCCTCAGCTCCTCGCTATATGCCTACTCATCTATAAGCTGCTAATCTTAGACTGCTATGGTGGTCCATTCCTACTACAAACCCATCTCTAATTATCTAATTTGTTGTTTCCTCTCCACCTGAGGTTATCTCACAAGTCTCTCCTTCTCCTCTTCCTCCTCATCATCCTCCTCCACTACCTCCATCTTTGCATAGCTCCTTAGTGAGTCTGACTACTGGATACACCTTAAAAATCATTCCCTTACCCTCTCCCTCAATGTTGTAATCTCCCTTTGAATCCTCTACCCCTCCATCCCCTCCTCCTCCATTGCCACCATTATCTCCCTTGCCCCTGCATCCTCTAGCTACACATCAAGAATAGTAAACTGAGGGGATGGATACCTCCTCATGCTCTGAGCATAGTTTGGAGATACTCCTCCATCTACAACCCCTTGAAGATAGTCCCACATCTTCCTATTTAGACCTTGTTTCTTCTGTAGAGACATGGCATAATCCAACACCGATAACCACACTAAATCCTCCTCTCTATAGAACTTGGCATATGTAGTGGTCTCTATCAGGACCCTCTACCACCACCCAAACTGCCTCCACACCCACGTGATGACAACACCACTCTACAATCATGGCATGACAGCCTACCAATGGCCAACTATTGAACATATATCCCAACTTATCCACTGCCTCTTGTTAGCCCTCATATCCTCTATAAGATCACCACTCAAAAGCTAACAACTTTAAGGTTAACTTTAAGAAAACCCCCTTTGGAAAAATGAATAAAATTGTGATGAATCCAACTTTATTTTAGGGGAAAAAAATTAATTTGTATTGGCAATTTTTTTCAAAATAGGAAATTTTTAAATTTTATTGGCAATTTTTTCTGTCGTATGAAAATTTTGTAAAATCATGGCAATACTTTAATTATTTTAGAAAATTGTGACCAAAAGTAAAAATATCTAGAAACCATGAATTTGTATTATCCAAAAGAAAATAACCCTTTTTAATGACCATTAGATGAGCCAAAATCAATGGTATAAATCCTATTTCAGAGAAAGTTTCCAAAATAATGACACTTCTCATAATGTAATCTATTTCAGGCCAAAGATTAGAAGGATTAAAATTTCCTTAGAAAGTATTTGGAATAGAGACACTTATCAAATCTATGTACTTTACATATAACCCAACTTAAAGTTTTATCATAGATATGGGAATGTGACCATCTATTAA
Organism: Cupressus sempervirens; assembly: GCA_028749045.1. Lineage (NCBI taxonomy): Eukaryota > Viridiplantae > Streptophyta > Pinopsida > Cupressales > Cupressaceae > Cupressus > Cupressus sempervirens. Next base: position 260,246,237 of record CM053792.1, read on the forward strand.
GACATACCTTAGAAATTATGGGTGAAAATATTTAATTTACCATGTGGAAAAATTAGATTCCATTGGCAGAGTCATTGTCAAAATAAAAATGATTATGTATCATTATTGGTGATTGGTCTGAGCATGGGACCTAGTTTTCATAAATTGCGGGCGATGTCACCACCCAAAAGTGCAATTTTTTTTTTCCAAATTTGGGGTCTTCAATGATGAGATTCACCATTTGGTGAATATTTGCCACTAATGTAAACCCTGCAAAGCTTGTCAAATATCCATCAATAGTATTTAATGCCTTCACTGTGTGGCTAAGAGATAAGGTTGTTGTTGTGATGTGGACCCTAATCAAACTTGAATGTTTATTCGACGTAGTTTCCCCCCAGATTATTTCCATGGGGGTTCAGGGGAAGCACCCCTAAGACAGGGTCAAGGGGAAGCACCCCTTGTGGGGTCCTAGGGCAGTGCCCTAGGTGCAATCCCCATCATAGTACATGATAGGGTTGAGGGGAAACATCCCCACAGGGATTTTCAAGGGAAGCACCCCTGAAGCCAAAAATGACCTACTATTGTAATGAGCATCATCTGCTATATTTTCTATTGAATGACTTATTCTAGCCCTAAATTTGTATCCAAAAAAATCTTGTATAAAATGGATTAGGGTTAGGGATTTCATAATGTATGGTGATATTGTGGCTTCTTGTGGTAGTATTGAGCTATAAGGAATTGTAGATTGTAATCACCAGAAAATAATAATATTGGACTTGATATTGGTGGATGTAGCGGGATTGGATGAACCACATTAATTCTTTGTGTCTTGTGCTCTCTTTTGTGTGATTTATTATTCTCTGATATTGGTTATATTTGCATGTAATTTCTATTTCTATTTGTGGTTAATCCTAATAGTCACATAATTAATAGATGAAGGGGTATGACCTCTCTCAAGGTTGTACTCATGGCAAGATCACTTCTATGTGGTCCCACACCTAGATCTATGCTACCACTACACCATATGCCCATGTATTCCCCTCTTGGTAGACAATCTTGTGAATCTCATGATACATATTGACTAGGATGGATGGTCCCCATGCCATCTACTATGACCTCCCTACTAGATCCATAACTAACCTCCCCCATTTGCATAATAAGCCCTTTTGTCTTCTATTCATGACTAAAAGTCCGTGACTAATGCTTGCACAACCAAGGAGCACACGATGCATATTATTGGGTAGTGCTACCTATACTTCGCTATCAACCATTCCTAGGTCAAGTTGGTATCAAGGATGGTCACATCCTCAAATAGTGCCTAAAATGGTTCTTTCCCCATTGTTAGGGACAGATCATAGTTTACTTATGACACACAAAGCTCATGTTAGCACTCATGATCAAGAGATGATGCAAAGAAAACATAGACATATTCATTATAATCACTGACTACTTGTGACAAGGTACTCATAGGATGTGATACACATCATCAAGTGTGATTATGACCTCCCTAGTGAGAAAATGAAAGGTGTTATGCTCACTATGCCACCTCTCTTCTAGTGTAGTTAGAAGGCCATGGTTTGCCTAGATATGGGGAAAATGTAATAGCTACTCAAATCCCATCATCTTGAGAGTCCTCCTATGATCCTCATCTTGCTACCCTACCAATCTTAGTCCCATTACCTTACGGGCCCTAATGTGTAACATCTGGAACACCATATGCAAAAACAAATCTCTATGTCAATACATGTCATGATGAAAACTAAAATATGGCTATACACATATCTTTCCTACTATCCAAGTGCAAAAACTAACATTCAAACTAAGAAATGATGAAAATTTGGTTCACACATGCAAAATTGGCTGAACAAGTCTCGTACGATTCTTTCTCCAATAGGTGTGCAATACTATCTCTTCATATGATACTTTGCACGATATCATACAACTATTGGGTGGGTCTCGTATAAGACTGTTTAGTGCTTGTGCGATATTTTCCAATACTCATAAGTATCGTATGATAGTTCTTAGAACTGTCGTGAGATAATTTCTAAAGTATTTCATAAAATTTTGCAAAAAACTTATGAAACCCTATGAAAACTTGTTAAAATGCTAAAAAAAGACTCAAAATGCTAAGGATACTAAGAACTTACTAGGGCACCATATTATGGAGGCCAGTTATACAACCGGCTGCACTCAAAATAGTGGGATGTAATCAGGATACCTCCTTGTGCCATCTCTATCTCTCTCAAATGCTCAAAAGCTCTCAAAATCACAAGAAGACAAAATGACCCTTAAATAGTCTTCTGACCCAATTTTGACCTAATTTTTGAACTCCTTAGAATTGCACAAAAATTGCACCCATGGCTGACTCCAATATCCTAGATTCATTTTTGGGATCAAAATCAAAATCTAAGTTCATCTTGATGGTCAAAATCACATTTCAAAGTTTCCTTCTTCTTCTATGTAGTTGGTTGACCTTTTGAGGCTTAATATTTGAATCTTATTAGGGAATTATCATTTCCTCATTTCTACTCTCTTCCATGCTTCTTTCTCACTTTGGTCTATTTCATTTCACTTCTTTTCCATCATTCTTCTTGGTTTGATCTAATTTCAATGCTTTATCTTCCTTGGTCAAACCTAGTAAAAAAAGGGCATACTATCACTTCTTAGTGGTCACTCTTGGGTTTTTAATCACTTATATGTCATCATGGACCTTGTTTTATCTTGATTTAATCATATTTTTCTCATTTATGCATCTCCTCTACCTCATTTCAATTTTGATCCTGAGGGGGCGAGAATATTCTATCATCACTGCAAATTACTTTCTTGCCATGGCTATCTATTTCTTAGGAGCATATGCTTGAATTTTCCATTTTCTCTTTCTTCTTACTTTTCTTGACATATTAGTCCTTGTCTTGAGTTATAACATTGTATATCTCTCTCCTAGTGTCCAGTACTAGCTACTAGGTTGTGCATTCAGGATCTTCTATCTCTATCTGCACTTTTTTCTTTGAAGTCACATCACTTTTGTTTGTTTCTTAGGCTTCTTCATTATTTGATGTAATGTATTCTTGGATTGATCATACTTTAGTCAAAGAGGGGAAATGTAATCACCCAAAAATGGTCATCTACACTACTAGCCCCCTTCTCAACATTTTTGCTAAAATTATTAAATCATTTATTTTTATCAAATCTTTAAAAATCAATTTATTTTATTTTATCCTATAGTTTGACCACTTTATCCTAAGTTATTATTTAATTAAAAGGAACATGTTCCTCTTTCATCAAATAAAAGACCCCTGTCATATCTTATCCTAAGTTGCACATATAAAAGTATTTTACCATTTTAAAAATAAAAGAAAAATCTTTTGTCTCACATGGACATACAAAAGTCAACTCTTTGTGATTGGTAGAAATTATTGTACACATGGATCATGAAAAATTCAACTCCCCACCCTTGATTAGATCCTCTTGCTTCATGATCTCCACCATCTATACTTCTTTAAAAGGGAGAGCTCTCTCCTCATCTAAGGATCCACTCTTTTTTACTATTTTTATGCTGCAACTTTTTCTAGGTGCTCTTGGAGATTTTGGAGATATTGTGGCCTCATACTCATATTTTAATCTCATAGTAGTTTAATATCATGCTTCATTAGTATAGTTTCTTTTATGGATTAGAATAGAATGTCTAGTTTAATTAAATGTTTACATTTCTTGTTAGTCAGTTTACATTTCTTGCACTTCATGTAGCTTATTTTCATTTTGCATAGAATCAGATGTTTTTTCTTTAATAGTAGCACTCTTGCTCTTGTCATAGAATCTCCCTTTTGATGGTGTACTTGCAAGGAGCTACATTCTTATGCTCATCTGAGAACCATTTTACTTCCATTTGCATTCCCTTACATGTCATGACTAGGGAGCTCTAGGTCAACATTTTAGGCTCTCAATCCATGAGATCCCTCGAATAGAAGGGCTTAGAGAAATACACAATTATGAGTGTAATGCATTAGTGACAAAAACTTATGTATATTTTCTCAAAAATGACTTAGTTGAAATTTGCATGACTCTACCTCAATATGTACTCCTCAGTATACCATGGATTTATAAAATGTTTTTCAAAACTAATTTGTACAAAAATTTAACCTTATATCTCCCAACATAACTTGTGCTTATATCTCCCCCTATCAACATACATAATATACATATATATCACATATATCTTCCCCTTTTTTGACATTGGTGCTAAAAAGTAAACTCAAAAATGAAAATCTTGCATATAACAATCTTATGGTTTGTCAAGTAGGTGGTCGTGGGTCTTTTAAACCTCTCCATAAATAAATCACCGTGTCTTGGGATCATTGATAGTTGAAACTTTTAAACCTCTACCATCCCATACATATTCAGTGTGAACTTAAATCTCCTTCCTCAACGCAACCCTAATTTCTTTGGCCTTCTTGGTAATTAGATAACTAGTAACCATATGGATAACATCTTTAGTGGTTTTCATAGGCTCATCTATCCACATTGTCCTATTGTGAATGTTTTTGAACACAATCCTAATCCATTCTATCTTGAAACCCTTTGGAAAATGAAGCACATGGGTCAACCCTTTGTCCCATCCACACATAACTCATTATAAGTTTGTTGCATCTTATAATCTCCTACTTCACCAATTTTGAAATTCATAAACACACAAATATCTTGGGCTAGTAAAACCCTTGGGGGGATCAATGCAAATACTCCAACCTCATCAATTTATGTAGAAACTTTAGGATGCAAATTGTTTATTTGTTCCTCACAATTCTCATTACAAATCAATTTAACCTTTTCAATCTTTGAACTCTCTAAAGGTGTAGAAGTGGAAGCCATTGCTAAAATTTTAGAAACTAGGGTTTTGATGAACCTAAATTAAACTTGTTTTGTTTGTACACTACTTCACCAAATCCACTTGCACAATGAGAATCTCAAGTAATTTCATTATCTTTAGCTCCAAATTCACTCAAATTCTCTCTATAAACTCATAAATACAAGGTGAGAAATGAAATGCTCAAGTCACTATTTATAGATCAAACTACTTTTTTATTAGGTAGGAAATAATAAATTCTCTATAATATGAACTAAATCTACCCACTAACTGACCATTTTCACTCAGTCTTCATGCAACACATAGTCAAGCAATACTTCACTCACCGATTTAGTTTACTCACTAATAATGCCAACTACTTTATATGCTCAATTGTTTCTCTATTTTCATAGACTGTCATGCTTGGTACAACTTACTGACTTCACTAACTTCCATCTTTACATGATTTGTCCTAATGCATATCACATTGTGTTGATATGGAAATCATTTCAAGTTTCAAGGAACTGATGTAAGCTATACCAATTCTAATGTAGTTTCCATACCTTCTAGAATGATTTAGTTGGTGGTAGTGAATTCACCTAATTCATTGTATGAGGTGTCACCAATCATAACATTTGATGTTCCACTTTATTTTGTCTTCTTTCTCCATGTCTTACTCATTTGATTATGAATTTCATCAACATCTACTTTTCTCTTGTCTTTGGTATCTTCTTCATTAGGTGCTTATGCTTAATACTTGCAATATATTCTTAAGTAACCAACCTTATGACAATGAAAACATGCCATTATAGCATTCCTCTAGTTGCCAAGTTGTCCTCCAAAGTGTAATATCACAAAATTGTCCATGGGATGTGACCATACCTTCCACATGCTATGCAAGTAATCCTTGTGTTCTAATCCTAAATGGCAGTGTTACCTTTCTTTCTTAGTACCCAATCAGACTTTTTATGAAATCTATAATCTTGTGACTTGTGTCCATACTTATTACATGTGTAACAATAACCATTAAACTCATATTACTTAGGGTACATATTAAAATTGGATCTACATTCATATGCTTGATGACCATACTTATTGCAATTATAACAATAACCATCAAATTTAGGAGTGATAGTAGTCTTATCGACCTTTCTCCTACAAATATTAGAAGTATATGTAAGTTTTCCATAGTGATAGAATGTAGGATTCTTTATCTTAGGATTTTCATAGACATTCCTTTTTTGGGCTTTCTTTGATGACTCTCCTTTCTCGATTGTAGATTGCTTGGTGAAATCTAGTCCAGTAGTATCTCTTGATCTCCTCTATCCTCTCAAATGTTCATCCACTTTCCTCATGCTTTCTTCCGATCTTTTCAACCTTTCATTTGTGTCTTTCTCAATATTCAATTCATTTCTTAATTTTCAATCTTAGATCTCAACTCAACAATTTCTTCCTTATTTCTATCAATCTCATTATTTCTACTAAGTAGATGATTTACCAAATCATCACGGTTCTAAGTCAATCTCATGATTTCATCATCCTTTGCATCCAATCTTCTAGTGATCTATCTCTAACCTATTCAATCATTCTTTTCTCATCATCTTCTTGTCTCTTCTATTCCAATATCTCACACATCCTTGTTGATTGTGCTTCTTGTTCTCTCTTCAATGGATCCATGTGCTCAGTTAGAGTTTGATTCTTCCCCATCATATTTGATACAAAAGCTTCAAATTCATCAGACAAATTTCCACAAAATAGTTCCTAAATAACTTTTTTTTGATATGTTGTGCCATTCATTTGATGTGCTAATTCCTTCCTTCTATTCAGTATTTGCTTCAACCTTATTAAAGGATTTTGTCTACTACAATGGTAAGAAAGAAGGTCATACATTAAAAAAGACACAAAAACCTTAAACTATTTTACATAGGTCCTTATAAAGAAAAACTTTTCCTCTTGGATGTATGACCTAATTAGGGTTTAAAAACTTTTGGAATATGCGATTAGTCAAGAAAAATTCTCCATATTCATCCTTATCACCTCCATCTTTATTTTATTTCATTGGATTGCATTCTACCTTGGGATCATCATTAGTCAAATCTCTTTTTCTAACTAATCTTAGCAAATATTCTTCTTGATCATGTAAACAAGATTTCCCACTTGGTACAATTGAAATGCATAGAATTCTATGATATTTCAAGATTTAGGTCCATCCCATGCATCTTGGTAAACTCCTTGTTCTTATTGAGTAAGGTGTTGGTATTTGATAACAACATGACTCAATAATTATAGACTTTGTTGGTTAAAGATTCACTTGGTATATCTATCCCATCTCAATGTAAACATCACTTAATACCCATTACCTCGATATCTATTGTAACTTATTAACCTTTACATACCCCACTTGGTATCTTCCAATGCTTGATTATTATACTATGACTCATTGACTATGTTCACCAACCAATATCTTCAATACTTACTAACTAATATTTTTACACTAATGATGATATTTGATACATATAGGAGTAACATTCTTACTCTTTTATTTCAAAAAAAAAGTGTAACTTTGCAAAAATTTAACCCATTTCAGATGTCCTTGATTTAATTTTCCTTGACTATTCAAATATTGCAAAACTTGACGATCACTATATATAAAACTTGACGATCACTATATATAAAAAAATCCTTAGGAAAAACACAATGTCACCACTTCTTCAATGCCTAAACTATAGCATAAAACTCCTTGTCATAAACATAATATTTCATTTTGACATTATTTAACTTCTCACTGAAGTAAGCAATAAGTCTGCCTTCTTGGCTAAAAAAATCCAATTGAATTTCAACTATCATCATAGTCTGCCTGAAACACCTTATTAAAATCTTGTAGAAGTAAAATAGGTTTTTTTATATCTTTTTTGTACAACAATTCAAAAATATTTACTAGTCACATAGTCCACTTAAACTCTTTCCTATTCCCCTTACATTGTTTTAGTTAAGGGTCCATAGATAGTGTAAGTCCTATTTTTTTTTTTCGTAATAGATATACAACCCATGAAAATATTTTACCTCCTTAGCATTCCTTGGAGTAGGCCATTAGAAGATATCTTTCACCTTCTCTGGGTCCATTTTTAGACCTTCCATTGAAACTAAAAATCTCAAATACACTAACTCCTTCACAAAACTATAATTCTTTAGAATATGCACATTTTTTCCTTCCTTAACCTCTCAAAAACCCTATGAATATGAATTATATGCTCCTCCAATGTCTTACTGAATATGAAAATGCTATCCAAATAAACAATAACAACTTTATCTAGAAATATTTTAGTACCTCATTCATGAGTTTCTTAAATGTGCTCGATACATTGGTTAGACAAAAAGGTATGATTAACTATTCATACAACCCCTCCTTTTTCTTGAAGGGAGTCTTTTATTCATCTCCTTCTCTGATCTAGATCTAGTGATATCCACTTTTTAGATCTTTTTGAAATACACTGCTCTACTAATACAACCATAATATCATCCATCCTTGGCAAGGGAAGTATGTACTTAATAGTGATCTTTTTGATGAGTCAAGAATATGTAACATCCTCTATTCTCCATTTTTTGTTGGCACTAATATTTTTTTCATTACACATGGACTCAAACTCTCATGAATCAAACCCTTTTGCAATAACTCATATAATTATCTATTAAGTTCTTCACTTTCTATTGATTCATTAAGTGAGATACCTCATTTGGAAATCTAGCTCTTGGAATAATATACATCTAATGGTTGGTATTTCTTACAAGTGGAAATCATTAGACACATTATCAGATACAATTTTCTCAAACTCATCTAACAAATTTGCAACTTCTGTAGGTACATCTTCTGCTTTCCCTTTACCATATTTTAGATTCAAAGAAAAACACATTTTCTTGTGCCTCATAGCTTCTAGATAATTTCTTCCAACAACTAAACAAATTATTGCATTACTATATACTTGGTGTGATGTGGAGCCTAATTAGATTTAGAGGTTTATTCAGTGTGGTTTTCCCCTAGATTATTTCTATAGGGGTTTGGGGGCAACACCCCTTGCAACACCTTGGAGAAATTCTCTAGGTGCACTCCCTATCACAGTACAAGGTGGGGTCGAGGGGCAATGCCCTCACGGGGGTTTTCAAGGGCAACGCCCTTGAAGCCAAAAATGACCCTACTATTATAAAGGGTGTCGATTGCTATTTTTTTATTGGATGACTTATTCTAGCCCTAATTTTGTAAGCGACAATTTTTTATATAAAATAACTTAGGACTTGGGATTTTATAATGTATGGTAATATTGTAGCTTCTTGTGGTGGTATTGAGTTGTAAGGGATTGTAGATTGCAATCACTAGATAATAATATTGGACTTGTTGTTCATGGATGTAGCCTAGCGATTGGGTGAACCACATTAAATCTTGGTGTCTTGTGTTCTCTTCTGTGTGATTTATTATTATTTTGATGTTGGTTATATTTGCATGTAACTATTATTTCTATCTGTAGTTAATCCTAACAAGAGGTATCAGTGCTAGACTACCATATTTTTTAGCTAGATTGTTTTCATTTTTTTAGCCAAACCATCATAATTTTTTTAGCTATCCTTTGTAGGAAGGTCTCATGATTGAGTGGGAGTCTCAAGGTTGAGTGGGAGCAATGGTAGACAAGGATAAGATGAAGGTTGAGAAGTTTAACGGGCAGAAATTTTAGTTATGGAAAATGAAAATGGAGGACTATCTTTATCAAAATGATTTACGAAAGCCATTGGAAGGAGAAACTAAAAAAAATGGAACTATGACAAAAGAGGACTGAGAGATTTTAGATAGAAAGGCACTTGGAAGAATTCAATTATGCCTAGCACCATTGGTGACATTTAACATTACAAAAGTGAAGACAATGGAAGAGTTGATGCAAACCCTAACAAAGTTGTATGAAAAGCCCTCTACTTCAAATAAGGTATTTATCATGAAAAATTTATTTAATATTAAGATGGAAGAAGGTGGATCTATTGTATATAATTTAAATGAGTTTAATACAGTTACTAGTTAGTTATCTTCTATAAATGTCATTTTTGATGAATAAATTAGGGCTCTCTTGATTTTGTGTTCTTTGCCTGAAAGCTGGATGGATTGGTAATGGTTGTGAGTATTTTTGTTCTTGGATCTAATACCCTAGAATTTGATGATGTGATTGGTATTATTTTGAGTAAGGAATCTCATAGGAAAACCTTAGGTGGATCTACATTAGGAAGTGTTTTGAATGCACAAAGTAGAGACAAAATGACTAAGAGAGGATTTTTTTTTTGGAAATTATGGGAAATCAAGAGGAAAATCAAAGGGGAAGAGGTCTCAATCAAGAGGACCAAGAGATTTCTGGTACTATGGGAAGCCAGGCATAAGAAGAAAGATTGTTGGACTCAAAAGAACAATGAAGGAGACAAATAGGATGGAAACAAGGAGGCAAATGTGGTAAGGATAAATCCAAAGAGGATGCTATGCTTCTTTCTTTAGAAAGTGTTGATAATTCATGGGTTTTAGATTCTGGGGCTTCATTTCATGTTACACCCCCATAGAGGTTATTTTATTGATTAAGTCCAAGGAGATTTTGGGCTTTTTTTAATTTGGGAGATAATGAACCTCATCAGATTGTTGGAAAGGGAAAAGTTAATATTAAGTTGTGAAATGGGAATCATTTGATACTACATGAGATAAGACATGTTCCAAGGCTAAGTAGGAATCTAATTTCAGTAGGGAAACTCGGTGATGAGGGTTGCATAATTATTTTTAATGATAAAAATTGGAAGGTTACAAAAGGTTCCCTTGTAGTAGAAAAATGTGCGAAAGTAGGCACCTTATATCTTTGTATAGGTCATACTATTCCTTCTACTTTAATTGTTTTAGAGAAAAATGAATGTTTACAAACAATTGGTATAGTTGAGAAGAGAGAACAAACAGTTGATGTATATTTTGATACAACACTATGGCACAATATACTTGGGCACATGAGTGAGAAAGGTATGAAATTTTTTCATTCAAAATTTTTTTTACCAGGTCTAAAATGTGTAAATATTAATTTTTGTGAAAGTTATGTAAATGAAAAACAAAAGAGAGTGAGTTTTGTGAAGAGTGGGAAGGAAAAGAAAATGAGAAATTAGAGCTTGTGCATATAGATGTATGTGGACGGACTAGATCAGGCATCTTCCCTTGGTGGATCTCATTATTATGTTATATTCATTGATGATGCAACTAGAAAAGTATGTGTTTATTTCCTTAGACATAAATCTAATGTATTTTTAACTTTTAAGAAATGGAAATGTTTGTTTGAGAATGAGACTAGTAAAAAGATAAAATGTCTGAGATCTGATAATGGTGGTGCATATTGTAGTCATGAATTTGAATGTTAGTGCTCCACTAATAGTATTCACAGAAAAAAAAATTATTCCAAGGACTCCATAGGAAAATGGAGTCACTGAATGCATGAACATGATAATAATGGTAGCATGAGGTTGCATGCTAGGTAGCCCTTAAATATGTAGGTAGAGGATGTCAATACTATTGTATATTTGATCAATAAAGGTCCCTCTACTCCTTTGGGTTGTGGTATTCTAGAAGAAGAATGGACTAGTAAGAAGGTGAGTTATTCTTTTCTTAGAACTTTTGGTTATGAAGCATTTTCACATATTGATTATGAAAATAGAACCAAGCTGGAAGCAAAGTCAAAGAATGTATTTTTTGGATATGACATTAATGAATTTGGTTATTTGATTTGGGATTTTGAAAATCATAAAATTATAAGAAGTAGGGATGTCATATTAAATGAGAAAGTGTTGTACAAAGATCTATTGCAACAACATGACAAGAAAGAAAATGATTATGTAGTGTTGGATGATACTCCAAAAGATGATGTTACAATAATTCCTCATGTTCTACAACAACCACAATAATAAATACTACACACCTCAGTGAATGTTAAATAGTCAACAAGGCTAAGTAGACCTCTAGAAAGATTTTCTCCTTAATTGTACACTATTTTACTAACTGATGCTGGTGAACCTAAATGTTATGAAGAAGATGTGTAGGTGGATACAAAGATTTAGTGGGAGCCTACAATGAAGGAAGAAATGGACTCTTTGCTGAAAAACAAGACTTGAGATTTATGCAAGTTGCCTATAGGTAAAAGATATTTATAGGACAAATGGGTTTATAGGTTGAAAGAAGAGGATGGAGGTAAGAAAAGATTTAAACCTAGGTTAGTGGTGAAAGGATTTGTACAGAAAAAGGGCATTGATTTTAATGATATTTTTAATCTTGTTGTTAAAATGACTTCTATTCGTATTGTATTAAGTATTCTGGCTAGTAAAGATTTTCATTTGGAGCAGCTTGATGTTAAAACTATCTTTCTTCATCGTAATTTGGATGAAAAAATATATATGGTAAAACCACAAGGATTTGAGGTCAAAGGTAAGGAGAACTTAGTGTGAAGATTACATAAAAGTTTATATGGCTTAAAAAAAACATCTTGGCATGTATCTAAAATTTGACAATTGTATTCATAAGCATGGATACAAGAGGCAACCTTCAAATCATTGTGTTTATTTTAAGAGGTTACATGATAACGACTACATTATTTTATGTTTACATGTAGATGATATTTTTGCAGATGGGTCTAACATGGATCACATTAAAGGGTTAAAGGTAAGTTAGCACATTGATTTTCTATGACAGATTTAGGGGCAGAAAAACAAATCCTTGGTATGAAAATTTGTAGAAATAGGAATAACAAAAAATTGACATTATCTCAGGTTGATTATATTGAGAAGGTGTTGCAATGTTTCTCTATGGAGAATACAAAAGCTATCACCACACCTTTACTTGGTCATTTGAAATTGACTAAGCAAATGTATCCAAAGATGAGGACGATAAGATGTCCAAAGTACCTTATGCTTTAGTTGTAGGAAGCTTGATGTATGTTATGGTATGCACTAGGCTAGATATTGCACATGTAGTGGGAATTGTTAGTAGGTATATGAGTCATCCAGGGCTTGAGCATTGGAATGTAGTTAAATGGATTCTCAAATATTTGAGAGGAACATCTAGTAAGTGTTTACATTTTGGTGGCTCTACTACTGATTTATAGGGCTATGTTGACTCAGATTTGGTAGGGGATATTGTTACTAGGAAAAGTACTATAGGTTATGTATTTACTATTGGTAGGGTTGCAGTGAGCTAGGTTTCTCAATTATAGAAGGTGAATTTTTTATCCACTACATAGGTAGAGTATGTTGCTGCTACAAAGGCAACCAAGGAGATGATATGGCTTTGATTCTTCCTAGAAGAATTGGGACACCCTCAAAGGGATAATTATTTGTTTACAAATAGTTAGAGTTCCATTCATCTTGTGAAGAATCCTGAGGTGCATTCAAAGATAAAACACATAATGTTATGATACCATTTCATTCAATTAGTTTTAGATGATGGATAGTTAAAACTAGACAAGACCCATATAGATGACAATTGAATAGATATGTCTACCAAGGCAATAATAAGGGAGAAGTTGAACTCCTTTTTAGCTTTGGTTGGCCTTCTAGATAGAACGTGATAAAATAAAAGTGGAATATAGATATAACGGTGCTACGATCAGTCTCCAAGTGGGAGGTTATTTTTGTGGACTCTGTTTAGTCTCTAAGTGGAAGATTATTGTGAAGTGGAGCCTAATCATACTCAAAAGTTTATTCGGTGTGGTTTTCTCCCAAACTATTTCTATGGGGGTTTGGGGGCAATGCCCCTTACAATATTCTTGGGTAGCACCCTAGGTGTGCTCCATGTCATAGTATAGGGTGGGGTTGAGGGGAAATTCCCCTACAAGGTTTTTTTGGGGCAACACCCCTGTGAGAGTTTTTGGGGGCAACACCCCCCCATGGATTTTTGGTGGCAATGTCCATGCGAAAATTTTTAGAGGCAATCCCCTTGAAGCAAAAAATGATTCTACTGTTGTAAAGGGTGTCGACTACTATTTTTCTACTAGACAACTTATTCTAGCACTAATTTTGCAAGCAAAAAAATCTCATATAAAATGGCTTAGGGTTAGGGATTTCATAATGTATGGTGATATTGTAGCTTCTTGGAATGGTATTGAGCTATAAGGGATTGTAGATTCTAATCACTGGATAATAATAATATTGGACTTGGATGTAGCCTAGGGATTGGGTGAACCAAGTTAAGTCTTGGTGTCTTGTGTTCTCTTCTATGTGATTTATTATTTTTTGATATTGGTTATATTTATTATACTTATATTGATCTATTTGCAAATTACAGATCTCTATTTTAGTTCCTCAACAACTTACAACTCTATTTGCAGATTACAAATCTTTGTTTTAGTTCCTCCATTCTGATTCGCTTTCACACATTTGAGCTCTGATAGCTTGTTCACCCTTTAAGCATTCATACCCTTAAGCCTTCTTGCTAAACATGCCAATGCATACTTCTTCACTTAGGTCACTTGATGAAGTAAAACCCTTGACTCCTTGTCTTCCTTAGGTTCTTTGACATGATAACCCTTGCTTCTAACCAGTCATCCCTATAAATAGAAAATTAAGATATTTTGTTGTTCATTCTCCATTGTCCAATTTAGGGTTAGGATAAATTAGGTAGGATTCAATGAATCTACCCCTCATTCCATATCACTTCTAGAAACTTCTTTAGTCCTCTTTGAATTTGCCTCAAAATGGTTTACCATGAATTCTATGCCACTAGCTCATCAATATTATCTTCCATCTGGTTCACATAACCCAAAAAAACAAACTTGTTAGCTTAGATCCATCAAATTCATGATCTTTCAAATAATATAGCCACTCAACATTAACTTGCTTCTAATTCTTGGCACAAATTGCATTGCTTAGCATCCACTAAAAATCACTCGGCATGAACTAAAGTTTATTGGTGCTCGACATCAACTAAACTTTACTTAGCATCCACTATTTTGCTTGGTGCACTCTAGAATAGACTTTTACTCAACTCCAACTAATTTTTTACTCAGCTTGCACTGACTTTTCTTGGCTCCTACTATCCACTCGGTCAAGCTTTAGAGACAAATTTTGTTTAACTTGCTCCTAAACTTTCTTAGTGTAACCAACTTTTGCAACCTTAAGCAGACTAGCAATACACCATTTTATCATTGTCTTATTTGATTCTTGTACTCCTTTACATAACGTAACTCAACCTTTCCTCTAGGTTCTATTATTACATCTTTTGATCAAATCCTCTTCATTAATCAAATAAGTGATACTACTTAAATCATATAAGTAGTTGTCTTACCATCAATTAGTAGGTTTGACATCAATGACAAAAAAATGATTAAAACATATTTATCATACTTGTATCAATCTATTTTCAACAATCTCCTTCTTCAACACCTAGTGTGGAACAAACTCTTCATTTATCGAGGTCCTCTTAACAATAAGAGTTTCTCCCCTCTTAGCATTATTTGAGTGCTCTATCTAGGCTTCTTCTTCTACATGTGCAATAATAGTAGGGTATAATTTAGTGGCTAATATTCGTAGTTTGGCTAATTTTAGAATTTTTTGGCTAGTAATTTGGCTAATAATTTAAGATTTGATACAACCTAAATCACCATAGTTTTATAAAATTTAGTTCTAGAATATTTAAAATTGCTCAATAATTTATTTTATTAAAAAATTTAAACTCAAATATTTGCCTGAATATTCGTTACAATAGGTTTGAGTTACCTAAATATAATAAATTATTGGAGAAATTGAATTGAATTGACCAATTATTGTCATAATTATTAGTTACTTTAGGGATATATCACCCATATTTATTTTTCTCTATTGATTTAAAGTATATGTAATGATTCTCATAATATTTGATGAGGTAAAAAAAATTCAATTTTTATTTGTAATATTCCATGGTGATTAATTAACTTCCTATTATTATTGAGATTTGTCAATATTTTATACAAAAAAAATTATGATTCAAAAATAATCGCCAATATTAATCATATTTAGAATAAAAAATTGAGAGATTCATCAATAGAAATAATTTTGTTTTTTCAAAATAATGAAAGATTCGCCAATATTTTATATCTTTTTTTGGAGGCGGCTTTCTTAATGTTTACCCTAAATAATAGCCTACCCTTTTGTTTGTATTTTCTTCAATCCTCAAGGAAAACTAAATATGGCTCTTCAATATTGGTCATTTTAATTGGACTCAACTCCTCCTAAATTCCTGGCTCAAACCATTAAGGTAACAAATAATTTTCTCATTGCTATCTTCCTCATGATCTCTTCTAATGAGAGCTTGATAGAACTATTTTGTATACTCCTGAATAAATCTTCATACTTTCTTCAACCATTGCATTTTATTCATTAGATCAATCTCTCAATTGAAAGGAATGAATTGTCTCTTCAAATTTTCCACCATTTGATTCCATCTTGTGATTTTATCCTTTCCTCTTCTATTTTGTTCTAGCTGAATCTCTTGCCACTATATTTTCACATGTCCTTTCAACTTGGCCTTCAAAAATTTTACCCTCTTAGGATCTTTGATTTATTAACACTAAAAATATTCTTCTAGGTCCTTCATTCAATCGATCAACTCCTTCAAGTACACATTCTCTAAAAATGTGGGGACATCAATCTTGTGTCTTTTTCTAATTTTGGAATAGTTCTATAAAACCTACCCTCCTTGGGATCCCTAGCCACTTATACTCCTTCATGCTCAAGTTTCCCTTCATTTTACATTTCATCCTCACTGTCATCTCTTACCAATATACATTCTTAGATGAATCTCCTCTTGCAATGCTTGCACTTGTCTTTAGAGGGCTCTAAAACCCTCTTTCATCACACCTCCAACTCTCCTACCATGATTCCTTTGGGGAAGCATATTTGTGCTTATCACTAAATCCCACAACCATGGTCATATTGAAAACTAGCTCATAGTTAGTGATCTATCTACACACTTAAGAATTCTTGTTTTGATACCACTCGATAAAGGGTACTCCTCGTAATAACTCAAACACATAACTAAAATAAAGGAATAATTACAAGATACAAACACCAAAAAATTGGCTTCTTATTGTCTCCAAAAGTATGGAATTACAAATAAAAATAATAATACATGCAAAACCACATGGGAATTTTCCTTCCAATATTTTAGTAGAGCCATAACGAACATCCTAAGGCTATCCTAGACAACCTTTGTGGGCTTTTTTTTATATAGGCAAATTTCCACCAGCAAAGAAGGTTCTAGAAATTTAACCCTAAACCTTGAGGCCAACCCCAATTTTTTTTTCATAATTTATTATATGATAGTAATGCCCAAAACCTTTTGGAACTCAGAATAAATCTTGAAGGAATTTTATTTTCACTCAAATTTAGGTGGCACAAATTTCAAAGACCATAACTCATCACCAAGTTCTCCTATTGACTATCTTAACCCATTTAAGAACTACCACAAACATCTATACAAAAAATAATTCATGCAAGATCCAATCAATTGAGGTTTGACCCCTTTTGGAGCTTCTAAAGCCTTCAAAACTAAGTTCAAAGTTTTTATACCCTATTGCCAATACCAAAAAAATTAAATAACTTCAAAAATAGACTTGAAATTCCAAATAGGTAGGCTAATATTTTTGATTGATGGAAGAGTAAAAAAGATAAATTAGATACTAAGGGTGGGGTGGGGGGTGAATTAGAATCTTAAACACTTAAAATGTTCTCAGATTCATTTACATCTATTAATAACTTGTGCATGTAAAACTAGTAATGTCAATATGCTATAACATCTAAAATCTGATCAATCACATGCATTAAAGTAAAACACATAAAATAGTATTTTTTACCCACATTACAATATTTAGGGTCAAATTGCAATGACAATTTGTGATGGTAGTGTAATTTGTTAGTGATTTTAATGTTTTTTTTGCAATTATCCCTAACATCATTGCAATACCAACATTGGCATTGTAATTATGAATTCGACATGATTATAAACTAAAAATAATAAAACATGACATTAATCATTCCCCATTTGTTTTGATCAACTGTGGAGAATTGTGCATGAAAGGGGGTGGAGAGCTCCGAACAAGGGTGGAGAGTTCTGAGCTTTGAATTTTGGTAGAGATTTCATTGTCATGCCCTTGTGATCATTGTATTTAATTGTCATGCCCTTGGTGGAGATTAGTAGAGATCTAAGATTTTTTTTTCATGCCCTTGTGATTACTGCATTTCATTTCAGGGCCCTTATGATCTCTACATTTCGTTGTTGTGCCCTTATAATCTATGTGTCCTTGCTCAACAATTTTATTGCCGTGACATGCCCTTGCTCTATGATTTTCTCGAAGGGGAGATGATGTACCTATGTAAATGCTCTTTTCTTTTCCTTTTAAAAATGTATCTCTTTATATTTCCCCTAGCAAGTTATTAGAGAAGCTTCTCTTTATGTATTTGTATATGTATATATATATATATATATATATATATATATATATATATATATATATATGTATGTGTCTATATATATACACACCATGTGTGTGTGTCTATGTATGTATATATAGAGAATCTTATCTTTATGTATATGTATGTATATATATACATACATATACATACATGTGTGTGTTTATGTATGTATGTATGTATATATACAGAGAGATATTTTTTTTGGTGCTTATTACATCTTAGCACAATATAAATATTGATCCACCTGCATACATATTCTAGAATCTAAATAATAAAACAATAAAACTCATTCAACCCGTGCTAAGCGACTTACCTCGAAATCCTACACACAAATAATGTAGACCAGAAAAAATGGCTAGAGTTCGCAAGAAATTTTACAAAAACATATCATAGTAGATATTTTTAGAAAGAAACAATCCATAACCTAGTTAAATTGGTCTAGTTGCTAATAAGTTGGGTTGATTACATATTCAAAAATAACTATTATTAGATTAGGTACAATAAAATGAACAATCAATTGTTCCTAGCTAGTAGGATCAAATACAATTTTCCAAGGTGATAAAATTGCATATGCAAATGCATCACTTGCATGCTAAGAATGAAGCACATTCTACAACTTATAAAAAATAGTTAGATATAGAGGCTCCATATGCTGACCCAACAATGGAAGTCAAGGATATAACCATGCATGTATTGGCACAATCTCCCTATGATGATCCCAAGTATCTACTATTGTTATTAATTTGGGCACCACTATATGATCTAGAATATTATGAGGTATTGAAACTGACAGTAACTTCTCCCATGTCTCCAAAAAATGTAGCATAGGTTCAAGGTCCCTTGGCTCCCAAAAATTTTTAACAACTAATCTTGCTACTAGAAGAATGACTTCAATGAAGAGTTGAGTGTAAGGAATTGAAGAAGCAAGTTCTCCTTCTGTATAAATGCCATAATCACAAGGCTCATTACCTTGCAAAAGCCTCTATCACAAGGACATTGCCTCTAAACCATGTAAATGATTTTGAAGTGGTTCCCAACCTTGAAACACTCTTATAAGAAATGGAAAAGCAAATACAGATGCAATATATGACAAATTACACAACTTGTAGTCCTTTCGATATTTGGATTGTAAATTCTCAAAGACACCTACAAGTGATTCCAATGTCAAATTGTACCTACCGCAACACTTTCCTAGATTCTATCTAGTGCTCCCTTAATATCCTCTATGTTTTCTAGTTGTTTTTTCTATCATGCAATCTCTTTCTAAAGATGCTCCTTCTCCTTTTGGTATATTTCCACAGACTCTCTTGTGCCTTAAATTTTGATCAAAATTTAAATATCTGTCTCTACCATATCTATAATCAAATTCACATTGTGTTGTAACTCTAGCATAGGTATTTTATCTTCAATAGATTTCATTTCAGCATTCAAGTTTTCAAGATTGGTCAACAACCTCACTTGTGGACCTCTCATGTCAAGCACTTTCTATACTATTTCAACACCATGTTCTTGCTTCTAAGCTAACAATTCTTTAGGTACATTTTCTTATAAAATATTAATTTTGTTGAACAATTGTAAATTCTTAGAAAGTGCATTATTGTTTTCTATTAGCATTGATAGGCTTCCCTTGAAAAAAATCAAAATGAAGAGGCATAAATGAAACACAAATTATGATATTTCCTTCATTGCACCCATATCTTCTCTTTATGTTCCTAAGCTAGACAATAATGTCTATTGGTTCTCATCAACAAATAAGATAATTAGTTCTCTTCCACTATCAAAACTTATCAATGAGAGAAAGATAGTTTAAATAAGTAATCAACATGAAAAGGGAGTTGCATTGCTACGATAGATGAAGATATGTATGTACGTATGTGTATATATATGTATGTATGTATGTATACACACACACACACACATATATACATATACATATACATATATCTATATATATATATACATATATATATATACATATGTATATATATACATATTTATATATATACATACATGTATATATATATATATACATACATGTATATGTATATATATATACATACACATATGTATATATATATACATACACATATGTATATATATATACATACACATATGTATATATATACATACATGTATGTATATATACATATATATATATATATACATATATATATATATATATATATACACACACACACACACACACACACACACACATACACACACATGTGTGTGTCTATATATGTGTATATGTATATATACAGAGACATCTTTTTTAAGGTGCTTATTGTATCTTAGCACAATAGAAAAACTGATCCAACTACATACATATTCTAGAATCAAAATAATAAAACAATAAAACTCACTCAACCCATGCTAAGTGACTTACCTCAAGATCTTGCATTGAAATAATGCATACTAAGAAAAATGGGTAAATTCGCAAGAAATTTTACAAAAACATATCATAGTAGATATTTTTGGAAAGAGACAAGCCATAACCCAGTTAAATTGGTCTATTTGTTGATTAGTAGAGTTGATTACAAATTCCTATAGAACTATCATTAGATTAGGTACAATAAAATGAACAAATAGTTGTTCCTAGCTAGCATGATCAAATACAGTTTTCCAAGGTGATAAAATTGCATATAAAAATGTATGTATATATTTATGTGTATATGTATGTATGTATATATGTATGTATATATATGTATGTATGTATAATATGTATGTATATATGTATATATATGTATGTATATATATGTATGTATGTATGTATATACATACATATACATATGTATATGTATATATTGTTGGAATTACAATAGGAAAGGTATACTCTGAGAGGTAGGGGGTGAATCAATGCTTCAAACTTTACCCATAAAATCATTTACCACACATCTATCTCACAAATTAATAAGTAAACTGAAATACCATGTAAATCATATACATCTAAAGTATGTAAACAAGTAAGCATTCACACATATATGACACAAGATATGATTACCCAGAAGCCCTCCAAGGAGAAGGCAAAACTTGTGTGGAGATGACACCCACAAATCTTCACTACTATAGTAATAAAGTGCATCCAATAATGGTTACAATGTTTGATCATGAAACATGATCTACCCTGTGAAAGGTTTTCCCTGTTAAAGGCTTACAAAGATTGTTAGGTCTTACCTTGTTAAAGGATTTCAACACCCTATTAGAAGTGTGCTTGGTTAAAGGATTTCAACTCACAATTAAGTAAGCACCTTGTTAGAGGGTTTCAATATAGCCTATTAGGACTAATTTGTTAAGAGATTTAATAGATTCACCTATTTGAATGTCTCAACAATGATTTTGTGATTAGCACTATGTTGCTTGATGTCCGATCACCTCTATACTATTGTGTACTTGATCCTTCTTGATCAGATGTCTCTCTATAGTTCACTATTTCCTTCCTCTATTCTTCTTTAACTAATTTTGCAATGTAATTTAGATCATAATACCTTGGTCACCATGAATGTCCTATTTGCGCATGCAAACTCTCCTTCTCTTTGTCTAATCATTCATAAAAAGTTTAGGGTTTGTCCTCCTTAAGAAGACCTAGGTGACTTAGGGTTAGATATGAATCAATGGCTATGATTCATCCATATTTTTGCTTAAACCTTCCCTTTACCTAATTGGGTGCATGTAACACATATGGATTCCCACTTAAATTTGTCCTTATCAACAAAAGATCATAATTCAATCCTTAAGTTGGCTCAAAAATTGTTTACATAGTAGTTTGTGCCAATACAAACAACTATGTCAAAACTGTGTTACTCAGCATCTGAAGTCCCTAGTGCTTGGCACTAACTATGAGTTCAATGCTATCACTCAATAATTGAATAACTCGACATACACTGCTTGCTCAACTCCTAAATTACTCAACACATACTATCTACTCAACACTTGAGTGACTCGACATATGAGTGACTTGGCATTCACTATTTACTCGACATGGTCTAACTTATATGTTGTGCTCAACATATGTTACTTGTTCAACATGAACTAAGTAAATGACTAAAGTGTAGAGACACTCACTTGTCAAAACCAATATGAGATTAACATATGTTTGTATATATATGTATGTATGTATATAGATAGAGACATCTTGTGGATTGTGGATTATGGATTATAAAACAATAAAATAAAAACCAAAAAATACGACATTAATCATTCCCTATTTTCTTTGATCAATTGTGAAGAGCTAAGCATGAAAGAGGATGGAGAGCTTTGAACATTGGTGGAGATGAGTGCAGGTCTAGGATTTCATTTTTGTGCCCTTTTGATCTCTGCATTTCATTGTCATGCCCTTGTGATCTCTGTATATGTATGTATGTACATATATACATATATACATATATACATATATACATATATACATATACACACACACACACACACACATATATATATATATATGTATGTATGTATGTATATATACATACATGAAAACATATATGTGTGTATCTATGTATGCATGTATGTATATATATATAGAGTGGTCTTTTTAAGGTGCTTATTACATCTTAGCACAACATAAAAATTGATCCAGCTGCATACATATTCTAGAATCTAAATAATAAAACAATAAAACTCACTCAACAAGTAGAATGGCTAGAAATGCATTGGCAAAACCTATTGGTAATTAGTTCCTCTTTTTCTCTCTCATTTTTCATGTGTTTATTTCACTTGAACAATTATTTCTTAGGGGGAATTTTGTAAAATTGGACTCCTTTTATGTAGGAGATGATGAGGACATTCCTGGATGCACCCATGTTAGATGTGCTAGAACACTAAAGAATCGTGATGAATTACTCATGATAAATGAAGATGGACTTCCCCTAAGAGTAGCCCAACTTCTAGGTACTTTAAAGATTTATCCTTTCTTAAATATTTTAGATGTTAACGAGGAATTTAAATGTTGGGGGGTGGGGCCAAATGAGCTTCCACCTTCACATGTTTGACCCTGATTAGTAGAGAATATTAAAATATTCTCAAAACCAAGTGAGGCTCATCATTAACCTATGATTTCATGACAACTAACTGTGTGAATCTCTTAGTTTTAGGCAGTGTAGAAGGAGGCCATAGTTCAATATGCAATCTCAATTCATATGTGTATGACATCAGGTGGAGCTGAAAAACCCAATAGGTTTGTATTTTTTTTAAAGGTCTTTAATTAGGTATTCTCAGTTATAGACCATCACGATCATTGTAACTTTGGCTCTTATAGGTAAGGGTAATGTTCTCAACATGCAAGAAAATCAAGACTTTCTATGTGCTAGCTTGCTAAGGACATTCTCTCGGCCATAGCAGATAGAGTTCTAATGTTCATGATGGTCTATAAATTTAAAACCTTAATAGACCTATTAAATAAATGTAAATATCATTTTTTTTAGCTCCACCTATTTCCATGCATATAGAATGCAATGAGACATGCATTCTAAATTTAGAGTGTCATAATCTTATTTTGGATGTAACAAAAAAATGACATGCACGAGAAGATGGAAAAATGATGTCACTTTTTTAGGTCTAGAACCTTTTTTTGTTATGTGTTATCAAACGTGCCCACATGAATATGAATATTTTATCACACATATCATTTAAGAATATTGTTTTCTTCATATTCCAGGTTGAAATAGGTGATCATATGTTTCTAGATCACCTTCTGGTGGCTCACTCCAAAGTTTTACAAGTTGATACTAGATTTTTTCTTTGTAGGGACATAGTAAAATAGGTTTCTTGCTTTGCATAAACATGTAGAATGAAATAGATTTTACCATATACTCCATTTTAATTGAAATGCATAAGAAAGCTCTTAGTGATGAATTATCCCATATTTATTAGGCTTATTTATGCAATTTATAATGAGAAATTGACCATACGACTTTGTTTGGTTACTTTTATGGAGCTTGAGATTACTTTCTTGGTTTGCATTGTGCCTTTCTATTCGAGAAACTAGAAGTGAATTCTAGATTAGTACTTGTTTGAGGACAATCTTTTGTTAATATGATGTTTCTTTAATTTTAAATATTGCAAACATAATAGTTAAGAATGAGCTTTGGACATTGAAAGGAACATTAATGTATGTCTACTACACTTGACCAAGAGAATAAGTCTATACTTGGACAAAGTAGACTAAGAAACCTTTCAATGATTTCATCATCCCAATATCACTAGTTAGACTCCCACATGAGTATCTTTGTTTGTCTTTAAAGATATGATATTGTTATGGGTTTGTATTTTGAAATGGACACATGTGATCAAGCGTTGTTTTAACTCTTTGTTGGTTGATATTGCACTTGCAGCTAAACTTAATGGTTGGAGAGGAATTTGAAATAGAATATGAAGTAGATGGTTTGTTCTATGTGAGTAAACATATTTAATAAAAAATAATGGATTGCATCTCTAGACCAGCCTATTTTACTAGCTAACCTTTTATATCTAAATTATTGTAGGTAAGGAAAAATGACTTGGAAGAGATGGTAAAATGGTTGTATTGGTCCTTGTGCTTTATGTGAGCCCTTCCTAGAGAAGTTTTTATGTAGCAAAGAAATAGAAATGTAGCCCTTCTATCCCAATCTTATCTAAAATTTAGTCATGATCTAGCTTTGTCTTGTGTGCATTATCACCTAAGTTTTGTTAGTTTTATTTGAAAGTAGATGTGCATTTAAAAAATAATGGCTTTATGTAGATCCATTGGTTTTTAATTCCTTTCTAATTCTTTTCTATTTCATCCTCAAGTCATATATCTTCATTTTGCTTTTTGTAAGATGATGTGTTTTCATGCAAGAGTGAAGTAATAGTTGTTTCAAGTAAGGCATTCTCCCACTTTATATGTGCTCCTATTTTCAGTCTAATTGAAGGATACTGAGTTGATTGTGGATATCAGCCTATATTCTATTGTAATATATTCATTATTTTTTCCATCTCAATCTTTGCAAAACATTTTTTAGAAGTAGGCACACTAATGTGGTAGTTTGTTGTATGATCACTCTTATGTATGTTCACTATATTGTAACACCAGTTTCATACGCATTTTTATTCAATGGTTTTCTTGGAACTATCTATTATTGTAAAATTCAACATCATAGTATCAATTTTCTATTTTGATTGGATGGATTTCTAGACATATAAGAGAATTCTTTACATGGGAACTGGTTTGATCCATTTGTTGTGAGAAGTTTGAACAATCATTAACCAAATAAAATATCTTTAAAGGTGCTTTACTGCAGAAATATTAACTTAGTGTGAGGTTGGTAAAAGGCTTCTTGTTAATTCCTCCATTGGAATGATATTATGTGAGTCTAACAATTTTTGGATATTCATAGAGATTTTTTTTTTGTGATGGGTTGTAAATATCAAGAGAGATGATTCTATTAGCCAAAATAATGAAAGTGAATATTGCAATTGTTCATGTATTAGATTGTATCAAAGATTTGTTTTTCAATAGTTTATTGAATAACAATGGAAGTGTCACTAATTTTTATTTTTTCTTCCAATTTGACATTATATTATTTGATAATATAGAATCCTCCATTAAAAAGATTGAGAGCTAACCATATGAAATAGGTATATCTTTATGTGTTATTTTGCATGCTTCCACCTCATTTGCATGTACCTAGTATATGATAATGGGGTAGCATTTCCATGAGTGCCCTCTTCAACTTATTCTTATATTGAAAGTAAGTTTTTTCTCCCTGTACTCTTTATTTTTTAAAATTTATTTTCCCTTGTCAAGTAGCCAAATATGTTCTTCTCATGCATAAATGTTTTTGCTATGTTATGAAAACATGGGATGAGCTAAAATTAGCTAATGTAATAAATATAATTCTCATCTTGCAAGTAAATTTTTTTTTTCGAAAAAAAAGCTATCTACAAATAATAAATTTAAAAGAACAATTCACTGCAATGGAATTATATTTCTTGATATGTTGA
Organism: Cupressus sempervirens; assembly: GCA_028749045.1. Classification (NCBI taxonomy): domain Eukaryota; kingdom Viridiplantae; phylum Streptophyta; class Pinopsida; order Cupressales; family Cupressaceae; genus Cupressus; species Cupressus sempervirens. The sequence continues at coordinate 260,272,509 of CM053792.1, forward strand.
TCCACCATATTGTTGTTTTTGAACAAATAAAGCACGTGGATTGTTTATTTTTTTATTTTTCTACTTGCTGTTCTAGGTCATCTAGAAAATAAAAATGGTTTTAAAATATAACACCCACTCAAACATTAGACAATAATGAATTAGGCATGTATAAGATGTGATTTGTTAGACTTTTATTCTATGTTTTTATAAGTTAATGTAATGTGAATATGTGTTACTTTAAATTTGATTTATATTTATTGACAAATTTTTCCAGTATGTTAGAGTCCTCAACTAGTCCTTGACTGGAAAGCTACAAAATAATTAATTAGCTTCACCTCATAAGCTACTAATTTCCACAAAAAATAGTGTATGTATCAGGTACATACATGTTTCCTTTATTGGAAAAAGCTATAGAAGATTGGTAAAACTGTTGTTGGTATTCCCATTCTAGATCAGGTACTAACATTTTTCTATAAAGAAGTTTTCTTATTCCTTTTAAACATCTAATATTAATGTATGAATAGTAATAACGTTGTTATCACAATCATGAGTCATGGAAAATTGTGAGCAGGAGGGGAGAAGGATAGCCAAATAATGAGAAAAATTGTGATTTTTATAGTCAAAAAATGAAGTGACAGTTTAAACAAAATTGAAAAACGGTGATAAGGCATTGTTGCAGGACAACACTATCACACGAAGTTCAAAGCTAAATGAGAAAATGATTTCAAATAAGGGCATGTAAGTGATTCAAAGGAATCCCTACTACACTGAGAGAAGTCAAAAAATAATAGAAAATATGTTTTGTTCAATACATTAAATATACTGAATGCATAATATGTTGGTTGGTGAAATTTGGCTTGCAAAACTACTACCGATTCTTACATTGGGTATTTTTTGAATCCTTCATTATGACTGATGAACCATATCTATTTTGTAACTCACTTAGATTTTCCTTTACAAAATCCTGCCCTCCAAGATTTGTAGAATTGAATTTGGGGCTAGCCAAAGCTTTCTCTTTTAATAAATCTGGTGTTTTTTCTATGGAGCTAGTGACAATCCTTCTAAAGAAACTTCCAGTTGGAGGAGTAGTTATGAGTGAATTATGTGTTGCTAAGTCTGTCAAAAAATTCTTGGTATTGAGAACATTTTTCTTAGTCAATGAGCTAAATCCTTTTCGAGTTGTATTTATCATAGTATGATAATCTATATTCTCCTCCTCAATCAAGATTTTCTCCTCAACAGAGAAACATCCAATATGCTCTTAAAATTTGTTTGTAAACAAGTTATTGTCTATTTCCAAGGAATTTGTGAGTCTGTCAAATAATATTCCACCTATAGGGGTCAATGAATCTAAAGGTGAATAAGTGAAGAGCATAGTGAAAATCTATAGCTTCATTTGATTTACCGAAGTTAGACCAAGGAAAGGGGACATGACATTCGAGCCATTGATTCTAACTGTTATGATTTATAGGTCTTCCAAGGTTTGTGCCATGTTTAAATTTTTTATTGTAGTTATAAATGAATATCACATTAAACCAAATATTACAAATACTATATTGCATCAACTAGATTAATAATGATAATAACATTCATATTTAGGGGAACTCAATATGCTTTTGGAATAATAGACTTATATTATATTTCAATGTTTTGATAATGCCAAAAATATGGATTACATGAATACTCAGATTTGATTCCATATACAATGCATAATAATACTCAAATAGTGATAGTGAGGAACACCTACCACAAATGTTGACCAAAACTCGACTAGAAACTTAGTACATCCACCAAATGACCATGTTTGACACTCTAATCAATAGAAAATCTATATGGCTTCCATTTTAAGTCTTGATTTTAGATTCTTTTAGACTGTTGTAAGTGAATATTAAAGGTTGTAGAGCTGGTGCCCAACTATTTGTTGGAGTCACGAGCTTGTACAACCCCCTACAAGCTCTTGTAGAATAATTCTCCAAAGTTATTTAAATTTTTGATATTTTTGTTGATTTATAGAGGATTAAACTAGATACTAGGGGGTGGGGATGAGTTACAATACGTAACAATCCATACCTTTTCACAGATTCATCCACATCCAATAATAAATTATGCATACAAATATATAAATGTAAATTTTCTATAACATGTAAATCAATTCAATCACATGCATGAAAGTAATAACACATAACACAATATTTTTTATCCATAAACTATCCAAGATGAAGGTAAAATTGGGGTGGGGAAGACACCCAAAAATTGTCACTACTATACTAATAAAGTTAACCAGTTAAGGTTACAATGTTTGACCATAACATATGATCGACCCTATAAGTAGTTTGTCCTGTTAAAGACTAAAGAAATGGTTAGGTTTCATCTTGGTAGAAGATTTGACACTTACAATTAAGTAAGGACTTTGTTAGGAGATTTACAAAGATCTATTCAGACCAATCTATTAAGAGATTTACCTTGATTAAAGTTTGTTAAAACTAACTTAGTACCTAACTCTTAGTTTGCTTTGCAAGCTAATTCTGAGTCTTCTCCTTTCTAACTGATCCTCTTCCTTTGATCTGATAAATCTTGTCTTTCCCTTCCACTTTCACTTTCACTACTTATGAATAGGTCACAAGATCTGTTAAATGATAACATAACCCTTTGAATGACTTTTTATCTTCACATGTATGCACATGATCTCTTATGATCTAAGTTAAGATCATCGCTATATAAAGATTCCATGAAGAGTCTTCTAGATGGTTCCATGTTTTTCCTCTTCATTTTGATCATTGAACATACACACAGGGATATGTGATCCACATCATGTAAATGTTCTTCAAAAATATCTACAAGTATTAAATGTTCTATAAAAACCTCTTCAAAAGTTAAATAATCCTTCCAAGTTGGCCATAATTATTTTTCCTAAAACTCTATTCCATTCCTAACTTTTATGTAGACTTTGCATTTCTCCACCTCTACTATTACTAGTGCTCAACATTGTTGTTTCTCAGCTTTTATTAAATTTTTGATGCTAGACATATATTGTGGTCAACACATACTATATCACTCATAACTTATATACTTGGAATTTCACTCAGTCATTGATGACTTATTCGATTGTTGAATGAGCCCAGTCCATATAGAAAATTTCTTTATGATCATGATTACTCAACTTCTATACAATTACTTGGTACATACTATCGTATGTACATGACTCAACCTATGTAGAGTAGCTTAGTCATAGTGGTGACCGTTTCACTCTACCTTGTAAATGACTAAGTGATTAACACTAATAGACAACAATGGTTAGAGATACCAACAATCTCCCCATTTGACATTAGTGGGAAAAAAAACTTTGTCATATTTACACTTTGTCATATCAATACAAAAATGATCTCTCCCCCTAAGTCTTATGACTTGTGAAAAATGAATACAAAAAGTCATTATAGCCTTTATTCATTATTTGTACATGATACTCCTTATATATACATATCTCCCTTGTGTACATTTTGCCCTTATTTTTTAACACTTTATTTCATTGCTACCGGGGTTGAAAGAGTTGAAGAAATCCATATGTTTCGATGAATTCCTTATTAACTCTAGTAATTGTGGCTTGTGCATGATTCCATTTGGTTCTTGCTACCTCCAAAATTATATTCTACAGTTGTAATCTTGCAGCTAAATCAATTAAACTCTTAGCCACTGATAAGTTATGATATTCTATGATAAGATCCTAGGTCATTTCTAGTTCTCTCTACATGACCTCCAAATGAGGTATCAACATTGCTTGAATTGAGATCAATTTGGATCTCATGGAATTGTGGAATTCCTAAAGCTCAGCCATTTTGCCTTGAGCATTCAATAAAATATTGTAATGATCTATGCAAGATAATGCTGACTCTGAGATGACACTATTGGTTGACTTCATCTTAGCATGAATTTATCTACCTATTCCTGAATAGTATCTATGAGTCTTGGCACATCTAAAAATATTGTATATTCATGTTGTATCCTCTATATAAGATTCATCATTACTTGTTCTTTTTCTTGTAATAGCACTTTTTTCTCAGCTATAGTTATGAAAACCTTGTCCATAACCTTGGTCTCAACTCTTCTTTCTGACCAATCCATTAGCTTATCATAGGATTCAAAATTTTTAGCACTCACTTGAGCAATGATACGTACAAGTTGATCAGTGATAGATATCTCTTCATTTACATCCTGTATGTCAAAAGTAACAACAAAATTATGTTTGACATGTTGTAATGTTTGTTGTTGTTTGAGCTCTCTCCTTAGTTCTTCTTACCTCTTTTTCTTCTTCAAAATTTCTTGTAGAACAAAATTTTGTTGCAAGGTGAGATTTGATAGATCAAATTATGGAATCTCAACATGTTCATCCAAACTAATTTCACTATTTGGTGAAATGTCCTTTATTTATTTTCTCTTCCTTTTTGGTGAAGGGGTGTTGCTACTTGACATTTCCTTAGGAGTAGGTGAGAGGGAGTCACTATTTGGTCTCTCTTGTGCACTTGCGCTCAAGATAACAATAGTAAAACTTGTTTCGACCATATTTAATTCTTTGTTTTCCTAAATTTGAGGTGCTGAAATAGTATTATCATTTTTTATTAGCTTTTCTATCTTCACCATCTTCTTCTTCATATGTAAGCCTTGACTTCTCAGCTTTTGGAGTGTCAGGGGTGTCAACATGTATAGGAGAGATGTTGTCTTGTGGACTAAGGACACCTAAGCTTTATCCACTACTATGCTCACCATCAATATTTATAGTTTCTACCTTCTTTGTTGTAAGCCCAAAAATTCTTTTCCACAACAATTCACTCTACTGCCGTATAGCTTCCTCTTTATTTTGTAGTATAAAAAACATTTTATATTTAGGAGCAAATCTACTCCTATGTTGTTTCAAAAATGTCTCCTTTTGTTCTTGAGATAGATCAGGCATAATTTTGACTAGTGTGTCAGTTCTTATTTGATATTTTATTACTTGAACCTGCTACCATCTTCTCTCTAATATAACATATAGATCCTTGGGTATCTTCTTCTCAATTGCACTAGGAGCTAGTTTTTGATTTACAATCATTTCTACCATAACTTCTTCAACTTTATTTATATCATCATTATCTAGTATATCATATTTCACATGTTTGAAACTAGATAAACCTACAAATCTTCTTAGGTTGTCAAATACGTCTTCAATAGTCTTGATCTACCTGATAGGTGGTCCTCTAACCAATCCCCTTCTCCTAGTTTGAGGTTCACTTGACTCGGTAGTCTCTGCTACTTTTAGCTTCACAAACTCCTCAACAATAGCATCTACCCTGGTCCTTGGCTTAATTAGTAGTGGAGGTGTTGTTCTATTCTTTGATCTTTGATCTTTGGTAGTGAATGTTCGCTGTTATCCTTGCCTTTTCTTGTTCATATCTTCCAAATGGTTCTGTCATGGCATATATGTTTTTTTAAATAATGCATCAATGTTTTCACTAACATCATCACTTTCTATTTCATATCAAAAACTTTTTAGCCATGCCTTCCTTTGCTTTATTGCTTTCACAAATGCGTTGTCTGTATCAATAAGAAAATAAATGTCACTGTAGTATTTTGTGACCAATTGCTCTAGAATTCTCATTCTCCTTCTAATTCTTATCTTGAATTCATAAAAATATTTATTCATTGCATTATCAAAATTGTCTCCCAATTGAATAATAAACTCATTGATTTTCCTTGTTATTGGTTTATCTTGTTCCCATACAACATTTTCTATGCCAAGAAAATACTTCTAAATATAAAAGAATGTACAAACAATTAGGGAACCAAACTTACACATTGAATTATGTTCCTTTCTTATTGATATTCTTTTTTCCAATTGTAACATTTGTAGCTCAACAAGATCATACTCATGATCTTTCAACACAATCTTCCACTCTTGGTCCACAACCATGCATGCCACACTATTCAATCGACTCAATTGATAGAATTTGTGAGCAATCACTCTCACTAAAAATTCTATAAGTGGACCAAAAATTCTTGTAATGGATAGACCTCATCCATTCCACTTGACTCCTGTGTTAGCCTCAACTTCTCCTTGGCTCAAGCATCACATGGTTTTCTCCCTATCTAGAGTTGGATAACCAATAACCCTATGTACCATTTTCTTCATGATTTCAATTGGTCCATCTTGTAGCCAGTACTTCATGTCATGAACTCTTCTTAAAAAAACTTTGATCCATTCCATTCTAAGATTTCTCATAAATTCTAGGCCTCAAGTTAACCCTTTCCCCTCAATAATCTTAAACCCATTATTTAAGGTTCCTTCATCACATAGCTTCTCATATGCTTCTTTGATTTCATAGTCTCAACCTTCTCTAATTTTGTAGATGTAGCAACTTCTAACATCATGGATCATAATAATATTAGGTGGTATCAACGATAACACACCCATTGAGTCTCCTTTAACAACAATTTTTGGAATAATAGAAAAATTAGGTGGAGGATAGGTGCCACTCTTCACCAATTTAATTTTTCTTACCTTTTGGATCATTCTAGTGCTTGATGAAGTTGACATCATCGTAACTAGGGTTTGATGTTCTTCCTTCTCTAGATACTTAACACTTGATCATGCCCTTCTTTCAAACTTCTTGTTTAATTTGCTTCTTGATATCTCTGTTAGTTTCTTGAAATCATTTAATCAGTTGATTTCTTAGTCACTCAAAGATCTTCAAGATTTTGGATGCAAGATATGAAGTAATGTATTTTAAATATGCTATATACCTCATATTTTGGTCAATTGAGTTCACCATTAATGTTGTGTCTTTCATTGAGTGGAAGTTAGCTAGCATAACAACTTGGTCTCTTCCATAGCCTTTGGTCTCTATTGGAGTGCTCGGTCTATGTTGCGATGCTTGGTCAACACAGACTATTTACTGATACTAGACAACCTTTCACAAACTTTGTTCTCTTTCATCTTTCACATGTAGATATGAACATTTCCACATATTCATGTAAGGAACTGATGTATGATATATCATTTAAGTATATAGTTCCATAGATATCTCTTTTTTCTTAGTTAGAGATGACATGATCACCTTCTCTATTAGATTGGGTGACCTCAACTCCATTAGCTCTATTAACTCCATCTTATGTTTTCTTTATTCATGTCTGGTTCATTTTATTCCTCACTTTCTCAATGTCTATTTTGCCTTTTCCTTTGTCCTTTGTCTAATTTCCTGAATGTATTTGGGTCCTACAATTCTTTCTTTGATGTCCAAACTTATGACATTTGGAACATGTATTTTTAGGTGCATAATTATTTCTTTGATTTGGCCTATAGGGTTTTGTCTCTGATCTAGATTCAAATTATCTATGTCCATATTTTTGATAGTTATACCAATATCCTTCAAATCTAGTTTTAGTAGGTGTATTTCTCAATTTTGACCTACACTCATGTATTTGATGTCCTTGTTTCTTGTAGTAAAAATAGTACCCCATAAACTTAGGTTTTGATTTTGAATACCATGTTTTCTTTTCTAGATATTGGTAGTATGACCAATTTTTCCATAGTGATAGTATGTTGGTTTGTCTTTTGGCTTTGAATTTCTCATTTCTCTATTCTTGGATGATTCTCCTTTCTCAGTGCATCAATGTCCGATCCATTAGAACAGTTTGATGACTATGTAAGTTCTTCAAAGTACTTCATTTCTTCCTTTGGTTTTTTGAATTTTTCCTTAGATTACTTCTCATTCTTTAGTTCATTCCTTAGTATCTCATTGTGTGATTTATATTTGCAATATCCATATCCTTGTGACTCAGTTCTTGATTTACAATCATTAGTTGATTAATCAAATCTATTTGTGTATTCATGAGTTTTTGTAGATATGATATTCTTTCTTCTAGTCTTGTAGCCATTACCCTCTTGTCATCTTTTTCCATAGTTCTGTCTTCTTCAACTTTCTTTCTTTATTTAGCCACTTCACATAGTCTCATTGATTTAATTCCAAGTTCTCTTTTTAGTGCCCTTATCTCTTCATTGAGGAGTTTTTCTTTTTAAGTAGTTCAATAGATGCTTTGAAATTGGTATTGATTAGTTCAAATAGTCCTTCTATTTCAACTTCTTCATAAGAGTATTTCTTTATCTAGATGATAGTTTTATTTCTCCTTTTTAGGGAATCCTTTAGATTTTGTCCTTTCGGCTCTAGTTTTTGCAGTGTGAGTTGGATGCTAATCACCTACTTGTCAATAGTAATGTCCAATTTGAAAGTATCCATATTCCAAGACCTAATATCCAAGCCTTTGAGCTTCTTTTAGAGAACCAGTGATCTGATACAAATTGTTGATTTATGGAGTAAACTAGATATTGAGAGGGGGGTGAATCAAAATCTATAACAATTTTTACCTTTTCACATATTCATCCACATCCAATAATAAATTATGCATGAAAATCTATAAATGTAAACTTGTTGTAACATGTAAATCAATTCAATCACATGCATGAAAGTAATAACACATAACACAATATTTGTTACCCATAAACCCTCCAAGGTGAAGGTAAAATTGGGGTAGGAATATGACACCCACAAATATTCACTACTACAGTAATGAAGTTAACCAGTCAAGGTTACAATGTTTGACCATAATATATTATCTACCTTGTGAGGAGTTTGTCATGTTAAAGAGTTAAGAAATTGTTAGGTTTCACCTTGTTAGAGGATTTGACACTTACAACTAAGTAAGGATTCTATGAGGAGATTTACAAAGATCTGTTATGACCACTCTATTAAGAGATTTACCTTAATTCAAGTCTATTAAAATTGACTCAGTGCTTGACTCTCAATTTTCTTTGCAAGTTGATTTTGAGTCTTCTCCTTTCTAACTAACCCTCTTCCTTTGATATGATAACTCTTGTATTTCATTTCCACTTTCACTTTCACTGCTTATGAATAGGCCACTTACTCTGTTAGATGATAACAAAACCCTTTAAATGACTTCTAATATTCTCATCTCTGATCTTAACATGCACGCATATGATCTCTCATGATCTATGTTAAGATCATCATTATATAAAGATTCTATGAAGAGTCTTCTAGATGGTTCTATGTTTTGCCTCTTCATCCTAATTGTTGAACATATACATAGGGATATGTGATCTAGGTCATGTAAATGTTTTGAAAAAATCTCTACAAGTATTAAATGTTCTATAAAAACCTCTACAAAACTTAAATAACCCTTCCCAGTCAGCCTTACAGTCATTTTGCCTAAAACTTTATTCCATTCCTGTCTTTTATGTAGACTTTGCATTACTCAACCTCTACTATTACTAGTGCTTGGCATTATTGTTGCTCGACCTTTATTAACTTCCTGGTGTTCAACATATATTGTACTTAGTACATACTATATCAATTAGTACTTATAATTTCACTCATTCTTTAATGACTTGCTTGGTCACTAAATGAGCTTGGTCCATATAAAAAATTGCATTGTGACCTTACTTACTCGACTTCTATACTATTACTTGGTACATACTATCTTATGCACATGACTCGACCTATGTAGAGTAGCTTAGTTGCAGTGTTGATCATTTGACTTTGCCTTGTAAATGACTAATTGATTGACACTAATAGAAAATAGTGGTTAGAGATACCAATAATTTTTATTTAAGATGTCAATCACCTGGATGGCAAGAAAGTCTCTCATTTTCAATAAATAATTGATGTCACTTCCTTGTTTCTTAGAACATCTAAGAATGTGCCTTTCCCACAATTCATTTGTGTCATTTAGCTCCATGAAGGACCTGCATGATTAGAGATGGTAGTTAAGTTGAAGAAGGGCCTCAATGATGAGGTAGATGAAGCACCTCGATATTGATTTTGTGCTTTGGTATATGCTTGGGTTTGAGAAGATGTATTGGAAACATGAGATGCATTTATGCAAAATATTTGAGAACTAAGAATTGAAGGAACTAATCAAACTTCAGTAAATCAATGCATGTTATAAAAATATGAAGACACTTTATAGACAAACGTGTATTGAAGATAGCTAACACAAACATATGGAGAACCTATGATTTTAATTAGAAGATTCTAAAAACTAAAATTGGTCAATGTTGATAGTTTGCGTACAAATTCTCCATAGGTGGGATCATTTTTTGGGTGATTTACATAAATTGTGAATTAGGTGTCCCATAAGTAGCAATGCTTTTAACCATGTTGCTTTTCTACAATAAAAGATAGAAATGAGGCATTTCGATTGAAATAAAGGCCACAATATGTGTTGACATAAATGCCACAATATGTGTCATATGAAGAATTCTTTGAGACATGTCTTAGAAGCCATAATTTTTTTTAATAATTTGAGTAGTAGTCATAATTGTGATAGACATTCTAATGGATAATCATCACTTGCACAACATGACCATTGCAATAACATTGCAATTACAATGGCCAGTCCTGACAAATGAACATCACTTCTTTAACACAACTCTCACATCAACATCAAAATTGTGATGAATGTCTGGAAGATTAAAATCATCAAAATTTTGATGGCCTATTATTGCAATTGAGACATCATGAACATGAACTATTTTCCCTTTCTATTCCAAGTTGTGATAGTGTCAACTATCACCATTACGATGGATCACCTTGCCATCACAATTTACGATAGCAAAACTCTGACGCCCATCTAATTGGAGCCAATTCATGGTCCTATCACTAGGGAAATGGTTAGAAATCACAATTACAATGACCTGATATCATAATTTGGGTCCAAATGTAGTAGTTCTAGAAACCCTCCAAGGTGAAGGTAAAACTAGGGTGGAGATGATACCCACAAATCTTCACTACTACAATAATAAAGTTAACCAGTTAAGGTTACAATGTATGGACATAAAATGTGATCTACCCTATGAGGGGTCTACCTTGTTAAAAAATTAAGAGATTGCTAGGTCTCACCTTGTTACAAGATTTAACACTTACAAAAAAGTAAAAAAATATGTTAGGAAATTTACAAAGATCTGTTAAGACCACTCTGTTAAGAGATTTACCATGATTCAAGTCTATTATAACTGATTCTATACATGACTCATGGTTTTCTATGAAAGATGATTTCAAGTCTTCTCCTTGCTAACTGATCCTCTCCTCTAATTTGATATGCTTGTCTTTCCCTTTCACTTCACTGCAATGACTAGGTCACTTGATATATTAGATGATAACAAAACCCTTCAATGATTTCTAATCTAATCTCAATCCTTTTTTGTCTATAGCTTCATGTTTGCACATAAAGACTTTTCATCTCCTTCTCTACTAGCATGCAATCTAGGTTAAGATCATCTCTATATAAAGAGTTTTGTGAAGTATTTTCTAGATGGTTCAATGTATTGCCTCTTTATCCTAATTGTTAAACAAACAACATAGGGATCTATGATCCACAATGTGTAAATATTTTGTAACAACCCTTGAAAGTATTAAATATTCTATAACAACCTCTTCAAAAATTAAATATCCCTTCCAAGTTGGCTTGATAATCATTTTTCCTAAAACTTTGTTCCATTCCTAACTTTAATGTTAACTCTATGTAGCTCGACCTTGCTCAACATTGTTGTTGTTCAAGCTTCATTGTGCTTATTACATACTAAGTAAATTGACACTTGTGTTCTCAAAAAATTTCTTGGTCACTGATGAGCACAATCCATATTAAAAAAAACTTTGTGACCCAAAAACTTACTCGGCGCCTATAGAGATAGGTACATACTTACTTATGTACATGACTTGGCCTATATAGAGTGACTCAGTTGCAGTGATGACTGTCTGACTCTGCCTTGTAAATGACTAAGTGGTTGATACTAATAGAAAACAATGGTTAGAGATACCAACAATCTCCTCCTCTAACATTAGTGGAAAAAATACTTTGTCATATTTACATTTTTACAATACAATCTAATAATGAACTCTTCCCCTAAGTCATATGACTTATGAACAATGCAAAAACTATACCAAAAATGAATAAAAAAACCATTTCAACCTTATTCAAATTTGTACATTGTACATCTTATTTTACATTTCTTTTTCATCTTTATCACATCACATTACTCTGTCTCTCTTAAATTCTCTTTGCCCACCTTCATATCTCTTTCCCTCTACACATTATGTTTCCCCCTTGTTTTTGAACACTATATGTCACTACTGTTGGGGTTGAATTGGTGGAATTAATCCATATGTTTTTAATTAATTCCTTGTGAATTTTGGTAATCATGGATAGTGCATGATCTCATATAATTCTTGTTACCTCTAAAACATTATTTTGTAACCGTAATCTTGCAGCTAAATCAATTAAACTATTAGCTACTGAAAGATTATGATCTTCTATGATAAGATCTTGAGCTATTTTTAATTCTCTTTGCATTTCTTGAATAGAGATCATTTTGGATCTCGTGTTGCTATCAACTACCTAAAGCTCAACCAATGTACCTTGAGTGTTTAGTGGATTATTATAGTGATCAATGCTTGATCCTATTGACTCCAAAATAATGTTGTTAGATCTCTTCATCTCAGTCTGAGTCTTATTTATTTGTGCTTGAATATTATGTATAAACCTTCGCATGTTTGACAAAATTGTGTACAAATGTTGTACCTTTTGTAGTAACTCAATCATAATCTGTTCTTTCTCTTGTAATTGCACTTTATGTTCAGCAATAGTTATGGAGACTTTTTCCACAACCTTGGCTTCAAATCTTCTATTGATGGATCCATTAATGTCACATTTGATTCCATAACTCCACCATTCACTTGATCAATTATATTTACAAGCTAGTTTATGATTGGTACATCTTCTTCAAAATTACAAATCTCAAAGAATCAACAAATATATGCTTTACGTCATATAATACCTATTTATGTTTGTGCTCCCTCCTAAGCTCTTCTTGTCTCTTCTTCTTTGCCAAAATTTCTTGTAGAAAATATTTTTCTCCAAGGTGAGATTTGGCTGATCCAATTATGGCATCTCAATGATTTATCTAGACTAACCTCAATATCTGGTGAAACATATTTTATTTGTTTCCTCTTTCTTCTAGGTGAGGGAATGTTGCTTCTTGGCACTATTCTGTGAGTTGGTGAAGGAGTGACACCACTCATCCTTTCTTGGGCATCTGTGCTCAAGACAACAATAGTTTCACTCTGTTCAGCTTTATTTGATTCTTTGTCTTCCTCAATATGAGGTGCTAAAATATTCTTATCATTTTCATTTGTTTCTTTGTCTTCACCATCTTCCTTTTCATTTGTGAGCCCTGACTACTCATCTTATGGAGTGTCAGGGGTGTCAACATGTATAGGAGACATGCTACCTTTTGGACTTGACACACCTAAGCATTCTCCACTACTGTATTTATCGTCAATATTTACAGTCTCTACCTTCTTTTTAGGTAGTCCAAAAATTCTCTTCCATAGAAACTCACTTTTCTATCGTATAACTTCCTCCTTATTTATTAATATAAAAAAATGTTCTATATTTTGGAACAAATCTGTTCCTATGCTACTCCAAAAATGTGTCCTTTTGATCTTTGGATAGATCAAGCATAACTCTGACTAATGCTTCAATCTTTATCAATTTCTCTACCTACTCTGTCTGTTCACATATTTCTTTCAGTTTCTCATACATATCTTTGGGTATCTATCTCTCAATTTCTCTAGGGGCTAGCTTGAAATTTGACATCATTTCTATCATAGCCTCCTCAATTTTATTCTTTTCATTATTATCTAGTGTATCATATTTTACACATTTAAAACTAGATAATCCTAGGGAACTCTTTATGTCTGAACATACCTCATTAATAGATTTTTGTTTTTTCTTAGGTGGCCCTCTAAAAAATCTCCTTCTTCTAGTTTTGGGGGTACTAGGCCAATAGACTTTGCTACTTTCTACTTTTCAATTTTCTTGGAATTAGTAGCTACGCTGGTCCTTGGCTTAATTTTTGGTGGAGATGTCAATGCCTGCTTCTTCTATATTCCTCGAGTCTTCTTGCTTGGTGGCATGAAAACAACTAGGTATTTACCTTATTCTACTTCATCTTCCTCATCACCATTGTCTTGTTCTTCATCTTCACCAAGAACTTGTGTCAATTTTAGTGTTTCTTTTCCCTTTCCTAAAATGCCCAGCTTAGATTCTAGGTCTTCAATCATTTTCTTCCTTTTCTTTTCCTTGGAAGCTATCTTGATATTCACACTTATCATTGCTTTGGCTTCCTCGTATCTTCCAAAAGGTTTAGCCTCAACATCTATCTCTTCTTTGAGTAGTGCATTTACAACATCACTATCTATCTCATATTCAAAGCTTTGTAAAAATTCCTTCCTAAACTTAATTTTTTGTATGAAAGTATTATCCATGTCAATGAGAAAACATATGTCACTATAATATTGTGTGACCAATTCTTCTAGAATTCTCATTCTTCTCTTCATCTTTAGCTAGAATTCATCAAAATAAGAATTCATTGCATTTTTAAAGGTGTCTCCCAATTGAATAATATACTCATTTATTTGTCTTGTCACTAGTTTGTCTTGCTCCTATACAAAATTTCCAATACCTAGAAAATACTTCTAGATATAAAAGAAAATACAAATAATGAGGGATTTGAACTTACACATTGAATTATTTGCTTTTCTTAATAATGATAGATTCTTTGCAAGTTGTAACTTTCATATCTTAGAAAGATCATACTCATGATGTTTCATCACAATTTTCCATGCTTGATCCACAATCGCACAAGGTACACTATTCAGTCTACCAGATTGATAGATTTTGTGAGCAATAATTCTCACTAAAAATTCAATTAGTGGATTAGAAATGCTTGTAATGGATAAAACATGTCCATTCCACTTGGTTCAAGTGTTAGCATCAATTTCTTCATGACTCAAACATCACATGGTCTTCTTCTTGTCTAGGATTGGATAACCTGTAACCCTTTGTATCATTTTCTTTATGATATCCATTGGTCCATTTTGTAACCAATACTTCATGTCATGAGTTTTTCTCAAATTAAATTTTATGCATTTGACTTTAAATTCTTTTGGAAATGTTAGGGCACAAGTTAACCCTTTCCTTTCAACAATTTGAAATTTGTCCTTCAAGATTCCTGCATTATATAGCTTCTCATAAGCTTCTCTTATTTCATAATCTCCCACTTCTTAGATTTTGCATATATAACAACTTTTGACATCATGGATCATAATGACCTTAGGTGGTATCAAAGATAGTGCACCCATAGACTTTCCTTTTATAGAAATATCTGGAATATCATGAAACTTAGGTGGAGGACATGTGTCACTCTTCACGAGTTGAATTTTACTAACCTCTTGACTTATTGAAATAGTTGATGAATTTTTCATTATAGTAGATAAGGTTTGAAGCTCTTCCTTTTTTGGATTCTTGTCACTGGTTGACACTCTTTCGATCTTGAAATCTCTATGGGTTTCTTAAATCACTAAATCACTCTGTGCTCCCAAAAATCTGAATGCAAGGTATGAAATAATATCTTTGAAATTCATTATATATCTTATTCCTAATCAATTAGGGTCTCCATTAATGTTGTGTACTTAGGTGAGTGGAAGCCAGCTATCTCAGTTGATACTGATGCCTCTCAATTAGGTCTACAACTCAGTCTCTTCCATGTCATGAGGTCTCTATCATTCTTGAAATGCTTGGTCCATGTTGCAATGCTCGATCAACATAAACAATTTTCTCATACTCAACAACCTTTTGTAATTCTATTATTATGCATCTTGTATATGAAGACATGAACTTTTGGCACATTATCATGTAAGGAACTGATGTATGATATATTAATTAAGTATATTTCTCCATGCATACCTCTCTTAGTTTGAGATGACATGATCACCTTCTCCATTGGATTGGGTGACCTCAGCTTCATTAGCTCCACTATTTCCATCTTTAATTTTCTTTTTTCATTTCTAGGTCATTTAATTCCTCACTTGTTCAATGTCCACTTTGCCTTTGCCTTTATTCTTTGTGTAATCTTTTGAATGTACTTGAGTCCTGCAATTCTTTCTTTGATGTCCAAACTTGTGACACTTGGAACATGTATTATTAGGTGCATAATTCTTCTTTCTCTGATTTGACCAATAGGGTTTTGTTTCTGATCTGCATTCAAATTCTCTATGCCCAATTTCTAATAGTTATAGCAGTAACCTTTAAATCTAGGTGTAGGAGGTGTATTCCTTAGTCTTGACCTACACTCTTGTATCTAATGTCCTTTTTCTTGTAGTAAAAATAGTAACCAGTAAACTTAGGTTTAATATTTTGCATACCATATTTTCTTCTACAGATATTTGCAGTATGACCAAGTTTTCCATAGTGATAGCATATTGGTTTGTCCTTTGCCTTTGCATTTCTAATTTCTCCATTCCTGGATGATTATCCTTTCTCACTACAAGAATGTCCTAACTCGTTAGAACAACTTGATTACTTCATAAGTTCTTCAAAGTACTTTATTGCTTCCTTTGGTTTGTAGAATCTTTCCATAGTGTTGGTGTTTGAAAATGTTGGAGGGTTTTCAATTACCCCAATGAGAAGATGACACATCTAGGGGTAGCTAACTGCCATCTTTAACATGCCATTTCAAACACTGGGTCAACTATAAGGCATGACCCTTCTTCACTTCAGGCTCTATGAGACCTAGGTGGCTTAACCCTAAGATTTTGATATATGGTACTAGTGCAAAACATATACATGAATCTATGAAAGTAGATATTAACCCTTATATCTCTTAATAACTCATGAAATAACATATATCTACAGTAGCTAAATGCAAATCTATGAAATTCATAAGCTGAGTGAGGGCATCACATTTAGGTCCTTCAACATGAAAGGGGAAAACACATTTGATTAATAATGTTGATTCAACAAAACCTCATATATGCAACAGTAGGACCTAATGATCCTGTAACTGATCAGTGCCTTAACCATTGGGCAATTCCATGAATCAAATGCATACATATGGTACCTAAGACATATTCATATATTCAGATACTTGATCTATCCATTTTACTTGTATATAGACATCTATGCTCAATCTAAACCTCATTCTTACATGATATCCCCATCAGTAAACTTACAACCCTGTTGATTTCCCTGAAGCATTTACATAACCCTTTGAGTTATAGGCAACAATGAAATAACATACATCCTTAAGGGACTGCAACTACAACCTAAGCTCTCTATCAAAGATTATAAAACATTGAAGATCACTGCTAAAGGAGACAAGATTCAACTGAAACTCAACCCGTTGTTCTTTGTATTAATTTCCTTGGAACAATACATTCATATGCATGAAATGAAAAACATGAAAAAACCTAACATATCTAAAATATTTGTATTAGCATTCCTAATGTTTTTCATACAAGATAATTGCTAAAAAAATGGTGTCTCAGTATTGGGAATGCATCAAGACTGGAACGAAAACCCTGGTATCATAGTAATGAGCAATATTTTCTCCAAAAAACTGGAACCAACTAGTTTCTCAGTGACAAAAATTGGAACCCTCACAATAGATGAGAGAAAGAAAGATATAGGAGAAGAGTTTATTCCTAGATCTGATCTGAACATGACATCTCTCTACTTGGAAAACCTTCTCAATAGGTCAAAAACATCTTTTTAATCTTTCCCCTCAACTTGCATATCAAATCTTCAATCAGTTTTGCCTCCAAAAACATAGAATATCGAAATATCTGATTGAGTAGATAACTAATTTCGTTCCTGATTTTTACTCATGGTAAAAATGAAAATCAATTAAAAATTTACTTCTAAAAGCCAAGAAAACCCTTTAGAATCAATTTTCTTCACATCTAGACTTCAAAAAGGCTTCATATCTACCTTTTATATGATCCCAAAGCTTCATGATGAATTTTTCTCATTCCACTGAGAATACCCCAAAAAACACAAAACTACTTATAGACTAAACTGATGAATTGTTGTGCAAAATCTGATCCCAAATTTGAAAAATTCATTTTCTCTCGGTTCTGATAGTATATTATAAGGCCTATTTTGGACAAAAAATGCCCCCTAGTAGCAGTTTGAAAAATCAGGTCCTAAACTGTGGCAGAGCTTTAAAAATGAATTTTTTTTAAAATTATATAGTTAGAACTATATAAAATTTCAAAATGATTCAAATTTTTCATTTTTAATTATCAATCATGGAAATCTTTGAATTTCATTTTATTTTCGATTCTCCTTATTCCTCCTACCATCACCATATGTCCATCTTTCATTGGACCATCTATTTGAAATATTAATTAATTAATTAATTAAATCCCTTTAATTACATTATTCTTATTTCTCGTGAAAACGTGAGCATATGAAATTTTCTTAATGCTCTTACGTTTGGACTTCGCTTTATGTCTTTACAACCTCAGCATAAGACTGAGCCCCTTCAAATTTCCATTTATGACCCTAGCTGAATGCTACCCTTTATGCTCTCACGGTGAAGCCTTTCCCATAGCATTGGGACCTCTAAAAATTTATCCTCCACTCTTATGATCTAGGCCTCTTTACATTCTTCCGACCCCAAGTGTAGCACTGTGAGACTGTAAAATTTGTTTCCTGACCGTACGAGGTGATCATAGCACTGGAAAGCTTGTCAAATTTGCTTTCACTCATACACTTGGCCTTTCCACGTGCAAGTCAAAACTTTAATCTTAGCCCTACCGGCCCCTCTATCTCTACCTTGAAAAGCCCACTATCCTTGAAAAACTAAGCATTCTTGTGTCTTAGTATTTAAAAAGAAAATGAAATCCCTGTTCACTGAATGTGGGATTAGGCAATTCAAACGTATTTGAACTCCTTTGCTCAAGGTGGAAGATCAAATGTTTCCTCCTATCGACTAGTGGCTTCTTCTTGTTGCAAGTTCTTTAATTTGGCTATTTATGCTTCCTCTTTAGCGGTGACTGCGGGTTTGACATGCTTGCGTGGATTATTTTTATTTTATTTTCTTGTGTGTGTAGTGCTTTGATCTGCATTTTTACTTGCTCTTGGCGGCTTCAAATGTCTTCTACCCATCCTTTCTGCTGTGGCTTAGTCTTTTTGAATTGCCCTATTGTACATTGTATCTGCTCTCATGAGTACCTAAGCTTTGCGTGGATCCTCTTTAACAATGCTAGTTCCCTATTTAAAAACTTTGGAGCTCTCTTCAATGCATGGTGCTACTTCTTTTTCATGCATTGTCTGCTATATTAACATGGGCTGTCTTCTTGTTTGCCCCTGTGTGGAGCTCCTTCTAATGGCTACAACTTTTATGTTGTTCTTTGATTTCCCTTTAATTGCATGAATGCTCTTTTTTTTTGGTTGCCGGTTGCTCTATTTAACGTGGGTGTCCTTTGCTTGCATTGCTCATGGGTAATGCCTTCTTAGTCTGGAAACTATAGCTCCCTTTGCATCCATTGGTTTCAAATGATCCATTTGGTTACTGCAGGTCTTTGGCCAATCTCTCTGTCGTGAGTGTCTTTTTGAACTACCTTTGACTGCGTTGAATCATTTATACATGTCGTCTCCTCTTCATTAGCTATGGACTACTCTGTGCTTGGGTGAGTTGTGTCTTGCTGGCTACGACTTCTTTTTCTTTTCACATTGAACTTTTGTGATATGCCATGCTGTGGCCCTTTTGCTCTGTCTCAATGTGTATGCTTTGTTGCTAATGGCATCTTGTGTATTAACATAGACTGGCCTCTATTATTTATGAGGCTTCAAAACATTGGCATCCTCCAATGTTTTTCCTTGCAGATTTAAACACAAGCACTTAACTTGAGCTGGAGTCCACCATCCTCTTGGGAGACACAATATTGAAGGAAATGAGGCCATAGCAGATCAAAGATTGGCCTGCAGCAGCTGGATCAACCAACACAAGCTTTACAAGACCTTTATACATTGTTTCCTTTACCCATGCCTACATTTTCCTTTGTTCTTGCATTGATGCGTGGGCTCTTGCTCTGCTTCTTTCAAATGTCGATTTATCTTTCAATGTTATGGCTTTTGATGTTTGCCAATTAAATTTTTTATATTCTATGCAACTCTTTGGTGTGATTGCCCTTTTCTTTCTCACTAAGATTGCCTTTTCCTTTAATTTTCCATCCATGCATTAGATAGATTAAAAACCTTCCAGTAAAGGTAAATGATAAGTAAACAAATGAGGAAATGTGAAAGATGTAATAATAAATGGGATCTCCTCTCTTGCGTTGGTTTTTTGTTTGCTTGGAACTTTCAATGCTCGGCTCCTCATTTGCCTATATGGTCATAGGGTCCAGTTCAAAGTGCATATTTTGTGCTCAAAGAAAGAGTATTAACCCAGTGTCTATGTCCCTTCAACTCGTGGACCAGCTTCCCATTACAACCATCCCAAACTTTGATTGCGCAATCTTGTGAACTAGAATAAATGATCCCATCACCACCCCACTTTACAGAAGCCACATCAAGTGTATGACCAGTGAGAGCCATCGCACACCTCCTTAAGGATGTATCCCAAACACGAACATCTCCATCTTTACTTGAGCTGGCAAATTGGCGACAAGGGGCTTGCATATGTACAAGTTCTCAAGCAAGTCCAGTGATCCACTTCTTGTGGTCATTAAGTGGATTTCTTAATACCTTCCCTGTGCATCTAGCTTCTTCTATTGCTTGGAGCTTTTTCATAAGTCACTACCTCTTCATGCATAAGAGTTATTTGTTTTGTTGATGATGTACTCGTGATTTCATACAAAGCAACTTCCCTTGCATTTATTGAATTCCAATGATGATAATGCGCATGGTGAAGCATTGTAATGATTACAATCATACCATCTCCTCTTTAAATCTTTGACTTGCACAAATTTTCATCAGCCTGGTGAAATTAGTCGGGCCCCAAAGTGGGTGCGGCTAAAAAATTTTTGTTTCCGAACAACTAAACCATCAAATTGATCCACTGGCTACCTCATACTGATTCAAAACACATTTGACCTTCTGAACAATCATTCAAAACTAATTTTACCTTTATTTTGCAAACTATGAATTTCATGTCAGGAGGTCTGTTGACTAACCTTAAAAATTGACTTAAACACCTAACCGAGCTCTGAAATCTGGCATACTGAATCTTTGTTCTGTATACTTATACCATGTCGAATTTCATCTCATGATGAATTCAAGGTCAACAGATATTCACTGTCAAAGTTGACCTCTTAGAATTACCTACAAGAAAACAAGTTAGAAAACCATAAATTGGGTTTGGATTTGGCTTTGAAAATTGGGTATACAGACACTTGGAGTTATAAAAATTGGAGCGTTGGTTTATTTCACGAGGTGAGTATGGATCAAAGAGTTGGGCTCATGATGAATAATTGGGTGCAAATGGAAAACGGTCAAAGTTGGCTACTTGGAATTGCAGACTGGAAACAATGGCAGGAAATCAATTTTTGCAAATGGGATTAACTTGGAAAAGTGTGCATATCGATGTGTCAAGGCTTGAAAACTGGCACACTTTTAGTATTTTCAGTAGACAACATAGTGGTACAATATTTTCAATCTCACCAATCACGGATTTAGAGTTATAACACCACGAACAGGGGTACTAATCAATTTGTAAATACTGACACTAGTAAAAAGATAGAAGTTGTGTTTGGAATCGCATTTGAAAACTAATCAAATGGATTCTTCATGAGCTAAAACTTGAAACATAACAAGTCTCTAACGTCTACAATGTAATGCAAAAGGAATTTCAAAATTTTGGTTAATCGGGTCAAAATTATAACTCATCAAACAGGGCTCCCCAAATTTTAGAATTAATTGCAAAAGCATGAAAACAATAACTGACCAACTTTGAGGGATTCAAAACCTAGTCAAATGAATTCAAAACGACTCAAAATCTAAAACATAGGTTCTTTGTATGGACACTAAACACTCCCAAAGTGGTGGGTTGTGACACATTTTTGGGTGTGAGATATTCACTTGCAAACACAGCCTCCTGTTGTGGTTTGACACTTAGGTGAAAATGCAGATTTGACAATTTCTCAAAATGGGACTTCACGAAATGACTCAGAATGATGATTTAAATTTATGGAATAGGTAGACACACTAAATGAAAGGTGTTAGAAACATTAAACACCTTATGTGGCTCAAAAGTATAACCGGGTACAATCTCATTTATGGGCATTTAAAGGGCTTAAATTGACTAAAAAATTTGAAAAGACACTCAAAATGAGAACACAATTTTGAGCACCAACACATAGATTCCATCTCATTTTCTAATTCATTCTTCAATATGTCATTCTATGATTTCATATTTGCAATTTCCACATCTGTGTGATTCAATTCCTGATTTGTAAGCATGAGTTGATTCATCATGTCTAGTTGAGTGTTTGTGAGATTTTGTACATATGATATCCTTTCTTCAAGTTTGATATCCATTACCCTTTTGTCTTCTTCAACCATAGTCTTGTCTTCTTCAACTTTATTCTTTTGTTCAGTTACTTCACATAGTCTTACTGATTGAATTCCATGTTCTCTTCTCATTCCTCTTATTTCTTCATTCAGGATTTTATTCTTGACAAGTAGATCAGTAGATGCTTTTTTATTTGTATTGATTGGTTCAAATAGTCTTTTAGTTTCAACTTCTTCATAAGAGTATTGTTTTATTTGGATGGCAATTTCCTTTCTCCTTTTTAGGGAATCCTTCAAACCTTGTCTTTCCTTCTCAAGTTTCTGCAGTGTGAGTTGAATGTCAATCAACTAATTCTCAGTAGTCTTATCTAATTTGAAAGCCTCAATATCCAAGATCTGATCTCCAATCCTTTAAACTTCTTTTACAAAACCAACGCTCTAATACCAATTGTTGATTGATGGAGGAGTAAACAAGATAAACTAGATACTAAGATGGGTGGGGGGTGAATCCGAATCTCAAATACTTAAACTTTTCTCAGATTCATCGACATATATCAATAACTTGTGCATGTAAAAATAGTATGGTAAATATGTTGTAATATCTAAATTTGATCAATCACATGCATTAAAGTAAAACACATAAAACAATATTTGTTACCCAAAAACCCTCCAAGGTGAAGGTAAAATTGGGGTGAGGATGACACCCAAAAATATTCATTGCTGTAATAATAAAGTTAACTAATTAAGGTTACAATATTTTACCATAAAATATGATATACTCTATGAGGGGTCTACCCTATTAAAAGCTTGAGAAATTTCTAGTCTCACCTTGTTAGAGGATTTAACACTTACAACAAAGTAAAGAATCTGTTAGGAGATTTATAAAGACATGTTAAGAGATTTACCCTGATTCAAGTCTGTTAAAACTAATTTAGTACTTGATACTCAGTTTTCTTTGTAAGCTGATTTTGAGTCTTCTCCTTGCTAACTAATCCTCTCCTCTGATTTGATATGCTTGTCTTTCCCTTTCACTTCACTATAATGACTAGGTCACTCAGTCTGTTAGATGATAACATAACCCTTTAATGACTTCTAATCTGATCTCAATCATATTTTTGTCTATAGCTTCATGTTCACACATAAAATCTTTTCATCTCCTTCTCTAATAGCATGCGATCTAGGTTAAGATCATCACTATATAAAGAGTTTTGTGAAGATTTTTCTAGATGGTTCCATGTATTACCTCTTCATCCTAATCACCGAACACATAACATAGGTATATATGATCCACAATGTGTACATGTCCTGTAACAACCTCTAAAAGTATTAAATTTTCTAGAACAACCTATCCAAAAATTAAATGTCCCTTCCAAGTCATCTTATAATCATTTTTCCTAAAAATCTGTCCCATTTTTTACTTTCATGTTAACTCTGCATAGCTCGGCCCTTATTGTTTCTTGATGCTTGACATTGTTATTGCTCAGCCTTTACTAAGTAACTCGACACTTGTGTTCTCAAAAACTTGCTCAGTCACTAATGAGATCAGTCAATATACAAAAATACTCTATGACCCAAAAACTTACTCGACTCCTATAGAGCTAGGCACATACTTACTTGTGTACATGACTCGACCTATATAGAGTGACCTAGTTGTAGTAATGACTGCCTAACTCTACCTTATAAATGAATAAGTGGTTGACACTAATAGACAAAAATGGTTAGAGATACCAACAAATATATCCAAAATGAACCTTTAGGGATGAAATCAAAATATTCTAAGCTCAAACAACCAACTTACTAAAAATAGTAAGCCAACAAAAATAGTAACTCTGCACTGGGATAGACCATATGAAAGACAAATCAAACATATATTTGGGTAATGCAAGATTGTCCTTACACCCAAGATGTTCCTACATAAAAATTAGTATTAGAATTCTTGATTACTTTATCCAAATTATCTACATCTTAATTGCCTTCAAAAATATAAGGAACAAACAATAACTTGCCCAAACTATCTAGTGCTCTACTTAATGTAATACCCCAAAATTGGCACATTGACATTTTGAACCAATTTCAGTGCATCAATCTCACAACATCTATTTGTTAATCAACTAAGTCCTATTGTACTAGGCATTTTTTATTCTTATCTTCTTTACTCGACCTAAGTGTCAAATGCAGAAAATCACTAATCTATATTAATCACATACTTTATTTAATTCTTAGAAATATTGATTGAAATTAGCTAAAGTAATCTCATAATTTAATTAATTAAATTATAATTCCTAAGTACTTTAAATAAATTAAATCCAACCTCTTTAGCTAATGCACATAAAAAAGTAATTAAAATACATTGGTTTAATTAAATATATATATATCATGATTATTGAAACTAATTATTTAATTAATTAGAAAATCCAATTATGATGTCATGTTTAAATGGATCAATATTCTTTCCCAATTCATCTCATATGAAAAAGGAATTAAAAATATTGATTAAATCAAACATGTGCTCATAATTGTTGAAATTGATTATTTAATCGATTAGAAAAATAATTATGACCACATATTTGAATGGATCAAGGTTATCTCTTATGTCATCTCATTCAACTCCATCAAAAATGGAGGACTGAATCTCACCTTTGATTTGGACCATATACTCATATTAATTTTGACCGTCGATCTGTTCCAAGATTCTGTAGTGCCTGCCCCTAGTTCACTTTTTTATCATTGCTGAACTCTTTTAGAGCTAGTTTCATGTTGTTGGTTAGCGACATTCTTTTGAGATTATCAGATTTTGTGCTATGGATTCAGTTTATTATGTGATGAGATTACTTAAACTCTACATTTCATGTATGTATGATGGTTATTGTTCGCAATTGTTGATGATGATTATTACATTGCTTTCAGTTATTAATGATGATTAGTTAGATGATTTATTATCATATGTGTTTATTATGGATACTTACCCCATACTTGCATGTGTATGGTGTGCGTGTTTGCTTTTGTATGGTGTGTCTGATGTGGTTAAGGAAGGGAGTCGTAGTCACCTGCTAGTCGGGATCTACACGATGCACCACTTCCTACCATTGTTTGTTTAGTTTAGTATATATTGTGCTTGTACATGCGTGGTTTCTATGCAGGCTGTAGGTATCGGGTATCGACTTCCCTGAATTGCCAGGATGAGCGTACCCTATCACATTATCTCAATGATAAGAGAGGGGAGATAAATTCTCAAGTCCAAATCCCAACCCTTTAAGCCATTTGTTCTAATTGAAAAATTAGGACAAGTATCTAAGTTGAGTACCCTCCGAATACGTTGGATGACGTAATTCGTGATTTAAACCCTTGGATTGATTTTGTATGTATTTTGGCTATGATGGATTTTCATATTTTTACCTTGAGAGTCTTTAATGTATTTTCTATTAATTAAGCCTAATTAAAAGATTTAATTAATGGTTTAATTTAATGAAAAATTAATATTTATTTTATTTAATTAATTGGGAAATTAATTAAATAAAATAATTAAATTTGAAAATAAAAAGTTAAAAGTTTAAATTTGGAATGTGACAATATTTATTTTAATAATAATATATTTGGAGCTCATTTTTTTAAATAAATGACTAAATAATATTAATAAATATTTTAGCAATTAAGTTTTGGAAAATGAAATTTAAAAGTGAAAAATATATTTGAAATTATTAAAAGATTCTAAATCTCATGTGATTAAAATATAAATATATTAAGATTGAAAAGTGGAATTATTAAAGTTAGTGCATGAGATTTAATAAATAAATAAATTAAATTGGAAAGAGTAAAAGTAAATATTAAATTAATGATTGTGCATTATTTTAATATTTGCTCACATAGGAGTTGGCAAATTCTCGGGAGTTGTCATGTAGACAACACTGGAGTTTGCACTCTAAGTTTGCACAAGTTGTCTACACTTAAGAGTTAGCATTTTTATTTGAGCACATGGTGTCTACAACCTTAAGAATTATCTAGAAGGTTGGAGAAGGCCCATGCTTGGTTATCATGCTTATCTTCTAGTTGTCTCTAGAGATACTCTAGATGCATCTTAGAGGCCTTTAAATAGAGGCTCTTCTAGTGTGTTTGGACAAACTGAAGTAGAAGCTTAAAGGAAAGCTAAATGGAAGCTTCAAAGCTTACAAGCATTGGAGAAGTTCATATGCTCATATGTTCCTACATGCTACTATGCTCCTTCTAGCATTTCTGGTCGCTTGGAGGATTCGGTTGGCTTGGATCTTGGAAGGATTGCGAATGATGGAGAAGGAAAGGATTTTCTATGGACTTCTGAGGCGTGGCAAAATTAGCATCAGTGTCCAGGTGCACTCGTGATAATCGCATATTCTCTTTGCACTATTTCTCTTCCTGTCTTCATCATGTTGTTATATGTGTCTGATTATATTCCATGAATGAATTTGCAATTTGAAATTGGAACCTAGATGTTTTATTTGGATTGCAAAGAAAACATTAGAAAACCCTAGATCCAATTAAGGAGAAATTAGATCTAAACGGGTTTGGGTTCGAATTATAATCATATTGAGAATGATGATTTCAAATTTATAGTTAAACCTATTGGAAGAATTAATGGATATGTTTGGAAAACAATTATTTTAAAGGGAAAATTCTTAATTCAGGAATTTGAAAGCCCCTCTTAATTAAGTTATATATATATATGTTTTCTTTCTAAATATATATAAAATCTACATACAATTATATAAATATAAATATAAATATTTATATATAAAACTGATTAACAATCTCTGCGTATATATATATATATATATATATATATATATATATATACATATACGTACATATATATTTTAAAAAAATGATTATATATTTTGGGGTGGCGGGGTTATCACCCATCGCACCCCACCTGCCTTTATCTAATGGCGCCGGCGGTCACCAGTACCCGCTGACGCAGGTACTGCGACTGCCGTCGCAGGCCCTGCGTCAGAGGGCAGGGCCGCACGGCCTCATAATGCAGTAGCGATTTCAAAATCGCATATGATTTTTATGCCAGCGATAATGAATCGCTTAATACATTTTATTATTATTGTAATATACGAGTTATATGCAATAATCAGTCTTAATAAGTTTTCACAATAGTTTATATTAATAATATATATTTATCATATATTAATATATTTTATTTAGTTAATACGAAAATGCTATTTAACATGTATTAATCAGTTGTAAAATGCTATTATTAATAATAATTTGATTTAAATTATTATTAAAGTAATTTATTTAGTATAGATTTGAATGATTCTTATTTATAAATATTTATTTAAATATAGTTTATTTTAATTAATAAAATTGATTACTAAGAAGTTGTTATGGATATTATATAATTAATTTAATTAATTGTGATTAATTAAATTAATCGAGTTGTAATGGAATGTTAATTGATGTGAATAACAATGATACCGATGATTATTATTATTATCGATAATTCCATTAAGTGCTTCAAATTTTGATAATATTTCATCAAGTCTTAATTGAGTTATTAATATAATAATCTGATCGTAAATGGTGAGTTACATGTTAATTAATTAACTTAAATGTGAATTAACTTAGGGAGTCATTGTAACAATGCTATGAATTGAATTAATATGTTATTCTTAATTTGTTATGTAAATTATTGATACACCTTAATGGTGTTAAGAGTTAGTTAGATATTAACTGATGAAGTTTATGCAAGGTTTCTCTAGATCGATTAATTATAGTTATCATTTATTAATGTTTGTTGGAACTACAAGCTATTAATAAAAAATGGCTAATTCAATTAGAATTAAACTAGAAAAGATTATTTAACAATTAAAGTTTTGTAAAGACATTAGTTCTTGGATTCGAAGTATAATTGATTAATGAGTTGTCAATATAATTAAATGTAATAGAGATATAATTCTTTTAACGAGATTGTAGATTGTCTATATTGAAGTTGATAAGTCTTATGACTTGAATTATGACTTTAGATATTATCAACGATTAATTTAAAAGACTCAAGCTTTAGTAATACTTAATTATGTTTCTAATTGAAGACTATTAGAATGTTAATAGGTCATGGATGGTGTACCTATTGATTTAATTGATCATTTTAATTAAGTTATAATTCTTCTTATTCAAGGATTGATAATTGGTTCTTTTATAAAAGAATAATGATCCTTTGATAATGTTGAAATGTAGAAATAACATTTAGGAAGAGTTATTCAATTAGTAATATGGATCTTGGTCAAATAAAGAGAACAATTTAATTAAAGGTCAATGATGATCAGTTTAGTGAATATTTATCCTTAAGTTATTCTTAGAATGTAAATCTTAATAATGGAAGGATAATGCTATCGGGGAACAAATGGGTTGATTTGTAGGTCAAATGTTGAAACTTAGACATTTGAAGTATACTTGAAAATGGAAACTGAAACCCCTACACTTGAAAATGGAAAATGGATCTCTACACATTATTCAACTATGAGATTTTAGCAAAACCAAAACATGTGTTTGCATCGTGTATTCTCTATGTTTCTTGTTTTGGGTTTTGGGTTAACTAGTGATGACCAGTCTTAGGTTGTTACCAAAGGCTCGGGGGTTATGAGATGTGTTGGTATGTTGATCTTATTTGGTCTTGATCTTTATAAGCCGAACCATGGTTATGTGATCGTATGCTCTATGAAATGTTTGTATTTGTTCATCAGTCTTCATGTGTGAAGCTGAGATGTATGTGTATGAAACACTTGAGCTAATCATTTTTGAGTCATTGATCAGTTATCCTTGGTTTATTTTCTAGTCGCCATGATGGGACTAAAATGTGGATTTATTTTTGATGATGTCATGTTGTGACATGTTTGACTCAACCATTTTTGGAGTCTTCGATCAGAATGATTTTGAGATATTATTGGTTGCTTGTTGAGAACCAATGGATATTGTGATATATTTTGGTTATTGAGAACCAATGGATACTTATGATTATCAGTGATGCCTTCAGTTGCCAATAGAGAACTGTTGTGGTCATGATTTTCTATGGATGCTTTTTGGATGCTCATGAAGATTTGATGATTCTTATCTTGGTGATTTGATGATTCTTATTATGGATATTTGATGTTTATTTTGTGGACATTTGATGATTCTTTTTATGGATTATCTTTTGGATTTCTTTACAGTCGCTTGTACAGAACTGTGGTGATTTATGATTCCATGAGCATTAGGGTAGGTAATCTACTTGTAGTGTCGGGAAGTGGCTTGCAATGGGGGCCGGGGCCCTAAGTGGCTGCCAAGATAACTCATTGTAAGTTTGGATAATAAGTGATAACATTTACACACTAAATGGGGATTAAATGAACCTAAAAAAATAATTTTTTTGGTTCTCGCCCATGCCTTGAGCGCTTGTACAGGCTAGGATGGGAGTAGTGAGAACGCATGGTTGCGACCTTGCATTCCATAGTATGCCTCGTTAGTATGAGAGGATACTAGTGGCCGCATGAGATTTGTATGGACCCGTGGAGTTTAGCTAACTGCCAGGGTAACTTGTACGAGATAAATGCGATGACACTTTCCCGCTTGCATAGTAGGTTTCCTACATGTCATTGTGTGCCTCTGGGAATTAGATGTCAATTTTGTGTGATTGGAACCTTTGAGTTAGTGTACTTTTAGGATTCTTGGACTCATAGAGATTTATGCTTTGTGATTTGGATAGCCTGTTTGGGACTTGAGATTATCTCCTCAGCATGGTGGTAGTGGACCACTTAGGTTCCACGTGGTCGGGTGGTAGTGTTTTATCACTCTTATCATTTGAGATCCATTGAGACACCGTGGCTGGAGTATTATTGGTTGGTATTTATCTTCATTATGTTCTTGAATCATTATGGTAGATGATATACCCTATGATGGATGTATTTACTGGTATGTTCTTATATTGATGAATTGCATATGTTAGACGATGATATCTTATGCTTTACTTTTCATGTTAGTAGGATGTTTTAGGAGTGACATTCCTACTATGTTTATAGCCGATGATCTCTTCGATGCTTTGGAATGTTACGCACAGAGGGATGGCTAGGATCCACGATGGTCTAATGATGCTATTTACGGTTGGGAGGAACCGTGCACTTAGTTAGTTATGTTTGTGATATATGGTTATCTTTTATGATGGATGTTTATATCTTTATGATGATGATGTATCATGTATGGTATGTGGTTTCATTATTTTATTGCATCATGGATTAACATTGGATGATGATGTACTTTATTTACATGGATGTTTATTCTTTTAAGCTTTTCATACCTTGTAACATGTGTAGTGGATAATTGAGCAATCTAAAATGTACACTTGAATATGGTTTAAGAACATTGGATGTATCCTTTGTAATGTTAGATGAATAAGTTATGATTAGAAGTAATTCAACGTTAAGGGATCTTTAAAGAATGTAATATGTTATGTTATGTTTACTTTTAAATTGGATGTTACTATTGCTTCCACAAATGTTATGAATGGTTTATCTTTCATGTTTTAAAAAAAAAATTTGTTTGGCAAACTTAGTGAAATTCTTTGGATTCCTTGGCAAGGCATTACAGATTCTATAAAAGAAACCTTCAATCTCTCATTTTGGGTCACACATGAATAGTATCAAAATGTTGTTGAGTCATTTTCTCAAAGCATTTTTGTGTTTGAATTTCCTTTGTCTTTACATGTTCATCATTTAGGCTAAAATGCATTCATTTAGTTTAATTTACTATTCAATAGTCTTAGATTAATTTGAAATTCATTTAGATTAGTTTATATCTCTGCATTCAAAAAACATTAAAAATATAAATTAGATTGCATTTTACATTCATAAATCCTTAATAATAGTTTGGTCTAGTTACTGAACTCTCAATTCTGAGATAGACTAGTAAAACCCCATCTAGTTAGAAGGCAATAGATCGCCTTGTGTAGACACAATGAATGGACAATCCCATGTTCATCTCAGGGTGTTAATCACAAATAATGATCATGTTGAAGTGTGTGTCGATTTAGAAGCCCATATTTAGCACTCACATTTTTGGTACCCACCATGGGGCTCAAGAAAAAATGTTTTGGCCTCATTTTCTTCATTTTCCACATTTTTTTTTGTTTTATGTCTATACAAAACAACAAATTATTGCATGGAAAGAAGCTTCCTCGTGCAAGAAAACTAGAATTTTGCACCATGTTTTACACTTCCTCACATGGAAACTCATATGCTTGTATGAAGAAAGTACTTTCTCACGTGGCACAAAGAGAATCCTTGCGCGATGAGCTATGAAGTTTCATGCAAAACTTGACATTAGGAAAGGAAAAATTTACATTGTTAAGTCTGCATTTATGATTTCTTTTATCTAATCTTTGTTTCTAAAGCATTTGTTTTATGATTTCTAATTTTTGAAGCAACTTAACAGTGGTTTGTAGATTGATTGTCAATGATACCTTGCCATGAACATACATAAATTGCTAACAGTTTAATTGTAGGACATTTTGTTAAATATTATCATGTCAAAGAAAAAATTCATACCTACTCAAATAATGTGTCTATTTTTCATTCTTTTTCATACACATAGTTTAATAGGGCTTGTGAACTTCATAGGGTTCTAGAAAAAGGAATAAGGGAGTATGCTCTTTGCTACTTGGAAGTGATGATCAAGAGTAAATTAGAAAGCTAGATGCCTTTGGAAGACGGTACCTGAGGGAGGCGAGAAAGGTAGTGGTTCTCCCTGACAAAGCTTTTAATGTAGAGATGATGCTCTTTTCCTTTTAAGAAAATCAAAATCTTGGAAAAAGACAAGTTGGGATTGATAAGCTAGCTTGGTGATGAATATGTTCTTTGTGTTTGAGTAAGGTGAAGAGGTAGAGGAGTATACTCTTTTCCCTTTGGAAAAATTAGAAACTAGGACCTTTGAATCCAAGCTATAGTCTAAGTCAACCTTCAGAGGGCCTACCAGAGAGATCCAACCATTGCAAATGACCCAAGTGATCACACACTCAACACCGATGATTCCAACTCACTCTAATAAAGAAGCTTTGTAGAGAAAAAGACTCCAAAGCCATGCTAATTTCTTATTCTTGATTCTAATATTGCATATCAAGAAAAGTCTTTGTTTGTTGCACTAGGAGGCACTGCTCCAAGTCTTTCTTGTCAAGTATGTGTACTTTTAGATGTTGGTGTGAAATACTGGCCTTAACCTTGCTTGCAATGAGATCAAGGATTAATATGAATGGAAACCTATTAACAACTTTGTAGTTAGTTGATACCAAGTTCACCTCTAAAAGGAGCATAATCTTTGTGGAAGGAGAGGAAATAATCTCTCCTATAGATCCTCACCATAGGCATATACCTAGATACTGGAAAGTGGTATATGAAATTGGCCCCTACCTCAAGGGTTTCCTTTGAACATATATGTTATTGTGTCCTTGGAATACACCAAAAACATGGGCACCCTCTAGTGGGGTTACATGGTTGTGTGAGGTGAACACATGCACATACATTGTGAGACAAAGATTTTTCTACCTCTACCATTTCTGGTTATAGTGATGAAAAGTTTCTTTTTCACATCTAAAATTGTCCAAACTATTCCAACAAAAAAAGGTCAAGAATCCCCTATCCCTCTGTGTTGCTTTATCCTTGGTTGGATTGTTTAAGACTACCACTTTCATCCCTTGTCTAAAAAACAATTGTCTACTTGCAATCCAAAATGGTGCCAAAACTAAAATTGATGACCACATCTAATTGAAAACTACAAAACACTATCAATAATTTATCTAGAAACTATCAAAAATTAGCAAAATCTCTTCAAGTATAATCAAAACCTGTCAGTCTACTCTTTAATTGCCTACACTTTTGAACAATTTTGTGCAAGAAAACACCTTTGAAAATTATTTCTCCATTTCCTCATGTGTTACACTATACTTCCTTACACAAAAAGCTAAGAATCCTCGTACAAGCATCTACCTATTTGGTATAAAACTATTAACTCTTTTTCAAACACCTAGTCTATCACTTCCTTGTGTAGCTCTGCCTAAATCCTTGCGAGAGAAAATGCCAAGAAAATTATTGTTTTGAATCCTTGCACAGGTCTCTATACTTCCTTGCATCGCTCAGACTAAATCTTTGCATAGGATTTTCTCATAAACTATCAAAATTGGTCTGTTAGAGGTGTTTCCTTTCCTGATTAACAACATTTACTCACCTCAGAGTCATTTCTTCATGTAATTCTATAGGGATTTGTCCAAAAATAGTGAGCTATTCCAAGCGCCCTCATCAAAACTTGATCCAAATTTGATCTTTGTCTAAAAACATTAAGTCATTTCTCTTTCTATAATAGTCTCAAACTCAGACATTTTTCTTAGTTGATCACTTGTGATTCACACATGAGCTAATCTTCTTACTTTGTTGTCCTATTGTACTCTCTTGTGTTTTTCATACCTCATGTCACAATAGTAAATTTTTAAAGGTTTTCTAGCCATGTCTTTGATTACTCATACCTAGGTATACAACACACTTATTTACTTTTAGACAATGTTCTAGTGTGATCCTTGTTCATACTTTATCTTAAGTCATTATCTATGATTGTTGCAACTAGGAGTGGAAACGTGTTTCCTCCCCATAGACCAAGATAAACTAGAAGTAGAGGTAGAAATTTTGGTAGAGGTTATTCCTAGTTATACATACAGTATAAATACAATGAAAGGTGCTCACAATCTCTTTCACCTATCGGTCCAAATAGTGTTCAAAGATATTTCTCCATAAACTTGCAACAAGTTTGAAATCCATTATTCCAAGAACATCCAAACATTGACACAACACCCATGTATTACCACATAACAATTGAGCTTCTATTTGAAACACCTATACAACCTAGATAGACTAAAAATCTCCATACTCCTAGAATGGAAGATCAAGATCATGAAACAGGTGAATGCAGTAGGAAAATAAATAGAGATGAATTCCAAAGAAATGAAAAGATGAAAGATCCTTACACCTATATAAATGATTATGAGGATACTGAAGAGATACCCCTAGAAGACATTGAGAAATGTTGTAATGATAAAAACTTCCAAAAAATGATGGAAATCTTACTTCATGCTGAGAAAGAAAAATACTTCCTTAAACTTTCTCAAGGAGAAAAACTACCTCAACACTTTAATGTTGAAGAAATTTTCACACAAGAAGAGGAAACTAAAACCTCCAAGTTACAAAAACAACTTCAAGCCATGCAAGAGAAAATGGCCCAAATTTTTCGAGACAAGGATAAATCAATGAAACAATATTTTTCCATTTCCTTTTGATAAGGACTTGTGCATGCCTCATTTTCCTCGAGGAGTTGAGTTACCCAATCACAAAAAGTACTTAGGAACATCTGATTGCTAGGATTACTTGATTGATTTTGGTGCTTTGTCTATGGAATTCATGCACAATCAAACATATCTTATGTGATTATTTCCATGAAGTCTAGGTGGTCAAGCCATGAAATGGTTTTCAAGATTACCTACTTGAATTAAAACATTTGATGAGATTGCTAATATGTTTATTCAACAATACTCACACAATATAGAATATCCAGTCAACATACGAGATTTGTGTAACATTAAAAAAAAATTGGAGAGCCTTTCCTAATGTTTCTTCAAAGATGGCGATAATTGTATACCAAATAGTCATGTAAAATCCCAAAAATTGAAAAACTTGATATATTTATGGAAAAGATAATCTTTTACCTAATTTCAGGTACAAAATCCAAATTCAAGTTCCACATACATTCAAAGACATGATTAGACAAGGTATCTGAATATAGGAGTTTATGGTAAAGAAAGGTGAATTAATCCTTCACAAGGACATCAAATAAGGATCAACCTCTAGAAAAGATAAATCCAAGTATGTTAATAAAAATTAAGAGGTAGTACACGATGGAGTGGTAGACAATATTACTCCCAAACCTTCTAAGAAGGCTTTTAATCTTATGGATAACATCAATGCATCTAAAACCATTGACAAATCTAATTTGGATAACAAAAAATTTGGGAAAAAAACAAAAAAAATCTTCTTCAGTTACTCAACCAAAAAATGAATACAAACTTCTAGATGAACCTCTAGATGTGGTATATAAAACATTACTTCAAAAGTAGATCATTACTCTAGTTGATAATTCTCATCCTTATGATCCCCATCCATAACCTACATGGTGGAATGAAAATGCATATTGTGAATACCATTATAAAAAGGGACACAAAACAAACAACTATATTAACCTATGTCATAAGGTTCAAAACCTAACCGATGATGGTGAAATAGTTGTTGGTGGACATAACAATAATTTAGATCACAAATTCTCTAAGGAACTATTGGCCAATTTTTCCCCCATTCTGCTCATCATTGATAATCGATCTTAGAGACCTTTAATGTGTTGGATTCTTTGATGTGGGTTGACATGCTTTTGGTCAAGTTAACATCTCGTGTTAACTCGATCTCTTCATGAGCCAAGTTGACTTAGTTCCTTCATGTGCCGAGCTATTTTAGCTTGTTCATTGATTGAGTTGGCTCAATTTTCCTTCACGTACTGAGTTGTGGGGTTAACACACATTTCCTACTAGGGTTAACACTTTACATTAACCAATTTTTCCATTTTGGAGAATAACTTTTCTACTCTTTCTGAAATCATTGCTGCCTCTTCAATCAAACATTAAAGAAATGTGTCAACCAATAGTTTCATGCCCTGTGACAGATCCTTCTTGTGTTGGGTTGTTTTTAATTAGATGATGGTTGTATTTTTGCATCATTATTGGGGCCCCTTGTGAAGATATAATGGTTGTTGGATCTAGAAGCATCTTTGGTATATTATGAATGCATCTCAACTGTCCATGGTTATAAAGGAAGATCTTGGATCTACAATTGGGTTTTATTCATATGTTGGAGAGATTTTTGTAGCATTTGGGACATCTATTCCGGAATGAAGATCTTCATTGATGTTTTACACCTTTCGGGGGAAAATCAAATTTATTCTATATGGGTCAACTCTGTATTTTCGTGGTGGGTTAACTTGCTGTTATCCCATTCCAATATTTTTTACAGTGGTGCAGATTTATTTGTTGTGGCCATGACACATTACAAGGGCTGTTCTTTAATGTTGAATGACATTCTTTGGCCTTGTTTGCATGCCATTTATGCATCTCCATACCTTATTAATGATTGTAATGATCAAATCTCATGGGATTTGATTTCTTATGCTTGGGTGTATTTGTTTTACCATTCTTGTCACTTCATCATAGCAGATTGTATTTCATGATTAGATTTAGTTCTAACATTCATTTATTGTTTCTCTTTGCAACTCAACTCCACTTTGGTTGGGGTTTGAACTCCATAGTTTAGATATGAGTTTTTCCTAATCTATAAAGGCAAGTTGTAAATACTTTTTCTAGGTTCTTCTCCCTTTGTATTTTGCAACAAAATTATGCTTTGCAACTTTTTCCTTTCATTAACGAAATCTTTGTTCCTTACCTTTTCTTTCCATTCTATTTACCAGCGCATGTATTTTCCTTGTAGTGAATGTTTCTTTTCCATTTTCTTGATTCAT
This sequence comes from Cupressus sempervirens, assembly GCA_028749045.1. Taxonomy (NCBI): domain Eukaryota; kingdom Viridiplantae; phylum Streptophyta; class Pinopsida; order Cupressales; family Cupressaceae; genus Cupressus; species Cupressus sempervirens. The sequence continues at coordinate 260,309,493 of CM053792.1, forward strand.
ATGTTGTGTTAAGTCTATTAGTAGTTGATGTATAGTGAAGTTCCTTTCCTTTCAACACCTCAACTAGTTCCAAACCTGCATGTGGTTTCTTAGTGATAGAATAGAGCCAAGACTAATGTATTCTGGTGCTTTAATTGATGTGTAGTGCAGTTATAGATAGGTTTGCTACTACATTTCTATCTTGGTGCATCACCCCTCTTTCCTTTCTGCAATTTATTTCTATTTCCTTCTCCCTTTTCCTCTTAAGAAGTAGTTTAGGTGCACCCTCATAGTAAGGAAGCCAACCTTCTCCAGAGATTTGACTTCAAAGTGCAAGTCCCACACTTGGAGGTCATTTAAATGTTACATAAGGTCACCTAAGAAGTAGTTCCTCAAGCAAGGTTGCAGACTTTTGTGTCAATATTTTTTCGTACACCCAGTGGGATAAACAATTTCAGCTACATAGGTTTGTTGGAAGCTAATCCAATCTTCATGCATTGAGAATTTGGGTATTATTCTTAGTGAAATCAGCCTTTGGAGGCATTCAATCAAACACCATGGTAGATATAGTGCACATATATTGGTTTTAAGATGAAACAATGCTAGTATGTAAAGATCATTCTTGATCTTTTGTGATTTTCAAATATTTCTATGAAATTGCAGCTTTTATGAAGCTCTAACAATGGACCCATTTCATAAAAGTAGCTACCATTCCCCCTCCCCCATATCATGAAAATTATAGTCCTTAGCCCTCATATTGCCAATTTCAATCTCAGCCCCAAGTTGGTTATAGCCAGTATGCTAAAGGTTATTCCTAGTCCCCTACCCCTTCTCCACCAGTCCCAACATCCCCATATGAGAAGCTTGAAGATATGATGTTGAAGTTCGAAAGGAAAATTGAATACAAGCTCCAAGAGGGGAGTATGAGAATAGACCAAAGGTTGTGTGAATGAGATGAGCAATTGCTGGCCTATGATAGGTGGCCTGATGAGGTTGCAAGGAAACAAGAGATAGAGAGACAGTAGGAGGAGATGGCATACCAGACCTAACTCCAACAACAAGAAGAGAGGAATAGATAGAGACACTTTGAGGAGAAACTTGCTATGCAAGTTGCTAAAATAAGAGAGGAGGAAGTGAGGCTATAGTTGGCTCATTTTCAAACTAGGGAAATAGAGGCAACCCCTTCTTCAAAATTTGTCATCCCAAGCTTCAAGAAGCCCCCTCTAGTACAAGAGCCTTTGCTATTGTAACTTCGCCACTCCTTATGTGAGAAAATTGGCTTGGTCATGAGCCTTCCAGACCTATCACCATTTCACTTAAGGGTGGACTAGTATTTTGGACTCTTGATGGTCCAAATAAGGAGTTTTTGGAGAGTAAAAAGAATCCCATAAAGCTTCTATGGGAGGAGTTGCAACATGTTGAGGAGGTAAAGGAGGTAGTGGTTGAGAAGAAGGAAGAGGATTCAATCCTCTTATTTGAAGAGCTTGCCTCCTTTGTTAGGAAGGAAAAGAAGAAAAGGTTGTTCCTTCTCTTGAGGAAAAAATCATGGCTTTTGAGCCTTTACTAAAAAATGAGGATCTGCTACAAGCTGAGAAAGAAGAGAACCAATTTTTCCAGTAGATAGTCTTCCATGATATGGTGGATGAAAAAGAGGATCTCAAGGATAGCTTTATCTGTGAGGAGGAACATGCTAATATGCATAAGTTTTCCTCTCAACCTATGCATGTCATTGAAGCTATAATGGAGGATATCGATAATGAGGATGATCTATTGTATGAGTTTTCTATCCTCTCTTCCATAGATATTGATTCATCATCACCTATATATGAAGAGAATGTTCTTCAACAACAACAAGAGGAGATTCACACCATACCAATAGCTCCTAAGGAGATAGTTCATGAGCAGCGTGAAGAAGACATGGAGATTATTTCTTCCCAAGAAGAGGAGGTGCCACTTCCAAATTAGTTGGATGTTACCATTGTAGAGCACAACCAAGTGATCAAGGCTGATTTCTTAGACCTAAAACCATCAAGAGGATGCCCCATCAGGTATCTAGCTCTGCAACAAATTAGCAAGTTTCCCTCGATCAAACTTACACTTGAGCATGAGGATGAATATCACAAGGAGGAATGAGTAAATCTTTCTCAACAAGGTGCCCCAGTGATGGAAAGCTTCATTGTTTTTAGCATTGGGAGGAAGATGTTCCATGAAATAATATATTCGTCATGCTTGCTGGTCTTTTTAACTACCCACACACATGGAAGAAAAACTAACTTGTAAGGAAGGGCGGCTACTTCACCAAGCCAGTCAATGGCTTTGTTTGATTTTTTGTATTGTAAGTACTTGTACATAGTAGAGTAGGAGTTTTTTTCTTTCCAAGAAGTGCACTAGCACATTTTCTCCTTTTTATGGAGTCATTCTGAGCTTTCTGAAGCTCCCTAGAGATTTTTTTTTTTCTGGTTACAAAAATTTGTGAACTTCCAGGTGGGATAACACATCAATTCTTGGTAGTGACTCTATTCCCAATGGATTTCTTAAGGCCACTAGTCTATGTTAGCATCCCCTTTGAGTCACCAAGTTTATTGGCCAATTTTGCCCCCTATTTAGCCCATCATTGATAATCAATCTGAGAGATCTTCAATGGGTTGGATTCTTTGATGCTAGTTAATACACTTTTGGTCGGGTTAACATCTCATGTTAACTCAGTCTCTTCATGAGCCAAGTTGGCTCAGTTCCTTCATGCATCAATCTAGTTTAGCTTTTTCATTGACCGAGTTGGCTCAATTTTCCTTCATGTGTTGATTTTTGGGTTAACACATGTTTCCTATAGGTGTTAACATTTTGGGTTAACCAATTTTTCCATTTTGGAGAATGACTTTGCTGCTCTTTCTAAAATTGTGAAATCATTGCTACCTCTTCAACCAAACATTCAAGAAATATGCCTACCAATAGTTTCATGCCATATGGTGGATCCTTCTTGTTTTGGGATGCTTTCAATCAGATGATGGTCATATTTTCACATTATTATTGGGGCCCCTTGTGAAGATACGATGGCCATTGGATCTAGAAGCATCTTTCATATATTATGAATGCATCTCAGTCATTTGTGGTTATAAAGGAAGATCTTGGATCTACAGTTGAGTTTTATTCATCTATTAGAGAGATTTTTCCAGTATCTGGACCATCTATTCTAGAATGAAGATCTTCATTGATGATTCACACCTTTTGGGGGAAAATTAAATTTATTCCATGCAGGTCAACTTTGTATTTTTGTGGCAAGTTAACTTGTGTGCTATCCCATCCCGCATTTTTTGACAATGGTGCAAATTTATTTTTTGCGGCCATGACATTTACAAGGACTATTCTTTAATGCTGAATGATATTCTTTGGCCTTGTTTACATGCCATTTATGCATCTTCATGCCTCATTAATGATTGTAATTATTAAATCTCATGGATTTGATTTCTTACGACTAGCTGTATTTGTTTTGCCCTTCCTATCACTTCATCACAATAGATTATATTTCATGATCAGATTTAGTTCTGATATTCATTTATTGTTGTTCTCTACAACTTAGCTGCACTTTGGTTGGGGTTTGAACTCCATAGTTTAGATCTAAGTTACGACTGATCTATAAAGGCAAGTTGTAAATACTTTTTCTCTAGTTTCTTCTCCGTTTGTATTTTGCAACAGCATTATGCTCTGCAACTTTTGCCTTCCATTAATGAAATCTTTGTTCCTTACCTTTTCTTGCCATTCTATTTACTGGTGCATGTATTTTCATTGTAGTGAATGTTTATTTTCCACTTTCTTGATTCATATGTTGTGTTAAGTCTGTTAGCAATTGTTGTATAGTGAAGTTCCTTTCCTTTCAGCATGTCAACCAGTTCTAAACTTGAATGTGGTTTGTTGGAGATAGAATAGAGCCAAGACTAGTGTATTCAGGCGCTTTCATTGATGTGTAGTGTAGTTAGGGATAGGGTTGTAACCACATTTCTATCTTGGTGCATCACCCCCCTTTACCTTTTGGCAATTCATTTTTGTTTCCTTCTCTGTTTTCCTCTCAAGAAGTAGTTTAGGTTCACCTTGATAGTAAAGAAGCTGGCCTTCCCTAGAGATTCAACCTTAGAGCAAAAGTCCCACACTTGGAGGTCATTTCCATGTTACACAAGGTTTCTTGAGAAGTAGTTCCTCAAGCAAGGGTGCAGACTTTTGTGTCAATTCTTGCATTATGAAAAATGAGAGAGCTCTAAATAGAAAAATAATAACAAGTTCAACTATACATATACCAATGATGATAATGTGATCAACATGGTTGGGTGTTTGGACTTTGAACATTGTGATGTTATCACAATTAAAGGAAAAACTGATAACACAAAACCTAGAATTTCATTTGTCTTAAAACGTGCTACATCACTTACATATGATTATGAATAGTCCCAGTCCTGTGCTAATGTTGTTACACATTCTCATGTCAAGATAATACTTAATGGCCCTACACCTTCTACTCTCGAGGTAGATCCACATAAAGACAACCCTATTGTTGATTTGTCTAGAAAAAATACAAAAATAACAACATCCTCAACAACTACAAATTATAGTATCCTTGACCAATTGCAATGAACAAATTTTGAAAAAAAAATCTTTGAACTACTTCAAATCTCACCTTCTCATAGGAAAATTCTTGACAATGCCCTCGCTGAGGCAAGCCTACCTCAAGATATTGATCTTGATAGGTTTCAATCTATGGTAGGTCACTTGACCTCACATCATTATTTGTCCTTTTTTGAAGAGGATGATAATTCTTTGAGTCATCCTCATAATCAACTGTTGCACATTGAAGTCATGATACATCAAAAATGTGTTTTTCCCATGCTCATAGAAAATGGAGCTAGTCTTAACATATGTTCTTCTACTTTTCTCAAAAAATTGGGTTATGATGAAGAGTCTATTGACCCTCTTTGTAAAATAACAATCAAAGCACATGATGGATTAGAATGTAAACCCCTAGGTCTTCTTTTGTTGCCTCTTTGAGTTGATCCCGTAGAAAGGGATGTTATTTGTCAATTCCTTGACATTCATTTAGCATACAACATACTTCTAGGTCAACCATGGATTCATGAAATGCAAGCAGTAACTTCAACATATTATCAATGCATCACATTTCCATTCCAAGGATCAAAAGATACTATACCTACTAGTACCAATTACACATGTAATATGCTCAAGTTTGTTGACACTTTTGTCTATGCTAATAGAGAGTCAATAGATAATCATGTCAACAAACTTAAAGAAATGGAGAAGACTCAAGTTAACAGGAAACTAGAATGGGAAAATATCACATTGAACCTATTCTATCTTTGACATCTCTTCCTGAATCTCTCCAACATTATGGGAGACCATCTAAAGTGAAGTGACCATTTGTGGTATCATCTAAGACTATATTCAATGGTGCTTTTGTCAAGGTCATTGTACCTCTAAAGGGTGAGGATGAAAATAGAGCTATTGTTATATGGTTATACAAAGAAGTTTGAGTTGATCTCATAGAATAGCCTCATGAGATAACTCCTAAAAAACTATGGACTAGGTCTCAAATTGATAAAACTCCCCAACTACATAGGAAATGGTCCTTTACAGAATTAAAAAAGGACTCATTAATCCAATCAAAGAAACACCTAGAAGGTCTTGTGACACAATAGGCCTTGGCTTCAAGAAAGTTCCCTTTCATCTTGGGATCAATAAATTCATACTAGAATCTGAGATTTCATTTAATGAACATGAGTCACAAATTGGGTTAGACACTCAAGTGGAAAGCTCAAATGATGAGGATAACTTTCCTTATCCTATTCCTCCAAATCTTGCTTCATTCTTAATAGAACCAAATGAATTTGCACCAAGTGTTAGTATCATTGAACCTAACAGTGACTCTTCTAAAACTACTACTGATACTCCTGATATTCAACAAGAATAGGGTGAGTGTAGTCATAATACCATTGTTGAAAAACTTTATAAAAATCAAGATGATAATGAAAGTGAAGAATGGATACCTATTAGTGTTGAGGAATTTTACAATCTAACTTGATGTAGCACATACTCTTGAGAATATGAATTTGATTCTCTCTTAGAGGCCACTTCTGATAAGGATGTAGATCAACTTCACACATATGAAAATAATCTTGAAATAGAAGGGCAATATAAGGTTTGGCTAGATGAGTCTTATTCTCCTAATATAAATGAGTCTTTGATTAATGTTCTTACCACTCAAAGGACTTCCAAAACACCTTTGGATGAAATTGCTTTAGGCCTCAAATTACTTGTACTACATTTGATGACTATACAATGGATGCAATTCAACTTGCCACTTCTCTCTTGCTCACCTATCCTAAGTTAATAGGTTGGAACTCTAATGCTACATCTAGTGAAGTCCCAATGTTCCAAAATGACTATACTCTTGCCTATTTCTTACACGTTGTTGAACTAGTAACATCTTCCACTAGTGAACATAGTGTTAATGTGACTGAAATTGACATAAAGTATCTTAGTCCTACAATTAAAAGAAAAGATGTTTTGATGGTGAAAACCACATTATGGTAGTATCAGAACCAAAAATAGTAAAAATAGAAGTATCCAAAGGTGAAAACCTCTTTGAGGTGCCTAAGGATGAGATATTTGATGCACTTCCAAGTGATTTTCAGGAAAGATCATTAGTGTTGATAGAGTCAACACAACCAATCAATTTGGAAACCTAGGAACATCCTCATATTATGCATCTTGCATAGTCCTTATTTGTAGTAAAGAAGGAGGAATTTGTTTCTTTCTTCTGAGAAAAGAAGATCAATTTTGCATGGACCTACTCAGACATGCTAGGTTTAGATCAAGATTTCATAATGCACCATTTTTCTATCACACCAGGGGTGACACCTGTCAAAAAATCTCTCAAGAAAATGCATCAACATATGACACATCTTGTTAAAGCTAAAGCAGAAAAGCTCTTGAAAGCTAGTTTCATCTGTGCTATTGATTATGCTGAATGGATCTCAAACATCATCCTTGTTTCAAAACATGACAAGTCTATCCGAGTTTGTACTAATTTTTGAGATTTAAACAAAACATATCCCAAGGATGACTTTTCACTACCCAACATTGATGTGATAATGGACATGACAAAATGATATTAAATGCACTCACTCATGGATGGTTTTTTGGTTATAATAAAATTAAAATTACACTAGAAGATTAGGAGAATTTTGCATTCACTTGTGAATGGCTTAATTTTTGTTGGAATGAAATGTCATTTAGTTTGAAGAATGTTGGCACCACATATCAAAGAGAAGTTACAACAATCTTCCATGACATGATGCATAAAATGATGGAGGACTATGTTGATGATAACTTAGTTAAGATTGCACAAGGACACAATCAACTTCAAGATTTGGGACCCATTCTAGATCGTATGAAGAAATTTGGTTTTAGGTTAAATCCTAAGAAATGTGTGTTTTGTGTTACATCTGGAAAGACACTTGGTTACATTGTGTCTACAAAAGGAATTGAAGTGGACCCAGAAAAGTTCCAAGGTATAATGGAATGCCTCCCCCTTGTAACATTAGTCAAATGAGAGGATTACAAGCAAGACTACAATCTATTCACAGATTCATCTCACAATTAGTGGATAGGTCTCAACCTTTTACTAAGACTTTACATAAAGGTGTAAAATATGACTGGAACAAATATTGTGATCAAAGTTTAATGTAAATTAAATGGTATCTTTCTAATCCACCGATCTTGATGCCTCCTATTTATGGGAAGCCTCTCATTTTATATATCTTTGCAACCTACTCACCCCTAGGCATTTTTCTAGCTCAAGAAGACAACAACAATCAGGAACAAGCTATTTATTATTTTAATCATACATTGATCTCCTATAAGATGAATTATAGCATTATAGAGAAAGCTTGCTTGGCATTTATTTTTTCTTCACAAAAATTGAGACACTACATGCTCACTCATACTACATGACTGGTTGCAAAGATTGATCCACTCAAATATTTTCTTAGCAAGGCTAATTTGATAGGTATGCTAGCTAAATAGGTCATGGTTCTTGATGAATTTGAAATTGAATATGTTGAAAGGAAAGCTATCAAACGACAAGCAATTTATGATCAATTAGTAGAATCACTGATGCAAAGTCTTGTGCCAATGAGTATTGAATTCCCAGATGAATCTATTTTATTGCTAACAAATCAAACATGGGTGATGTTCTTCGATGAATCTTTCACCCAACAAGGATTTTCTGTTGGACTTCTATTTATAACACCATAGAAATATTATTTACCTAAGGTGTACAAGATTATATTTCCTTATATAAACAATATTGCATAATATGAAGCCTTAATCGATGGCATGAAAATTGTAGTTGAATGGAGGGTAGATGAACTTAATATCTTTGGTGGCTCCTAGTTAGTTATCAATCAAGTCAATGATGTTTATCAAACAAACGATGAGAATTTTCAACCTTACAAAAGAATGGTAGATGATTTGACAAATTACTTTGCACATATTAATTTTTAATAGATTCCTTGAGCAGATAACAAGGTGACTAATGCAATGACCACTCTTGCTTCCATGCTACAAATACTAGAGAATGACTTTCAACATGAGTTCTTGGTGGAGACATTATCCTACCCTACTTATGATTCACCTAAATCTCAAATGATTTGTTCTATTATAGGACATGATTCATCTTGCTACCATGATATCTATCCTTACCTATGTGACTAGATCATTTAGGACGATCTAACCAAAAACAAAAAGTTTCACCTAATTTGAAATGCTTCATGGTATGTCATCATTGCTAATGAATTTTGTAGTAGAGGTCTTGATGGTACACTCCTTAGGTGTTTAGAACCTAATGAGTCAAAATGCACATTAATCAATGTACATGAAGGCATTTGTGGATATCACTCAAATGACTTGACACTAGCTGACAAACTTATTAGAGTTGGTTACTATTGGCAAGATATGGAGAAAGAGGAAATTAAATATGCTAAGTCCTACAATCAATGCCAACTCCATGGAAATTTAATTCATGCTCCATCTAGGGATCTAATTCCATTCATCACACTTTGGCCATTTCAACAATGGCCCTTTGATCTAGTGGGCCAGATTCATCCATCTTCTTCGAATGGACACAAGTTCATCATCATAGCTACAAATTATTTTACAAATTGGGTAGAATAATTCCCTCTTTCTAAGGCTACTGAAAAAAATGTGGCTCTATTCATCCTCAAATATATCATATGTAGGTATGGTGTACCATCCTCCATTATTAGTGACAATGGGGGACAGTTTAAAAACAAGGATCTCAAAGAGTTGTGCCCAAAATTCAAAGTCACATAGCACTAGTCTTCCATTTATTACCCCTAGGATAATGGAAAAGTGGAAGAATCCAACAAGGCTATTCTAAAGATCTTGCATCACAAAGTAAACAAAGTTGGAAGGGACTAGCACCTTCAAATCAATCCATCTCTATGGGCTTATAGAATAAGTATTAGAAATCCTATAGGAACAACACCCTTTGCTTTGGTATATTGAGAAGATGTTGTGCTTCCTATTAAGGTCAAGATTCCTACTTTGAGAATCTCTTTGAAAGGCCTCATTAATAATGATGATTACCAAGTATCTTGGCTACAAGAGCTAGAATTTCTAGATGAACATTGACAAGTGGCATTTAATCATCTTCAAGCTTATCAAAATTGAATGTCTAAAAGTTATTGCAATAAGAAAGTCAAACCATGTGATTTTCAAGTGGGTGATCTTGTTCTTAGAGAAAATCCCAAGAATCAACAACAACGACTACAAAAAGGGAAGTTTGAACCTAACTAGCTTGGTCCATACATAGTCACTTCAGTATTTGGATCTAGTGTTTATCAACTTTCAATAACTGAAGGAGAATCACCCAAAGAGTCGATCAGTACGAAGATTTGAAATGGTTCTAAAACTAACATGTTTTCAAAGTTCTTTGTACATATTTGAAAGTCCTACAAAAATCTGTTATCTTGGTGTAAACCTAGTAATAGGCACCTTGGTAATACCAAAAAAATTGAAAAATTCCAAACTAAAAAAATCAAAAAAAGAAAATAGAAAAAAAGAAAAAGAACAGTGCCATTGATGAAAACTTGGAAAACAAGCATTGTGGTAGAAAAAATAGAACTTCTACCAAGAAGGTGAAAACTTGGTAAATAGGTGCCTCTTATTTGCAATGTTATATCTTGCAACACATCTTTTGGCTCCTGTATAGTTTCTATCTTGCTTTAGTTTATTGCTTTCATTCTTGCATATTGTCTCAACCACATTCAAGGTTCTTATATATATGCATATGGATGAAATTGGTCATAGTCTATGGGGCAACACCCTATGGTCTCAAAGAAAATCTCTTTTGCATCAGTCACTAGTTGTCCTAAACTGTGTCTATCTATTGTTGCTTACTTTACTATTGAGATTCCTCCAGAAGAAGATCTCTTTTGTATTAGTCACTTGTTGTCCTAGTTGTGTCTTTCTATTGTCACTTACTTTATTGTAGAAATTCCTCTCAAAGAAGATCTATTTCACGTCAATCACCAGTTGTCCTAACTATGTTTTACTATTGTCGCTTAGTCTCTAACTAAGATTCTTCTCAAAGAATATTTCTCTCTAATGTCAATCACCAGTTGTCCTAATTAAGTCTTTCTACTATTGTCCTCCTACTAAAGAGATTTCTTACATATATGTTTTGAACATTGACACTTGACACCAATCCATTGAAACTAAAACTAAAATACAAATGTTGACACTATTTGAGCTATGATGAGATTTTCTTTTTTTATTTTTCTTTCTCTTTATCATTCCCCTTTGAGAAACTCAAGGATGTCTATTTTGACTAAGAGAAGAAAGGACTGGGGGCATGATATATATATATATATATATATATATATATATGCTTGATGGTTTAGTTCCAATAATTTGAAGCATATATATAAAAGGGGTGTCCACTATAAGAGCCTTTATCTCATGTTGGATGGTCATGTGTACCTTGACTCATTTTATATGGACTCTTTAGTGAGGTTGGTTCTTCTCCTTGACTATTTGAGTGAATTCTCTATGCTACAGTATAATATTGATACTCATCCTATTAAGTGAATGTATGGGTCACTACGGGTATACTTAGCACATTTTTGTCTTAGGTTATGAACGCAAGGGTTATTGTAGAGAGAATACTTACTTAGTATGAGAAGGATCTCTCATGTGTCTAGTGTTTTTTCATGCAAGAAACATTCTGGTCATCCTAGCATTCATGCTTTGATGCTTATGTTTGCTTACTACATTAAAAGGGACAAATGTTCTAGTAATTTCTGGTACCTTAATGCTTACATTCAATCTCAAAAAAACTAAGAAACATTTCATATGTATATTCTCATGATTTCAATGTCAGTTTGAATTGTATGACATTTGTCTAACTACACACTCTGTGATGATAATTTTATGAGTTTAGTAACTAGTCCTAGGGAATATTACATCTACTATAGGGTTTCATTTCCTACTCAACTTGCATTAGGGTATAGTTTTGATCACTACATTTCTTATCTCTTTTTAATTGAGAGGTCATTAGTTTCTTCCAAGTATTATGTTTCCTCTACTGCAAAAGCATTCAGATCCTTTCTTGGTTCATCTAAATTTCACATAGCACCTGTCATGAGTAACAAATGAGAATCTTGCATGATATTTTAGTACTTATACATTTTCCATTACCATATCATTCATCCACATATCATCATATCTCATTAATCACATTTTCATAATCTCATCTACACTACATATTCATAAATCAAATCAATTTCTGTCCATCAAATATTTAGTTATACATCTCATGTACAAACAATCATAAGAGACAAAGTGTGACATATGCAATGGTACAAAAATGAGAGCTCATATATATCCAATGGAGTCAAATGTACATTGATACAAAAATGAGTGCTACTCCAACACTATTGATCTCAAAAAAGATACAAAAAGATGTTGGTACATCAAACAATACATAACCAAAAGGAAGAAAAAAGAGAGTGAGATAACTACATCCATCTCCTTCATCCTTGGGTGGAGGAGGAGGAAGAGGAAGAGGAGCATCTTCTCTAGCCAGAGGGTATGCACCCTCTGATGCCCTCACATACTCTAAAAATCATGGCACTTGCTCTACAACCTTAGGAACTACTCTTACATAAGCCTCATAGTAGTATGCTGCTCTCGTTATCTAAATCCAAGTGTCACTAGTAAATTTGGACCCAATTTTTGGCCAATGTTGGTCAAAATTTTGACCTAGGTTCATCATTATTTTTCTCATCACTATTTTGACCAAATTGTAGGTTGGTCAAAATTTTGACGAATACATTCATTGAAATATTTTTCAAAATTTCAACGAGAAAAATAGCGATGAACCTGGGTTAATATTTTGACCAACATTGGCAAAAAATTAGGTCCAAATTTACTAGTGTCTCATCCTAATGCTTCTCTCATAGCTCGTAGCTCTCTTGATCCTACTTTGATAAGCATGTGTTCCACATTGCAAGTTGGATCTGTAGCTCTCCCAACCATCATTGTGCTACCTGGAGTCAATCCTAGGATCTCCTGAGGGCATCCTGGGTTTGTGCGAGGATATCTCCTCCATGTGGCTTAGGAGTAGGTTGATCATGCATCTCCTCATTGCCCATTCCATTCTCTACCTACTGTGGAGGTTGGTCCTCCACCTGCTACCACTATGCATCACCGCCAATAGTACCCAAGGTACCCATCTCACCTCAAGCTTGTCTATGCTTGGACCCACTACCAATATCACTTGGATCCACTCTCATCTAATGTGGAGCAATTAAGAAATGTGTTGTTTTTTGTTTTGGACCTTGCTATTGTAGCTACTATGGTGCCTGCATTGGCTGCACTAACACTACCATCCCTACTAGATTTGTACATCAAGGGAAGGGATGACCCACATAATGCTCTCAATACTCTAGATTCATCCCTCCATTTGCAACTACTACCATGTAATTCAAATAAACTATTGTGATGGAATGTGCATCAATAATAGACCTCCTAGGGTCTAATCTCACTAACCACCCCTTCTCACCTCCATGGTGAAGCAGGCATAGGTGCAATACTCTGTGAAATATCCTGTGGTCGGCCATACTGCTGCCACACATGCATCAAAGGAAATCTCTCAATCACATGGATCAAGTGACTAATCAGTGGTTGAGAGGAAAACATATAACCAAGTTATTCTTAGGAATCATCCCATGCCTTTGCCTCTCTCCAGGGCTGCCATATCACTACCACTACGGGGATTGTTGGACTAACCGGCAATGTTCCCCTTCAAAATTGTTGACATGGGTTATGTGTATCCTATGTTCTATAGTTCTAGTGGTTGCATCATGCATTGAAATGTTAATCTTTTGGTGCAACAACAACTCTATCTTGTAAAAAATTCAACCTTCTTTGAAGTAATGGGAGTCTCCAAGAGAAATTCTATGTATTCTACCATCTTAGATGCAATTCCCTTATCAATTGGAACACTAAGTTCATCAACTTTGGGAGATTGATAAACCAACTATTTAGTATCATTGATTGTCTCATCAATTATGATTACTGGAGGCTTACCTTCATTAAGAACTTAGATGATTTCTTCTTCAGTCATAACATCTTCCTTCTCTTTCTCCTTCTCCTTGTTTTTCTCTTATTCTTCTCCAACCATATCTTGTGCTTCAAGTATTATTTTTGTGATTTCTTCATTAGAAATGAAGTTACTGATGAAATTATTCTTCTCTTTCTCTTCCTTAGATGTATCTAATGCAACTGATATTCTAGAAAAAAAGAATTCTATTTGTTGAACAATGAAAAAGAATTAATTAGCACCATCAGTTTCATTTTTATCTTTCTTAGTAGGTGTCACTATCTGATCTTTAATAGTGATTCCCTTTTCTTGAGGTGCATGTGCACCCTTACAATAAATTTCCATTAACACTTGAGAGATGGCTCTCTAAGTTTTCTCTCCAATTTCCTCATACTTTCTATCCATGATGTTGATAATCCTCATCTTCAATCTCAGTTTATCCTTATCCCTTTTTAGGATTCTATTCATTTCCTTAAATTTTATCAAAGTATATAAATCATGTAGGGTCTTCTCTCTTATTCTCTAGCCTTCCTGTAAATCCATTTGCCTTCTTACATAAAGCTTTTCAAATAGGTCATGTGATACAAATCCTAAGTCTTCATAAGGTTTTTTCTCAAACTCTCCCCCTAAGGGAATGCTTGGCCAATCAAGTTGATGTAGAGGGTTCAACACTAGGCACTAGAAGAATTAAATTGAAAGGTTCCTCCTTTCTTCTAGAATCATTTTCACTATTCTCTTTCCATACCTTCTCACCATTATTATTCACTCATTTGTTCACAAATGTACCATTGATGTTCTTATATTCTTTCTTTTATATCCATTACTTCTCCTTCTATTGTTCCTTCTAACATTAGGTGTTCTTGTATTGTTAAACAAACCATTGAATCTACAATGTCTAGTTGTATGACCTAGGTTATTGCATTTAAAACATGTAACAACTAAATTTCCACTTGGACCACCTTGATGTGACCTATAATCTATAATCCACTACAATATGTCCAAATTTTTTGCACATATAACAGGCAACTGTTGATGATATTGCATTGTTGTTACCAATACATCTTCTAGAATTGACTCTAGGGTTGATCTCTCATTTATCCTTTGATTTGATTTTTATTTGGAATTATGTGACTAATGTCCATAGAGATAAAAATTGAAAAAATTATTAAATATTTTGGGATTGATATTACCTTTTCAATCCTTCTTCATGTGTCAACCAAAAAATGGTTTGGGATCAATATTACCATTGCAATCTTTCTTCATGTGTCCATATTTGTTGCATGCATAACATCTTCCTTTGATCTTACTGCTATTCTCTCTATGTGCCTCATTTTGAATTGATGACTACATATGATCTTACATTTCTCTTTCCTTTATTGCCTTAGAACTTTCAACATTATAGTATCCAATTCTAGTCATGTTACTTTTAGGTTTCTTTTGTTGCAACTGCTCAATAAGTTTGTCAGTGCTTGAATAGAGTTTCTCAAGTTGTAGATTTTCTTCAACAAGTTTACCTTTGACAATATTCATGTACCTTTTCAATTACTGATAGTTAGATCTTCAATCTTAAAGTTCCAACTTTTCCTGTCCAAGTTGAGCACACATTTCATGACATTATTTGGATTTGATCTTTAAGGATGCTTCAAGGTTTTCCCTTACTTATTTCCCTTCTTTGATCTCTTTGGACATATGTAGAGTAGTGATTTAAAATTCATGTTAAAGGGACTCCTTTTTCCTTTTGAATTTTTCTAATAAGATTTGATGATAGTTCAATCTTAACTACCTTGGCCTCAACTTTCATATGTTCAACGAGTTCCTTTCTTTTGATTATAGAAAAATCAATCTAATGCTTAAGCCTTCTTATGTAATCTTCTGAATCTTTGAGATTATTCTACAACTTATCCTTGTCTACATTATTTTAATCTAAGTCCTCAAGTGCCACCTCAAAATTCCTTTGTAATTTTCTTTCATCCATCATGATCCTTCTCAAGTTGTAATACTTCTTCTAAGGAACTAGGCTCTAATACCAATTGTTAGAATCAAGTTGTTAGGATTAACGAGACATAAACAAAAATTACATGCAAATATAACCAATATCAAAAAATAATAAATCACACAAAAGAGAACACAAGACACAAATATTTAATGTGGTTCACCCAATCCCTAGGATATGTCCACCAAACATTGAATCTAATATTCTTATCCAATGATTACAACTTAATTAAAATCCACAATCCCTTATAGCTTAATACAACCTCAAGAAACTACAATCTCATCATACCTCATGAAATCCCTAACCCTAAGCCATTTTATACAATTTTTTTTTTCTTACAAAATTAGGGCTAGAATAAGTCATCCAATATAAAAAAAAATAGTACCTGATCTCATCTTGTGAGTGCTCCCCCAAATCCTCATAGTAAAATCTGGGGGGAAACCATACCAAATAAAGGTGGGGGAAATTAACCTTTGAGTCTAATTAGGCTCCACATCACAATAATCTCTCACTTGGATACTTATTAGACTCCACAACAATAATCTCCCATTTGCAGAGTGATCATAACACCAATAAACCTATAGCTCCCAATGCAATGTAAAACCATCCTGGACTCTATTGATCATTTATTATGCTCAGTCTAGAAGACCAACCAAAGATGAAAAGGAGTTCAACTTCTCTATTTTTACTGCCTTTATAAACATATCTATTGGATTATAATATGTATGTATCTTCTACTAATTTAATTATCCATCATCCACAAGTGACCAATTGAAATGGTATTGTAATTGTATATGTTTCTTCTTTGAATGTAGAGAAGATTTCTTCACAAGATGAATGTCACTCTAGCTAACTATAAATAAATAATTATCCATTTGAGGGTACCCCAACTCTTCCATGAAGAATTGAAGCCATACCATCTCCTTGGTTGCCTTTATGGTAGCAACATACTCTATCTCTTTAGTAGATAAAGTAATAACCTTCTACAACCTAGAAAGTCAACTCATTGTTGTCCTGCCAATAGTAAATACATAAATAGTAGTACTCTTCTTGGTAGCAAGATTTTCTTTGAAATCTAAGTCAACATAGACTTGTAATAAGTAGTAGAGTCCCCAAAATGTAAACACTTACTAGATATTTCTCTCAAATATCTAAGAATCCATTTGACTGCATTTGAATGCTCAATCCTAGGATGACTCATATACCTGCTAACAACTCCCACTGCATGTGCAATATTTGACCTAGTACATACCATGGCATACATTAAGCTCCCTATAACTGAAGCATAAGGTACCTTGAATATCTTATCCTCCTCCTCTTGTGTCTTTGGACACATCTCCTTAGTCAATTTCAAATGACCAGGCAAAGGTGTGTTGACAACTTTGGCATTCTCCATAGAGAAACATTGCTCCACCTTCTAAATATAATTAGTCTGAGATGATGTCAATTTTATTTTCTTCCTATCTTTGCAAATTTTCATACCATTAATTTTTTTTTTTGCCCCCAAATCTTTCATAGAAAATGTATGTGCTAACTATTGTTTTCAACGCTTAATGTGATACATATCATCAACATATAAACATAAAATAATGTATCAATCATCATCCAACCTCTTAAATAAAAACAATGATTTGAATGACATCTAGTGTATCCATGTTCATGCATAAAATTTTCAAATTTAAGATGTCATTGTCGAGGTACGAGGTACTTACTTCAAGCCATATAAATTTTTCTTCATTCTACACACTAAATTATCCTTACCTTTGACCTCAAATCCCTATGGTTGTGTCATATATATCTCTTCAACCAAATCACCATGAAGAAATTTTTTTTTAAGATCAAGTTGTTCCAAATGAAAATCTTCAGTAGCCACAATACTTAAAATTGTGCGAATAGAAGTCATTTTAACAACAAGAGAAAATATCTCATCAAAATCAATGCCCTTTTTCTATGTAAATACTTGTACAATTAACCCAGCTTTAAATCTTTTCTTACCTCCATCCTCTTCTTTTAGCCTGTTAGCCCATTTTTTCAATAAAACCCTTTTACTTGCAGGTAACTTCCATAAATCCAAAGTCTGAGTTTTCATCAAGGAGTCCATTTATTTTGTCATTGAGATTCCCACTTAATCTTAGTATCCATCTACATAGCTTCATCATAACATTCAAGTTCACCAAGATTTGTTATTAAAATAGAATACAAAAAGGGAGAAAATATTTCTAGACATCTACTTATCCTTATTGACCATCTAACATTCACTGGGGTGTGTGGTATTTGTTGTTGTGGAGCACGAGGGACTACTAAAACATCATCCTTTTGAGTATCATCCAACACTACATAATCAATTTATTTATTCTTATGCTATTGCAATAGATCTTTGTAAAACACTTTCTCATTGAATATGACATCCCTTCTTACAATTTTATGATTTTAAAAATCCCAAAGCCTATATCCAAATTCATCAATGTCATATCCAAAAAATACAAATTTCTTTGACTTAGCTTCTAGCTTGGTTCTATTGTTAGAATCTATATGTGAAAATGCTTTACAATCAAAGGAGAGAAAAGAATAAATCACCTTCTTAGAAGTCCATGCTTCCTCTGGAATACCACAACCCAAAGGAGTAGAGGGACCTCTATTGATCAAATATACAACAATATCGATAGCCTCCACTCTTATATTTAAGGGCAGCCCAACATGTAACCTCGTGCTCCTTGCATGTTCCATTATTGTCTCATTCATGCATGCAACTACTCCATTTTCTTGTGGAGTCCTTGGAACAATTTTCTACCTTTGAATACCATTAGTGAAAAAATAATATTCAAACTTATTGCTGCAATATTCACTACTATTATTAGATCTAAGACATTTTATCGTTTTACCAGTCTTATTTTCAACCAAGCATTTCCATTGTTAAAAGTTACAAATACATCATATTTTTGTGTATGGAAATAAACCCATACTTTTCTATTTCCATCATTAATTAATGTAGCATAATAATGATAGCCACCAAGGGAAGATACTTGAGATGGTCTCCATACATCTGTATGCACAAGCTCTAATTTCTCATTTTTCTTTTCCTTCCCACTTTTCACAAAACTAACTCTCTTTTATTTTCCATACACAAAACTTTCACAAAAATCCATATTAACACATTTCAAACCAGGTAAAACTTTCTTTGAATGAAGTAATTTCATACCTTTCTCACTCATGTGCACAAAGATATAAGGTGCCTACTTTCACACTTTTTTCTACTATAAGGGAACCTTTTGAAACTTTCTAATTTTTATCATTGAGAGTAATTATACAACCCTCATCACCACGTTGACCCATTGAAATTCAATTCATACTCGAACTTGGAACATGTCTTACCTCTTGTAGTAGTCAATGATTTCCATTCTACAACTTAATCTTATTTTTTCTCTTTCCAACAATATAATAGGGTTCATTATCCCCCAAATAAACAAGCCCAAAATCCTCTTGGACATAATCAAGAAAATAACCTCTATGGGGAGTAGTATGAAATGAAGCCCTTGAATCTAAAACCCATGAATCATCAATACTTTCTAAATAAAGAAGAAAAGAAACCTCTTTGGATTTATTACTTACCACATTTCCCTCCTTGTTCCCTTCTTGTCTGTCTCCTTCATTTTTTTCTCGTGTCCAACAATCTTTCTTATGCCCTAGAGTCCCAGAGTATCAATAATCTCTTGGTCCTCTTGATTGAGACCTCTTCGCCTTTGATCTTCCTCTTGATTTACCATGATTTCCAAAATTATTTCCTCTCATTTATTTTTCCTCTGTATTGTGCGTTCAAAACACTTCGTGGTGTAGATCCACCTGAGCATTTCCTATGAGTTTTCTCACTTGGAATAAAGACAATCACATCATCAAATTTTAGGGTATTAGTTCTAGAAAAAAAAATACTCTCAACCATTACCAAACCATTCCAACTTTTAGGAAAAGAAAAAAAATCAAGAGAGCCCTAGTTTCTTCATTAAAATTAACATTTATAGAAGATAATTGATTGGTAACCATATTAAACTCATTTAAATGATCTACAATAGATCTACCTTTTACCATCTTCATATTTTTGCATTGACATTGTGAAAATAACTAGGTTACATCAATGAAATATAGGACTTCTAAGTTACAACAATAGTAATAGCATCAAAAAGATATTAGAAACGTTTACGTAGCATATGTGTGGCTACTTTTTAAGCATATACATTAATATTCTAGAGTAACCTACAATTTTTATAATTAGTTAATACAAAAAAAAGTCATAAAACACATCATGAGAAATAAATACTTCCAAACATCTAAAATTTGTCTAATCATCTTTTTGATCTTCATGTCCTAGTAATGCTTAATCATGATGCATTATGTTTGTATCACTAAATCTATCATCAATACTTAGCCTCTTGATGAACTAGTTTAGATTGTCAATTTCCCTTTGGTCGGGCATATCTTTGTGGATAGAAAAGTATTGGCATTAAACTATATCCTCTTTGTGAATCATAATTTGGCCCTCTCGCATCAGTATCATGAATTTGTCTTTGGAAATTTCTAAAGCTGCTGCAACCTATGACATAGTATGAAAAAATGAATGAGTTTACAACCAAACTTAGTAAGATGATCCTTATCTTTTGAAAAATATCTCCATTCCTCTGCTTCCAAAGAAACCATAAAGTTTCACATGTTAAGACATACTAGAAAGTGTTATCTTCAAAATCAAGACTCCAAAAAACCAGCTAGAACTTCACTCCAAGAGAGACTAGGTATACTGTTCCAGACAATAGGTGACCCAAAAAAAAAAGATCAGAGACCATGGGCATATGCACAATCAAAAAATAGATGTTCATAAGACTCAGGAATAGAACACACACAACAAACAATAGGATTGCCTAAATCATGAGGTAAGGTATTACCAACAACAAGTTTTCTAAAAAGAAATAAACATATGAAACAAGAATTTATTGGTTCACAAGGGGATTGCCAAAAATAATTAAAGATAAACTACCACCTAGAGATCAAATACCTTAGCCGCCAACCATAGTTCACCCATAAAAAATAGAACAATCATCTTTTAGCATATTAAATCTATTTGGTACAAGCTACATTAAAAGTAGAACCATCCATCTATTTGATCCATTACATAAAATACTCAACATTCATAGCATGCCCTAGAAAAAAGTGTTATAATGTGGAGACTAATCAGACTCAAAAGTTTATTTAGTGTGGTTTCCCCCCATATTATTTCTATGGGGGTTTGGGAGCAGTGCCCCTAAGACAAGGTTAATGGGAAGTGCCCCTTACAGGGTCCTAGGGTAGTGCTCCAAGTGCACTCCCTATCATAGTACAGGGTGGGGGCAACACCCTCGTGGGGGTTTTTGAAGGCAGTGCCCCCAAAGCCAAAAAATGACTCTAGTATTGTAAAAGGTGTTGGCTACTATTTGTCTATTAGACAACTTATTCTAACCTTAATTTTGTAAAAAGAAAAAATCTTGTATATAATGACTTAGGATTAGGAATTTCATAATGTATGATATTGTAGCTTCTTTTGGCAGTATTGAGTTATAAGGGATTGTGGATTGTAATCATTGGATAATAATATTATTGGACTTGTTTTTGGTGGACGTAGCCCAGGGATTGGATCAACAATGTTAAATCTGTGTGTCTTGTGTTCTCTTCTATGTGATTTATTATTTTTTGATATTGGTTATATTTTCATGTAACTATTATTTCTATCTATGGTTAATCTAACAAAAAATACCCATAGTCTTAGCAATTATAGAGTAAGTGTTCTTCTGAGTATTAGGAATGTGATATTTAGTAGAAATTTCATTCCAATTCCCTAACCTATGTTCAACCATCACATCCTTGACAAGGGAGATGCCATATTAGCACCAATTCTTAGTAGAACAACTTTGGGTAGGTGCCAGAGGTTTATCATTGGCTTCTGCTCCCCACCAGATAGAACTATCTAAAACATAGTTTGTTGGATAATCTCCATTGGCACCTCTATTTAAGATAATATTTCTAACCTCAGTCCATGATTTCCAAATAGATTGAAAGACTTTGGAACCAAAAATTGACAAATGAAAGTTATCGAATATCTTGTCACATAGAGGAACACTAGACCAACTTTTACCTTTTTAATTCCATATTTAGAAATATTGTTTCTAATCAAGACTTTCTTGGGTTCCTCCCCTTATAAGGCATGAATGATCCACTTAGAAGCCAAAGATATACCTTGAGATTTCATATCTTAAATGCCCAATCCATTTTTTTCCTTAGGTAGACACCACCACTCCCATTTGACACAATGCCTTTTTTTGTTCCCTATTCCATCACACCAAAGGAGGTCTCTCATGATCCTTTCCAAGATGGCAATTTGATAGTTAGCAAACAACGAAGCAAAATAAAAGTAAATATGATGAGCAGATAGAACCTTTTGGACCACTTGGACTCTCCTAGCCAAAGAGAGGAGATGAGTTTTCCACTTTAAATACTTCTTTTCAATTTTGGAAAATAGCCAATTCTATATATCTTTAAGAGATGAATCTATAAAGAATGGAATTCCCAAATATCTAACAATGTCATTTGGTCCTACCCATTTCCACCCTTTGTTCACAATCCACTTTGGGGGGGAGGGAGACCACCCAAGGATAGAAGACTTATGTGGAGAAACTTTATGCCTAAAGACCATACAAATAAAAATGAGCCTGTGTATCATGTTATCAAATTGCTTTCTTCGAACTCTATAAAAAAAGCAATGTCATCTGCAAACTAGGCACTAAGTAGTATGTTTTGATTAGGGAGAGTGATCCCTCTAATTAGAGGCCTTAATTGTGAGGATTTGAAAATATAGAATAGGGATTAGCTGCTATAAAAAATAGGGAAGGGACAGTTGGGTAACCCTTCCTAATGGACATTCATAAAATAATACTCTTAGTGAGGCCACCATTAATATCATTGACAGTAGAAGAATCCTGAAGAAGAATATTGATCCATTTGCAGAAATAGGAAGGGAAACCAAAATCCTGCAACAATCCCTTGACAAAAGGCCATTCAATTTAGTCATAAGATTTTTAAAAATCTAATAGGACCATTACTAGATTTTTCTCTTCATTTCTAGCCCAATGCATGGCTTCCCAACTTGTAATCAGATTCTCTAGAATAAACCTCACTTTTATAAACCTTGTTTAAGTTGGTGATATAAAATCATTAAGAAGACCTCCAATTCTTCTAGAGAAGCTTAGCCACAATCTTGTAAGATAGATTTAATAGTGTAATAGGTGTCCAAATCCTAACTTGAGATTTGTCTCCACCTTTAGGTAATAACTTAATGACCACTCTATTAATGTCAGCACCTAATAACCCTCTTTTGAAGGCATCTTCATATACTTCCATTAGCTCGAGAACAATCTACTCCATATTATGTTTATAGAACTTAGTTAGAAGGCCATCAATGCTAGGAGATTTATCATTGGAAAGAGAAAGAATTATAGCTTCAATTTCTTCTTGGGTTATAGGTATTTCCAGTTTCTTAGCATCATTATTTGAGATCTTCCTTGGATAAGCTTGAGGAATTATTCTAGCTTAGGTTTATTTTTTTCATTAAATTTTGAGGTAAATTGATCCCTCTAAAATTTGAAGAAGGCATCTTTAATACACGTAGGGTCATTAGTTACATCATCACTGATTTGTATATTCTCAATCAATTCTTTTTTATGCTTGGCTCTAATGATGTTAAAAAAATATTTGGTCCCTCTGCCACCCTCCTTCATCCAAGTCATCCTAGCTCTGGTCTTTTGTCCTTTGATTTTATATTACTAATACTTCCTTAATTTATATTTAATCTCAACAACCTTCTCTCCCAACTGAGAGTCAAATCCCTTACGTTGTAATTCTTTTTCAGTGGAGTTCAAACTACTTTGTAACAATTGTTCCTCCTTATTTCTATCAATAGCTTGCTTTTTTCCAATGCTATGATATAACTTCCTCCAAGATTATACTAAAATATTCCACATCCCTGGATTGCATATTTGGATTGCAAATCTTACAAAGACTAGTTATCATTTTAATTGCCTCATCATTATCTTCATCTTTTAGTAACAAAGTATTAAGTTTAAAACTTGTATTTTTTTCTTCTTACTATTAGAAAATTGTTCGTATAGGCACTAGCATTGATTACATGGTGATCTGACATAGAAGAGGTAGAGACACATAGAGGGGCATGTACATCTTGTTTATCAACATAAAATATTTGATCCTCTATATAAGTTCTATCCAATCGACAGTAAACTCTTTGGTGTCCAGATTGATTGTTACACCATATAAATTAGATATTAGAAAAAAACTTCTTCTTAAGATCCAAGGGGTCAACAATTCTAAACTTCCTCTTAAAATCAGACCATAAAAAATTGTTCATTTTCTTTCCAACAATGTGCATTTCCCCCACTTTTATTTTGTTTATTTTCCACCATATTGAAGTCCCCAACAAAAATACAGTGTGCTTTGGGTAGATTAGTAGATAACCACTCCCACAATGCAACACAAACCCTATAATCATTAGGGGCATATATATTATAGACTCCAATTGAGACAATCCAAAAGGCTCTGCGACAAGGGGATGAGCCATTTGAGGTGATCTTGTCAGCCCATTTTAGTCCTACGATAATAGAATTTCCACCTTTTCCTCTAGGATGGTTAGAATAAAAACCAATAGATTGGTCCCATATAAATTTCAAAATGGTATAAGTCTAAAACTCCACAATCTTAATTTCTTGCAAGAAAATAATGTCTTTAGCTTTAAGATTGTTACATGATTTCCCAACCATATATTTCATGTTAGACATCTCTAAACCTCTCACATTCCAATTGTGTATGTGCATCATTTAAATTGTTCATATTTGTTGTTATTATATAATCTATTAAAATAATCTAAAATCTCATTGCCATATTTCCAACTATCATTAGAGAGAGTGTCTTTCAATAATTTTCCTCTCCTTCATAGCATTTTAACTTATTGATAACTTCAATAATGGTTCCTCATTCATGGACTCACTTGTATTATCATTTTTTTATGGACCATTGTAGATTTTAGTGTCCTGACTAGAATCTTATCTTTATTTAGAGGTTCAATGATAGTTTTTCTAATACTCTCAGCTCTTTCATTAATGATATTAAGAGAAAATTGTTGAGCATTAAGTTTGGGTGGGAGTGAAGCTTTAGTATTTTCCTCAGCTTTCCCATTATCAACATTAGAATATGGTTGACAATCAGTTAGAGAACTGGGGATATTAGAGCCCGAGGAAAGAAACACTTCAAAATCATCTTCAAACAAAGGGTTATACAAACTAATACACTTTCCACTACCAATTATCTCTTCAATAGTATTATTAGATAGGGCTTCATTATGATTTTGAAGAGAATCTTTATTCACACCTAGAACCTCATCCGAAGATGGGTTATCCACATTAGATTTACTAACCCTAGATTTATGCATATTAGAAACATTCTTGTTAGCCTAGCTTGACTTTTCACCTTCTTTAGGGTTAGTTTTCAACTTACTGTCAAATCTAGGGTTTTGCGGGCTACTAAGAGCCGAACACTCCTTTTTGGTGTGTCCAATTTTTTTATAGTGGAAGCAAGACCCTAAATTCCCCAAAAGAGAAATTTCCCAAACAAACCTTTCTTCTTCAAGTCCATTGAAATGAACTCAAGGAATTCAATATTGAGAGCTAGGGCAAGCAGAATCCTAACATTAAGATGCGACGATGTATATCTTGCATCTTCAACTTGTAACACAAAACTGAGAGGTTGGACAATTTGGGAAATGAAATGCCAAAACTCTGGTTGGAGATTTATAATTTCAATCTATTGTGGAGTAGAATGAGTGACAACCTATGCAACTTTCCCTTTAACCAACTATTGAAATCTCTAAATAGATATCTACCCACATTCTAATAATTATTTTTCAAAATTATTTCCTACTTCATGAGTTTTAAAGAAAACCACAAACAACACTTTTTGAATCATTCTACAAAATCTTATTTGAATTCCTAGCTTTCTTCCCCAAATGTTAGCGATCTAGTCATCAAATAATTTGTGGGAAGGTAAATAATCTTTATCTAAACAAAAAAAGAAGATACAAATGTCCTTCAACCTCAACTACTCTTTCCTAATGGCCAAAACCATATCTTCATTAGGAGAGAGGGAGAGAGTTTTGAAGTCATGGGAGGTGGTCTTACCATCTCAATTGTTTCTGTCCATTGCTCCTTTGGAGTTTCCCCCACCCAATCCATCTCCATTAGTTGTAGGTCCTCTCGAAACACATTCTTTTCTCCAAAAAAATTCATTGAAGGAAGCTGATGGTAGACATTTAGGCCTAAATTGATCAAATAAAACTGCCTTATAGGAAGGCTTGGCTTCTCCTTTATCATTAACTAGTATTTCCTTATCATGGCCATCATTGCAATCATTTCTTAAACAACCTTTACCAATATCTATCCTAGATTCTGATGCAAGAGCATCCAGTGGTGTAAGGGCAATCCTGTATCACCCAAAAATATGTTTAGAGTTAGTTTATGTTTAAAGTGTTTTCATTTCTAGATACCCATTTGGGTCAAATGAAGATTCTAACTCTCATAGCTCCATTATTGGTTTTTTGGGTTAGATTTTTTGAGCACTTTGGGATATGTGCCAACATAGAAAATAGGTTATTTGTAATTGAGCCATAATTATAATGAGTTAGAGGGTGTAAGTTGGAGGGATGATTATACTTGTAATTTAAAGCACTCCAAAAAAAGAATTAGGTCAAAAGGCTTTATGGTTTGAAAGTTATTGCAGTTTTAAGTTGTCTAGAGACCTCTTAAGAGCACTTCAAAGTCATATTTGAGGCACTAAATGGCCTTGTACAGGCCCAAAAATGGGAGATGAGAAAAGATGGTCCATAGGGCTATAGAGCACTTGCAAAGCTTTTCAAAAATGTAAACGGTTCGTTAATCATAGTCCTAAATTAAAAATTATGCCTCCCAGAAGTTGGACTACCATTTATGGATTATTCTAACCTTACACCGACTGTTGACATGTTTTCTAGAACCTTCTATTTTGGCAGTGGATGCCAAATGGTATATTCTAAAATGTATTCCTAACCCTAAACCTAATTTGGTTTACTTAAGCATATTTCTAGCATTGTAAAGATAGTTTTTGATGGAGTTTAGGAGAAGGTACTGGAGGAGGGTTTTTCTCCAAGATCATACAACATTGTAAGCCTATAGGTCATGTCTTTGGGTCTATTTTCATTGTATTGAATGTAGTAGTAGATCACTTCTGATAATAATATTCCCCTTTTCCTATTGCATTCATTTTTGTCTTGGGTTGTGTCCCCATTAGATTCAAAGTGATCATTAATCTTCAACCCTTCCGAGTTGCACATAGGTGAACTAGGCTAAGATCCATGAGGACTCAACTCCTCAAGCATGTCATCTGAAACCCTACCTAGCACTCAAAACACAAAAAAGACATGAAAACACAGAAAAAGAAAATGAGATAATGGGAAGGACACCGCCAATTGCATGCCAATACCAAGAAAAGTGACTAAGGCCAAGTAAGAGATTGGAAAGGAGCCACAAGGTCCTGCACAAGGTATGAATCCCAGTGATGGAAACCTCATCGTAGTTATATAGCTGCAAAGCTCCAGCTCAATATTTCAATTTTATTTTCTTCCATCTTCATATTAAATAAACATTTATGAAAATTACCTTGTTCAAAGCAGATGGCTTTCTTACAACTTTGCTAGGGTTTACATCAACTCTTTCATCATCTTAGCTTTCGTAATATTAAATTCCACAAATTGTGCTAGACATAAATGACTACTTCCAAGTGCCTTTCAATCCAAAATATCCCAATCCTCATCTGTCATAGTGGTTGGTTCTTGGATTTTCCTTGCAATGGATGCCATAAGTCCTTTTGATAAAGATGGTCCTCCATTTGCATTTTCCATAACCAAAAGTCCTATCCATTAAACTTCTCAATCTTCAGCTTACCCTCATCTCCAACCACTCCCACTCAACTATGAGACCTTACTACATAATATAACAAAAGATAACCTTTCTCTAATACCACTTGTTAGGATTAACTAGACATAATGAACAATTACACACAAATATAACCAATATAATAAATATTATAAATCATACAAAAGAGAACACAAGACAGGGAGTTTTAACGTGGTTCACCCAATCCCTAGGCTATGGCCAACAAATGATGAGTCCAATATTCTTGTCTAGTGATTAGAACCTTATCATAATTAGCAATCCCTTACAGTTCAATATTGCTCATCATACCTTATGAAATTCCTTATCCTAAGCCATTTTGTACAAGATTTTTTCTACTTACAAGATTAGGGCTAAAATAAGTCATCCAAAAGAAGGGAAAAAAAAAGTCGACCTTGTCTTGGGGGCATTGTCCCAAACCCTTGTAGTAGAATTTGGGAAGAAATTGTACCAAATAAAGTGAGAAAAAAATTAACCTCCGAGTGTGATTAAGCCCCACATCATAATATAAGAAACATTGTGGGAGGGAGAATCAATATTGCAACACTTCTATACAAATTAAGCCTTCTACTATAATTGTATTTAACTACTAAAACAATAAATCATAAAAGAAAAGCATATACAATAAAAGAACTCATAACACCATGATTTGGTCTCGAGGAAACCCTGACCAAGGGAAAACCACGACAGGGATTTAACTCATAAGTTATTGCACTAATATGAAAATGTCCTTTGTAGTAATGGTACAATAGCTTATTGCTCGAGGTTGAAGGTTAAAGCCACCTTCCAAACTCACTGTCCAATACAAAGAAAGAATTATAATGAAAGTAAGAACTATGCAAAACATCACAATGCTAGATTAGTTCCAATGAATCTTGCATATGCTTTGATCCAACATCAAGGGTTGCACATAGCATTATAACCTATCCACACTTCCTTGCATACCAAAAAGACTTTTCTTTATACCCTTACAATTCTTTTATTTAGTTGACTTCATTGATCACAAAACCAAACATGTTCATTCATTTCCCAAAACATAATATTGGGTTGTGTTGTCTAAGAGTTAAGTCTTTGGATTTTGTTCTAAGTAATTGAATTAATAAGACAATTTGATTTACTATGCCAAAATACCTAGTCACAAAAATTACGCCAAAACATTTTCATTGTGGATTTGTTCTTCTTTGCATCATCATAACTCACACTATATTACATATAAACACAAGTGATCATAATAGTATCTCACATGCAATACCATATATATCACATCTCCAAAATTGTATCCTTATCTGATAAGCCTTCTACCATCATTGCCCAAAATTGTCCATCTATAGACTGAATTTCCTTCATGGACTTAAGCATTCTTCACATACATATCATACCTAAACTAAATGCCAACACAAGTGATCATACCATTGAGATGGGTTTCCATCAATGAATACATTTGATCACTCACCTATCACTTGACAATAATTTTTATTAAGTTTTCACTTGATTACAAAAAAATTTCTATTGGATTGCCCAAGAAAGCCACGTGCAAGCCCCCATTCCCCAATATAAGCCATCCTTCTAGCTATACCCTAGCAATCTCTCCAAAAACATGCCTCGTAAGGAAAAGAAAAAAGATCCATCTTGAAAAACAATGGGGGAAACAAAGTGAGCAAACCCTCACCAAGAGGTTAATCTACAAGCAAATCAATAGTCTCAAATGATTGTAGTGCCATGACCAAAGTTACTTCCTTCATTGCAAGTCCAAAATTCATTACAAAACCTTATGCCCAAGGAATAAAAGCTCAAAATTAAGACATCAAATTTTGAATAATGAACTTTCAAACATATCAACTAGGTATAATTCTAAAAATTAAACATGCCACATAGTTTCATTATGATCACCCGAAAAAATCTAAGGAAAACACATAAAGGATCAACCAATTACCCAAGTAAAACAAGGAACGATGTCATCAAATACAACTTTCCTTCGGTAGATAGAGGATTCATAAATATTATAAAAGACAAAATCACATCACGATCACTAAGTTTGAATGGGAACCATACAAATAAGATATTTTAACTAATAATAATACTTAACAAATATCAACAATTATGAATACTGAATAATAATTCACATTGGTAACATATAACAGAATTAGTATTTATTAATAAATGATCAATCTACTTAACACCAATTAATAATTGATAATAATAGTTAATATCAAATAACCATTGATAATAAGAAGTGAAAAATAATAATTAATATCAATAACAATTTCTATCACCAATATGATTGAATTGTGATTACAAAAAGACTAACTCAATTAAGGTTACCAATACATTCAATGTTAAAACTATAATCATTTCGTTTAATAATAAAATAAATGGAAACCAATTATTGTAATGTAGACGTTGCCAACTATTTCTTAAGAGCTAAGTCACTAACTTTTAAGTATAAAATAGATGTGAATCTTGTTCCTCTTTTTGGCCATGGTAAATATACTAAAGAAACATAATATTAACTAACTAATATCAAGATTTAATGAATCCTCTTTCACGTGTCCCTCTTTTTCATCATTGTACAATCCCACTCAAAACAACGTCAAGAAAGATGCTGAACCCTCTTGTACAATCCTATATGCATGCATCCAACTTCTCCTTTCAAGAAATTCCCAACCCCACTTGGCAAAGCTGGCTCACTTCTCACACAAATGACCTTCCCATTGTTGCTCAAAAATGACGTCCCACACAAAAGGAGAATGGTGCTATTTTATGAAACTAAAGCGATAAGCATACCTAGTAAGAAAAATGCCAAAATAAAAACATCCTCCACTCAGCTATTGAATCCCCCTCAATCCACCCAAAATAACATCTCTTAAATTCCTCAATCAGCATTTCTGACTTGCTAATAAAAATAATAGTTTTATTTTATGTTTAAATAAAATTTATGTGATATCTCAATTAATTAAAATAATAACTTAATTAATTAATCAGAATTAGAAACTGTAAAATTATAATTAATTAATTATAAAACTAGCTAAATGAAACTACTAGCGACCATAGACACAAAAGAAAATGGATTAATAATAGCATCTTTGTTAATATTACATTTGATAATTATCTCAATATAAATGTCGATAAAGCGATAATCATTATTAGTTAACATTCATATACTAACATCATTATCACTATTATGATACTAGTAATAATCTTTTTATAATGATAAAATAATAACTCCTAAATCTCCCACAACATTCATTATACCAACACCTTGGACTAATAGTTATAATTTTACGATGGTTATCGAGTCATTGTTATTTTTTTATTATAATCATCCATCATCTTAATAGTTAGTCACACTAACTTTATGTTAAGCCATAATCCTCGGCAAATCTATTTAATTATTCAATAGTGATGTTGATTCCTTGTTTAATATTTGAACCACATTAATTTTACCTTTATTCCTTATGTTATGGTAATTCTTTGATACTGATAACTTTGATATTGAAATAATTTAAACATTTCAGTACAATATATCTAGTTGAGCAACATTCAACAAAAGACTTCAATAGCCATATACCATAGCTAAAATCAGCCAAACTAAGACATATTACCAAAAAGATAGAGATAAGAAGTTATAACACCCAAAATAGTATACAAAATTATGGGGCAAGGGGATTGGGGGGTGGGTGGGAGAGTGGGAGGACAATGTAAACTAGAGATAAACATTATACATCAGGCTGAGATCATCAAAGCTTAGAAAGAGTACAATGCAAAATTTCAAAAGATTGTTTTAGACACCTCAACCATCATTGTCATTAAGCTCTTCAAGCTCTTTAGTTGGGAGTAGTTCTCCATTCCATATAGCAATGTCATAGTCCTGTTGATCCAATTCAAGAGAAGAGATGATGTTATGAGAAGGCTAAGATACAAGTAATTTAGAAGCATAAACTATAAAGAGTTCTTTTCCAAATTGTCATTCTAAGATATAATAACAGATCGTTACTTATAAATATTCACATACATGTGTGTGTACATACACACACACACACACACACACACACACACATTTTTGTATATTATAGTATATCAGTTGACTGCACAAAAACGATTTGATCTGGTTAAATCCTCATTACAATGCAATGATCGTCCTATGCTAAACATATCATTACATGTGAATCCTCATTATCATGTTATTGTTTTTTATTGCATATTAAGTATGAATAAATAGCAAGCACCAATTGTGATCGGGCTTCTCATATGTATTATCACTGAGTGTAATTTGCAATGAACATAACTAATGATGGTAATCGTGAGTTATGTCTTGTGTAGAGACATGACTCTATGGGTCCAAAGGACACATAGAGGCATGTCCTTACCCAAGACACAACCATTCACATTCGTGTATATCTTGTGTATCATGATCACTTGGAAACACATCAAGCATTCTATGTTATTACCTTTGGTCTGATATATTTTACTTACCTAAAACAAATATTAAAGTTAGTGTTGATTATTTACATTTTACAACAATACAAGTTGATTGACAACCCAAAATCGAAGTCAACTTTTGTGATCAGAAAAATCATATATATCTTTGCATTTGATAACAAAGAAGATTACGATTTCTCTACCTCAAATCTAATTTCCTTTAACATGGTATCTAAGCCTAGTTGGTAGAACAAACCTTTGAACCAAACTATGATTTTATTTGCTTCAAAATCACTGAAATACTTTCTTTACTAAATCAATCATGGTGAACAATATCAGAGTTGAGGACAAACTAGAAGGTGCACCCAACTTCATTTCATGGAAAATTCTAATTGCAACAATACTCCAAGAACTTGAATTGGAGTCATTCATAGAGGAAAACAAGGAGTACCTAAAGATGAAATAGAATTAACAACTTGGAGAAGATGGAATAATAAGGCCAAGAAAATTATCATTGATGGAGTTAAAGATTATATTCTTCCATCAATAGAAAAACTTACAAATGCTTATAATGTGTTCAAAACAATTCAAGACACATTTTGAGATAAACACCGCAAGAAAATTGCTTACATTAAAAGAACTTCTAAACATCAAGATGGACAAAGGAGATTCAATTACCTCCTGCTTCTCCAAAATCTCTGAATTAAGAGATCAACTCTCTACCATTGGAAATAATGTTGAAGATGTTGATTTATCTCTAATAGCACTTAGAGGATTACCAACCTCATGGGAATTATTTAATTAGTGCATCAGTCATCCATTTATACCTAAATTCAATATATTGAAAAATGAATGTACCCAAGACGAGGCTTAATTAATCTCAAGAGGTATCATCTCCAACAAAGAGGAAGAGATTTAGGCATTGCATATAAATTCAAGCAATAAAAAGGGAAAATTCAAAAGAAAGAGAGGGAAGAAAACCTATAGAAAAGAGATCTGTCAAAAGTTCAATGTATAAATGTGACAAATTCGGACATACTCACATGTATTGTCCAAAAAGGAAGAAGAAAAATCGTATCAACATGGTCAAAGTCAAGGAAGTAGAAGAAAAAGATTAAAAATACTCATTATACTACCTTGTCCTATCTAGTGAGATAAACTCTAATAAAAACACCTGGATATTTGAAAGTGGAGCTTCCAAACATATAATTGGATTTAGAGATAAATTTGAGACTCTTGAAGAATATTCAACTGAAGAAGTGACAATAGGAAACAACTCCACTTATCTCATGAAAGGAATTGGAACCTGTTCAGTACATCTAAGTACCAGACTTAACTTACACCTAAAGAATGTCGTATTTGTTCCTAGAATCAATTTTTTTTATATCTCAATATGAAATCTAGTAGATCAAAGAAAGCGAACTATTTTTCAAGAGAATAAAGTGTTGTGCTGGATGAAGAATTCAAGCATTAAAAATGTTATTTCCACTAGAGTTAGAGAAGGAGGTTTATACAAACTTTGTAATTCCACAAATCTAGCTCTAAGTCATGAAACTGGAAAGTCAAATGAGATTTTACATATGAGGCTAGGACATTTTAACTTTATAGCATTACCTTCTATAGAGAAAATTGTCAAAGATCTACCCAACCTTAAACCTGAACATGAAAGAATATGTAAAGGATCTGCATTAGGAAAGACCCCTAAAACTCCTGTCCACTCCAGTGAATGTAAAACTAAGAGAATTCTTCAACTCATTCATACTAACCTATGTGGACCTATGTCAGTACCTTCATTAGGAGGATTTTCATACTACATCATCTTTGTAGATGACTATCCTAGGAAAACCTAGATATGTTTCCTTAAATTAAAAGATTCAAATGAGGTTCTAATCAAATTCAAAGAATTTAGAGCCCTAGTTGAAAACCAAATTGAAAGAAAGATCAAAATTTTAAGATCTGATAGTAGAGGAGAATATATATCCGTAAACTTCAAATATTTTTGCATATCTGTTGGGATTAAGATGTGGTATATTGTACCATATAATCCTCAATAGAATGGAGTAGCAGAAAGGAAAAGTAGAACTCTCATTGAAGCATCTAAAGAAATGATGCATGATCAAAATTTACACACTTCATTCTAGGTTGAAGCATCTAATATTGTCATATATATTCAAAACATATGTCTGAGCATGCAATCTTAGAAAAAATAACTCCTGAAGAATTTTTCTCAGGAATCAAACCTATCTAACTCATCTTCAAATTTTTGGTTGTTCTATATATATATTCACATTCATAAGGAGAAAAGAACCAAACTAAAGCCATCAGGGAACAAAGGCATATTCATTGGTTATAGTAATTCTTCTAAAGTTTATAGGGTATATGTGCCAGGATCAAGAACAACTAAAGTCAATAGAGATCTCAAGTTTGATGAAGATGTTGCATTCAAAACTTCTAAAGATATGGAAGAACCCAATGATGATTCCATTCCTAAAAATGATGAAAGTACTATGGTTGAGAGGGAGAGTGGCATAGAAGATAATGAAACCACTACATCAAATCCTAAAAAAAAATCCAAATCAACTCAACAATAAAAGACCCTTATGGGAAAGGAAAATGGCTGAAGAAAATAATGTGATGCCAAATGAAATGCTTAGAGAGACCAAAATGTTAAGGAATCATTCATGTTATGTTACATAAATGATATCACTAAGTTTGAACCTTCTAATGTTGAAGAAGCTTTAAAATTTCAATCCTAGAGAGATGTCATGATTGAAGAATATCAATCCATAATAAAAAGCAATGTTTGGGATATTGTGCCAAGACCCAAAGAAAAATCTCTTGTCTCCTTAAGATGGCTATTCAAAATCAAGCAGGCACCTGATGGAAGTATTGAGAAACACAAAGCCGGATTTGTGGCTGGAGGATTCTCACAAAAGGAAGGGATTGATTATGAGGAAACATTTGCTCCATTTTCCTAGTACATATCTATCAAGACCATACTTGCAATAGTTCCATCCAAAGGTTGGAAGGTACATCAAATGGATGTAAAGATGGCATTCCTAAATAGAGTGATCAATGAAGAAGTGTTCTTGGAACAACTAGAAGGGTTTACTATCCACAAGAAAGAGTCACATTATGCAAATTGAAGAAAGCTCTTTAGGGTCTTAAACAAGCCTCAAGGCATGGTATGAGAGAATAGATAGCTACCTTACCAATTAGGGTGCTCAAGAAATGAAGTAGATCCTAACATATACTTCAAGAAATTAGAGAGAGATATGTTAATACTAGCTCTTTATGTTGATGATCTACTAATTACATGTGAGGACCATCTTATAGTTAAATGTAAGCAAGATCTTATAGCTGATTTTAAGATGAAAGATTTAGGGCTTCTACACTGCTTCCTAGGATTAGAAGTAAGACAAAAGGGAGAATACATTTTTGTATAGTCAACTAATAGATTATAATATGCACAAATGTGTGTGTATATACATACATACATACATACATACATACATATGCATATGTATGTATATATATGTATATAAATAAGTGTGTTTATATGCACACATATATTTGCATCTTTCTAATTAACGATATGTTATTATATATCTAACAAATGCTAAAAATTCAACACCTTCATCATCTTTTCCTACTACATCAGATCATCATCATCCAGTGTGAATTTATACTGGTTTAGGTAGAAGACAACTCTTAAATCATCTTTATATATAAGTATAGATCCTTCTTGAACTAAGATCATACATTGGCTTAGTGGTATATCCAAGGAGAGAGAAACATGTGACGTAATAAAGTAATGGGTGAGTTTAATCTTAAACTTAGTAAGAGTCTTTGATCCTTCTTTTCAAAGGCTTCCTCATTTCTCACTTTTTATAAGAACCAACAAACTTCAAATGATAGAATGAACCAAAATTTATTAATCCTAGAATCAAAAGCTCTACTAATTCAGGACAGATGTGCCTAGTACCTACAACTACATCACCAAAAAGAGATGACATCTACATGCATGTACATGGGAATATGAGAAATAGACAATACTTGGGGCAGGGGAAGGGGTGTTGAATAAGAATTGCAACACTTTTAAACCAAGTAGCCAATTCCAAAATTGACCATTAGCAACAACAAAAGCATAAACCAAAAAGTACACAACAATAAGAAATTCATAACACCATGATTTATTTTTTATGAAATCCTACCCAAGGGAAACCCCAGTGGGGATGGTATCCACAACAATGCACTACTCTAAAAGTTCTATGTTGGGAGTCTTTATATACATTTTGTACATGAGTCCTTGTGAGAGGACTAGACCTTGTTAGAGGTCTCAAACCTGTTAGGAGTTGTATTAAAAAAGAGCCCACTACTCTTACAAAGATATAGATCTATACAGAAAGTAATATATACATTACCAAAATAACTGTGTTGATATTTGCTATATCTAATTAGTCCTTTTTATACCTCGCATCTGATTTCACCCATCCAACAATTGATAACATCTAACCATCAAAATAGCATCATAATATCATAGATAAATTTTGCATAACATGTGCATGTACACACAATTCTTCACATCATCAAAATGTCCTTATTATATACCATTCTTATTATTCTATCTAGTCATCCTTGAAGATGAAACAAGTAAACACTCATCCAAAATTATTTACCAAAACTTGACATTTGGGGGTTAACATCTAAGATGTCATCTCTACATTACCAAGTAATATAATTGATAGGGCAATCCAATTCCTTAGGCCAAAATTCCCAATCTTTGTCCCTTATCCTAAACTCTAGAATATAGACTCCTCTTCTCATTAACCAACCAAAACATAAGTTAATTGTCATAATAACTCTAGTAAAAATAACAACATTATACGAATACTTCACACTATTAGTATCCAAAATTTTGGCAATTAATACTTATCCATTGAAGCTCGTTGATTAAAACAACTCTACTATTGATAGTTTTCCCAAACTACTCTTAGACAATTTTTCATATGAAATCAAAACCAAAATTGAGTATTATCCCATGCAATCTTACTATCTGATAGTGTTACATAAATGAAAACATCCAATCTTTCATTGTCTACATGCCTGAAATCTCCCCCTTTGGAATTGATGGCAACACTTAGTAGAAAAATGATTAAGTGTCAAAACCTCAAAACTTCAAAACTTTCCTTACCACAACTTAAACAAAGTTTATTTAGAAAACCATCTATATACCTAGGCATGTTGTACACTCCCTTCATGCTTTACTCACCTTATCATCTATATACTTATATTTCTCAGTGATATAACTCTCCCTTTGACATCAACAACAAAGAAGAGATTACTATATACTATGCCAAAAACTTAATACTTCCAAAATCTTTATACAAACCTTAAAACATCAGAAAAATCTCTCTTCAAGGTGGGAAATTTTGTTTCCCATACTATTTTCATATTTTCACCCTAGTTTATACCACAAATTGTGTAGGTTGTAATCTTTGTTCCATGAAGATTAGTTGATCTAAAATTTTCATAAGTCTTCTTGAAACACTCTAATAACTACAATTGCTTTGCATTGTCTCTAGTTTGGGTGTTTGAAGATTTCACAATAAAGTAAATATGATCAACATTTCATTTTGAAGTGCACTTATGACATTAAAAACTTAACCATTTTGGTAACATTATTCTTTGTCTTAGGAAATTATTTTGCTAACTCTCCAACTTCTCTTCCCCTTCCTTGATACTTTTGTCAATATCTTCAACATGCTTAACAATTTTTTTACAATGTATAATTGCTTACCCTTTTTCACATATTCCCTTATATCTTTGATATTCTCATCAATTAAATTTAAACATCAGTTTATATGTTAGCACATACCTCAAGAAATAGATTTGCAATAATTAAATCATGCCCTACATTGGTCTTGGCAGATTCTACTAGTGAAGCCTAATGAGCATCAAATTCACCTTACAATTGTTAGATTTTCAACTATATCATTACCTTAGAAAAATCTCTAAGTGTGAAAGGTTTTCTATAATCTATCCAATTCTTGACTCAATATGCTTGCATGCTAAACTGACTTTTTCTCATATTTGTCTTTAGCTTTAACAAATGTCATTAGTGGTATTTTCATTAATGCATCTTAAACAAAATCTTCTTTATCGATGCACCAGATGTCATGACTAATGTTACTTGACAACAATGATTGGAATGATGAAGTGGGTGTAGCTGAAATGGTCTCAATTATCTTTTCCTTTACCTCTAATGACCTCGTGATGTTTGCTTGTGCTACTATGTGTAACGCCCCGCCAAGGGATCCAAAGAATTAACCTAAAGTTTCACTAAGTTTGGTAGCATTTTTTTTTTTTTTTGAAACATAAAAGTAAAACCATTCACAACATACACATAGTAGCGGAAGCAATAACATCATTTGAAATCATACATAATAGGTTTCATTCTTTAAGGATCCCTTAACATTGAATCACAATTATATCAACTAATATTAATTCCATCAAATACCACATCCACATGAAATAATAATGAAAAGTCCAACGTTCTTAACCATATACTTTTGTTCCAAATGTCCTTTAGTAAAATTACATTTCAGAAAGCTCAATCATCCACTGTACATGCCATAGGGTATGAAAGGCTTAAAAGAATATACATATGTGAAAATAAAGTACATCATCCTATTCCAATCCATGATGCAAGTGCAATAAAGTAAATGAATCCACATGTCATACATGATACATCATCATAGAAGATATAAACATCCATCATAACAAGTAAACATAAACAACTACACATAATTATCTAAGTGCACAGTTCCTCCCAATCATAAATAGCATCATTAGACCATCGTGGGCCCTAGCCATCCCTCCATGTGTAACATCCCAAGTCACCGAAGAGATCATCGGTATTATCATAGTAGGAATGTCACTCCTAAAACATACTACATCATATGCAGAAAGAAATCTAACATGCAAGATAAAGCATAAGATAAGTAAATAACATCATCTATCATATGTTAATCATCAATATAAGGATACATGTCCACCATCATAATCCATGAACAGAATGAAGATAGATGCCAACAAAGAATGCATTAGCCACGGTGTCTCAGACGAATCTCAAATGGTAAGAGTGAAAAAGCACTACCACCTGACCACGTGGAACCTAAATGGCCCCCTCCCACTGCGTTGAGGAGATAATCTCAAGTCCCAAACAAGTTATCAAATCACATAACACAAATACTCTCTAAGTCCAGGAATCCTGAAAGTATACTAACTCAAGGGTTCCGACATAAACCAACATCTAATCCTAGAGGCACAACAAAGACATGTAGGAAACCTACTATGTAAGCGAGAAAGTGTCATCGCACGAATCACGCTAGAGTTACCCTGGTAGTCTCTCTATAGACCCCGACCCCCTATTGATCCCTATGCAGCCACTAGTATCCTCTCATACTGACGAGGCATATTATGAAATGCAAGGTCGCAACCAAGAGTTCTCTATACTCCCATCCTAGTTTGTACTAGCATTTGAGGCATGGGCGAGAACAAGCAATTATCTTATTAGGTTCATTTAAGTTAGTATTAGGTGTAATGTTTTCACTTATTAAACAACTTACAATGAGTTACCCTGGCAGCCACTTAGGGCCCCGGCCCCCAATGCAAGCCACTTCTCGACACTACAAGTAGATAACCTACCCTAGGCTCATGGAATCACAAATCATAAAATCACCTTAGTCCTATACAAGCGACTGAAAAAATACCAAAAGATAATCCACAACAAGAGCATCAAATCTCCATGACCAACTAAAAAGCATCCATTGATAATCATGACCACAACAGTTCTCTATTGCCAACTGAAGGTATCAATGATAATCACAATATCCATCGGTCCTCAACAAGCAACCAAAAAGGCATATCAGGCAAATAATTCTGATCGAAAAATCCAAAATAGTCGAGTCAAAACATGCCACAACATGACATCATCAAGATCAGATAAACACTTCAGTCCCATCAAGGCGACTGGAAAGTAATCCAAGTATGATTGATCGATGACTCAAAAATGGTTAAGTCGAGTGTTTCATACACAAACATCTCAACTTCACATAAGAAATCATTAATGAATAGTAAATACAAACATCTCATAGAGCATACCATCACATTACCATGGTTGTTTTTAAAAAAAAAAAATCGAGATCAAATGACATCAACATGACATCACAAATCATAACCCCCAAGCCTCTGGTAGATGTCCTCTAACTGGTCAACAATCTAGTCAACCCAAAAACAAACCCAAAACATATAGCACAAAATGCCAGCACATGTCTTGGTTCGCTAAAATCACATAATTGAATTAAGTGTGGGGTTTCAGTTTTAGATATCAAGTGAAGGAACATTGTTCGTCTTCCTTATAACTAACCTGTGTAATAGTTTTAATAGGTTAAGGATTTTTCCCACCCCTAATTCATTTAAATCAATTTTTCCTAAAGCACCCAAAGGATAAATACGTATTTGGACAATAACCCCCATCAAGTTCCATTTTAACATGAGTGACTACAATTTATCCTCAGAAAACATTCAGAAGACACGAAGAAGACAGGAAGTGCAAGAAATGAAAAATAACATATGCAAAATCACAAGTGTCTACCTGGACACTGATGCTAAATCACTTCTCCTTAGCATCTGCAGAGCAAGCTCCTTCCTTATCCAACGTTCGCGAATCCACGCAAACGTGCTCTCCCCGAGCTTCTAGGAGTGCCTAAATATAAAGAACTCTCAGAAAGCACCTGGAATGTCTCTAGAAACAACCAGAAGATGAGATATGCATTGACAACTAAGCATGAGCTTTTTCCAACCTTCTAGATGAGTCACAAGGTTGTAGACACCATGTGCTTAATTTGTGTGCTAACTCTTGTGTTGTAGACATATGTGCAATCAAGGGGTGCGCTTACTCCTAGGTAGACATAAATTTTATTTTAATACTTTTATTATTACTTTATTAGTATTATTTATTTATTATTTTATTATTATTAATTTTAATTTCTTTTATTTAATTCTTTACTCAATTAATTTCCCATTTAATTAATTAAAATCAAAATATTATATTAATTTTCCCCAAAATAATTAAATTATTAATTAAATCAATTAATTTTAGACTTAATTAATAGAAAATTCACCAAGGACTTCCAAAATAAAATATGAAAATCCATCATAGAACAATCCATACAAAATCAGTCTAAGGGGTTAAAATCACAAATTACGTCATCCGACGCATTCGGTAGGTAAAACATCTCAGATACTTGTCCTACCTTTCTAGGAGAAATGGTTTAAGGGTTTAGGATTTTAACTTGAGAGTTTATCTCCCCTCTCTTACCATTGACATAGTGCAATAGGGTACACTCATCCTGGCAATTCAGGGAAGTCGATACCCAGTACCTGCAACCTACATAAAATTCATGCATGTACATACTATATATATATATATATATATATATATATATGCGCTAAGCTAAATAGGCAATGGCAGGAAGTGGCGCATCGTGTAGATCCCTACTAGCAGGCGACTACGACTCCCTTCCTTAACCACATCAGAAACACCATACATAAAGAGAAAAAACACGCACACCATACACATGCAAGTGTGGGGTAAGTATCCATAAGAAGACACATGTGATAATAAACCATCTAACTAATCATCATCAATAATCAA
Organism: Cupressus sempervirens; assembly: GCA_028749045.1. Classification (NCBI taxonomy): domain Eukaryota; kingdom Viridiplantae; phylum Streptophyta; class Pinopsida; order Cupressales; family Cupressaceae; genus Cupressus; species Cupressus sempervirens. The sequence goes on from CM053792.1 coordinate 260,351,360, forward strand.
AAATAATGTAATAATCATCATGCATACATGAACTGTAGAGTCTAAATATTCACCTCATATATCAACTGAATCTGTAACACAATATCTGATAGTCTCAAAACAATGCTACTAACCATTAACATAAAGCTGACCTAACAGAGTTCGGCAATGATAGCAATAATGGATTTAGAAAAATGTGAACGAGGGCAGGCACTACACTATGACTTGTTTTGAAGGTATGAAAGATGGAATATTACCTCGTGTCCCAACATCAAGTATGATTAATGAAGTTTTACCTTCATTGCTTAGAGATTTGACTTATATTTCAGAGACTACCTCATTATTTTATTTTTCTTCCTTCTCATTATCTTGTTCATCTTTATTAGTCTGCTTGACCTCATTAGTAGCCTGTGTTACTATATCTTGCATTTCTCTTTCACTAACCACATTATCCATGGAAGTGTTTTGGTCTTGTTCTTTATCTTCAAGAATTGTACCAAGGGTAATAGGCACACTTGATACAATGAAATATGGTTGCTTGATTGTGCTATAAAACTAGTTAACTTCTTCTACTTCTTCATGTGGTAGCACTGATTGCTCTCTAATTGATATGCCAATTCATCTGTGAGATGTTTAACTGACATGTTCTAACCTCATGCCTAGTTCATCCAAGACTTGTGCAATAGCCTTCTCTGTCTCATTAGCAACTTCCTCATATAGGCCAACCATTATTTTGACTAACCTCATATTTTTTCTCATTTTGGGCCTTGCTTTCTCCAAAAAATTCTTTCTTTCAACTATTGTTGGACTAACTGCCAACGTTTCCCGAAGTGGAGAATCCGCTCTTTACATATATATTAGTATTGACCCACTTGGCCTTTAACATACCCCTCTAGTTTGTATCTATATAATTCACTATCTCAACTCGACCACACCGACCCTTTCCCTTCGAGATTCGTGACATGGTCTAAACACATTCTCAATCCATTTAGAGCTAGTCGTTGCTATGGACTTTGAACAAAGATAGGAAATATATTATAGAGGGACAAGAGGATGAGTACAAAGCTCTCCAAAGAGCATTGAGGTTGGAAAATCTTGTTGAGCATAGATGACAATTGCAAAGAATTGTTAGGACTAATTCAAAGTGAACTATGGAAATATAGAGAGTTTACGTGAATGGAGCTAGGAAACTACCGAAGTATACAAAGTGGCCTGAAGTGTCGAAGGGTATACCAATTGGGGATTGGTTTATGGTCAAAAAGTGTTTGAATTAAATAAAAGTACCAGACATCATTTGAGACACCTAACCCCCATTTCACAAGAAAGTAGAGATTGTTAAGGAGTGAGAACCAAAGACCGTGTACTAAGGGAGTCAAGGGGATTAGAGGTCAAAAAGACACAAAGTGCAAAAGCCAAAGACAAACACATTAAAAGATATAGATGCAACTGAGAAGGTTAAGAGGACATTTCTATTAGTCTAGTGGTTGTATTGGACATTGATAAGGTTGATATTTTAGTGTAACAACCCTATCTTGTAACAAGTGGTATCAGAGCTTGGTCACAAGTTCAAATCTCCTTAGGTAATGTTGAGGGGGGAATTGTTGGACTAATGGCCAACATTCCCCTTTGAGATTTATCACAGGGCTTAACAACCTCATATGATCTATAAGTTTATACAAAGGAACATTGCATTCATTAGCACAAAAGGTTGTTGAAAATTTATCTTTTTGAAGTTTAACTATAGAAATTCCTTAAGTATTGTAAGTTGTAGGTCCTCCAAATGGACCTTCAACAAGAGGCTTGTGTGTTTCTACATTGGGCACCAAGGATGGCCTAGTAGCCAACTTCTGCAACAATGCATGTAAGAGACACTCAGGTGCCTTGTTACAACAAATTAGTGTTACCTACTGAAGGCTTCAAATTGGGTGCTTGTGTACCTCCTTGACTAGGATTACCACCAGGAGATGACATCAAAGCTTCAATTTTCAAGCCAATTCGACTGCAAGAAAACAATTCCCATCCATCAAGATCTGCCACAAACATAGTTGACATCTTTTGAGTTCAAAGCATAGCAGGCATTCGAGGCATCATTCTTGTAGGCTGTTCAATGCTAAAAAATTTCCCTTATCTTAAATTAATGCCAGGTTCACCATAACCATTATGGATGTTAGTTGTTTTATGTGTTAAACCTAGCTTTTGTTCAACTCTAGATTAAATGTCATTTATGGTTTTTGCTTTAATCTACAATTGTCAAAATGATAGCAAGTTAAAACTCAATACAACCAATGGATTGAGCAATAAGATAATCACAATCACCACAAATTGACAACTACAATGTAAATACTAAGAAAATTAGAAATGACCCCTTCACAATGAGGAATCCCCTTATTACCACATAAATAGGAAACGTTACCCACTATAGACCTCATTCTATACACCACGTGACAATTAACAACCTCTTCACATTTTGGAATCCATTTGTTAGCATGCAAATCTAGAACCATAAACCTCATTCTCGATGCCAAGTGAGGATTACTAATCAGCTTCTTCATCTAAGCAAAATAACTATCATTGATGATACGTGAATGAAGGTTTTCTTCAAGATGTTTTCCAACTGTATTGAACAACAGACAAAGTGCTCCACATTCTCCTCAACTAGAGGACCTTCTCAATCCTTGCATAATAATTCATGTCCCCCATATAATATAATGAAACCATGATGTCATTTTCCCTTTTAATATTTTATTCTTTCCTATTTGTATGAAATTCTTTGATGATGTGCTTCTGGTGACAGCTGAATACAACTTTTAGAAGAGAAATTGGCAGATAAAAATTTACTAGTTGCCATGGTCTAATGAAATGATAAAGGATAAATCATACTACTATGATGGTATCAAGAATGAACAAGTGTATTTTGTTAACCTCCATGAAGGAAGATGAGATTCTTGTACAAACCTGAACACAATGATGAACAATTTTTTCAGGTATTAGCTTTTGATTGAAAAGCTCTGCAATAAGCCTTAAGTTTCCCAGAGTGCAAAGCTTAACAATCTTCTCCTTCTCTTGGCGTTAATCTTTTCTCCATGGGACTGTCATTTGTTTGATCTTAGCCCACAAATTATCTGCACCTTCAAATATTTTTTGGCACTTATTAATAAAAATCTTTTTGATAGTTATTGGTTTTCCATCTGGATCATCAGAAAGAAATTGGGGTAGTGCAATGCTCAGATCTTGATAAATGCTATGTATTAGACTAAGATCATCAATGCTTAAAAAGAGTACAATACAAAATTTCAAAAGATTATTCTAGACACCCAACCATCATTGACATTAAGCTCTTTAGGTTATTTAGTTAGGAGTAGTTCTCCATTCCATCTATCAATGTCATAGTCTAGTTGATCCAAGTCAAGAGCAAAGATGACATTATGAGAAGGGTGAGATACAAGTAATTCAAAAGCATAAACTATAGAAGAGTTCTTTTCCAAATTGTCATTTTGAGAGATATTAAGTTCCTTCATCATCTTTTCCTACTGTGTCAAATCATCATCATCCAGTGTGGATTTATACCGGTTTAGGTAGCAAACAACTCTTAAATCATCTTTATATATAAGAGTAGATTCTTATTGAACTGAGATCAAACATTTGCTTTGTGGTATTTCCAAGGAGAGAGAAACATGTGACATAATAAAGAAATGGGTGAGTTTAATCTTAAACTTAGTAAGAGTCTTTGATCCTTCTTTTGAAAGACTTACTCATTTCTTGCTTCCCATAAGAACCAACAAACTTCAAATGATAGAATGGACCAAAATTTATTAAGCCTAGAAGCAAAAGCTTCTACATAACCAGAAATGACTTCACTCCAGGATACACTAGGCACACTATTCCAAACAAGAGGATATCCCCATAAAATAGACCAAACTTTATGGGTAAAAACACATTGAAAAAAAACATGCTCAAAGGATTCAAGAATATTACACAAACTATAGTGAATAGAGTTGATTCCAAGGGATTCCAACTTCGAACCAATTGATACTGTCAATTTTAATTCCTAATAACTCTATTCTATTCTCATGAGAAACAATAAGGATATGAAGTGATGATAGGAATCACAAAACCAGAGGACGCAACACAAATCAAAACAAAATACCATATCAAGGGGTTGTGTGGGTGTGAAGGCCACCCCCATTAACCACTAGGTTTCCATCAAGTGGAGTCACTCAATCCCTACTAATTTAGAGGTAACATGCCTAGTACCTACAACTGTCTCACAAAAATGAGACAACATCTACATTCATGTAAATGGGAATATTAGAAATAGACAATAATTGGGGCAGGGGAGGGGATGTTGAATCAACATTGCAACACTTTTAAACCAACTAATTAATTCCAAATTAAAAAATTAGCAACCACAAATGAATAAACTAAAAAGTACACAATAATAAGAAATTCATAACACCATGATTTATTTTCGACGAAACCCTAGCCGAGGGAAACGTCGGTGGGGATGGTATCCACAACAATGCACTAATCTAAAAGTTCTATGTTGGGAGTCTTTATATACATTTCATACATCGAGTCCTTGCGAGAGGACTAGACCTTGTTAGATGTTATCCTTTGTATACCTTGCATCTAATTTTTCCCATCCAACAATTGATAACATCTAACTAGCAAAGTAGCATCATAATATCATACATAAAGTTTGCATAACATGTGCATGTACACATGATTCTTCGCATCATAAAAAAATGTCCTCCTTCTATACCCTTCTTATTATTTTGTCTAATCATTCTTGAAGATGAAACACATAAATACTCATCCAAAACTAATTACCAAAACTTGATAATTGGGGGTTAACATCTAAAATGTCATCTCTACATTACTAAGTAATTTAATTGACAAGGAAATCCTCTCTCTCTCTCTCTCTCTCTCTCTCTCTCTCTCTCTCTCTCTCTCTCCAATATAGATTCATCTTCTCATTAACCAGCCAAATCATAAGCTAACTATCATATTGACTCTAGTGAACATAAATACATTATATGTAGACTTCACACTATTAGTATCTAAAATTTTGGCAATTAATACTTGTCCAGTGAAGCTCATTGATTAAAACAACTCAATTGTTGATAGTTTTCCCTAACTACACTTAGGCAATTTTCATATCAACTCAAAACTAAACCTAAGTATTAGTCCATGCAATCTTATGATATGATATTACATAAATGACAACATCCAATCTTTCACTATCTTCTTGCTTGAAATCTTGCCCTTTGGCAATCATGGCAACACTTAGTGGAAAAATGATTTAAGTGTCAAAACTTCAAAACTTTCCTTACCACGACTTAAACAAAGTATGTTTAGAAAACCATCTATATACCTAGACATGTTGTACTTTCCCTTCATGCTAACTCCCCTTATCATCTATATACTTATATTTTTCAGTGATATAACTCTCCCTTTGACATCAATGACAAAGACAAGATTACTATATACTATGCCAAGAACTTAATGCTTCCAAAATCTTTATACAACCCTTAAATCATTAGCAAAATTTCTCTTCAAGGTGGGAAATTTTGTTTCCCATACTATTTTCATACTTTCTACCCTAAATTATACCACAAATTGCATAGGTTGCAATCTTTGTTACATGAAGATTAATTGATCTAAAATCTTCACAAGTCTTCTTTAAAGACTCCAATAACTCCAACTGCTTTGCATTATCTCTAGTTTGAAGATTTCACAATAAAGTAAATATGCTCGACATTTCATTCGTTTCCTTTTGAAATGCACTTATGGCATCAAAAACTTTACTAGCAAACTTAACCATTTTTGTAACATTCTTCTCTCACTTAGCAAATTCTTTTGCTAACTTCTCCAACTTCTCTTCCCCTTTATGCTTTTGTCGATATCTTCAACATGCTTAGCAAAAAATTTACAATGTATAACCGCTTACCCTTTTTCACATATTCCCTTATATCTTTGATACTCTCATCAATAACTTTAAAATCATTTTGAATGTTAGCACATACCTCAAGAAATAAATTTGCAATAAAATCATGCCTTGCATTGGTCTTGGCAAATTCCACTAGTGAAGTGTAATGGGCATCAAAGTCACCTTGCAATTGTTTGATTTTCAAATATATCATTACCTTCAAAAATCTATGAGTGGGAAGGGTCTTCTATAATCTATCCAATGCTTGACTCAATATCCTTGCATGCTAAACTGACTTTTTCTCATATTTGTCTTTAGCTTTAACAAATGTCATTAGTCTATTTTAATTAATGCATCTTCAACAAAATCTTCCTTATCCATGCTCTAGATGTCATGACTTATGTTACTTGACAACAATGATTGGAATGATGAAGTAGGTGTAGCTGAAATGGTCTCAATTACCTTTTCCTTTACGTCTAATGACCCCGCAATGTTTGCTTGCACTACTATGACTTGTTTTGAAGATGTGACAAATGGAGTTTTATCTTGTGTAACAACATCAAGTATGATTAATGCAGATTTACCTTCATTGCTTAGAGATCTGACTTATATTTCAAAGATTACCTCATCCTTTTCTTTTTCTTCCTTCTCATTATCTTGTTCAACTTTATTAGTCTACTCGGCCTCATTAGTAGCCTATGTTACTATATCTTGCATTTCTTCATCACTAGCCACGTTATCCATAGAAGTGTCTTGATCTTGTTCTTTACCTTCGAGAGTTGTACCAAGGGTAATAGGTACACTTGATAAAAAGAAATATGGTTGCTTGATTGTGATATAAAACTAGTTAATTCTTCTACTTCTTCATGTGGTAGCACTGATTGTTCTCTAATTGATACACCCACTGATCTGTGAGATGTTTAACTGACATGTTCTAACCTCATCTTTTTTCTCATTTTGGGACTTGCTTTCTCCAAAAAATTCTTCGTTTCAACTACTGCCAATGTTTCCCAAAGTGTAGAATCCACTCTTTACATATCTATTAGTATTGACCCACTTGGCCTTCAACATACCCCTCTAGTTTGTATCTGTATGATTATTTATCTTAACTTGACCACACTGACCCTTTCCCTTTGGGATTCATGACATGGCTAAAACACATTCTCAATCCATTTAGAGCTAGTCGATGCTATTGAGTTTGAACAAAGATAAGAAATATATTTTAGAGGGACAAGAAGATGAGTACAAAGCTCTCTAGATAGCACTGAGGTTGGAAAATCTTTTTGAGCATAGATGACAATTGCAAAGAATTGTTAGAAGGATTAATTCGAGGGGACTGCAGAGATATAGAGAGTTTACATGAATGGAGCTAGGAAACTACCTACGTATACAAAGTGGCCCAAAGAGCCGAAGAGTATACCAGTTGGGGATTGGTTTATGGTAAAAAAGTATTTCAATTAAATAAAAGTACCAGACACCATTTGAGACACCTAACCCTCATTTCACAAGAAAGTAGACACTGTTAATGAGGGGAACCAAAGACCCTTTACTAAAGGGATTCAAGGGGATTAGAGGTCAAAAAGACACAAAGTGCAGAAGCCGAAGACAAACAAATAAGAGATATATATGCAACTGAGAAGGTTAAGAGGACATTTCTATAAATCTAGTGGTTGTATCGAACATTGATAGGTTGATCTTTTAGTGTAGCAACAACCCTATATAGTAAGAAGTAGTATCAAGGCTTGGTCACAGGGTCAAATCTCCTTGGGTAATGGCGAGGGGAGGAATTGTTGGACTAACTGCCAACATTCCCCTTTAGGATTTGCCGCATGGCTTAACTGCCTCTTGTGATCTATAAGTCTAGTGGTTGTATTGGGCATTGATAGGTCCATCTTTTGGTGCAAAGACAACCCTAGCTTGTAACAAGGAAGACAATAACAAACGAGGAGGGAAAGTGTGATTGTGTGTAGATATCTTATAGGAGTGACTATGATTGTCTCCACACATCCTACAAGCACACCCAGCAGAGTACATCAAAATAGCATAGTCTAATTGGTCAATATTGTTAGTACCATAATAAACATAATCATTTTCTCATAATGAAACATCATTATCCATTGTAATGTAGAAACCATGAATAAGCATAATCAAAGCATACATCTAAACATCCGTAGTCAAGCAGGGAAAGCATATAACACAAATCCATAAGAGCACAAATGTAAGTAACACTGCATAAATAATCATGCTAAGGTACACACAATCATGTGATACATAACATTGTGGAATTTTCAGACATAATAGATAACCATCATCCCTAATAATAACACATGAACTATAAAGCAAACATAACATGTTCATTAACTATCTCAGAAATGCATAAAAACGATCACCATGTCAAAATGTGTCTCCAAGAATCTCTGACATAATGTCTAAACATCATCAACCAAAAGATATCTTGGGTCTATCATCACTACCAAAAGAAACTGCACTCTAAAGTAAACAAGTCTATGCAGAGGGGCATTGCATTCAGTAGCAGAGAACGTTGCTGAAAATTTATCTTTTCCAAGTTTAACTGTAGAAATTCCTTCACGATTGTAACCTGTAGTTCCTCCAAATGGACCTTGAACAAGAGGCTTGTGTGTTCCTACATTGGGCACCAACGATGGCCTAGCAGCCAAATTCTGCGACAATGCATGTAAGAGACACTCAGGTGCCTTGTTACAACAATTTAGTGTTACCTACTGAAGGCTTTAAATCTGGTTCTTGTGTACCTCCTTGACCAGGATTTCCACCAGGGGATGACATCAAAGCTTTAGTTTTCCAGCCAATTCGACTGCGAGGAAACAATTCCCATTTATCAAGATCTGTCACAGACATAGTTGACATCTTTTGAGTTCCAGGCATACCAGGCATTCCAGGCATCATTCTTGCAGACTGTCCAATGCTAAAACTCTTCCCTTCTCTTAAATTAATGCCAGGTGCACCATGACCATTATGGATGTTAGTTGTTCCAGGCGTTAAACATAGCTTTTGTTCAGCTCTGGAATAAATGTCATTTATGGTTTTTGCTTTAATCTGCAATTGTAAAAATGATAGCAAGTTAATACAACCAATGGATTGGGCAATAAGATAATCAGAGTCACCGCGAATTGACAACTACAATGTAAATACCAAGGAAAATTGGAAACAACCTCTTCACAATGAGGAATCCCCTTATTAGCACGTAAATGAGAAACTTGACCGACTGTAGACCTCATTCTATACAACATGTGACGATTAACAACCTCTTCACATTTTGGAATCCATTTGTTAGCACGCAAATCTAAAACATCAAGAACCATAAACCTCATTCTTGATGCCAAGTGAGGATTACTAATCAGCTTCTTCATCCGAGCAAAATAACTATCATTGATGATACGTGACGAAGGGTTTTCTTCAAGCTGTTTTCCAACTGTATTGAACAACAGACAAAGTGCCTCCACATTCTCCTCAGCTGGAGGACCTTCTATATCCTTGCCTAATAATTCCTGTCCCCCACATAATATAATGAAACAGTGATGTCATTTGCCCTTCCAATATTTTATTCTTTACTATTTGTATAAAATTCTTTGAAGATGTGCTTCTGGTGACAGCTCAATACAACTTTTAGAAAAGAAATTGGCAGACAAAAATTTACTAATCACCGCGGTCTAATGAAATGATTAAGGATAAATCATACTACTATGATGGTATCAAGAATGAACAAGTGTATTATGTTAACCACAATGAAGGAAGATGAGATTCTTGTACAAACCAGAACACAGTGATGAACAATTTTATCAGGTATTAGCTTTTGATTGAAAAACTCTGCAATAAGCCTTAAGTTTCCCAGGGTGCGAAGCTTAACCATCCTCTCCTTCTCTTGGCGTTCATCTTTTTGCCATGGGTCTGTCATTTGTTTGATCTCAGCCCACAAATTATCTGCTCCTTCAAATGTTTTTTGGCACTCATTAATAAAAATCTTTTTGAAAGTTATTGGTTTTCCATTTGGATTATCAAATTCAGGTAGCGCAGTACTCAGATCCTGATACAATATGTAAAATGTTGGTTCCAACACTGCCTTCTCATATATAAGTGATGTTACTGCCTGGTAATGAAGCATACAGTTGTTAGTCAAAACTAGTTCAACTCATACAAAAAAAATGTAAAACAATAAAATCTTTTTGCAGTATAAGGAAACTACTTCAGATGTTAACAGAATAGAGATAAATAATAGATAAATAATACACCAGAAAGGAAAGAACAAACAACCTGCAGAATATCTGCAGTGGTAATCCCTACATTTCTAAGTTGCTCCTTAAGGACATCATATGTTTCCTGAGTCATCTTATTGAGTATCCTGCATGACAAATACTAATTAGACATTCAATTTAAATATTGCCCATAATCTATTACAATAAATGAGCATTTACAAAGAAACTAATTATATAATAGGAAAAAAATGGATATTGTTAAATGATGAATGGAAGAGTTGTCATCAAAATTAGAGTGTTATCACTTATCCTTGTCCACAAATCAGCATGTCCAGAAAAAGTCTAGAGCAAAAAGAAATATCAAGTGTTACAACTAAAACATGTGAGTAACAAGGCTTACCCTCTAACAGTTTTGAGAACTCTATCCTTCTCTGATACTGCCCCCCTATTGGCAGACCATGGAATGGAAGCCTTTATTAGAGCAGGAGCTGGTGCCTTCTGTAAAGATAGAAATTTTATTGAGTGTCAGAAATAAAATATCCATTTAATAGCTAAAAACTCCTCATCAGATTGCACAAGGTAGGATTATAAACAAAAGCTTGGAGGCCGTAGCATTTAGCCACATAATAGACAGGAGAGTGGACCCATTCATAAAGTAAGATTCCACCACAGGGATATGGTATCACACACCAATCAACAGCTTGAAACTAAAAAAGGGAAGGCTACATATAAAGAACAAAATGTTAAACATTATTTTTACAAGAGAATAGGATTTTGCTAACTGACAACCTGAATTTTATCCTAACGACTTCCCTGTTGGAAAAAGCCTCTTAATAAGAATGCTAATACAATTTACTTACTTGCATGATAATCAATGTGACAATACCACACTCATAATCAACATATACAATGCACCTCAAAAATATTACAGATTGTATAAATTAACAATACAAATATTTTGGTATTTAAACCTTACAATACATAGTAATCCAAATTACCTCCTGCATCTCAACATATAGCCAAAACATCATAATTTGTTGAATTGGAAATAACAATTCTGAGTCACATGGATATGCCAGTACAAAGCCTATTTTAAGAATTAAGGAGCCACTGATCATTCAAGGGAGGAAGAGAACCCTCTCAATATTTCTTTCAAAATAAAATATCATCCACGTATATTGGGGAGGTGTATTGTATAGGTTTTTACCACATTCCCTATTGGAAATGTTTTGGAGACACTTCCCTTGCGATTTTTGACTCCAACCCCACTAGTAATGTTTAAGGGATGTCTCCTAGCATCCCCAGTCCACCAAAAAACAACACAAATCCCTTGGCTTGGTATCCATATTTCACTATTTCCTATAGGGGACATTTTAGGAATACAGTGATGCCTAGAAAGCATTCCCTCTTCATCCCCTTTTCAAAAAACATTTGAATACATTTTGAAACATCCTAGTTAAAATAGAGGATGTCATGAGATGGCTAGCCATCCCCGTGATAGTTGTCCAAGTGTCCCTCAACCATCCCAAGATAACCTCATTAAAAAGAAACACATTTAAAAATAAAATAAAGGGGTGGATGGACACACGAGGACACCCAGCATTAAACCTCAGTCACCCCTCAAAAAAACCAAAAAAAAATGTCGCTGTAACATCTGTAAACTTGTGCAGAAGAGCAGTAAAGGGAGGGGAGAACAATAGTGGGAAGAAGCCATTAGATCATCAAATCCATTACACTAGAGGTAAGTTATTCATTTTACATCTGTTTTGCATTTTTTTTTAATGATTTGTTTTTTCGTTCACATAGGGAGGGCATTTCGATGTGATTTGACTTTTTGTCTGAACTCAGAGCTTTCTTTTGAGTTATTTACTGGTGTAGGGCACCTCTTGAAGACAGGAAGGGTCACTTAGGTGACTAATGAGTTTGAAGGTGATACAAGACCTATAAGGTCTTTTCAATATTTTAATATGGCTATTAGGCCATTGGATGTAATGACTTGATCCATGATAGAAGGAATAACTTGTAATAATGCACTTGGTGCACATAGTGAATATAATTGCCAAAACATGGCATAATAGGCCTAGAAGGTTAAGCCTATATGTGAATTTAGGAGTTTTGAAATGCTATTGGGGTCTTAAAAGGACGAAATCTTTAGTTAGGATTCATAGGGAGTTAAATTTAATAAGTTTTAGTTCATTTTCATGGTTTAAAAGTTCAAATATGTCATTTAGGAGGGAAATAGAGTTTTTATGGTTTAACCACTTAACTAATCCCTCAAACCGGTTGGAAGAGGTTGGGGAAGCTAAGTTTGATTGTTATTTGTATTTGGAACTCCACTGTATGGGCAAGGAAGCCTGGAGTGTACGGACAACTTTGAGATTCAATGAAATACATGTTCGGATCAGCAAATTCATTGTTTTAGCATTGATACTTCTTGTTTTGATTGAGCTCTAACAATTGAATAGTGTTGGAAGTTTCAATAGGGTGTTTTAAGGCTATGAAACACATTTTGAAGGGTTTGAGAGTCATTTTACATGACTGTACTTGCACTTCCAGCATATTAGACTGATTTTCCAAGCTTTCCTTTCTTTGTTTTGAAGTTTTCATGTAACTAATAACCATTCCATGGACTCAAAGACCTAGAATCCATAGAATGATGATTTTGAGCCTTGTACCATATGAATCTAACTTAAAATTTACAGGAGATTAAATGCAAAGTGTGATCAGAAGTTGTAGCAGGGCATGTTCCATTGAAAGTTGATGGCACAAGTGTAGCAGCAGGAGTTTCGGCTGAATGACATGGTCTTTTTATGATTGGAATAGTTTATTATGGTGGATTTAATAATGAATCAATCACCAATTGATATTGGAAAGATTTGGAAGAGTGAGATTGGAGAAACCCTCAAAACAAGGATTTGAAGCAACCAAATTGGGGCTTTTGGTGTTCAACGTGTTTTGAGTCTAATTCCATTTATATTTGGAGGTTTTGGAACATTTTTTGATATTGTCCAAGAGTTGAGACCTTGGGGATATGTTTAAATAGTAGTTGCTTTGTAAAATCACCGACTTTTGAGTGTATTTGTAGGGGTACAGGCTGAATACACTTATTTCATCCAAAATACCAATACCCAAGCTTAAGGTATGTTATAGAATGGCCAAAAGAGTATCTGAATATGGTTTTAGTTTTCCATGTGTTTTGGGAAAGTTTTGTGTTTGAAGACAAAAAGAGCTAAATGTTGATTTATATGCCTCTTTAGGCTAGTTTGAAGTCCTTTTGCCATTGTGAGAAAGGGATAGGTCGAGAAACCTTGAAACCAATTTAATCCATCTTTATATACCCCAAATACATCAAATATATCATTGGTTTGTGTCTGGAGTAACCTTGGTTGGGTTGAGTTTCTTTAAAGACATTTGAGCACTTTAGGAGGTTGTGGGTTTGTAAGCAAATTTGTGCAACTTATCTTGTGTATGAGGTCTATCGCCCTTTCCTTTGCATCATTTACCCAAAAAATTCATGAGCAGTGGTAAGAGTGGTGATGGTGAAGAGGTTAGTTCAAATGAAAGAGAGAAGTATAATCCATAGAAGTACGACAACCACTATGGATTCTTTAGAAAGTGGGAGAGTAGCAGGACCAACAAGTACAAACCCATTTGAATGTCCTTGAGAAATCCTCAAAACTCAGGTGAAAGGCACACCTAATCCCAAGGAGCCTCTTTATACAATTTTCATCACTAATTGACAAGTATAAGAAAAGAACAAGAGGAAGAATAGAGTATGGCTATGTCATTTGTGCATAAAAGACTATAAGGGCAGCTATATGAGAGTTTATTGTCATTTTTTTGGATAGGCGGTCGAGGGATACTTTGCAAACAAATAACTCCAGCTGAAAAAGTTGAGGCAACTAAATTGCATATGAAGGAGGAGGCAAATAGAAAGTAATTCGATCGTAGAGTTTGCAACCTAGCATGCTAATGCCTACATGATCTATGGATGGTGGAATTCAAGGAAGAGATGGTTCTACTTCTATCAAGGGAGAAGAGAAATACTAGTTTTGCAGATATGTTTAACATATAAACACAGATGTTTAAAGAATTGATAGTTTCCAATCCTCCATTTGTCCCACTTGGAGAACATAAGCTACACACCACCCTCCTAGATAGATAATATTCTAAGGTGAGTGCATTGAGACAATCTTGGATAAGGAATGGATACTCCATCATCGTGGATGGATGAATCAATGTCAAACATCATAAACTCAATATAACTGCCACAAGTTTAGTTAGCTCTTATTTTCATAGAGATTTGGATTGTTCAAGTAAGAGAAAGGATGCAAAGTTCTGATTTCAAAATTTGAAAGATTTCATTAAAGAGGTTGGAGCCTCTAATATTGTATAGGTAGCGACCGAATCAGCCTATGTGTTTAAGTTAGCTGACTCGGTTGTAATGTCCCCATTTTGGGATTGCCCTAAATTTTTCCCTAAAGTCACACATTCCATTGAAATAATTATTGTAAGATGGGTAGGCAACAGCCTACAATACAATGACAAATTGTGAGCCTCTTATCTGGGAGCTCTTAGGTTTGAGTCTACTTGAGCTTAACAAATAATAATAATGATTAATTTCAACAAATAATAATTAATCTCAGCTTCGACCTATTACCCATAAAAAAATTTAAAAAATTGTAAGATGGGTCGAGATATAACTTAAACACTTAAAATGTCTTTTAACAAGGTAACTCCTAATTTAGGTCCTGCAACCACTAAATAAGGAACAAGTATTGCAAATTGACTATATTGTTAGTGTAATATATGGTCGTGGATTCTCACAATAATTCTTCCATATAATAAATCCTTTTTAAATTGTGTCTTAGTATGATGTAACTCATGCCCATATTACTGCATGTCATGATATAGGAATATATCTTTCAGAATAAAAATTAGAATTACATAGTCATATATTATACGTATACATCTATCCATCTATCTATATAGGACTTTTGTAGTCTATCCCCCAATGTTTTCTATATCCCCTTAGAAGGATAAGCTTTTGTCAATCCAGCAGAGGCAGAGTAAATCCTTACAAGATAGGTGAACTCCAAGATGAGTAAGGATATATATTTCCATTGCCTCAAGGGAAAATCCCGAGATTGGTACAAACATGCAGTCCTAATGCCTTGAGGAAGCATACTTGCAAATTGGTGTCAAGAACCTTACGAAATGGAAAATTCCCATCCACTTTAATGTTGAAATGTTTAAGAAACAACAATGAATTAGACTTAAGTGTGCTAACTATAAAATTTGTTATGAATTATTTATTGTCTAATAAAATAAACTCAAATTCGATGCATAATAATGCTTGTTAAACAATGTAAATTGACAGCCTCTAAGTAGGGGACATTATAAGTGGTATTAGAGCTTCTTTCCTACCATCTTGTGGAAACGAGTTAATGGAAACTAGCCAAGGGGCTCAAAGGACATTGGAAATAGAAAAGAGGAAACTATTAACGAAATCTAACTCAAAATCAAACAATACAATGGGTAAACCAAATAGCAAAGAGATGGGGTCATTCATGGAAATAACAACCAAGCCATCAATAGAGCAAATGGAGGCCAAGTCCTCATGGAAGCCTTGAATAACATGTGCTTCAATCAACGATATTAGATAAGTCTTGGTCAAAAGGACATTAACGCAAATCATTCGAAAAATAACCGCATGACTTTCATGCCACAAATTAGAAATGCATCCTTCCGACCAAAAAGGGATTCACTAAAGGAGGAAGAGGGAAACAATCAACTCCCTAGCAATATAGAAGAATTAATAGAAGCTTACTCAAAAATCAAGTCTTGAAATAAGGAGAAGTGTATCTTTTAGAGATTGTTGTAAAGCAAAGAAATCAGAAGCTCCTAGGAGAGAAAGGGAACAACCTATTGAGGACTTGAAACACAAGGCAAATAAGGTCACCATTCCAAAATTTGATAGATCTAGCAAAATTACGGCTATGAATGGTTGCAAATATTAAACACTTACTTGACCCTCAATCCCATGATAGAAGAAGATGCAATTTAATATGTCATCCTACACTTGGAAGGTGTAGCCCACGATTGGTGGCACCATGGTGTCCTCATCCAAGGATATGAAAATATAACCTCTTACGAAGAATTCTCAATAAAATTAATTAAAAGGTTTGACCGTAAACATCCCCAAAAGGATTTCAAAGAATTGACCCAACCAAAGCAAATAGGGACAGTGAATGAATACATCCATAGATTCTAAAGAATTTCAATAGGAGTCACTGGACTAGATGAGGAAAAATTAACTAATCTATTCATGGAAGGGCTAAAAGAATCAATAAAGGGATTGGCAGTTGCTTTCACATCAACTACCCTAGCTGACACCATTGCAATAGCCTTAAGTTTAGAAACATCATCTACAAATATAAAAGTCTCAAACAAACCTATAAAAATTGTCCATAAGGAGGATAGGCACAAAAAGTTTTGGATATTCAAAGATGAACTTAAGAAAAAGCATTTATGCTTCAATGCCAAGAACCTTGTGGACTAGGGCACATCTGCCATAAAAGAGAATCTAAAGGGAAAAGGTGATGTTTTAGATGTAAAGAGAAATGAGAACTAGAAAAAGGAAAAGAGACGACAAATAGATGGATCTTTATGGAGGAACAATGTTTCTTTCATATCCTATGTAATGTCCCCACTATTAGGGTTAGTTCGGGACAAGTAATTCCTACAAAACAAATGTCAAAATTTAAACATAATAAATCTAACATCTATTATTCTACCCTCTATCCTAATCCCAACCTTAGAGACATCTCCATATCAGGATTACGAACCCTCCTAAAGATCTCCAATTCCTAAAAGATATGGTATCTATTCTAGTACCATCCTCGATTACTTCTCTGTCTTTTATGGAGTGCTTTCTCTACGGCCCTTCCTGGAAGAGATATCCTCTATCCAAGGCCCTTATCACATATGTATATGTTACCTTCAACGGAATATTCCAGCCTTATAACCGTATTAAGATCACTCTCTTCCCTAAAGGGGCTCTCTTGATCTTAAGTCATTAGTCATATTAAGAACACTCTCTTCCCAAGAAGCGACTTTCTTAATTTTAACAATCAACCATATTAAATCATGTGTATCATTCTCTTCGAACTCCATAACTACATATACATAGATACTTTCATATATATGTATAAGTATAAATTATCCATGAAAATATATTCATAACATTATCCTATAAAATATATTCATAACATTTAAATGATCATCTATATTATTCTTTTAAGAACTACCTATATACATACACTTATATCCATAGTTGAAAAAGCTTGGTTTTGGCAATATCTCGAGCGAACAATTTTTTTTGAAAATTTCAGAATTGGCAATGAATCGACAGATTTATCGAACATTTGAAAATATAGAATTTATTAAACTATTCTTAAAAACACACATAAACACAAAATTCTAAATAATAGATAGTATACATTGTACTATTTTATTAATTTATAGAATGGTTCTAACTCATTATAGTTTATTGTTAATAATTTAATAGTAAAACTAAATACAATATGCAATATATAGATTTATATATATATATATATATATCAGATATATATAATATTTTACAGTAGTTGAAATATATACATAAAATACAGCAGTTGTACAATTTTTCTAACTGTATATAAAAAATAGTAAAAATATAGTATTTTAAAATAAAAATGAGCCAAATACTGTATATTATAAAATAGCTACAAAACCAAGAAAAATATATACAGCAAGCCAACATATTAGAATAAAATTTGAACATAAAGCGAGTCTATTAATAAATTAAAAATTTACAGTATTTTACAATTTCCAATTAGTGAATAAAAAAGAGCCAAATAAAAAACTAAAATATGGACTATGGAGTGCCTGAAAGACCTGGAAGCTAATTCAAACTAGTCAGAGCCGGTCAGTTCAGCAAAAGAAACAAGAAAAATGGAGTGTCAAAAGTCCTTGCCTCTCAGCCCTAGTAATGACAGTCACCTTTCAACTTTGCATAAAGCCAAAAACAAGCCCTTACATTCGCAAATAAAACCAAAAACCTAACTCGCATTTGCAATTTTTTTAATGGTCAACAAGTTTCAACGTTTTGAACTCTATTATTTCGCACGATGTGGCCATTTTTGCAGAAAATATCGCCACATTTTTTTTTCAAAAACTTGGCACCGAATTTATTGGCATTTATATCATTCCTCTTTATGACATTCCTGGGCAGCCATCTATTCATCCCATCCTGCCTCCTTTCTCCTGTGTGGTCACCCCCTCTTACATTTACGAGGCCATCAGATCCATGAGATGCAACAGAGCAGCGGATGAGGAGGGGTTTCAAGCTGAACTCTTCGAGTTTGGTGCCTCCATTCTGGGCCCCTATCTCTCTATACTCTTTAATAAGGTGGTTCATACTAGGTTTCCAGTTTCTTGGTCCAGGCATCTAATTTACCCAATCCATAAGACCGGTCCTATCTCTGACCCTAGGAATTATAGGTTATTATGATCGGACACACATTTTCCAAACTGTATGCTATAGCCCTCAATGCTATGTTATCTAGCGAGTTTGACAGGAAAGGCTGTAGAGCTAGAGAACAGGGTGGTTTCCAAGCTGACTATCAGACCATGGATCACATTTTCACTTTACAAGCTATTATTGAGGAGGCTAGACACAGATCGGAGAAAGTTTACTGTTGCTTTGTTGATTTTCGCAAGGCTTTTGATTCTATTCTTAGGATGGCTTTATTTCAGAGGCTTTGGGAAATTGGGATTTCAAAGATGTTACCAATTGCTATCATGAGATTATACGAAACTATGGTGGGTAGATTCAGAACTCCTGATGGTTTCTCAGTTCCGATACATAGCACCATTAGGGGATGTCCTCTCTCCCCCACTTTGTTCGGTTTAAATATTGATGAGCTTGAGGATTTCCTTTTGAATTCTTCGCTCTTAGGTGATGGTTGCTACTTACACCAAGTTTTGATCTCTGTTCTTCTTTTTGCAAATGATGTGGTTCTTCTTGCTTCTTCTCCAGATAGTTTACATAGGCTTCTGGATGGTTTGGCTTCCTTTTGTGTTTAGAGACAGCTTGCAGTTAACTTGGGTAAGACCTGAGTCATGATCTTTAATTGCTTAAAGACTTTTCATCTTCACTTCTTTTTTCAGGGACAGGAGATTGAGATCACTTCATCCTATATGCATCTGGGAGTGAAGTTTTCGGGACCCCGCTTCAGTATGAGACCAGCGATATAGTCTAGAATCAGTAAGGGGATGGGTTCTCTTGCTATGCTTGAGAAACAGTGTTTTAGACACCATTAAAAGATACCTCATCCAAGTTATTCGTCCTGGACTCGTGTTCCGCCAACTGTTCTTTATGGCTCGATGGTTTGGGGGCCTTCTCTCCTTGGATCTGATTGGGCCTTAATCAAGCGGGTTCAGACATTGCTTTTATGCCACATCATTAGATGTCACAGGCTCACTCCTCATAGTATCATTTTTGTTGAGTTTGGTGCTCATCCCTTCAATCTTGTGACCATATTTGATATGATTTGGTTCCTTCATCGACTACGTGGTTTTGCGAATTTGGCTAGTGAACATGATAGATACTCCTACCTAGCGTATTGTTTTTTTGTTGCTAATGCAAGTTCTAATACTAGCTCTCGTGCTCATTGTTGGTATGCTCAGGCATCTTCTCTCCCCTGCTCATCTCCTCCCCTCTTGACAGGAGTTAAATGAGCATGTCAAACTTGATATCTATAGACAGTATATTACCACTACATGGACTAACCCAGATGGTGACTTATGGCCGAGGATGGCCTTCTATGCGGAGCACTTTCTGGAGATCAGTGATGGGATTATTATTCGTCCTAGTTACCTTCCTCGACGATGGTGTCATGCCCTACATATCTCTCTGGGGTCTTTCAAAGTTGGTTCCGGGACTGTTCTTCTCTTTCAGCCTTCTTCAGTTATTGTGACCAGGGGCCTCTAGTGCTTTATCTACAGGAGGCCATTTTGCTCCGTGATAGTACTTTATAGTCACTACTTCCTCACCAACATACCTCTGATCATCTTATTACTATCTTTTTCACACCCTTACCTCCTTTACAGGGTGAAAAAAGGCCATCTAGTTCTACTAGTTCTTTAGGCTATTCTAGATCTGTTAGACCCCTCAACGATTTCTTGCATCAACGACACTCTTCCATGAGTACATAGAGACAATTCAGGGCTCCTCTTTGCTCATAGTCTTATCCTTCTGTGACTGATTTCTTTTTACCAAGAAAAGACTCCTAGTCTTTCCTTGGCCTCTCTTCTTGATTCTTGTTGTTAGCTTTTCTCGGACATCGTTTGGTGCTCCTACTGTTGTCAATTGTCTGATTGTAAACTCTTAGCCCCATAAACCTTTTGTGGTCTCTTGTTGGACATTAATAGTTTTATCTTATCTTATCTATCACCAACTAGTTTCATCCACAAAATATCGCATTTTTGGCACTATTTCATTGTTTTTTTCATGTATGTTTATATCTAAATGAATTATAATATAGTCTTTTTTTCAGAAATAAAATAATCTAATCTTTTATATGAGAATGAAAATAACATAACCTACTTGTTCTTTAGTACTCTTTAAAGAAAAGCTTTTTCTTTTCAGATTTTTCTGCTCCATTTTATGCTTTTTCTAAACAGAAAAGTATGAAGGAAAGTAATGTATTATTTTACTTGTCCTCTATCCATTAAATATGGTAGGTTTCCATCGTGAGACCTTTCAAAAGGTTACCCCATTATTCTTCCCGACACTCCATAATTATTCATTATTTCTACTTAATAGAAATGACATCCCCACTATTCATTAAATAATATATAATTTAATAAATGGTGTGCCCTTTGATAGTTGGTAATTGCCTTTTTAAATTAGTGATAGTCTCATTTTTAATTGGTTGTTCCACTTACTTATTTATGTAATGTCCTCCATTTCTAGGGTTGAACTTAATAAATAATACCAATTAAAATAATAATAAATAAATACAAAAATATTGTAATCTATTATTAAATATATTTATTAAATTGATATAATATAAGATTATATCAATTAATATATCATGGTACTATGAAAATAGTATAATATAATATAGCTAATTGTATTAGTAAAACAATATAGAAGAATTCCTAAATAAATATCTTAGTCATAATAATAAATCTATTATTATTATAATCTGATTATTATAAACATATTAGTATTTAATATAATGCATAACATATATATTTAGTGCTAAATCTTATTAGCCTATCTTAAATATATATTATAATTAAAATATACTAACCAAACATTTTAATATAAACAATATGCTAAGTTTAGACTTATGAATAGTCACAACTTTTAGCGCAGACTTGTATATTAGAGGAGAATGATTACTTATTGGGGGGGGGGGAGAAAAAGGAGGAGGAACATTCAGGTTCATACACAGCAGACGGCGGAGAAAAATGGACAGGAAGAGAAAAAGGGAATCATAAGTGGAGAATAGATTATAAGCCCCTTAACCGTTCTCGTTGAGGGACATTAACCCGACTTCTTAAGTCAGTTCATGTTGTACCCACATCACCAACCCTTGGGGATGGTCGTCGTCAAGATTGCAAGCATTATTGGAGTAAGCATTGAACGTGGTAGGAGAACGGGAAAGATGCTCATATAATCATCTATCTGCAGAACCAACCAAGAGACTAGCAAGCATTATAGAGGGGGACTAAAGATTATTAATTGATATCCAAGACTAGAATTATGTATAATTCACATCACACATTTTCGAGGAAAATCATGAGTGGAATTGCATCTAATACCAAAACCGCAAAGCAGACAAGATTGAAGCCTGTGGATGAAGGAACAATTACACCTATCACAATGATACGTTAACAGACAATAAGCCAAGCGAATGTCATAGACAGACTGGGAGACATTGAGAGAAAAACCAGTCCAATCATCCTCAACCGACGTAGCAAATAAAAGGTCAGCTATCATGTACAACAAACAGAATCAGTTAAAAGCAATATGGATAGGGAGTGAACCAGATAAGGGGAATAGGAAATATCGGGAACAATTAAGAGTGAACTCAGAAATGAAGAGATCCTACATAATAATTAACATCCAACTCTGATAATGACTATTTAATAAATAATTTGATCATGATTCAATTAGTGATAAAAATACTGAGTTGGCAATAATTAACAGAGAATATAGTAAATAGAGGACTTCAGAAAAGAGAGATATAATGTAGTGATCTGAAGGAGGAAATAAAATGACCGAGTCAATCCTGTAGCATGCAGTGAATCATACAGATTTACAGCTTCAATGATTCATAACACCATTCACAACAAGATTTATAAGTAGGGTATGTGCAGATTTAAAGAAGGATAGACTAAAGCAATTGAAAATAAGTAACATATACATCGAATAGAAGAATATCAATTATATCTAAGGAAGAAGTACTATATCATTATATCCGAATCAAAGTGTCGTACAAATCAGATTAACAAGGAAGAGGAACAATAAAAGAGTATTATTCAGATGTTGAGAGCAAACTGAACAGAAGAATTCTATTTGATAAAGGAGATCAATCTAATAGATTAATTTGATATGAGAAATCAAACTCCAGATATTTATATAGCTTATTTAATCTTAATTGAGTAAGAATTATATCTTGAACTACATTTTTACTCCTGCTTCATTTTGGATTTGTGAATCTTGGGCAAAATATAAGGTGACCTAGAAAGGGAACATTACAGTGGTATCAGAGCATGATCTTGCCATCCTATAGGGTGAGTCTTAAAATCAGCATACAAGAACAAAGAATCATCAGTGAAGGTGAAGTATGTGAAAAGACTCTGGATAATTTGTAATAGACATATGATTGAATTATATAGCAGAATGATGGATAACCTTGTAACAAAACTTGTGGAAGAAGAAGTGAACATGAGTCCTTTGGCAAATAATAATATTGGGTCCATCAACACATTACTCATTCTAGAATGATCGTCAACTAAACAAATAACATCCATCTGAATACATAACAATGTACTCAACAACATATACAAAAAGAAGAACACTGATGACAAAGACTGGTCAGAAGAAGGATTCAAGAAAGAGGAATTTATACTTCGGCAATATATTCAGATAAATTGGAAAGGACACAACAAGAAAGTCAATGATAGATTCTTGCAAAGCATGAAATTTATTGAGATCAATGGAAGGAAGAAATAGACTACTTTAAGTAGCAACTAATGAGACAACAATTATAATTCCTAATATGGAATTAAGGCAGAGAGCTAACCTCTCTAAATGACTTCACAAGATATTCTATAACTGAATATTCTTAAGGAAATAAGGCAAGGAATCAAGTATTCTCTGAAGGACAGTTCATACTGTTAAGGAAAATCATATGCATATGTAAGGATGGATACACCCAGAGTGGGTATCCATAAGGCCTAGGATGAGGAAGAACTCCCTCCTAGGAAGGATGGATATATCAAGATTGATTATCCATAAGGTCTTAAAGAGAAGCATTGTGAGAAGATGGTGCTTAGTGGAGAGCTGTTCTATTAATTAGAGCCCCGGGAAGCACTCCCCCAGGAGCTAAGCATCTGATCACGACCTCTCCTTAAGAAGGGCTTAAATTGGGAATTAGGATCTTATAAGTTTATGACTTGCAAGATTGAATATATTCTTATCATGGTTTTTGAAGTACTAACATGTGATGCAGGTCTAACATGTGTATGCTTCGTGTCTGCATGCATCAATGTGTATACTTTGTGTCTGCATCGTGTCTTCATACACTAATTATATATATTTTTGTATATGCTTTATGTTTTCATATATCCTAGTATATGTTTCTTAGTGAGTGGCAAGAATTAGGGACATGCTCAATGAGTGTTAAGATTAAGGACTTTCTATCAAGCTCTTAGACAAGAACTAAGAAAAATATTCTACATCTTCAAAAGCTTACTCATCCAAAAAGAAAGAAACACTTAGCAAGAGGAGAATCACAAGAACCACAATACCTCAAGATAAGTTCTCTCTTTTTAGCAATCTTGTGATTCTTAGATTTATATTTACAACTATTTAATCCTAACTTGAAATTTCTGTTGTAGGATTGTAATGAGGAGCATCGGTCTAATAACAAGGAGAAATATTAAGTTGCTTGAGGACAAACAATTTTGGGAAGGGCGGACTATAATGTCCTCCATTTCTAGGGTTGAACTTAATAAATAATACCAATTAAAATAATAATAAATAAATACAAAAATATTGTAATCTATTATTAAATATATTTATCAAATTGATATAATATAAGATTATATCAATTAATATATCATGGTACTATGAAAATAGTATAATATAATATAGCTAATTGTATTAGTAAAACAATATAGAAGAATTCCTAAATAAATATCTTAGTCATAATAATAAATCTATTATTATTATAATCTGATTATTATAAACATATTAGTATTTAATATAATGCATAACATATATATTTAGTGCTAAATCTTATCAGCCTATCTTAAATATATATTATAATTAAAATATACTAACCAAACATTTTAATATAAACAATATGCTAAGTTTAGACTTATGAATAGTCACAACTTTTAGCGCAGACTTGTATATTAGAGGAGAATGATTACTTATCAGGGGGGGGAGAAAAAGGAGGAGGAACATTCAGGTTCATACACAGCAGACGGTGGAGAAAAATGGACAGGAAGAGAAAAAGGGAATCATAAGTGGAGAATAGATTATAAGCCCCTTAACCGTTCTCGTTGAGGGACATTAACCCGACTTCTTAAGTCAGTTCATGTTGTACCCACATCACCAACCCCTGGGGATGGTCGTCGTCAAGATTGCAAGCATTATTGGAGTAAGCATTGAACGTGGTAGGAGAACGGGAAAGATGCTCATATAATCATCTATCTGCAGAACCAACCAAGAGACTAGCAAGCATTATAGAGGGGGATTAAAGATTATTAATTGATATCCAAGACTAGAATTATGTATAATTCACATCACACATTTTCGAGGAAAATCATGAGTGGAATTGCATCTAATACCAAAACCGCAAAGCAGACAAGATTGAAGCCTGTGGATGAAGGAACAATTACACCTATCACAATGGTACGTTAACAGACAATAAGCCAAGCGAATGTCATAGACAGACTGGGAGACATTGACAGAAAAACCACAGTCCAATCATCCTCAACCGACATAGCAAATAAAAGGTCAGCTATCATGTACAACAAACAGAATCAGTTAAAAGCAATATGGATAGGGAGTGAACCAGATAAGGGGAATAGGAAATATCGGGAACAATTAAGAGTGAACTCAGAAATGAAGAGATCCTACATAATAATTAACATCCAGCTCTGATAATGACTATTTAATAAATAATTTGATCATGATTCAATTAGTGATAAAAATACTGAGTTGGCAATAATTAACAGAGAATATAGTAAATAGAGGACTTCAGAAAAGAGAGATATAATGTAGTGATCTGAAGGAGGAAATAAAATGACCAAGTCAATCCTGTAGCATGCAGTGAATCATACAGATTTACAGTTTCAATGATTCATAACACCATTCACAGCAAGATTTATAAGTAGGGTATGTGCAGATTTAAAGAAGGATAGACTAAAGCAATTGAAAATAAGTAACATATACATCGAATAGAAGAATATCAATTATATCTAAGGAAGAAGTACTATATCATTATATCCGAATCAAAGTGTCGTACAAATCAGATTAACAAGGAAGAGGAACAATAAAAGAGTATTATTCAGATGTTGAGAGCAGACTGAACAGAAGAATTCTATTTGATAAACGAGATCAATCTAATAGATTAATTTGATATGAGAAATCAAACTCCAGATATTTATACAGCTTATTTAATCTTAATTGAGTAAGAATTATATCTCGAACTACATTTTTACTCCTGCTTCATTTTGGATTTGTGAATCTTGGGCAAAATATAAGGTGACCTAGAAAGGGAACATTACAATTTAATACTATTTAATATTTGAATAATGATCACTAATGATTATATTGATATATTATTAGTAGTTTATTAATATTATTTATTTATTTAATTTTTCTATTATCATTGTTGCATATTATTGAATTTTATTCTAGAAAGAGTTGTCACAATTCTATCCTCCCGAAATTGCTTGTCCTCAAGCAATTATATACTTATCTTACTGATTACTTTTGTGACAAGTTTTCTTCTAAATAAATATTTTTTAGGTGATCTCATAATGATTGCATTATAGCAAGAGTTCAAATTTGAATATTTTAATTCATTTTCATTTTTTGTTATTTCGATCTCTATTAAAAATGTGAAATATAGATGTATATATTTGATGATACATAATATACATAAACGCATGAAGATAGAAGGAAGACACGATTCATCGCATTGCTAAATTTTTTCTTATTGACTTGGAATAAATTTTATTTACTTTTACCCCACAGGATGGCAAGATCATGCTCTGGTATAATTGTAACGTCCCCACAATTATGGTTAGTTTGAGACAAGTAATTCTTGCAAAAAATGTTAGAATTTAAACATAATAAGTCTAACATCCATTATTCTACCCTCTATCCTGATCCCAACCTTAAAGACGTCTCCATATTGGGATTACTAACCCTCCTGAAGATCTCTAGGTCCTAAAAGATATAATATCTATTCTAGTACAATCCTCGGGTACTTCTCTATCTTCTATGGAGTGCTCTCTCTAAGGTCCTTCCTATAAGAGATATCCTCTATCTAGGGCCCTTATCACATATGTATATGTTACCTCAACAGAATATTTTGACCTTATAACCATATTAAGATCACTCTCTTTCCTAATAGGGACTCTCTTGATCTTAGGTCATTAACCATATTAAGATCACTCTCTTCCCTAAAGGAACTCTCTTGTTCTTAAGTCATTAGCCATATTAAGAACACTCTCTTCCCAAAGGAACTCTCTTGATCTTAACAATTAACCATATTATATCACGTGTATCATTCTCTTAGAATTCCATAACTACATATACATATATACTTTTGTATATATGTATAAGTATAAATTATCCATAAAAATATATCCATTACATTCAAATGATCATCTATATTATTCTTTTAAGAACTACCTATATATGTACACTTATATCTATACGAATTATAATATAGTATTTTTTTAGAAATAAGATAATCTAATCTTTTCATTGTATATGAATAATAATTATGAGAATGGAAATAATATAACCTATTTGTTCTCAAGATATGCCTTTTTTGTCTTTATACCAACTCACATGGCTCTTAGTACTATTTAAAGAAGTGCTTTTTCTTTTCAGATCTTTCTACTCCGTTGTATGCTTTTTCCAAAAAGAAAAGTATGAAGGTGTTAAATGAATTAAATTTCTTATCAGACTGATATATATATATATATCTCACAGATTTAATGTACTAATCTCTTTTTTTAATAACTATTTGGAGGTTATGATCAGAATACTATTCTTGAAGGAATAAGTATGCCAACAGCAATGGAATACAAATATAAATATAAATGGAGGCATGATTACAAAAGGTATGTCATGAGTGGACATGAGACATGTCCACTCATGACATGACTTTATATTCAACAAGTTAGTTAATGTAATCTTTTGTTTGTTTAGTTAATACATAGCCTAATATAGCTCTAGGCAAATTGCCAATCTGTCGTAGCCTTAAAATTCAAATTGCCCGATCACAAAGAGGCTCATCAATGGCATGTTAGATCATGATTAAGAGAGGATAGATATACTCAGTATATGTAAGTGCAGATAGAGTTTCAATTCTGATATGAGGTAATAGAATTATAATAATACAATTTATTACTTGAATATCTGACCGAAGCTACAATGTCTTAACACTCCCTATTAGCTAGGGAAGATAACTAAGTATAAATCAATTTAGATATCACCTAACTCGTGATATCAAGGAATGTAGAGAACATCAAGTCCCATGACTTTCTTATATCCTAGTTATGGTATGTGCACTGACATTGCATTTCATGATGCCTACCATAACCTATCATGGCATGTCCACGAATATTCGTCACATAATATCCACCATGATTATCTCATTAGAAACATATTGATACACAATCAATATCATGAAAGGACATGTCTCATGTCCACTCATGTCATGACTTTATATTCAACAACTTAGTTAATGTAATCTTTAGTTTGATTAGTTAATACATTGCCTAATATAGCTCCAGGAAAATTGCCAATCTGTCATAGCCTTATAGATCAAATTGCCCAATCACAAAGAGGCTCATCAATGGCATGTTCAATCATGATTAAGGGAGGATAGATATACTTGGTATCTATAATTGCAGATAGAGTTTCGGTTTTGATATGAGTTGATAGAATTATAGTCATACAATTTATTACTTAAATATCTGACCCAAGCTACAATGTCTTAACACTCCCTATTAGCTCGGGAAGATAACTAAGTAGAAATCAATTTAATATCACATAACTTGTGATATCAAGGAATATAGAGAACATCAAGTCACATGACATTCTTATATCCTAGTTATATTATGTGCACTAACATCACGTCTCATGATGTCTACCATATCCTATCATGGCATGTCTACGAATATTACATCACATAATATCCACCATGATTATCTCATTAAGAACATATTGATACACAATCGATATCAAGTCAGCATGATATCTATCAATAAGTTCAAGAGATATTAACCATCACAACATTTCCATGAATATAAAGTAAGCATGATATTCGTCATGATAGTGAATATTGTGAAGTCGTCACCTTACAATGTTGAATACAAGTGTACATTATCAGAAAGCTCATCACTTTTTAGTAATGTACACAAGGGGCCCCATAAAGTCATGGAATCACACACATGACAGTAAATGATTTTACACAAAGACACCAAAGATTCTCTCGCGTGGTGTTGTCATGGCACCACACACATGACATCCACTATGAACCATATTAGAGGGTGGATCGCCTATGGCTTAAGCCATAGGGTGAAAACAATGGCTTTCACCTCAAAATTTTCTCTCAAAGGAATAAATATGCACGGATACAAATAATAGATCACTGATGCTGAAGTTCCTTTTCAGCTAAGGCTTCATCCTCCAATGTATCAAGCTTGCCCCAGAAGTACACAAAACTTCTCTCTGGGATAAGGCTCAGCGAGAATGTCAATCGCCTATTCTTCAATGATAATGTACCTTAACTGAAAGTTAGAGAAACCATCTCAACATGATCTACTCCCTCTGAATCAATATCATTGGATACCAATAGATGTAGATCCTTGAGATGCTCCCTCTATCACGAAGGTATGTCCTGTCCATATACTCCAATTATGGAAAATATCTTGTTCCAAGAGGCTCATCATCAAGCACACAACATTGTTCACACGAGAAACTTCTCGTATGCAAATGTACTTGTTTGATTCTATCCTCAAATTTGGCTATGTTAGGCATTCATACTAATTTGGGTTCCTTCTAAAGCTCCAAGTACATTTGTCAACCTCGTGACTTCCTTGTCCAAGGTTGCTTCTATTGTCTGTTCCGGGATTGTTCTTCTCTTTCATCCTTTTTCAGCTATTGTGATCAGTGGTGTCTAGTGCTTTATCTTTAGGAGGCTACTTTGCTCTGTGACAATACTTTACAGTCACTACTTCCTCAACGACATACCTCTGCTCAGCTTATTACTGCCTTTTTCACACCCTTAACTCCTTTGTGGGTTATGAAAAGGCTATCTAGTTCTACCAGTTCTACTGACCATTCCAGATCTGGCAGACCCCACAACGGTTTCTTGCGTCAACAACACTCTTCCCCAAGTACACAGAGACAATACAGGGCTCCTTCTTGTTCACAGTCTTATCCTTCTGTAACTAATTTCTTTTTACCAAGAAAAGACTCCTAGCCTTTCCTTGGCCTCTCTCTTCTTGGTTCTTGTTATTTTCTTTTCTTGGACACTTTTTTGTGCTCTTTCTGTTGTCAGCTATCTAGTTATAAACTCTCAATGCCATAGACCTTTTGTGGTCTTTTGTTGGACATTAATAATCTTATCTTATCTTATGTAAGGTCAGAGTCCCTCTAAACGCTAATTTCCTCTTCTTCGTAAAATGTTTTAGTCATCAACTTAGTCCCTTGATTGTAAGCATTTACGTATCCATCTATCCTCGAAGATCATGAATCAGATCCTCTCGCTGCTCCCTTTTGTCATAGAAAGAGACCCTCACATAATTCCAAACATAGATTACTTTAAATGACTCACATCTTCAACATATGACTAAGATCCAAAAACACTTTGGAACTACAATCATAATATTGTGTCCTCTACTATGTCTTAGTAGCATACCTAATGCACCATTCTTCTTTTCCTGCAACAACATCCCCAGAGACAAAGAAAAAGATCAACGAAAATAGCTTTTTAATGTACATATAGAAATACAAATAAGAAAGAGACTACAATGAGTAGATCAATGTAATATTCAAGAATAATAAATACTTATCTACCCATCAATATCCTTGATGCAGACTTACTATTCTGGAGAAAAATCTCATCAACTCCTTGTAGATGTAATTTTTTTCTTTCTTCTCTCTGAATAATGGTTGTTAGCATGAATGCTGATGATACTACATTGGGGGAGTATTCTAAGAATTGGAGAGTATTGACATGTTGCATTCATGACTGTATTTGTCATTAATGTCAACATAGCAGTAAGTCTGTGAAGACTGAAAAAGTAGCAAATTGAGATCTTAGTTGTACGGACAAAGTTTTGAGTATCTGGTGATGCGCATTCATGGACATGTTCAGCACAATGTCCTAATGTGAAGGTTAAATGCGCAGCATTAAGTCGAAGAGGTACATAATTTGTACCTGATTTATAGAAAGCAGTACAGAGACAAGAGTACCTAAGAAGCAGTTTCTGATGTTTGCATTATATCCTTTGACAATGATATAATTTGGTGATGCGCAGTCAGCCAGTAACAAAGGAAGATTTGATGGTGACGTCAGCAAGTGCGCAGGTCCTGAAGTTACACGTGTGAAGTTTTGTATATATTGTGAGCTGACAGTGTTATTAGGCCGACTCAAGGAATTATTTTGAAGATATGGTATAAAAGAAAGATGTTTTCCTTGTTTGTAAAGCAGTATCAAACATTGTATTGAGTACGAAGTGCGAAAAGGAGCAGAGTTCTTATCGGATGCAAGTAAGCGATCCAAGGGATTATTGGATGCGAGTTTTGTAATCTGGTTACAAGATCAGGAGCAAAAGTCCGGTTGACTGGACAGAAAGAGGAAGGAGCAGTACTATTCATTTCTATTATTCTACAAGAAATAATATAGAGATCATTTAAACAGTGAGTTGACTGATCTTGCCCTTGAAGCTGTTTGGGCAATGGGTCCAACTATCTTCCACAATTCCTAATAAGGTTGGCACAACTCCTAACAAGGATTCAGAGTCTCCTACAAAGACTGATATGTACTGAATGTTGTTATTGACTCCTAATAGGGTCCATCCTCTAACAAGGAATATTTATATTAGTACATCATCTTGTGGGTACCATCCCCACTAGAGTTTTCCCTTTGATGAAGGGTTTCCCTAGTTAACATATCTGTTTTTATTGTGAATGAGTATCTTGTGGTTTCTAATTATATTGCTCATATGATTAAAGTTTAATAAGGTTGATAACTGTGATATTACTTGTATAACTGATTCACCCCCCCTCTCAGTTATATTGGTGGACTATATATTCTAACAATGGTCTTCTATTGAATGTCAAAACATTCATTAATTTTACTAATAGTATAAGTATGTCTTTCAATTTCTTTTAATCGATGCATATATCAGACCCTTCAAATGATTAATCCTTTCAATAACTCAATCTGGTTCTTCAAACATTAGTCATTGATCACATAGATGTTGACTTTGTTGGACACAATTGCTGAATAACCATTTTTTAAAGTCTAATAATCTTTTTGTGAATTGTTGTGTTAATATCAATTGATATATCCAACTATCATTGTCAACTTAGTAATAGTTGATTTGTAAAATCAATTTGATTGGATTTAAATCTCTATTAATGAATCAAACCTTTAATCTACTAATTAATGTTAACTTTTCATAACAACTAGATCATATCATATTCTTCATAAAATTCTTGTATCTGGGAACATCAATGCCAATGAACTTTCATCATCGCACAATTGTGGCAAGGGCCATATATTGTCCCACAAACTTCATATCAATTAGAAAGGGTTTACCTTCAAATAAAATCTCAACAACATTGTAATGTCCCCACTATTAGGGTTAGTTTGTGGCAAGTAATACCTACAAAATAATGGTTAGAATCACAACAATAACACTAGCTATATTATTCTACTCTCTAATTTAACCCAATCTTAAGGACGTCTCCAGATCAAGCTTCCTAGCTCATAGCTATCTTGTCATCTTCCCAGGAGTGCACCCCTTAAGATTCTTCTTGGATGGGCATCCTCTATCCAAGGCGAATCATATATGCATATGTTGACAACATCAGAATATTCTAGTCCATTGATACTCGGCCATGGCGGACAATGGAGATCTTAATACCTCACATGCTCCATGCTTCGAGTCTCATTAATATCCATGGTGATAACCCTATAGGTTAACACAATATTATCCACAAATATAATTCATTATATAAATAAATTCATAAATATAATTAAACAAATATAATACATAGACATACATTTCTTACCTTCTTTTCTTGGTCCATGTGGCTCTATCCTTAGTTGGCCCTTCAATGAATTATTTCTTCCAGAATTATCTCAACTCTATATTTACTTTCTAAAATTATTCCTTTTCAATTATAAGGAAATGACAAAATAATTTTTTTTATTTCTTCTTTTCCAAGAGTCACAACCTTTCATAATACAAATCCTTTGAAAAGTCGCAACACTTTATAGTTATAATCCTTTCGAAAAGTCACAACACTTCATAAATAAAATCCTTTGGAAAAGTCCCAATACTTTATAATCACAATATTTTTGAAGAGTTGCAACTATTCATAATTATGACCCTTTCAAGGTTCACATCCTTTCAATATCATTGATACCTTTTTAGAGAGTCACTTCCTTATTTTCTTCATATTACTTTCCTCTTCCATTTTTCCTTTTTGAACTCCTCTCTTCTCCTCTTCTTTTTTTCTCCTCTCTAAAATAAAATGTCGTCCCTTTTATATCTTAATTTTAAAGAGTCATGTTTATTTGTTAAACATCTCTTGACTTTTCATTAGGTTTTGTTAATTTATATTATTCTATGTTATACGATTTATTTACTTACTTATTTGTGTTTATTATTAAATTCTATTTAAAAAGTTAACATATTTTCTATAAGATTGTCTCTTGTATTTAAATTTATTTCTTTATTTACTCATTGAAATTTTATTTTATTTTATTATTTAAAATTATCATACTAAATATTATTTCATATATAGATTAAATAATTATTATTTCCTAGTTTTATATTTTAGTATTAGCTTTAACATAACTTTATTATCATTATTTATTTGATAACATTGTATTATCTAATTATTATTTAAATTCTATATTAAAATGGGGATATGACAAACATGGAATGAATGATGTTAAAGCCATTTCCACTATAATAGATGTCACACACCATACTACTGTAAAGGCACTGATTATCTCATCATAGAAAGCGATCTTCCATTTTCTCCAGGGAGTTATCCATACCAAAATGAATGATACATGTACACAAACATTATTCATGAACTATATAGAGCACAATAGTCAAAGCAAACCAAAGTTCATATATTTATCAAATATTCCATGTCAAAATATAATATTTTCCTTGAATGCACTTATTATTTTCTCAAATATGTATCTTTTATCCTTTCATGTATTTGCTTGATTCTCTTAATACTTCCACCATAGACTATTATAAATCTGCATATAATATATCTGATCAGCTTCTTGGAGTCGCTATCAATAGGATAATAAGAATAAATTTCAATTATTTTATAACTGTGTAGCTAGTTATAAAATACTCATTGAGAAAATATAATTTTGACCCTATACATCGCCACTTCCATCAACAAAAGTAATCAAACACACTGTAGATTGTTATTATTTGCAACTTTTGATGCCAGATGGTGACATCACTGTTGATAAATTTCTGTACTGGTCAAAACTCCCAAATCAAGGAGATGTGCAAGGAAGCATGATGAGTTTATTTAATATGCACCACTATTAATATATTTCTAGAAATGAAGTTTAGAAAATGACTGTATTCAACATGCACAATCCATGAAATTTCAGTAAAGTCCATCTCTCCACTTGAGTTAGGCAAGGAACAGATAGAAAAACGCTTGATAGTATTTGTCACTTTAATATCTTCGACTTGCTTGATCTATTCCGTCAACAAATTCATGTTATGTAATTGCTTGAAATTCTTGTTAATTGCATGGACAAAATTTTGAAAACATTCTTACGAAACACACATAGATAGAATTTGATCCTTTTCTGAAGCAAATGATGCCATCATTTATAATTCTTCCCATTTTGTTATTCTCCAGCAACAAATTTTCAAGCCTACTTTTGAAAATTGATTATAACTATTCAGTTATTACTTCAACAGAAGTGATCGCTATCTCTTCTTCAAAACATAGTAAATGATACACACACTATATGCCTATGCCATTTATAGATTGAAAACACCGACACTTCCACTTCTGTCACTACTTACCAGAGATATGTACTTCCTCTTAATCTGCAACCAGCCACTCTGAATTGAGCACAAATGTCCCCTCCAAATTGATCCACAGAAACCTTTCTGTCGACAGAGTGATTGCAGGCTCCATGGCTCTATTGCGCCCAAAAATAGCTTAGCGTTGAATATCTTAACAAAGGCATCCTGTGTTTTATTAATATCTCTTCAGACTCCCAACTGCGGAATGCATCCTTTTAAAAAATTATGCAAATTGTATCTACACAATCTAATACTTCTAATCCAGAGTCTATAAGGTTCTGACTAAATAAGACCACCTCGCCATATGGTTTATGTTTGGTGATTAAAATAATCATTGGCACAGAGACTCCCGACTATACTTAATGCTTGAAATGGTAAAGATGATGTCATAGAAATATCGAAGTCTCTGAGTTCTGCTGCCGCAGTAAAGTAAATAACAACAATAGCCATGTATGTCTTGATTTTATTTAACCCAAACAATCTCTGTTTGTTCACACAATGTTATCATCTATATCTTTTATTATCATCATTATTCTCAACTTCCATGAAGTTGTTTGCACCTTCCAAACAATCCTCAAATCTGATCATATTTGACATTTTGAAGAATAGAAGGTGAGCAATCTGATATCTCAAATTTAATTGGATCTTCCTTAAGTAGAGCTCTGATGCCATGTTAAATGAATTAAATTTCTTATCAGACTGACATATATATCTTGCAGATTTAATGTGCTAATCTCTTTTTTTAACTATTTGCAGGTCCTGATCAGAATATTATTCTTCAAGGAATAAGTATAATGCCAATAGCAATGGAATACAATTATAAATCTGAGAGCTTCATTGATCTTCAATTGTGGAAATTGCCAATTACCAAATGAGAGTGTTTACGAATTTCAATATTCTCTCTTGGTCTGATCAATTTGATATTAATATTACCTCAAAGAGGCATGATCACAAAAGGCATGTCATGAGGGGGCATGTCTCATGTCCGCTCATGATATGACTTGATATTTAACAACTTAGTTAATGTAATCCTTAGTTTTTTTAGTTAATACATTGTCGAATATAGCTCTAGGCAAATTGCCAATCTGCCATAGCCTTATAGATCATTCGCCTGATCACAAAGAGGCTCATCAATGGCATGTTTGATGATGATTAAGAGAGGATAGATATACTCAGTATCTGGTAAATGCAGATAGAGTTTCGGTTCTGACACGAGGTGATAGAATTAGAGTCACACAATTTATTACTTGAATATCGGCTGAAGCTACAAGTCTTAACAAAAGGAAAGTAATGTATTATTTTTATTGTCCTCCATCCGTTAAATATGGTAGGTTTTCCATCGCTTGACCTTTCAAAAGGTTACCCATTATTCTTCTCGCTGCTTCATAATTA
Organism: Cupressus sempervirens; assembly: GCA_028749045.1. Taxonomy (NCBI): domain Eukaryota; kingdom Viridiplantae; phylum Streptophyta; class Pinopsida; order Cupressales; family Cupressaceae; genus Cupressus; species Cupressus sempervirens. The sequence goes on from CM053792.1 coordinate 260,387,747, forward strand.
TTCATCACTTCTAATTAATAGAAATGTTGTCCCCTCTATTTATTAAATTATATTTGATTTAATAAATGGTGTGCCCTTTGATAGTTGGCAATTGCCTTTATAATTAGTAGTGATATTCTCATTTTTAATTGGTTGTCTCACTAACTTATTCAATATTATTTATTATTTGAATAAGATCACTAATGATTATATATATATAGTGAGAGGCCGAAGCCAAGGTTGAATATTATTTGTTGTGATTAATTATTATGATTATTAGTTAATCTTGAGTAGATTCGAACCCAAGACCTTTAAGATAAGAGGCTCACAATTTACCGTTGTGTTGTAGGCTTTTCCCTGATCTATTGATATATTATTAGTAGTTTATTAATATTATTTATTTATTCAATTTTTCTATTATCATTGTTACATATTATTGAATCTTATTCTAGAAAGAGTTATCACGTTCTTGAGTTAAACCTCCACAATTAAATTGTAATATGATGAATCAGTGACCATATTTTGAAGAGCTATTTGCATGCTTCGTGTCTTTGAGTTTGTGTCTTCATATACAAATGCTTTGTGTACTCATATGTTCACACATAAAAATCATATTTCAAATGCATAATACTTGTATGATTCTACTTTGGTTTATAACTAGAGAGAGATGACTCTAAGAGATACTATCATACAAACATGATTTTGACAAAATCAATTGGCATCATTGTAAGATGACACATAACCAGTAGAAGCAACCAACTATTAACACATGGTGACACAAAAGAACCAAAAGAGAACAAACAAACAACAATAGGAGAAGAGCACTAGGCCAACTCCTTAATGGCATTAGCCAAACTCTTACCCACACCATCAACCTCCTCAACACTATCGTTCACAGAAAAAGTGGAAGTCACAAGAAAAGCCTTCTTTTGTTTGCCCTTGTGCATTTTCTCCGACCACCTCTCTGAATATCAGAAACATTAGTAATAAATGATCGATGTTATTAATAAATTAATCAACATTAATAAATATTGATTATGTATTCATTTATAATGAATAATTATATTACTAACAAATATAACATTCAATACTAATAATGTTATAATATTAATAGTATTATAATATTACATTAAATGATTAATAAAGATTAACAATTATAATAAATATCCATTGATGATATAAAATTCATATTATAACTAGAGAGAGATGAATCTAAGACATACTATCACTGCAAATAGGATTTTGACAAATTCAATCAGCATCATAATAAGATGGTCTAAGATCATCTCTCTGGAAGATGAGAGAAACTTATTACCATATCAAATAATAGGAAAGAACATGAAATTGTTTGAGGACAAGCAATTATGGGAGCGTAGGACTGTTGAATCCCCTATCTAATAATGGATTTCAATATTAAATAGCCAAAATATAAAAAGGAAAAAAATATAAACTAAATGAATAACAAAATATTTAAATCATAAATAATGATAATTAGTATTAAGTGATCAATGTTATTGGGTAAAAGTACAAAGTTGTGTCACCTTTCAAGCTGACTTATCAAAACGATTGAATTTGAGTATTTCTATCTAAAAATCAATTTTGTTCAACCATATGATCTTGATAAATTTATTTTAAGTTATATATGGTCTCACACTTTTCCAATTGGAAATATCTATTAAATGCATGTTTTATACTAGTTTGTATCCAATTACTAAAGAAATAAAATTATTTCGAAAAATTGACATTTCAATAAATCTTACTATTTTTTATAATATTTTTTTAATAACTATTACGAAGTATTTTGAAAATATTTGCTTGTTATTAACAGAGACCAAGAGGTCATTATATAAAAAAATGGAACAATGTTTCCTTAGGAAACCATCATAAAGAATAGAAACATTCTATTCTAGCTAAACGAAAGCTACAACTAACTAAAGCTAACTAAATCTATACAGTAGATTACCATTAACTAATAATAGCTGATTATCTATTATCATGATACCCTCCCTTAATGGTTAATCTATCTATAACACCAAGCTACCCTCTGAATTTGACAAAATTATTAGGACCAAGAGGCTTGGTGAGAATGTCTGTAGTCTGACCTGTGGTAGGAACATACTGCAAATCTATTGTCCCGTCTTCAACCAGTTGTCGTATGTAGTGATAGTGAACATCCACATGCTTGGTTCATTCATTGAAGATTGGATTTTGTGCTAACTTGATAACGCCTTTGTAATCAACAAATAGAGTAGCCGGTCCTGCTGGTGACATCTGCATATCCCCAAGTATCCAATAAAGCCAAACAGCTTCACATCCTGCCTTAACAAGCCCGTTTATTTAGCCTCTATAAAGAAGAGAGAAACTACCTGCTGCTTTTTACTGGTCCATGTGACTGCACCGGATCCCAAACTAAACACATATCCGGAAGTTGACTTTTTATCATAAAGAGAGTCTGCCCAATATGAATCTGTGAACCCAGTAAGTTTAGAATTAGAACTTTGAGAGTACAAAAGTCCATAATCTGAAGTGCCCTTCACATAACGAAGCACATGCTTTTTTTCCATCCAATGATCAGCCTTAGGAGCTATCATAAAGCATGAGATGTAGCTGATGTCAGGCCTAGTCATAGAGAGGTAGATGAGGTTGCCTACTAGTTGCCTGTATGTAGTATCATCAACTGAAGGAGAATCAAACTTTGCAGATAACTTGAGACCTTTCTACATAGGTATAGATGCAGGCTTGCAATCTTGCATACGGAATTTGTCTAATAGAGCCCTGGCATATTTGGACTAAGAGATGAATATACCAGAAGACTATGACCAACCTTCAACACCTAGGCAATAATGCATGAGCCCGAGGATAGTCATATCAAAAGACTGACATAAATTCTGTTAAGGAGAATCAAACTTTGTAGATAACTTGAGACCTTTCTCCATATGTGTAGATGTAAGCTTGCAATCTTGCATACGGAATTTGTCTAATAGAGCCCTGGCATATTTGGACTGAGAGATGAATATACTAAAAGACTATTGCCAACCTTCAATACCTAGGAAATAATGCATGAGCCCAAGGTCAGTCATATCAAAAGATTGGCATAAATTTTGTTTGATTCCTTGAATCAAAGATATTGAACTGCCAGTGATTATCAAATCATCCACATAAATGACCGGAAGGATGATGTCACTGTTAGTAGTCTTGATGTACAAATTTGAGTCTGAAGAACTCCTCTGGAAGCTTTGATCACTGAGGTACTTATCAATTTTTATGTACCATGTCCGAGGGGCCTGCTTCAAGCCATAGAGAGATTTTTACCAATCTGAGAACCTGATGGTCTTTACCAACAACCTTGAAAGCAGAAGGTTGGGTCATGTAGACCTCTTCATGGAGATCAGCATTCACAAAAGCACTCTTGACGTCCATCTGATGGACCTTCCAACCAAACTATGCTACCATGGCTAGGACTAATTTGATGGTGTTCATCTTTGTAGTAGGAGCAAAGGTCTCCTCATAATCAATGCCTTGATGCTGAGAAAAACCCTTCGCAACTAAACGAGCTTTGTACTTATCCAAAGTACCATCTAATTTGTATTTGGTTTTGCAAAACCCAATTGCAGCCAATGGGTTTCTTCCCTGGTGGAAGATTAGAAAGGACCCAAGTGTTATTCTTCAGTAGGCTCTCGTGTTCAAATGTCATGACCTGTTACTAGTCTGGAATTCCTTTAACCTCGGAGTATGTTTGAGGTTCAAACATACTGTGAATGTTGGCCACGAGAGCAAAGTTAACACTCTGCAGGTTTACTCTTTTTCCGAGCATTTCTCCCATTAATAAGCTCATCATCACGAAGATCAGCAAGTATCTTAGCCCACCACTTAGGCCAGAGAGGAGAACGACCAACATTAGTATCAAGAGATGCTTGGTGATCAGGTTCCTCATCAGAAGAATCAAGATCAAACTCAGGTGAAGCATCTAAAAATCAAGGTGATCCTGCAGGAGAAGTTGGAGGTGTCTATACAGGGATCACTTGTATAATTGGAGCTACTAGAGCCCTCCCATCAGGTAGACCTAATGGAAGCCTAACTCCCAAACCATGAGCCTTCACAGGTTGGTCTGTTGGATTAGGAATAAGAGAAACGGGCATTAAAGGTCCTCGCTGCTCATCAAAGACAACATCACAACTGTAGATGAGATGAGATGTCTCAACATTGATCAAGCGATAGGCTTTGTGAAGACTGTTGTATCCAACAAGTGTGAGTTTTTAACTCTTGGCATCCAATTTGGTGCGTGACGCATCAAGGATCCAAAAAAAAGCAAGGGAGCCAAAACCTTCAGGTGAATGATTCTAGGCTTGCGACCTGACCAAGCCTCTTCCAGAGTTTTACCTTTGCCCGCCACTGTGGGTGACTAGTTCAAAAGGTAAACTACAATGTTGACTACTTCTGCCCAAAACTTCTTCGAAACATGTCTTTGTTCGAGCATGAATCGAGCCATCTCGATTATTGTTTTGTTCCGTCGTTCAACTACATTGTTCTGTTGTGGTGTGTGGTTAACTGACATTTGATGCCATGAGTATCCAAGAAGCTAGAGAAAACATTAGAACAAAATTTCCCTCCATTATGTGATCTAAGAGTAATAATAGATTTCCCAAACTCTTTTTCAACTAAAGGTTTAAACTTTTGAAAGACATGAAATGCATCTAATTTCTTTTAAGGAAATACACCCACATTTTTCTACTGAAATCATTAACAAACAACAGAAAATACCTGGACCCAAGAATAGGAGTGGCCATAGGGCCGCACAGATCAGCATGAAAAAGCTGAAGTACCTGAGAAGCTCGCCAAGAATTGACATTGGTAAAAAGTGTGCGATGTTGCTTCCCAGCCTGGCATGCATCACAAACTCCAAGTTGTTGAGTTTGAATCTCTAGCAATCCAAGAACAAGCTCATCCCGAGCAAGCTGTGAGAGATAATGCACATTTAAGTGCCCATATCGTTGATGCCAAAGTGTGCTAAAAATTTACAAACCGAACAAAGGAATCCCACACAACTTTGCGGATTACAGAATCAGAAATTATTAAGGGAAAATTTATAGAAACCCATAAGAAAAAAAAATCCATTAGACTTTTTTTTGATGAAAAAATTTATGAAAACCCACCAAAATTATTAAGGGAGGCAAAACACGAGACTTTACATGGTAAAGCAGCACATGCAAACAACATGCAAGTACATGCAACCATTAAAAAGTAGACCCAAAAAATTTGAAGGGTGACCCAAAAGAGAGCTCGAAATACCTAGAAAGAAAATGTTGTCGGTTTAGGGATCGACTGGCTCAAAAATTGAGACATAAAAATCGAGGCACCCAGAAAAATCTAACAACCCAATTGAGCTCTCAAAAAACCCACCAAAAATATGTAATCTAAAAAAATATGAACGTAAAAATTAAGGTTTTGAAGAAAAACAACCCTACTGCAAAAAAACCACAAAAAATGGCAAAAATGTGCTGAAAAAATAAGTAGATCTGGACAAAATAGGTTGCAGAACCGAATCAAAAGTTGACAAAATCAAATCTCTTAGAAAGAAAACCCTAGTCGAATTATGGAGAGATTTGGAAGCAAATATGCATGTAAATATTTTCAAAAAAATTTACAGTCTTGACTTTGATACCATATTACCAAGTAATTGAAAAATATTTTTTTGTTATTAACAATAACCGAGAAGTCATTATATACAAAAAGAATGAAACGATGTTTCCTTGGGAAACAATCGTAAAGAATAGAAACATTCTATTCTAGCAGAAAGAAAGCTTAAAAGGCTACAACTAACTAAAGCTAACAAAATATATACAATAAATTACCATTAACTAATAATAGACGATTATCTATTATCATAATATAAACACCATTTTATAGAACTCAATGTCAAGAATATTCTCATATAGAGTTCATAGTTTTTTAATTAGATATAGTATATTCTAATTAAAAAATTCTACAAGTACATTTTTAACAATCGAGAATATGTCAATTTTGAGAAAGAAAAAAATATTAAATCATATAAAATAAATAAATTTATATGACATTCTAGAGAAGAGAGTTCTCTTCCAGAATGTATAATTTTTCTTCTAGTTGGTATATATATATATATATATATTTTTTTAATGTGGTGGGAGATGAAAACTATCGATTTCAGGTGAGTTGAAATTTGGATCATTATAAAAGAGAAAATATAGGTCTAAAGCCAATTTTTATTTTTGATTGTGCTAGCGACATATGTTATCTATAACATAATCTGAGATCAAAGGGAAATAAGTTCATTTCCATGCAGTTTTGTGGTGGGAACTAGACCCCTAATTTCCACCATTTCTCAGCAACTAAAAAGTTATCTTTAAAAAATAAAAAATATATCATTTATTATTCCAAATAATTATTAAAAAATTATAATCCTAAACTTCATCCATTTCTAAGCATTCCATTAATTTATTTCATTTTCAATTTCTAAACAATAATACCAATTTTATGTCATTGAAGGTGAACAATTATACTTTTGTTAGCCTTTTCCTTTATAAGTGTGACACAGGTCTGTGCTTTTACCCCATTAATAAATTAATCAACATTAATAAACACCAATTATATATTCATTTATTAAGAATATATTATATTACTAAGAAATATAACATTCAATACTAATAATAATAACATTATGTGATTAATCAAGATTAACAATTATAGTAAACATCCATTAAGTATATTAACTTATTAATAAACTTAGAACATAACTAATGCTAGGAACAACAATCTCTTTAAAGGGGAGAGAGCAAAATCAATGAGTGATCAATACAAGATGACAAAATCAATCGATTATCCTTGTTAAGACTTAGTGATCATCTCAAACAAGAAAATACAACTATGGCTGCCAAAGAGGTTTATGATTATTATGGTAAATCATTGTTGTTGTAGTTGTATTAAATAGAGGAGATGAAAAACTTTTTATAGAATTACAATGACGATGTTTCCAAAAGAAACAATTGTGAACTAAAGATGAAAATAGAAACTACTTAATAAACATATAACATTCAATACTAATAATAATAACATTATGTGATTAATCAAGATTAACAATTATAGTAAACATCCATTAAGTATATTAACTTATTAATAAACTTAGAACATAACTAATGCTAGGAACAACAATCTCTTTAAAGGGGAGAGAGCAAAATCAATGAGTGATCAATACAAGATGACAAAATCAATCGATTATCCTTGTTAAGACTTAGTGATCATCTCAAACAAGAAAATTCAACTATGGCTGCCAAAGAGGTTTATGATTATTATGGTAAATCATTGTTGTTGTAGTTGTATTAAATATAGGAGATGAAAAACTTTTTATAGAATTACAATGACGATGTTTCCAAAAGAAACAATTGTGAACTAAAGATGAAAATAGAAACTACTTAATAAACATATAACATTCAATACTAATAATAATAACATTATGTGATTAATCAAGATTAACAATTATAGTAAACATCCATTAAGTATATTAACTTATTAATAAACTTAGAACATAACTAATGCTAGGAACAACAATCTCTTTAAAGGGGAGAGAGCAAAATCAATGAGTGATCAATACAAGATGACAAAATCAATCGATTATCCTTGTTAAGACTTAGTGATCATCTCAAACAAGAAAATTCAACTATGGCTGCCAAAGAGGTTTATGATTATTATGGTAAATCATTGTTGTTGTAGTTGTATTAAATAGAGGAGATGAAAAACTTTTTATAGAATTACAATGACGATGTTTCCAAAAGAAACAATTGTGAACTAAAGATGAAAATAGAAACTACTTAATAAACTAACGACTAAGATGACCACTAAACAAACATTTTAATATCTAATATCCTCCCTTAATGGTCATTGTCTAACCATTGTCGTTTGATCACAAATTCTTCAAAACACTTTTCTATTGTTGAGACCCTTCCTGGATCTATAGAATGCTATCAATCATGAAAGAACAAAGGGTGTCCCCTTCTTCACAATGCTTTGCAACAAGTGACAAGAACCTATCACTAACTTTGCCATTGAAATGAGTCTGTCACAAACCCTCCTCGAATTAGCAAAACTTCTAACCAAAAATCATCGCAAAATATCCAATTTGATTTTGGTTAATGGAGTTTCTCTTCCCTAGAGATAGAGACAGATACTGAGAACTAGCATGATTTTGAGGGAAAATCAATAAACCCTCCAAACTTTGCAGATGAGCAAGATGCTCCAAAATAGACTACAAAAAGCCATGATTTTTTAGGAGAAAAATCGAAATAACCAAACATGACGTCTAAGGTGGAAAATTGATCAAAACGAGACAACAAAATCTAAGACATGGATCAACATAAAAATCATTGTTCTTGAGCAAACCATTAAAACCCAATAGATCATTTTTTAGGGAAAACCTATTAGAATATTTTTAAGGGAAAAAATAATGAAAACCCATCAGAAATTTTTTAAGAGAAAAAATTATGAAAACCCATTAGAAAATTATTTAAGGGGAAAGAAACCATTAGAAAAACCTTCACGTGACAAAACATGAGACTTTGTGTCATAAAACAACACATGCAAGAACTTGCAACTCACAAATAGGACATGCAACCGTTGAAATCAGAGACTTGTTGAAAACAAAAATTTGCAAGATCAAAATCCTCAACCATGCTTGGGATGTAAAAATCTTCAAAGATGAACTACAAAATTTTCATAAAATAACTCTAACAATACTTATTTCAAAAAATCCAAAAATAAATTTTTAGGGAATATTCTAGATCAGAAGAGGCTCACCAATTTTTATGAAATCCTACTGATCCGCTCTGATACCATGTTATGATAAATCAATGTTGTTGTGATTGTATTAAACAGAGGAGGTAAAAACTCCTTATATAGATTTACAAAGACGATGTTTTTAAAAGAAACAATCATGAAATAAAGACAAAAGAATAGAAACTACTTAATAAACTAAAGACTAATTAAGATGACCATTAAAGAAATATTCTAATAATGATCACAAACTAACTAATCATTGATTAGTTATATAAAAGGGTGTGAAGAAGAGTCTTATGATAAGTGTGCGGTCAAAGAGTCTTTGTTCCTACATATCAAAATGGAATCAAAAAATCATTATATGGGGGCATAGAGATTGGAGGAAACACGGACAAATATACACTATCATAAGTCGGCATGGAGAAACCTACATAATGGACAAGGAGATTGCTAAGCCCAATCAAACAATATGCAATTCCATATTAATTACAATCATATCAGGGGCATGTAATAGCCTTGAAAATACCATGCAAAGGAACATATACCATTTGGCTCTAAATAGTTAAAAAGAAAGAGAAATATAATTAAAGAATTGGTATTGATCGGACTAGGAAGTTAATTGATCTTACGTATCATACTAGCTGGTATGGAATCTTTATTCGTTATTAATCAAGATAGAATTAAGACAAGATTAAATCATATTTCTAAAATGTATAAATAAACAAATGTGCAAATAACTATGTTGATCTAGTTAACTAATAGTACAAGAAATTATATATTATACCTATTATAGATAAGGGTACATCAAGATATAGGAATATATCCTTCAAAACAAATAGTAGAATTATAGTCATATATATATATATATATATATCAAAGTTGGAAAACTCAAACTCAAGTTACTCAACAATATCTCAACCGACACAAAATTTTGTAAATCTCAAAATCGCCAAAAAATTGGTTAAAAATTCAGCAATAATTCGCCACTTTTATCAAAAATTTGCAAATATACAATTTCTTAAAATATATATAAAAACAAATACACACCAAATTTGTAGAACATATATTGATTTGAGATATCCACCATATATTAATCAAAGTTAAGTTAAATACACAACAATTAAAACTAAGTAGATCAACATATAATCATATACTAGAAAACAAGTACGACATCTGAATAAAAATAAGTTCAATACATATAGAAGTTAAATTCAATGAAACTATAACTTTTAAATACAAATTAAGTTCAGGTTTCAGTATCAATGAAAACTAGAAGTAGAAATCATAAATTGTGTCTACGACTAAAGCTCAAAAGAGATTGTTGATGTTGCATGGGTGGTGTTAAAGTAGTTGCAACATCCTCAACAGGTGCCTGCATAGGTGTCTTTGGCCAAACAAAAGCCTCAGATGGATGATCGAGCTCATGTTCCTCCTCACGTGTTTCCACTTCTCCATCTCAGTCATCTGCCTTCATCTCAAACTCAGCTAGCTCCTCATCAGTCAATAAAGGATCCACATGTGCATCTACATCATCACCATCAAGAGGAGAAATCCAATCTACTAAATATGGATCAATCTCATCCGAGTCAAGTGCTTCATATGAAGCTTTCCCTTGAACCTTCTTTTTGTGCAACTGAAGGTTGTGCTACACATAAACAAAGTCATTCAAGCGCTACTAAATCAACCTAAAGTGCTTCTTTGTATGTGTGTTCTCACAAGTAGTCTAGTTTCTCTCGCAACCAAAAACACTATAGGGCTGCAATAGTATTCAGAAGGCAAGCTTTTGAAGATTAGGTGTTGTGGCCCCATAATCTTCACACCACAGATTAGTGAGGATTTAAAAAAGTCATTTATAATGTGGTGAAGATTCCAATAAACTTTATGAGCAAAATAATAGTATAGTAAAACTAGGCACACGTTCTTTTTTTATCTGGTTGCAGGGTGTATCTCTTATGTTTGCAATCAGGGGAAGAAAATAGTGGCTCCTCTTCCCTCTCGTAGCTTTATAATAATCAAGTACGAGGTCTTGAAGGTCCAAATCAACAACCAATCTTCGAATACATGTGTCCAGGCCAACTTGAACCTTTGCATTTACTCTAAAAGTGTCGAAAAAATAGAACTTGGGTTTCAAGTAGTAAATAGTTGCATGAATGTGTTGGTGGAGTTGTCACTTCCAACTACAATCAATTATGTCCCATATGGGTCCATATTTGGTCTTATTTGACCTAGACACAATTGTTAAATGGCCTCTTTAACCCTATCCATAGCCTCATATAGATACACATGGGGTTTTTATCTCCATCCACCATTCATAGAACCACCACCAATGATTCCCACACTTGAACATAAAAAGTTGTCAAAACCAGCGAATAACAACATTTGAAAAATAAATAATAAATCAACAATCAAGCCTTGAAAACTTACATTGATGATCTCCAATAGCTTTCCAAATCTAACATCAAACAAAAACTTCACAACCTTCTCAACTTCAAGCTTCATGGCATAAGGACTCTCCAACCATCTACATGGTGAGAAAGTAATTAGCAAAGTGTGTGACCCCCGATCATACGAGATCCTTACCATCAATGTGCTCTCTCATAAGACTCATGAACTATGTGGGGTTGTAGATGGACTTTGTGATATTCCTTCCAACCATCTTCTCCACTTAACTTAGTTTTCCTAGGTCCTCAAGGAGCGAGTCAAGACAATGGGCAGCACAAGGGATCCAAAATAATGTTGGATGCCTATCCATCGAAATTCTACCGACTACCACATACGTAGCTGCATTATCAGTCACAATCAAGATGACATTGCTCACTCCCACTTTCACCACCACCTCATCTAACATGTTGCAAAAAGTCTCTACATTTTGCACTTGATCAGAGGCATCAATTGGTTTTAGAAATACTAAGTGTCCCTCCCAAACAACTAGAAAGTTGATTAGCGTCCCATTCCTTCCATTTGTCCACCCATCGGATATAATAGTACAACCTCTCTATTCCCAAACTCTTATTTGCTTTTCCACAAGTAGATGAATGCTTTGGACCTCATCCTATAACAATGGTCTACTCACCTCATAACGAGTTGGAGGCATGAACCCCTTACTAGACATGAAAGTCGCAAAGACCAAATGATCCCAATATGGACTACATAAATCATAGAAGGGAATATTGTTTGTCATGTCCCCACTCTAGCTCAGTCTAGCAGAGACATGTGAGTCAGCTTATTATGGGGTCTTGTAGGCTGACAGGGTTGGATAGAGACCCAATATGGTTATTCAGTGTTGGGGACTTGGTGTTTTGGCGGTTATTGATCAGTTGGGAGACGTTCCTTGTTTTTAGGAGACAGTTCCTATATTTATGGGGTTCATTCCTACTTTTTAGGAGGTATGATCATGCACAGGGTTGGGTTTCCATGAGTTTTCTCTTTGGGTTCAGTTTCAGAGGGATAGAGCTTGTTTCCTAAAATTTAGGAGCATCCCTAGATTTTAGGGATGAGACTGCCAGTGGATCCTTGATTTCCGACTTCAGTCACAGACAGGTGACAGGATGATTTTATGGTTTGTGATGTCAGTTGGGCATTTTGTAGCTATTTGGGTTATATTTTTAATATTTCCTAAGTTAGCGTTTAATAATTAAATAAGGCTAAGTTAATAGCCATTTTGGAGTAATAAGGGGAATTTTGACCTCATTTGGATGCGTACCCCTTGGCGTGATAGCTCGTTGGAAAGGTCTTGAACTTTTCTAAATCTTCTCTTTGGTCTCAGGGCGATTCAGTGAACGGATTTATGTCTATGGAGAAAAAGGGTCATTTTTAGTAACATTGCCACTTTAAAATAACACTTAAATCACTTTTGTAACCCAATGCCTTTTGGAGTCACTTTAGGGTTCGATTTGCTTTGGAAAGGGTTATAAGGAGATGGAGGCACCATTCCTCATTCATATTATGCATTTTAAACTTGTTTACAAATTTGCTCTGCTTGGGCGATTTTATTCTGGGACGCAAACCCCAGGGTATTTACTGGCTGGGACGTAACCCTCAGCAGTATTTGGTCTTGGAATTTTCAGTGGTATCAGCTGTTATCAAGGAAGGAGGACGCCATTTCAACTGGGGTCTGTAGTATTGTTTAGCTGGGCACGATTATTGGTACATGGGAAAGTGAGCCTTGCAGCAGTAGCCGCCATTTGCAGTACTTTGAAATATAGAGTCGGATAATCAGCAACAGACGTTTGCATATTCACAGTGCTTTTCCATCAGCCAGTTTGGCGTCATTGTTAGGGAAAATGTATTGGATCCTTTATTTGGCTCTATAATTCAGAGATCTGCCTAGTACGATTTGTATCAATTCTGATTTTGCTGCATATTGTTATTTATTTTCAGACTCTTTTCATATCATTTGCTCCTTCTCATTTCTATGTTGAATAATCATCAAAAACGCAAAAACCAACAAACTCTTCTGCATTTCCATCTAGTTCTGCAAGAAAACTTTAATAAATAGGAAAAAGAAAATTAAAAAGAAAAAAATATAATAAAGCTACAGCAGATTAGCAGCAGAGATCCATCAGGGATCTTTCAGTGGTATCAGAGCTTACATCCTGCCAGCCTGTAGGGTTTGTGAGAAATTATTACAACACTTTTTGGCTTCTGGGTATTGGATAAAAAGTTTTGATAATTCATTTCAGCATCTGGGTACTGGCTAAAAAGTTTTGATAATTCATATTGGCATCTGGGTAGTCACTAGTTGGTGGATTGAATACAAATCTATGCATCCTGGTGGAGAAATACACAGGTTCTACGAGCGCAGGAGAAACCAGTGGCAAGCAGAGGCCACCAAAGACACACAGATACCAACTATGGGTGAGGCACAGCGTGCTGCTGGTGACGGCATGCCTACAGAGGCAGAAGAAAGAGAGATGGTGCGGACCCTATTCACTACTCAACCCAGGATTGCTCAGGCTTTAGACAGATTATAGGATACCTTGGAGCATTTGGAGATGGGTGGACACAGAGGCAGGCAAGGTAGATCAGTTTCAGTGGCTGGTAGTCAGCACGGCCATCAATCCCATTCTTCAGTTGGGAGCTCCCTTCATTCCAATAGGAGGCATCGCCATCATACACCTACTACAAATAGGCCATTGCTTCCCCAATTCATACCAGGTGAATGGCCAGCACAGGTGGAACCACCAGAAGTGGGGTTTTAGGTGTCAGTTTTGGCAGCCACAGCTGAGTGGAGAGCTCTACCTCCTGAGGTTAGGGATGTCTTCCCTCTTCCCCAGTATTATGCACAGCGTAGAGATACAAACAGGTTCAGGGGAGATCGTGGTAATAGACTACCACAGCAGCAGCAGAATTATGACCTCAACAGAGCTACTGGGAAGATTACATTGGCCCCATTTAATGGCTCAGGAGACACTAGCACACGAGCTTGGGTCTACAAGCTAGACATATATCTTTCATTAAGGCCCATGCCTGAGCGTGAGGCTATTCAATTTGCTGTGTTGCATTTAGAGGGGATTGCCTATGATTGGTGGCACCATGGATTGGTCACCCAGGATCATGCCTTAGTTCACTCCTATGCTGAGTTCACCGAGCGACTCATTGCACGGTTTGACCGTAAGGATACAGAACTTTATTACAGAGAGTTGGCTCACCTTAAACAAACTGGTCATGCAAAAGCCTATATTAATGAGTTCCAGCATATTGCAGTTATGGTACCTGATATGCCCCAGAAACATAGTGTGATGTTGTTCATTGAGGGTTTGCAGGACAGGCTAAAGGGGTTGGTACGTGCTTTCCAACCAGCTACTCTTAAGGAGGCTATTGATGTGACATTGAGACTGGATACTGTTCCCACTTCTTATCAGGCAGATAAGAAACCATTTAGAGATTCAAGACCTGCACAGAAGGCCAATACATCACAGAACAAAGGAGGGGCCTCATCTAAAACTCCTTGGATGAATCAGGAGACGAGGAATGAATTGAGGAGGAAAAAGTTGTGTTTTTCCTGCAAAGAACCATGGGAACCAGGACACCGTTGTATGGGTAAAGGAAAGGTTCATTTGATTGAGGTGACTTCTGAGTTAGGGGATGAGGAGGTTCCTGATACTGATATTGAGGATAATACAGAGGATGTTGAGCAGTTTCAGACATAGTTGGAGTTAGACACCCCTGAGCCTGTGGCATCAGCTAAAGTAGCTATGGCTACCCTCTCTAGTTATCCTAAGTTTCATGCCTTTCGGTTGAAAGGTACACTTAAGGGTAAGCAGATCACTAGTTTGGTAGACACAGGTGCTACGCATAACTTTATTGATCAGAAATTAGTTGAGAGGCATGGCTTACAGTATGAGGAGTTTTGTGGTTTTGGAGTGAAGGTGGTTGATGGTGTTATCTTGGGTTGTACCAAGCGGATTCCACAACTTAGTATTCAGATGGGAGATTCAGATTATACTTTGACTGATGACTTCTATGTGCTTCCCATAGAAGATTATGATGTGATTTTGGGCATGCAGTGGTTACAAGGTATTGGGCGTTACATTATTGATCACCACTATATGCAATTAGAGTTTCTTTCTGGTGGGCAGAAGGTGATTTTGAGGGCAGTGTCAGATGGTGGACCTAGAGAGGTGACTTCTCGCAGGATGGAGACCATCCTTAGGCATAATGATGTGCTTTAGGCTACACACTATTTGGTTAAATCCAAAACACCCATATCTCAGGATGACCGTGTATTTCATGTGGACATTCAGTCAGTGATGGGTCGTCACGGTAGAGTGTTTGGTGATATACCTCCTGGAGTACCACCAGATAGAGGGTTTGAGCATGGTATAGAGTTGGAAGATGGAGCGAAGCCAGTGATTACTACCCCATACCGTCATCCTAGAGCCTATAAGGATGAAATTGAGAAGACTATTCATGAGCTATTGGACATGGGTTTCATTCGGCCTAGTTCCAACCCCTTTGCTTCTTCTATAGTGCTGGTTAAGAAGAAGGATGGGACTCTACGGATGTGTGTAGACTATAGAGCTTTAAACAAGAAGACAATAAAAAATAGATATCCCATTCCGCGCATTGATGAGTTGTTAGATGAGTTACATGGGGCTGTCTACTTTTCTAAGATTGATCTTCGTTCAGGCTATCATCAGATACAGGTACGGGCAGAGGATGTACACAAGACTGCCTTCCGTTGTCACTACGGGCACTATGAGTTTTTGGTAATGCCTTTTGGCCTTACCAATGCACCAGCTACTTTCCAGTCCTGTATGAATCATATCTTCAACAAGCAGTTGAGGAAATCGGTTCTAGTGTTTTTTGACGACATATTGATTTACAACAGTACTTGGGAGGACCACCTCAGACATCTCGAGGAGGTACTTAGCATAATGGAGAGTCAGTCTCTATTTGCTAAGCTCTCCAAATGTGAGTTTGGATTGAGGGAGGTGTTATATTTGGGTCATGTGATCAATGCTAAGGGGGTGAAGGTGCATGAAGAGAAGATTCAAACAATTCAGAATTGGCTTATTCCTCAGAACATTATTGAGTTACGAGGATTCCTTGGATCGTGTGCTTATTATAGAAGATTTGTGAAGGGTTTCTCGCAGTTTGCAGCACCTTTGACAGATCTCACTAAGAAAGGGGCTTTTAGATGGACAAAACAAGCACAGGGGGTCTTTGATAGACTCAAGGAGGTTATGAGTACTTGCCCCGTTTTGGCACTACCTGATTTCTCGCAGCCATTTGTCCTAGAGTGTGATGCTTCGGGTTTGGGTATAGGAGTAGTGTTGATGCAGAATAGACACCCCATTGCCTATGAGAGTAGGAAGCTGCAAAACAATGAAAAATTGTACTCTACCTATGATAAGGAAATGTTGGCTATTAAACATGCATTAGCTAAGTTCAGACAGTATCTTGTTGGCAGCAAATTTGTGGTGAGAACAGACCATAATAGTCTGAAGTATTTCCTAAATCAAACAGAGCTCAATGATCGACAACAAAAATGGGTTAGCAAAATTCAGGCTTATGACTTTGACACCGAATTCATAAAGGGGAAAAATAATACTGTGGCTAATGCACTCTCTAGGAAACCTTCATTGGCTGCCCTATGTTCATTGAGCGAGATTTCAACGGATTGGAAGGCTCAACTTTTAGTTGAGTACTCCAAGGATCAGTATGCTTGTGAGATCTTGGAAGGGTTGATAGTGGATGACAGATACAGTGTGGTAGATGATATTATCTACTACAAAGGCAGGGTTTACCTTGTTCCAGGTTCTCAGTTGAAGGAACAAATTTTGCATGCTCTCCATGATACTCCTATAGCAGGACACCCAGGATATGGTAAGATTTACAGGGCGGTTCGTGAGAGATTCTCTTGGAAGGGTCTCAAAGATGATGTTTTATGCCATGTCTGTGAGTGTATGACTTGTCAGCAAAACAAGTCGGAGCATACCTACCCAACAGGATTATTGCAGCCATTACCTATATCGGAATAGAAGTGGACGGGGATCTCAATGGATTTCATTACAGGTCTTCCTAGGGTTCAAGGGAAAGATTGCATTTACGTTGTTGTGGATAGGCTAACAAAGTATGCCCACTTCTTTCCGATTGCGTTAGATTTTACAGCATCTCAGGTGGCTGAGTTATTCTTCAAAGAGGTGTTTAGACTTCATGGTCTTCCCAAGACCATTGTGAGTGATAGGGATAGCAGATTCATGAGTTCCTTCTGCAGGAACTTTTTAGGCTAGCAGGTACTTTGTTGACACCTAGTACTAGTTACCACCCTCAAACTGATGGGCAGACAGAAAAAGTCAACAAGTGGGTTGAGGGATATTTGCGTAACTATGTGTCAGGACAGCAAAAAGCATGGGTGCGTTGGTTGCATTTGGGCGAGTATTGTTATAATACTACGCATCATATGTCCATTGGCATGATGCCTTTCGGAGCTCTTTATGGATATGAGGCATTATCTTTCACTGATTTGGCATTTAGTGACAGTAGAGTACCCTTGGCTCAAGATTGGTTATAGGAAAACCAGGATGTCATGAGATCTCTTAGGGAGAATTTACAGCAGGCCCAGAATCAACAAAAGATGTACGTTGACAGGCACAGGATTGAGAGAGCATTTGAGGTGGATGATATGGTCTTTCTACGCTTACAACCATATCAACAGAGCACCCTAAAAAAGGGGGGAGTTGAGAAGCTCAAACCATGTTTTTATGGTCCATACAGGATACTCAGGCGAGTTGGAGAGGTTGCATATGAGGTTGAGTTACCACTTGGCAGCAGAGTTCATAATGTATTTCATGTATCTTGCCAGAAAAAGGCCCTTGGACAGCATATTAAGGTTTCACCCGAGTTACCTCCTATGGATGAGGAAGGTAAATTGATTTTGGTCCCTGATGAGATTCTTGAGGTAAGGGAACGGCGGCTGAGAAGCCGGGTGATTTGAGAGTATTTGGTTCGATGGAGAGATCTTCCCATAGAGGATGCCACCTCGGAGGGTGAGAGCATTTTACAGCATCCAGCATTACAATTGCTTGTGGGCAAGCATCTCCAAGAGGGGAGGACTGTCATGTCCCTACTCTAGCTCAGTCTAGCAGAGACATGTGAGTCAGCTTATTATGGGGTCTTGTAGGCTAACAGGGTTGGATAGAGACCCAATATGGTTATTCAGTGTTGGGGACTTGGTGTTCTGGCGGTTATTGATCAGTTGGGAGACATTCCTTGTTTTTAGGAGACAGTTCCTATATTTATGGGGTTCATTCCTACTTTTTAGGAGGTATGATCATGCACAGGGTTGGGTTTCCATGAGTTTTCTCTTTGGGTTCAGTTTCAGAGGGATAGAGCTTGTTTCCTAAAATTTAGGAGCATCCCTAGATTTTAGGGATGAGACTGCCAGTGGATCCTTGATTTCCGACTTCAGTCACAGACAAGTGACAGGATGATTTTATGGTTTGTGATGTCAGTTGGGCATTTTGTAGCTATTTGGGTTATATTTTTAATATTTCCTAAGTTAGCGTTTAATAATTAAATAAGGCTAAGTTAATAGCCATTTTGGAGTAATAAGGGAAATTTTGACCTCATTTGGATGTGTACCCCTTGGTGTGATAGCTCGTTGGAAAGGTCTTGAACTTTTCTAAATCTTTCTCTTTGGTCTCAGGGCGATTCAGTGAACGGATTTATGTCTATGGAGAAAAAGGGTCATTTTTAGTAACATTGCCACTTTAAAATAAGACTTAAATCACTTTTGTAACCCAACGCCTTTTGGAGTCACTTTAGGGTTCGATTTGCTTTGGAAGGGGTTATAAGGAGATGGAGGCACCATTCCTCATTCATATTATGCATTTTAAACTTGTTTACAAATTTTCTCTACTTGGGCGATTTTATTCTAGGATGCAAACCCCAGGGTATTTACTGGCTGGGACGTAACCCTCAGCAGTATTTGGTCTTGGAATTTTCAGTGGTATCAGCTGTTATCAGGGAAGGAGGACGCCATTTCAACTTGGGTCTGCAGTATTGTTTAGCTGGGCACGATTATTGGTACATGGGAAAGTGAGCCTTGCAGCAGTAGCCGCCATTTGCAGCACTTTGAAATATAGAGAGTCGGATAATCAGCAGTAGACGTTTGCATGTTCACAGTCCTTTTCCATCAGCCAGTTTGGCGTCATTGTTAGGGAAAATGTACTGGATCCTTTATTTAGCTCTATAATTCAGAGATCTGCCTGGTATGATTTGTATCAATTCTGATTTTGCTGCATATTGTTATTTATTTTCAGACTCTTTTCATATCATTTGCTCCTTCTCATTTCTATGTTGAATAATCATCAAAAACGCAAAAACCAACAAACTCTTCTGCATTTCCGTCTAGTTCTGCAAGAAAACTTTAATAAACAGGAAAAAGAAAATTAAAAAGAAAAAATATAATAAAGCTACAGCAGATTAGCAGCAGAGATCCATCAGGGATCTTTCATTGTTGCAGTACCAAAATCTTCCAACTGACCTTGTCTTCGCATGCATCTCTTTGTTCCATGGAGTGCCTGGAAATTCGGGTTGAGCACTAGGAGTGTTACTTGGAACCCAAAAGTCTGATATATTCCTACTCACATTTCATGATCCTCAAATCCGTGACATAGTGGAAGAAGAAGCCTTGACACCTGTTTGTGACCCTATAGAACTAAAATCCTCCATTGGGGCTGCCATGGCCTCTAATGTCCTCTTTTTTGCTGCCTTCTTTTGTGCATATGTTTCAAGGCGTGCCAAAGCCTCATGTATAGTCTCTTCCAAAACTTTATCACAAAGTGTAATATCATTGCATGTAATCTTTACAAGATGGTATTTCAGTAGGCTTATGCCCACACTAATCTCCTCAAGAAAATGGATACATTTGACATCTCGATTTGGTCCTAGGGTCCCATATATCCATAAAGGGTCCCTCTTTCTCGCACCAGACATACTGTAAAGATATAAGTAGACTTAGAGAAACTAGCAAAAAAGAAACAATTAATAATTAGAAAGAATAACAATAAAATAAACAATACTCTGTCGTAGTTATAAACCTATAACATTTAGAATGAAATTTACATTATTTACCGATATTAATTTATTGTAAATCTGCATTAACTAATTATTTAAATGTATTCAACTGCAACATTATTTCATTTATTAATATATATTAATACAGATTTATAAATGAACACTATGTATATTAATATATTCATTCTTTATAATTTTTGTGTAATGAACTTGCAATTTATAGATGAACACTGGTGACTGCATAAATTTTTTAAATACTATTAATTAAAAATAAAACATTATTGCAATTGAAGAATACATGCATGTGATTAAAAAAATAAAACATTACTATTAATAAAAAATAAAACATAAAATTTATAAAAAAGTTGTGCATATGTGGTGTGCCTACCTCTTGCCCATGACAATATGACTCACAAGAGCTAGGGCACAATAATGTTGTGCAGATGAATAAGAGATTTGCATTCTATTTTCAAGCACAATCGTGACAAAAGGAAATGGAATAATATTGTGTAGACTGCAAATTATTAGTTATCATGACAAAAGGGATAAACATGAGCTTTTGCTGGCCCACTAGCACCCCTCTCCCTCTCTCTCGACACAAATGATTGTTATCGTCCGCACAATAGACAAGTTTTACTTTTAATAATATTAAATGAAAACCCTGAAACACATCCGCACACGACAAGACTTGGTCAACTATTTTTCTGGAATTTATTGTGCAACATGGCAATTTTTTTCATAGAAATCACAGTGATTTTTAATATAATATCGATGTCGATATGTTACACGATAATATGGAGGGCTAATTTTATGTGTGATATATCGTGATTTTTGCAATATATGATCGATATTTACAACTATGATATATATATATAGTACAAAGGACTTTTGTAGTCTATCCCCTAATCATTTAGTATAGCCCCTTAGAAGGATAGGTTTCTATTAATCTCGGAGAGGCAAAGTAAACCCTCACAAGGTAGGTGAATTCCCAGATGGGTAAAGATATGTATTTCCAATGCCTTGAGGGAAAATCCCAACATCGATACAAACATGTAGTCCCAATGCCTCGAGGAAGCCTACTTGTAGATTGGTGTCAAGCATGCTACGACATGGAAATTCCATTCCACCTTAAGGTTGGCATGTTTAAGAAATAAGAATGAATTGGACTTAAATATGTTAATTGTTAAATTTATTATGAATTATTTATTGTTTATTAAAATAGATTCAATTTAGGTGCATAATAACATTCGTTAAACAATGTAAATTAACAAATCCGAGTAGGAAACATATCTCTCCTTTGAGTGTAGAGAGTCACACACACTCATTTGCTAATAACCCTATTAAAGGGTCACACCCTTTGGTTATGAAAAGATACAACTGTTTGACAAAAACTATTGCATCACACACACTCATTTGCTAATAACCCTATTAAAGGGTCACTCCCTTTGGTTATGAAAAGATACAATTGTTTGACAAAAACTATTGCCCCTTTTACTCCATATTTAATCTCCCCATATCTCTTGGTAATCAAATTTGTCTTATACTACTTTTCAAATCGGCCCATATCTCATTAAGATCTATATATCCTCTTCTTATTTTATTTTTCCTTCTCAAGTCTTATTTCAGATCCCTCCTTACACTTCGCACTAAATCTCCACTACTACTTTCCTTTTCATTTCATTTGATCATTCTTCTCCTTTAGCATTTTCCATGTAAGGGATAGGTCACACCTCTTTACCATGTATATCTTTTAGCAAGAGTCATGACTACTCATAGTTGACCCTCTTTCGAAGAGTCACAACCCTTCATAATCATCTCTTTGGAGGAGTCATAGCTTTCATAATTACTGTTGAGTAACATGGATCTTTTCTGCAAATGTACTAACATGGCCATTGTAATTGATGTGTGCCAAATGCAAATTTGGATCTCATATAAATATGAGAGAAGACATGTCTCTATGGTGTAATCATCAATTAATTATATTAACATAAATAATATGTATAACAATATATATATATATATATATATATATATATATATATATATATATATATATATATATATATATATATATATAATTTAACATGGATAAGTATATATAGGAAAGGATGATTTACCAATAACAATAATGCATATCAAATCGAATCGATCTAAAGCTACAACTTTAACACTCCCTCATAGCTAAGGAGGATTTGTAGAACACATTATGCTCTCAACTATACGAAGAGATATCATCTCAGTATGATATTCAATTCACTATGAGGCTAAATTTCTCCCCTTTCATAAAACACAATTGAAACAAATTTCATAACTTTAACATAAACTTAAACACCATCTTAAGTGTGGTCTATAATAGTAACTATGTCATGGTGTCTAACAAGATCCGGCTCAAAGAACCATAACAAGTTGGTTATCATGGTGTCTGGCAAAATCCAGCCCAAAGAAACATGATGAGTTGGTTATCATGGTGTCTGGCAAAATCCAACCCAAAGAACTATGATAACACTTACTCCTAGACATCTAGCACATTTAGATGCTACCAGTCAATGTAACATATCTAGGAGATAGGTCAAACTATTAATAAGGTCGTCACCTTACAATAGTAACCTTACAGACATGAAAGATCGTCACCTTTTATTACACATCATATGTGAAATAGTAACAACCATGAACCAAGTCAAAGGGTGGTGTAAAGGCTTTTACCACAATTCTCTCTGACATAGAAGAATGCATTACAAGGAATTTCACTTAGAACTTCTCCTAATAGAGAAGATATCATTTACAAAGGATTGCACCTCAAAATTCTCCCTCTGAACAATGATCCTGGGAAGTCAGGTCTCTAGTTACTCCCTTAGAGCTATCTTCGCCTAAGGATGTTTGTCGAACTCCCACTGAATTTCATAGCAATCTTCCAACTTTTTGGTGACAAGTTGTTACTTCCTCATGATGTATACATGGGTAGGCCCATTTTAAAATAATGCAGTCACACCATGTATTTTTAGACTCCCTTTGAATATCAACCTTCTGAACACTTATATTGCCTTTAAGTGTCAGACTCCCTCTTAATCATCATCAAGAATATTTTCTTTAAGAGACTTACTTTATGCAGTCTAATCATCAGATGACTAATGAATTTTAGATCATAGCTTCTTTCGAGCTACTATCATAAGATTGAGTCTACACAATATTTTGGTAGCATGTGTAAAGTACCAGCCTTCTTTTCCTGCAAGAACATCCTCAGAAAAAAGAAAGATCAAGGCAAATAACTCTTTTAGTATATATAGAATTACAAATAGGAGAGAAACCACAATAAGTAGATGAATGTAAAAGAGAAGAATACTTATCTACACATCAAGCTACTTTAATGAAAGCCCATATGTATCAAGTCTATTAAGTTTTGTAGATTAGATTTATTTAAACTCGCTCATTTGCATTTATGAATGTATTCTTAACCTTTCAGCAAAATCATTATGTGATATATATAAACTTATATTAATTTATCTTCTGAAGTACTTGTAGATGGTATACTCAACTTGCTCGAAGAGCTCTCCTTTTATCTTTTATTTTACAGTCGTACTTTTCTCACTGTCTTGTTATCTATTAAAAGGAGGGCTACTTTGGATATACATACCACTCGTGACTAGTGGACATGATACTACATGAAATAATGCACCCAAACACCATCGCAACCTTTAGATTTTAGATAAAATAAACATTGACTATAATCGCAAATCAAGATTTGTTAAGGCGGGATAGACACACGATATAACCAACCAACAGGGGAAATAAAAGTTAGATGACCCTTGTCCACCTTTGAGCTGACACAACCAATTGGAATATCCTGATGACACATGAGCACATGTCCAGATTTGTACAAGCTTAAGGAAGGGTATATTCTCAATCATCTATTCGATAATAACAAGTGGACATGTTTAATTATAATCATAAGAATGCTAAATATAAGAATATGGAACCCTCGAATTATAATCACATGATTAAGAAAAATATACAAATTAGAATATTAAAGATATCATAGGCATATATATAGGTGACCCTCGCCCACCTGTCCGCTGACACAACGAATTGGAATATCCTGATGACACGTGAGCACGTCCAGATTTGTACAAGCCTAACGAAGGGTATATTCTCGATCATCTATTTGCTAATAACAAGTGGACATGTTAATTATAATCATAAGAATGCTAAATATAAGAATATGGAACCCTCGAATTATAAACACATGATTAAGAAAAATATACATATTAGAATATTAAAGATATCATAGGTATATATATCTATTTATCTATCTATCTATCTATCTATCTATATATCAATGAGATAATCTTTATGTATTTAGGTTATGTTTTCTCCAACAGTAGCTGTAAAACATTAACACTCCCTCTTAGCTAGGGAGGATAAACACAAACAATTTTATTCTTTTTAAATTCTCATTTTATATCTCAAATTATTTCTTCTATATGATATCACGAGTATTGATCTTCCAGAATATCAAGATGTGACATTCACCAAGTACTTAAGAGATCTGGTTTGATATCACATTTGATATCAAGAATATTGGCCTCCCAGAATATCAATGATATTCACCAAGTACTCTTTGAGTAATAGCCTCCCCGAATGTTGAGATGCAGGACATTCACCAAGTACTCTTTGAGTAATGGCCTCCCAAAATGTTGAGATGCAAGACATTCACCATATACTCAATTTGATTAATCTCATAACACAAGTTACTGTAAGATTGTCACCTTACAATAACTTCTGCAAATACAAGTAACATCATTTGGAAGTTGTCACTTACTCATGATGTACACATGGTTAGGCCCATCATTGTCATATACAAGGACGTTTTCAACTCCCTCTGAATATATATCATCGGAGCTCTTTATAAACTCCCTCTTCCTGTAATAACACACTGAAAACAAAAAGGTCAAGGCACATAGCTATAATGTTATAAAACATAAATACACATACATAATATAGTACAATAATTTGATATTCTAAGGCTCCATCTTAGAAATTTTAACAAGCTTATTTTACATTTCAATAAATATGTATAAAAGAACTCCCTCTTAATCCAATACTTCACATATCTTAAGGATATTCAGAAGTTTCTTTAGAATGGACATTTCTCTGGATCTATATCAAAATCACTGACTTTGGCAAAAGTTGCTTGATGTTTCAGTCCATCAGGGCATTTGAATGCTGAGTGACCATAGTTGTCACATTTAAAGCATTGCATTTTCGAGTAATCCACATGTCTTCTTTTCCATTTGAATTTAGGTTTCTTATTTTTATCAACTTGGGCTGTCAAAGCCTGAATATCACCTCCAATAGGAATATCACCTTGAGATATTAACATACCCTCCTCTTGTATGTAGTCATCCTTTAGTTGACCAAGTTTAGGAAGCTTTGATTGAGCACATACACCTTGTCTAAAATATTCCCATGATGGTGGCAGACCCTTTAGAGCTATCATGGTTAATTCTTTTTCATCATACATCTGGCCAATTTTGGAGAGTTGGTTTCTTAGTTCTATTATCCTCATGAAATATGAAACAATGGATTCTCCTTTGTTCATTTTAACGTTGGAGAGATTGTCTTTCAAGGTTATAGTTCTCATTGTATTGTTTATCTCAAACATTTCTTCAAGAGTTTTAAGCATTTTGTGTGCTGTGTTTAATTCGGAGATAGTAGCCAATAGATGATCCCTAACACCATCCACAATTAATTTCATGGCTTTAGTGTTATCTTTTTCCCATTTAATCAATTCACCAATCCCTTTAGGTTGGTTAGATTTTTCAATGAATTGCTTGAGGTCATAATCTTTTAAGGTTAACTTCATTCGTAATTTCCATACTAGATAATTTGAATCACCTTCAAGTCTGTCCTTGATCTTGATACTGCTCACCATTTGGATTGATAAGGAATTTTTAAAAAAATCAATGCACAGAATAAAGATAAATCTAACTTGGATCGTCTCTCAAACCTGCTTTGATACTGTGTAAAATTTTGTAGATTAGATTTATTTAAACTCACTCACTCACATTTATGAATGTATTCTCAACCTTTCAACAAATTTTTTATGTGATATATATATAAACTTATATTAATTTATCTTGTTTAGGACTTGTAGATGGTATACTCAACTTGCTCGAAGAGCTCTCCTTTTATCTTTTATTTTATAGTCGTACTTTTCTCACTGTCTTCTTATCTATCAAAAGGAGGGCTACTTTGAATATACATACCACTCGTGACAAGTGGACGTGATAATACATGAAACGATGCACCCGAACACCATAGCAACCTTTAGAGTTTAGATAAAATAAACATTGACTATAATCTCAAATCAAGATTTGTCAACGCAGGATGGACAAATGATATAACCAACCAATGAGAGAAATAAAAGTTAGATGACCCTCGTCCACCTATCGGCTGCCACAACCAATTGGAATATCCTCATGACACGAGCACATGTCCAGATTTGTACAAGCCTAAGGAAGGGTATATTCTTGATCTCTATTCGATAATAACAAGTGGACATGTCTAATTATAATCATAAGAATGCTAAATATAAGAATATGGAACCCTTGAATTATAATCATATGATTAAGAAAAATATACATATTAAAGTATTAAAAAGATACCATAGGTATATATATATATATATATATATATATATTCAAATTTAAAACTCTAATGATGCCCCTTCCCTAACATCTCCCCCTTTTAAAGATGGTTCAAGTGGGAATGAAACAATGATTATTATTATTCCCCTTACAATGTATATTTCCACTCATTTCATTTTATGAAGTCGGAAAATTTCTACCAATTTTCTTTAGGAGTAAGCTTGTAATCTATTTGTGGTCTCAATGTATATACACCCTATTGACAAAACGTTGTTCAACTGAATCGCATATTTCCTATCTCAGCTACCACTGTGATGACCCCTCTCCTTAGTAAGTTTTCTCTCAAAAAGTGGGCCCATGGTGCCTAGCACCTTTTGTATTAATTGAAATAAAGTTTTCGCTCTCGATTTGTTAAAGGTGGTAATTAATATGAATATCTTATTTTGACAGAAAATGTACATTCTTGTTCATTGAAGTGACATTCTCATTTCATACTTACTTCCTTATCACTAAAATTATGCTATCAATTACTCCCTTTCATATATTTAATAGAATTTATCAACAAGTTTGATTACATAAGACATTCATGCTAATGTGGCTTCCTTCTAAAGCTCCAAGTTCATGCATCAACCTCTAATAGATGTGTCAAACGCCCCCTGAATGTTATTTCCTTCTCTTCAAGGAAATGTTTTCAATCATTAACTCAACCCCAGGATCGCAAGCATCAAGCTCTTTTCCCATAAATGAGTTCCATCCTGAAGTCATATTAGAAAGAGATTACAAATATTTCATAAAATTAAACTATCATTGAAGGGAAATGCCAATAATAGAAGCATACATGATTTACTATCCCATAGTTATAGCATGAACTAATAACTAAAAATTCATGTGCATTGATTAAGCACAGAAAACTTATATTTTAATAGGTCTTAGGTCTTTATAAGTCATGGTATCGACCATTTATTAGACCATCTCCATCACCAAACAAGGTATTAACTGCCATGTTAATGTCATATCTCTGCTCTAAATTAAATGATCAAGAATAGCGTTAAACCCTAGGCAATTTGTCAATAGTCCACTACAAGAGAATTCCTCTAAAGGTTGGGGAAACAAGCCTGCCTCATTACCTGTACCAGATTTGTAAGTAAACGATGGAGTATGATCATCAATGTTGCCTACAACATGGATCACTCCATTCCCACAATATGGAAGATACAACAGTTTCCAGCAGTATAAACATCTAAAGTCTCACCTATTTTAGATTATTATATTAACGTAGAGTTTTTTTTTTAATCTGCTCTCATATATTTTAATGATGTCTAAAGCAACATGTATAGTGCGTACATTAAACTACTTTAAGGATAGAAGAATCTTCCTCGTATAACTCAGCTGCAACATGAATTACCCAACTGGAAGGTTGTCAAAGTTGTCCAAGAAATTGTTGATCAAAGTATCATAAGTGACCGCATTAGGAGCACAACCATTCCTCTTTCTACGTACTCTTCTTCGTGTTCCTATGTGCCTTAGGTCTTAATTCATGGTTTGATGTTAGCTGCCTGTAAATGCCAAGGTTCCCGCTAATTCTCTGTTCTTATAATATTGAAACTGGAAATTGAAATTTTTAAATGACGTGCAAAGATGAAGTTGATACCAAAATATAGGTGGTGGCAATGCCACTCCCTGCCTAGAGACACCTTACTCAGCTCCTCCATTTCTCCAAATGTATCGCCCAACAAGGAGTAGTTGTATCCTTTGCTGTTCCATTCTCCCATATTCCTCAAGTCTAAATACATGTTGAGGGATGGGATATTCTCAACTTTGATATTCATTTCCACGAATTGCCTCACAATGCATTACGATTCTTTGGCAAAGATCTTCAAACATGAATAATCTCAAGGAATGACAGGAATGCATGCAAATAATTTGCCGAGTAGTCTCCAAAATCTCCATTTACTTTCCAAGTAATGGAAAGCAGTTTCAACGCAATGCTTGTTATTCTCGTGATTCTTGCCACATAGAATAGTTGGAGATTCTTTGTCATCACATGCTTGTTAAATCAAAAATCACAAATCACCCAAATAACAAACTGTCGTCATCTCAAAGGTCCATCAAAACATCTACAATTCTTGTGAAATTACCGCAGTGGCATCGCTATATACCACTCATGATAGTAGCATATGATCTTTGGCTGATGACATTGAGTCCTCATACCCAACTCAGCTCCCTTCTACGTAGGCCAATCTTGGGCAATCAACATCACTGATCTACCAAAACCCCTCGCCACCTTTGTGAATCTTTAAGTGTGTCACCGAGGATGATCTGAAAAGAATATCTCCAACTGTGTATCAGTCTCATCATTTAGCAACCACTTTAAGATCATAGGCATTATTTAGCCGAGGGTAGAGAGCAGATTTGCATAGGATCATTGTAATGTTCCCATTTTTAGCAGGTTCCTGCAGTTGGCCAATTCAGTTCACCATCGCAACCCTCTTGAACTAACAATAAGATTCGAGGGTCTTAGTTGTGTGGTTATAGGCTTTCTAGCAACCTATAGTGTGTTTTGGCTCTGTTTGAGGGACTTGCTATTTATAGTAAGTCAATCTGTTGGTTCCAATGAGCTCAGTTGAGTCAGAGGAGTTGGAGGATGCTCTCAATTTTTCTTTCGGGCTTCCGGTTTGGGCTCCAAGAATCTTGGAGAGAGCATCTATTTATAGTAAGTCACCTTGTCAGGTTCATTCATCGTCTTTCATCATTGAGATCACTTTGATGTTGTCAAATTTCTATTCTGATGCTTCTTCAGTTGTTTTCGCAAGACAGGTGAATTATTATTGTTATTCATCTAAATACGCTGAGGTTGCTATTTTTGTTAGTGTTGTTGGTTGGTCACCTCAGTATCATAGCTCGTTGGAACCAAGATGAAAAGTTTTAAATCATGGGAACAAGAGACAGTAGCCTTCCATCTGAGAATTTGAAGTTATGGTGCAAAAGGTCATTTTTTGAGCCAAAAGCAATTAATAACTTAGTTTATAATGGCACTTTATTATGTTTTAATGTTGTGTGTGGGAAGTTTCTTAAGTGAAGTTCATTTGGGAAATTTTGTGCCATTTAGAGATTATAAATATGAACCCATTTGATGAGTAAAGCATCTAATTATTTGATTATCTATTTGCCTATGTTGTCTTTGTGGCAATTCTGAGTTTGTGGTTTGTGCCCTTGCTGAAGTGTAAGGGTTTGGATTGAAGAAGTACCAAGTTATTCATGGCTGAGGTATTGTGAATTAATTTTGAGGAATTGTTTTATCTTCCTACTGTTCTTACTGTTGCTAGAAGCCATTACTTATTATTATTTTAAATTAGCTACGAGTTGTAAGTCTGAATATTATTCTAGGAATTGGAATTGCAAATTTAATGCTCAAGTATAGTAATTTGCCCTAGCTTCTCTTCTACTGCTAATTGTTTTTTAGAAGTGATTAAGTGTTGAAGAAAATCTGATGGGGGGGTTTTGAATATTTGTGACTGCTGCCATAAATTCTTATATCTATGTTGACTTGCTTATGGGCTGCAGTTACATGTTTGAGGCTTGAGATTGTTCTATTATAGTCCACATTGACAATCGGAGGGTTTACATTCAACATTTAGATCTGCATTTGGAATTTCCAAGGAACCGCAGTTACATTTACAAGGCCTGCTCTCATTATTGGTGTTTAATCTACACATCCAGACATTGCAAATTGGGTCAGCTGGTATAAGGAAAGTGCATAATTTGAAGTCTGCTGCAATTATTCTACAAACTATACATTGGACAGGTTCATTTCTTGTAATAATTTACATCATTGCAGCCATTGTTGATTTTAATAAAACTTCAGAATAATTGCTTTTGAGCTAATTATCTATCCTTGTGTTGAGAGAAATACTTTCATTTCAGAATTCCATATTAACTTCCTTTTTATATGCATCAATATCATCATAAGAAATCATTGTCAAACAAAAAATCAAAACCAACGGGATGCCTGCCAAGTGTTTGACAAAACGTCAAACCTTTGAATTGTGAAAGAAATTAATGTTTGATTAAGTTATAACCGGTTGGGGTTATTACAATCATTGATCTCTGTAATCAAAGCTTCCTTCTTGACTAGTGGTCCACCTCACAGTCAACATTGAGCACATCATGATTTTGATTATCTTCTACAATAATGAGACACCTGACAGCGACAAATCATTTGGAAACTAGAGACTTTTGGTCGAACAATAGTCCCAAATCTGTCATATTTAATCCCTTCCCACTAAATATATCCATCAGCACTTCTACGTCTGAAGTTGGTTCTAGTAAGCTTTCTTTTATCATTCATTTATACATTTGCAGTTAAGCTCTAATACCATGTTGAGTAACATGGATCTTTTCTGCAAATGTACTAATATGGCCATTGTAATTGATGTGTGCCAAATGCAGATTTGGATCTCATATAAATATGAGAGAAGACATGTCTCTGTGGTGCAATCATCACTTAATTATATTAACATAAATGATAATATGTATAACAATATATATATTATATACTATACTATAAAATATATATATGTATGTATTATAAACAATAATATATATTATTTAACATGGATAAGTATATATAGGAAATGATAATTTACCAATAACAATAATGTATATCAGATTGAATCAATCTGATTGAAACTACAACTTTCAAAGGGTCACAACTTTCACAATCACTTTATTTCTTCCCTTTCCTATCTCCTAATACCTCCTTGATTCTTATGCCCCGCTCTTTCTTCCTCCTTCCCTTTTATCTCAAATGAAGCTCTCATTTCTCCTTTCTATACCTCTCATTTGAGGGAGACCCTACTTTTCCATTCATGCCTTTTGACCTTTTGTTTGACTGACTAATATTTAGTGATCTCTAATATAATTTGTTTATTATTTAATCCTATTTCAAGAAGGGGACATGATAGTTTTCCCTTTTGAAAATTGCTTATCCTAAAGCAATCATAAACTAGGAAGGTTTTCCAGAGAAACACGTTAGTTATGAGTCAAACATGGAGCGTATGCATTAAAACATGAAGCACAACTATGGAGCATTCACACAATAGACAAATGAATATATCCAAGCAGAAGGCATATGCATGAAAATATTAGGCATGCATATGAATATATAGACATAGTTCACTTGTCCCACAGAAGATGAGTGAGTCTTGTGGTGGAATGGGGATGAGATACGTTATAGAAAGGAAAAGGAATAGGCCCTATGATGGAATGGGTTATGCTACATCAAACAAAGGCAAGAGTGCTAGGGTGGAATGGGCATGAGCTACATCATACAAAGACAAAGGAATAAGGCTTGCGATGGAATGGGCACAAGTTACATCACACAAAGGCACTACTTACGAAGAACATTCCATATTGAAGAATTACTGTAAGAACCATAACCATATAGGCAAATTATATTACACTAACAATATAGTCAGTTTGCATGTACTTGTTCCTTGTTTGGTAAATGCGGGACCTAAATTAAAGTTACCTTGTTAAAAGGCATTTTAAGTGGTAAAGTTATATCTCTACCCATCTTACAATTATTATTTTAATGAAATTTGTAATTCTAAGAAAAAACTTAGGAAAATCCCAAAAAGGAGACTATTGTGGGGTTTTCATACCATCATCCAATTACAAAGGGGGAACTCCTCTTTTTTCTTTAGCAAGTTGGAGTCATTGTTTTAGGTGGTTTTAGTTGGCAACATTTTCAAGTCTCCAACTTCGAGGTGAGTTTGAGCAATTTTTTGGCTTGCTAGGAAGTAATATTTTTCTAAGGTTTCTACAAGGGTTTTGATGTGCTCTTGAGGTATCTTCATAGCTGAAGTCTTAGTGGAAGGATAGAGTTTTAGTCTAAGTAAGGAAGGCTTACATGCTTGGGAAATGGGAGAACGATTCTGAGCAAATTTGGCAAGTGGTTGAAACCCTCTGATCAAGGGATTTCCCCGATTAGAGGATTTCCCCCATGGAAATACTCTTCCACCAGCTATAATTTCCTCCCAAAATCTCAATATTTCACTTCGAAGAAAGGGATGTAGAGCAAACTTGATTGTGAAGGATCCTTAGTAAGCCAACAAATCGATTAACGCAATGTTAAAACAATGTAGAGAAGAAATAATGGCAATTTTCTAAAGGATAACTTCTATAATTATGAACTTGGTGGAAATCCTCTAACCAAAGGATTCCCTCTGTAGAAATCCTCTCTCCTTAGGATTTCCACCCTTCTCGATGACTCAAAATTGATCCAAATTCATACTAAGGCATAGCAACTTGAAAATGAATAAAAGAACTAGCATGACTAGTGCAAAATGGCAGACTTTGGGAACCTAAGTGGAAAAATCATGTTTGGTTGAAATCCTCTAACCAGAGGATTCCTATCACGGATATCCTCTCTTAGTAGGACTCTCACCACATTAATCCTCCCAAGAAAGATTTCACCACCCTCCAAGATGCTCAAATCTGGTTTAAAGGCACAAACTCAACATGATGAAGCAAAATTGAGCACGAAAATTGCAAAGGAGAGGCCAAAATGGGATAAGTTTTCATAATGGTATTTCAAGGAAAATAATGTTTGGTAGAAATCCTCTGATCATAGGATTCCCACCACCTCAATCCTCTCAAACTCAAATTTCCCCCTTTTCACTTTGCCCCAAAATGGATTTCAAGCAAGTGTTAGAGGTGAAGGATTTTGAGTTGAAGTGAAATTGATTAGCAATGATGAAGTTCTGGAAAGGTATAAGGAAAAGAAGTACTAAGTTAACTTGGCAGAAATCCTCTGAGCTTAGGGTTTCCACCCATAGATTCCTCCCATGTCAAGAATTCCACCCCCTCCATTTTTTAATTCTAAACAACAGTTGTAGATGAAAGATGCCACTTAAGAAGAGAATTAATGATAACAAGAGAAAGGTTCAAAATAATTGAAGGAAAGTGATAAATAATGTTTGGTTGAAATCCTCTCTCCAAATGATTTCCACCATATTAATCCTCTCAAACCAAAAATTTCCCCCTTTCTACTTTGTGCCAAAATTGACTCCAAGCTAATGTTAGAGGTCAAGAATGATGAGTAGAGGAAATATTGATTGATAATAAGCTAAGTGTTGGAAATTGTTGAAGGGGAAGCTAAATCATGTTTGGTAAAAATCCTTTGACCATGGGATTCCCACCACAGTAATCCTCCCAACTTCGAATTTCCCCCTTTCCTTCTAGCCTTATTTCCCTTATGCAAAATCAAAGACAAATCAAATGGGTAGATCGGAGAGTTGCAAAAGAAAGGAATTTTCACGCTAAGTGTCTAAAATTGGGATGAATTATTTTTTATACTTTTATCATGCTTGGTGGAAATCCTCTAACCAAAGATTCCCACTGCAGAAATACTTTCATGTTAGGATTTCCACCCAAGAAATTTGTCTTCCACGCCTCTAGAAATAGTCGTGACATTGGTCGTTACAAGAAGATAAAAGCTTAATCTTGAATAAGAGAAATCCATTTTGTTCATCATTGATGTGATTTTATTTTTAGATTTATTTCACGATCTTAATTTTTTCTCCTTTGTTTTGCGAGGTGAATTCAAGGAGGAGAAGCTAGAGGGCAAGGTGTGATCAAGGCCTCCAAACTTCAAGCAAGTACTACAAGATGGGTCAAGCCTAAGGACTCAAGTGAGAGGGAAGGATTCATGTACAAAATAGCAAAACACAAATTCATATTGAAAACAAGAGGAATTTTGGAAGGCAGAGAAAATGCAACCACATGAGGACATTTTCAAGAAGAATCATGAATTACATCCAACTTACAAGTCATAAGTACAAATTCAAGTCAAGAACATGAGAAAATTTCAAAGGAATGGCGGAGATTTGAGGGAAGCAATTTGAAAGCATATGCCATCACCATCATTCTCAAAGAGTTGAAAAGTTAATCCAAAAGTTACTTTCTAACAATCAAGCAAGAAATATTAGCAGTTTTAATAAACACCTACAAGCCAAGACTTCAACATTAGATAAGCATGATGAGGTGGCAATCAGTTGTCTTGTCTAATAAAAAAATATTCAATTTCAAGCACAATAAATCACAACATGCCAAGTGTTCTATTTTCTCATTGGCTATCAAAATCATTGTAGTTTTCTTATTGGCCAACTAACTGGCAGTCTTGTGCAATTGGTTGCAAGTTTGACAATCCTAATTAGGGTTTGTGGGGATTAATCTTGGCCCTTGATCTTCAATCGATCTCCACCCTTCTTTGTAATGGAATGTCATGTCCCCTTCCTAAATAAGGATTCATAACAAATAATAAAACTAAATGCCTAAATAACATTAAATTTATTATAATTAGTATTAAAATGATGATATATAATGAAAGAATAATTTGATATAATATTATATTATATAATATGAATATCAAAATACAATACAATCAATTATTAAATATTATATATTAATATAAAAATATGATGTATTTGTAATAAGAATAATTAATAATTAAATTATAAGTAAAATATTCTAATTATATTCTAATATAATATAAGATCTAAGATAAATTAATAATATATAGTATATTTATTTGATCTTTATTTACATTTAGTCAATAAAATTAATTAAAATGTTATTGATGAAGGACAGTCGCACAAGGGAGAGGGATCTGCATCTAGAGATTCGTGGAGCCCTCATTATTCTTCCCCATGCAGGCATTAATAGCCTCGGCCTTGCTAGGGCCCAAGAAATTTAACCATGTAAGGCAATTAATTCTGACCGCCTTCATAAGAGCAATGTAAAGGAGGAGCACGATATTCCTAAACCACATAGCCAGCCTTCTTCCCATCTTCAAGCCCTTGATCGTCATGGAGAGCAAAGGGAAGGTGCAGAGGAAATGGTCGACGGAGGAGGCAGAGCGTCATTCAAGAAAGCGCTCTAAGGAATCCCTCCTGTCCCAGACAACACCAAATTCATCAAAGGACTCTCTTCCTCAACCACCCAACCTGCCAACCAAGGAGATGGAGGTATGGATATTTCTTCATCTTGTTTCGTTGTTAAGCCTAATGACCAAAGGGTAGTGGAGTTGGATAAAGAGGAGAATAGGTTAAAGAACACAACTATCTTCTTTGTTGCAATGGATCCTTTTAAATTGCCTTCAAGAAATTATCTCAATGACTAGTTTCATAGGGTTTGGGGCCACAAATTAGGGCACCATTCTTCTTTCTGTCAAATGGTTCAGAGAGGGTTATTTATTATTATTTTTTGTAACCCTGATTCCTAAAAAGTTGTTGTGGATAAACAATTCTAAAAAGTGGGCAATGCAAAGTTTAGGGCTTTGCCTTAGTCTCTAGATTCAATAAATGATGAAGTTCTGGCCCTACCCAGCCCTAGATGGGTAACTGTTAGCAACCTTCCCCCATTTGTCTGGAATTTCATTCCCCAATTGTTGTAGCCTATTGGAAAAGTTCTTGAAATTGATCGTTCTAACACCCTGATCCCCAATGCTGATATAAGAATTCTTATCTCCATCTTCCTTGGTGTTGATGCCCGTGAGAAAATTTGTCTAGATGTGGTTCCCTCACCAGTATGGTGTCCTATTGTATACATGGGTGGCCTAAATGCATGCTACCTTTGCAGAAGAGAAGGGCACAAGATAAAGGATTGCCCTCTTCTGGCTGATAAAAGGTATCTTAATCGTGTCTCCTCGCCTACACCTGTGCCGCCTCCTAAACTCAAATCAATTATTTCCTCGTTTAAAAAAGATTTTGTACAAATTTCCTTGGACCTACAGGCATCCCAATGGATGAAAGACTGATAAACTTATGGCTTCTCTAGATGTCCTAAAAGACCAATATGATCAGACCTCAAGAAACCCTATTGTTCAAAAAGCTCAAGAGTCTCGGGAAGAGCTTAAAACCCTCTCGGAAGTCCAAACTTTGGAATTTGGGCTTGATCCTATGCCCTTGGGTGGTAATGCTAGGAGGTTAAATGCCTAGCAGTGGACATTGAGATCTTTGAAGGATAAAGCAAAAAATGTTGTAAAAGCAAGACCTCCTCGGTAGTTAAACTCTTCCCCACTTTGATCAGGAGTAGAGATGAGGTTGTCCCTTCTCTAAAAATTATCCCTTGTATTGAAGCTGGCTCTGATAATCCAAATTGCCTTGCTGAATATACTCCTATCATTTGCAAATTGGATTGCCTAAATGAAGAGGAAAGGCTCCATGACCATTCCCTTATTGTTATCCCAGCAAATTCTATTAATCCAACTATGGGTAGGAAAGAGGATCCCTTCAGCTAGTCTAGAGATTAATGTGCCAAATTTCAAATCAAAACTATGAGAGGATAATTGTATTACAGAGGAGTTGCAGCCTAATGGTGCTCCTGAGGTTAGAGTTGGGGAATGCTCCAAGATGGATAGCATTACTAAGGAGGAATTTTATGTCTTCTGTGTAGAAAAAAGAAAAGAAAGAAGGAATAATAATATAAGTGTTTTAGAGAATGGAGAAGTTGTTAAAAGGATAATGGGTAAACCACCTAATACTAGTGGAAATACCAAAGCTTTCAAGAGGGCCAAATCCAAAATGCTTGAAAGCTTTAAGGGGTTTCAAACCCCAATGGACATTGATAAATAAATATTATTATGGATAAGCTGAAATTAGCTTCCTAGAATGTTAGAGACTTGGAAACTTCAGATAGAAAGTACATTGTCAAAAGATTCTTAAGGTGAGTCAATAACATTGATATTCAGTTAACTCAAGAACTCAAGGTTGTTGGTTTTACCCTTGAAATTGCTTTGAAATGCATCTGGAAGGACACTACATCCTTCTATACCAAACACCCTAAGGGAAGGGGGGAACAACCATCCTAGTAGGTCCTAGTTGAAAGAAGAAAATCACCAAATGGAACAATTCACCTTGCAACAGAGCCTCATGGGTCTCCTTTAAAGCTGATAACTTTGAGTTTAGCATATGCTATGTTTATGCCCTTAATGATCATTTGGATAGAATCAAACTATGGCAGTGGATGGCCGATCTACCCAATATTCCTTGGATTGTAGCAGGAGACTTTAACATGATAGAGAGACCACAAGATAAATCTAGCAGATTAAAGTTTAATTGGAAAGGAAATGAAAACTTTTATTAGTCTAGAATTTTGAGCAAGCTCAATACCATTGATCCCCTTGCTGATTTGAAACATCAATCCCTAGGAATATGGTACACTTGTTCAAACTTTTAGAGAGGGGATAAGAGAATTTATTCAAGACTTGATAGAGTTTATTATGATAAGAACTTCTTTAGCTGCTACAAACCTGCTGATAGCAACACTGTCCAGGTTCTGCCCTATTCACTATCTGGTCATCATCCTATTTTGATTGAAATGCTTAAAATTGGTTCTCCCCTATCCAAGAGCAATAATTTGCAATCCTTTGCTCTTAACTCTTCCTTGTTGGATGATCAAGATGTCCTTGCAACTTCTAAAATTATACAATGGTATAATTATACTATCTATAAGCATGAAAACCCCATCAATAGATGGAATCAGATTGTTAAATCCTGGCAAACTTTATTCAAGATTGTGGGTAAGAAAAAAGCCAAGGATGGCAGAGCATTGGAACTCTCCTTGGTTGATTCTTTGCAAGCAACTAAAGCCGCTCTACAAAAATCACCCTGTGAATCCCCAATCCCTTGAGATGGTTACCAAGACTAAGCATGGGTCGAGGAAACTACAAACCAAAAAGATTTAGGGGGCTAGAATTTGGTCCAGAATTAACAGGTTGGAGATGGCGGATAGAGGTTCTAAGTTTTTCTTTAAAGTTTTGAAAGTTAAGGAAGCCAAAGACAAGATTGAGTGTGTGGGAAAATGGGTCAAACTTCACAGATACGGAAGGTATCCTTGGTGCTTTCACCCAATTTTATAAGATTTTGCTCTCCTCAAAACATAAAGGGGTGGACATGGAGAATGCTAGGAGCAAGTTTAAAGATATTATCCCCAAGAAAGTGTCAGATGCAGACTCAGAATTGCTGAATGTACCTATTTATCTTATGGAGATTAAAGATGTCATCTCCACCCTAAGTAAAGAGAAAGCTCCTAGGCCAGATGAGATTACAGTTGAATTTTTCAAAGCCAATCTAGATTAGATTAGCCCCATCTTGTTAGAATTGTACCTCTTTGCATTTAAGGAGGGCTCTATGGGATAAACTATCAATTCAAGTCTCATCAAACTAATCTATAAAGGAGGTGACAAAACCTTGATAAAAAACTAGAGACCCATCACACTCTTGAATGTAACTTATAAAATTTTGGCTACGATATTGGCCTCTAGACTAGTCCTTATCCTTCCTAAGATCATAAGCCAGACACAGACAGGTTTTGTCAAAGGTAGATATATATTGGAGAATCTCATCGCCTGTTGGGAAACTATGGACTAGGCCAAATATTCAGGACAAGATATTGGGATGCTTTTGATAAACTATGAGAAAGCCTATGACAGGGTGGAATGGAGATTCATTTTTATGATGTTCGAAGCATTATGCTTTCCAATAACATATATTCATATGGTGAAAATTCTATTGAAAGATGCTAATGCGTCAACTGAAGTGAATGGTATGAGATCAAAATGCTTTGAACTGACAAGGTCCATTAGGCAAGGATGCCCCCTTGCCCCCGCACTTTTTGTAATAGCTGCAGAAGACTTGCACTACTTGCCAAGGGATAATTCTATATCTCCTAAGGTTTCAAGCCCTCTCCTTCCAAATGAGTGTGAGATAACAAATATCCAATTTGCAGATGACACGGCAATTTTATTCAAGCTTGATGAGACTAATATGAAGCACCTGATGACTAAACTAGATCTATTTTGTACAGCCTCGAGAAGCAAGATATCAGTTTCTAAATCCATTCTTCTGGGATGGGACCTTAATCCTCCTTCGTGGTGCAGCAAATATGGTATATGTTGGGGAGGCCCTAACCAGGTAGTTAAATACCTCGGAATTCCCTTTGCCATCAGCCCCAGTATTAATGATAAGTGGATTTCGGTCAGAGAGAAAATTAGTGGCAAACTTCACAAATGGAACACTATGTACCTATCTTTGGCAGGTAGAGTTCAGGTTTGTTAGAAGATCCTCTCCTCTTATTCTATTTATTTCTCATCATCATGGCTCTTTAATGTTAATCAGTTTGAATATCTTCAAAAAATTATTTGAGACTTTCTTTGGTCTAATGGGAAGGATACTAGTAAGACTCATGCTATCAGATGGGACTGGTGCACAAAAAGTAAGGATTTAGGGGGTCTTGGACTGAAAGACTTGAGAGTTCAAGGTATGGCACTAGCTGTGAAATGGATTGTTAAAGCTACACAAGGAGATGAACCCTAGAAAATTCTTATTTGACTAGAGGCTATCCATGTGGAGCAAAGTTCTGCAATAATCTGAATGTTTTAGACTTTTTAGCTCTTGAATGTAAAACACCGGTGGGAGGATCCAATGTTTTCAAAGCAATCTGGAAAAGCTGGGCTAAAGTGAGACCCCTGTTGGGGACTATTCTGAGAATAGAGGATGGTAACATATAGTGTGGCAATAGCTCTATTTGGTGGAGTCTAAAAAGTAACTCTAAGCCTCTAGCCCTGGTGTAGGGATGCTCAACCAAGAAATGGACCAAAGCTGGTATTAAAACCTTTAGAGACATTTTGTGTAATGACAATCTCATAGACTGGTCTGAGCTTAAATCCAGATTATCCCTGCATGAATCTCATAGGAAATCTTTCTCTATGATTGTTAATGCCCTTGATGCTGTAGGGGTCAGAAGGAGTTGTTGCTCGCATGAATCTTGCCCGTTCCAATTGAAATGGCCTGACTCCTCTCCCTTACACCTGGTTAGATCCAAGTATGTCTACTCCACCCTTACTACCAACACTGTTATCCTTGATAATCTTAATACCAGTTGGAATCTCTTCCTTGCCCATAATGACTGGAAAAAAATTCTTATTCATCTTTGGGCTAAACCTAAAATCGTTTGGTTTCTTTGGAGAATGTTGCTGCATTAGCTGCCATTCACTAAGCTAGGAGGGGATCCTAATATTTGTGTTGTTTGTGCTCACCCTGAATCTATTGCTCTCTTTTTTTCCAATGCCCTTTTGCACAAGATATCTGGTATATGTTTGGTTCTGTATTTGATGAAAATGCGTTTATTGAGAACTTTATATTTGGTAGAATCTATTGTGGCAGCAACAAATTTAATGTGATCTGGTGTATTCTCTCTTCATTTATACTCTGGTATCTATGGAAATTTAGGAACAATAGCATATTTTAGGGTAAAGAAAAGAATTCTTATTGAGTCTCTGAGGAGACTCATAAAGGCTGACATTGTTGTGCAGGTAATTGCCATCTTCAAGATGGATGAACAATTCTGGAAATTCATGCAGGAAGGTAAAGGACTGCTGACTAAAAAGGACCTCAAGTATGGATTTACTACCATGAAGGAGAAAGAAAGCAACGCATTGGAGGACAAGTTCAATGTGCCTTTGTCGCAGCTAGCGCAGAAGATCCGAAGGGAAGGTAACTGGAGGGCACAAGCAGCAAGAAGAGAGGGACCACCTATGTCATTTATGCCTTCTCCTGTGACGTTCACTACCTCAGAGTCAAGTGATGAGGAGGATGAGTAATCTTTATGGTTTAATGTATAAACAGCATGTAAGCCTGTAAACTCTTCATAGCAGCCCATGGGCTGAGCTGTATTTTTTTTTTGGTTAGTTGGCTAGATCTGACATTTGAAACTTACCGTGTAACCTCTTTTTGATCCTTGATATGCAATAGTAAAATGTTATTGATGAATGATTAAGATTAGTAAATATTGAATAAAGGAACAAACATTGATTATTAATATATTATAATTACACTATATATAGATTAAAATAAAATAAAATAGCATT
Organism: Cupressus sempervirens; assembly: GCA_028749045.1. Classification (NCBI taxonomy): domain Eukaryota; kingdom Viridiplantae; phylum Streptophyta; class Pinopsida; order Cupressales; family Cupressaceae; genus Cupressus; species Cupressus sempervirens. The sequence continues at coordinate 260,429,630 of CM053792.1, forward strand.
CTCAATAATAACAAAACACTCAAAGGACTAAGATTTGAACTATTTCAAAGCACCTAATGACCATATTAACCAGGAGACACTAAATTGATTCAAGAACTTTATGAATGACATACCTATTTGAAACGGCATTGCAAGTGACCTGTCTATCCAAAGAAAGTGCATATAAAATCTAATCACAGAGGGTAGTACACAAGAAATAGGTGGGCCTCAAAGAGGAAAGATGGAACATAAACCCATGTTCAGGATGCTAACACAAAAGGGCTTACTAATCCCTTTCAACTTCTCTGGAATGCCCTCAATAGCTGCTCAAACTGTGGTTTGGAATCCCAATATCAGTATCCAAACCGGAGAAACAATCATTTCGAGACCTAGATGGATTCTTCCTCCTTTCTGATTCCGCTATTTCCTTCGTAGTTATTGTCTGAATCAATATGAATCCCTTTGATTGCTGCGTATTAGTTTGTATTGTTCTTGTTGATGCCTAGAAGCTACAAAATCATAGCATTTGATATTTCAAGTGCTGAACAGATTCTTCCTTTTTTCTGATTCCCCTATTTCCATTATAGTTATTGTCTGAATCAATATGAATCCCTTCGATTGCTGCATATTATTCTATATTGTTCTTCTTGATGCCCAGAAGCTGTAAAATCATAGCATTTGATATTTTTTTCCCTTTTGACTCTATCCTTCTATTTTCCTTTGTTGGCTTTATACTCGTTCTCTCACTTTTTAATAAATAAATAAATGATGGGCTTTATACTTGCTATCTCTGTGGGTAAAAAAACGGAGTTAAATTCAATCATAATCACAAAAGGCAGTACACAAGACAAAGATGGGCCTCAAAGGGGAAAGCTGGAACAGAGACCCGTGTTTGGGATGCTAACACAAAAGGGCTTTCTAATCACTTTCAACTTCTCTGGAATGCCCTCCACAATTGTTCAAAGTGTCGTTTTGAATCCCAATATCAGTATCCAAACCGAAGAAACAATCATTCCGAGACCTGGTATTTTAGAACAACCTCAAGATAACCCAGACCAAAGCAAGAAATATATATATATGTCAATGCTAAACAGTACAAGAGAATCCTAAGATGTAGGAAAATATGGCAAACCAAATATGCTAGAAGGGGGAAACTGACAGATATTCTCCCAAGAACTATGCTGAAGGCACTAGAGTTAGTGGAACAGCATGAGCAGAGGCAAAATAGAAGAGAGGAAAGCAAGGACATTGAGCCTCACTCCACACCGGTTTCAAAAAACCATGGAGAGGATGAATCTCAGATTACAAACATGATAGAAGTAGGAAAAAATGGATCCTCTGACACATACAGCCCCTCTTCAACATCTTTAATGTGGTGTCCTGATTTATTTGTAAATGCACTGATGTTCATGAAAGGGAGGCTTCAAGTATTAGACGCATGGAGCCAAGTGGAGGACAATAAGTTAAAGGAGGTTACCGAATCCAATCTGAAGCTAACAAATGAAAACAAATTACTCAAAGAACAGGTGCAAAAATTACAATTTAATATGGAGAAAGAGGAATATGAATTGATCCTATTAAGAAAAGCAATGGAGGAAATAAAAACAACAGGTGGGAGCAAAGCTAATGAGGCAGAAAGAGGGGGCCCACAACTAAAAGAAATACAATTTGTGATGGCAAACATTGAACGAAAAGAAAGCCAACTTAGAGAAGAAATAGCAGAAGTCAAATTATGGACCCAAGCAGTAAAGGAACCATCCAACTCACCAAATGGTTTCATAGAAAAACAATGACAGATCCGAGAAGAGAAAGACAGAGATGATAAGGCAATGAATATCATCATCAAGGGGCTAAAAAATTATGGTGAAAAAGAGAACACAAAAGACTTGGCAAGAAACTTCCTCTAAGATCATTTAGATTGGTTCGGTTTAATCCAACAAGCACAAAGGATTGGTAAATGGACAAAGGATAAAATGAGCAAACATGTAAGGGTTATTTTGAAAAGCACAGAAGACAAGAACTTGATTATGAGGAACAAGGGGCTCCTCAAAGGCCCACGTTTTTATGTAGATTAAGATCTTACTATTTTTCAGCAAGAGGAAAGAAGAAAAGAATGGGAAAAGGTGAAGGCAGCAAGGGACATGGCTACAAAATGCCAAGGTACAAATCAGCGAGAAAAAGGAACATAAGAAATAGGGACTCGAGGGGCCCCAAAAACACCTACATATAGTTAGTTAGAATTGTAAAGGATACCCATGGAGATGAGGACCTGGTTTAGGGCCCATAGTCAAAGATAAAGTCTTTATATTGTTCATGGAGACACATAAACATGATGGATGTAAAGTGTCAGAATACGAAGGATGCAAAAAAAAAATTAGTTTGAAATGAAAGAACTAATAATGGAAAAGGACATGGTGGGATTGCCATTTTAATTAAGGAGGCCTGGAACAAATTCATAAAGATAGAGAAAGAAGACCCAAACAAAAAGTACATATGGTTGAAAATCACGGAAAACCAGGCTATGATAAGGGTGGCAGCCTGCTACTTTGCTCCAAAGGGGTCAAAGACCTACAAGAAAAAGAATCTAGATATAGAAGATCCTTACACTTCACTGAAAAAGGATATCTCTATTTTCAACACCCAAGGAGAAGTCCTAATAGTAGGTGATTTTAACACTAGGACAGCAAATAATCAGTCCCTCAACTTGAAAAGAAACTGCAAGGAAAGTAGTGACCCATTATGGTTAGAAGAGGAGACTCCTCAATTTTGGAAAAGAGCTTCAGAGGACAGCAAAGGCAATGCCAATCATTATGGGGCAGAACTTTTGGGATTATGTAGCTTACATAATTTGGTCATATGTAACAACGATATGAAAGGGTGGCCAAATTTAGGAAACATTACATGCAAAACTTACAATGGACAGAGTGTTGTGGATTATGTCACAGAGTGTTGTGGATTATGTCATATGCTCCCAAGACCATATCAAAAGAGTAAAACAGTTAGAGATACGAGAGTGCCCGGCAGGACTAAGACCTGACCACAATCCAATATTTTTAACATTAGCCTTTACCATGGGGCAGCAGCAAGAAGGACAAACTCACCTTAAGGAAATGAAATACTTGTTTCAGGGCAGAATTCTAGCAAATGAGGAAAATCAGAAATTTTTTAACCAGGCCCTTAAAAGGTTGATCGGGAGTGAGAAAAGTACATCTAAACACAAAGAACAGCAAAAAGTAAACAAAGATAGCTTAGTTCCCATAATTCACAAGGCTCTAGAGAAGTGTAAAAGAACTAAACCCAAAAGGGAGATGAAAAAATCTTTCTTGCTAAATCCTTGGTCCGATGAGGACTGCAAGTTAGCAAAGGGAAATTTGACAAAAAATAAGATGAAGAGAACAAAAAAAGAGTAAGAGAAGCTCCTAAAACATAAAAAAGAAGTGTATGTGAGAATGAGAAGAATTGAGTTGATTACTCTAGGTAAACAAAATCCCAAGAAATTCTGGAAAGAGCTGCAACAAAAGAGAAAACAAATTGAGAAAAATATCACAGGACCTCAATGGCTCAAATATGCAAGGAGATTATATGAGCAGGAGGAAGATAAACATAGACCTGTGATAATCAAGAGCACAAATGAAATTTTTACGATTGAAGACATCTCACAAGGCATAAAAAGATTAGACAAGGGAAAGGCTCAAGATGTTGATGGGCCACACGATGAGCAGCTAAAATGGAGCAACGAAATCTTGAAAAAACATATATATCACATCTTTAATAATGTAAGCAATGAAGGGTCTCCTGAAAATTGGTCTACTAGAATGGTGATCCCCCTTAACAAAAGTGGGGACATAAATGATCCATCAAACTATCGTACTATTGCAATTAATCCACTTCTAGGGAAGCTCTTTGGTAGCATGGTTAAACGTAAAATCAGCAATTGGTCTTAATCGAAAGGTAAAAGGGCTAAAGGACAGGCTAGTTTCAGACCAAAGCATTCCAATATTAACCATGGGATTACTCTCCAATTCTTGGTTGAAAAAGTGTGGGATATAGAGGGTGTTGAGGCTTTTTGCTGCTTTGTGGAATTCAAAAAGGCCTTCGACACGGTGCCATGTGACAAACTCTAGCTGAGAATGGAGGAACTGAAAATTCCTATTGAACTTAGAGCTATGACACATAGACTTTATGAGCAGGTCATGATTAAAATCAGAACTATGGATGGGATGTCAGAATGCTTTGGCAGCGATATAGGTGTTAAACAAGGATGTTCCCTCTACCCAACCTTGTTTGGGTTATACATCGACAAGCTAGAAGAATATTTAGACAAGAACAATGGAGATGGGGTTCAACTGGCTAATTACGTGATAAAATTACTCCTATATGTGGATGACCTCATTTTAATTGCTAAAACTACTGAGGCTTGCTAGGATGCAAGTGAACACTAGCAAAACCAAAGTGATGATTTTTTTTTTGAAAAGAAATAAGAAGCAACAACAATATCCTTTTTGATGGAAGCCCTTTGGAGATTGTGGACGAGTACAAGTATCTTGGAATCGACTTCCATAACATACTCAATTGGGAAACTTGTAGAGAAAAAAGAATTCGGGGAGGATGGAAAGCATTATATTTTTTACAAAACAAATGTAGGAATGCAAAATTATGGGACTAGCAAACCAAAAAGATACTCTTTGGTTTGTTGGTTACCTCGGTGATCTTTATGGATGTGGAATTTGGGGCAGCAATTTGTCAAAGAAAAAATGGAGACAAATAGAAAGAATCCAAAAATATTTAATCATTTGTAATCTCAAGATTAAAACTATCATTCCTTACGAAATCTTATTGGCGAAAACGGGCACTTTTCTGTCAGAGGTTGCTGCCATGGTTCGATTATTATGTTATTTAAAGAAAACTCAATGAATGAAAAATCAGTGATAGCCTAAATTTTGATCATAGAAGAAAGACTTGATAGAAGAAAAACCACATGGATGAAACAAAATGGTAAATGGATGGAAAAATGGAATATTAATAGGCAAGAAAGGTCTGAAAGTTGGATTGACAAGAACATCATTATCTTCATCTCCATCAACAACTATTTGGCATAGTGCACTATCCTGGTCAGCGATTCCTTCTGACTCCCGCGATGCTTATGTTGAATGACAACTCCTTCCAACTCTCATCCCCAGCTCACTCTAGTTATCTCCAAGTGCAATTTTTGTGAGATTCGAACCATGAACTTATGTTGAACAACAATTCCTTTGGACTCCCGTGCCCAACATACACCATCTAGCTTGACTGCAATTCCTATGAATCAAACATTGAATCTCCCTATTACAAGGGCTCGCAACAACCACTATGTTATGAGCTCATGCTTAGCTCTTACCACTAGTTGTCTCTACTAATTATCTTTGAAACGAAATTGCTTCTTCTAATCATAACACCGTCTCAAAAAAGGAATAAAAGAAAACTTCTAAACTTAAACATGTCCTATCCTAACACCTAACAACACTACTTTTACTTTGAAATCACATTATTCCTATTGTAACCATACATTATCCCAATACTATTTAATTTAGTTAGTGTATTTATTTAATTACCTACGATGTAGCCTCTAATATTCGCTCCATCATTTAATTGATTGAATAAATCATTTTTATTTCATAAAACTACCATCCTACATCCATTTCCCCTACTTGATTAAATAATTCAATTATTAATGATCTTAAACACCCATTCCCTGGTCTGATTCCCCCATTTAATGGGATAATAATGTCATATCCACAATCTATAGATCAAATGAATACAACAAATCCAAAATGAGCTCAACATTCAACTCTAGCCATCAAAATAGCTAAACTAATCCTAGCCACCTGACTTTCACAACATTCAATTCAAAATCAAGTTGACTTTAAATCTCCACTATCCATCTAAGTGATTGCTAGCCCTACATCCCCAAATCACTAGCATTTAGTCTCTCCTCAAATTTGAATTCGAATTCTGTCAAACAATTCTCTCCATCCTAAACTAATCTCAACCATCTTTTTATCTTCATCCAATCTATGAATCAAACCATCCCCAAGTAATTTCCAAGGGAGTAAATAGGAAAATTCTCAAGCAAATGCTTTCATCCTCTCCATCAACAAATCATGAATGTACCTATAACATCAAGAAGATGCTGTTAAGAGAATTTGGTTTGTGTTTCTCTTGTATAAATTGCATTCTCTTTTTCTCTGATGGAAGTACAGCTAAATGTAAAATGTGAACTTTCCAAGTGCCTTCTCTTATTATTGCAAAGCTACATTTAGTTTGCAAATAAAGAATACATCTATGGTTGCCTTTCAGGAAGTTCTTAACAAGATGGTATGTGAAAAATTAGATACACACAGCAAGGAAGCATTGAATCCAATGCCACATTGAGCTATCTTGAACAAATGCTTCTAGAGAGAAAAGTGACAACATTTCAGTTCAATAAATTTAGGAATGATGCAAAGACTACCCAACAAAGTGTTAGTGTTTTGTAGCTGTGTGAGAGACCATTCTCACCTGTGTGATCAGCTTAGCTTTCTCTGAGTAATTTTGACTTCCTGGATTAGCTATATGGCATCGAGTGTGGTCTGTGTTAGCATTGTGTAGTGTCTTCATTATAACTGTAGCTGCTGCATATTTGGTGACTTGACACCAAAATCTTGTTGACTGGGCATTGTGGAATCCTCGTGTTAATTTACATCAGTTATATCACTAAAATTAGATGTCTGGGCATCGTCAGTAAAAATATTGAATGTGTGTCATCGACACCATTTATTATCGGTTATGTTTGATCTTTCGTATTCCTTCTGCAGATAGAGAGCTGGATGACTGGATGTTATGGTTCCTTCTTATCTGAGGTGTCTCGTAATTGTGACCCATGTGAATACTTATGACTACCGCCAGTTCATTATAATGAAATGAGGCACCTTTTATCTTGAACTATGAAAGTGTACTTAAACTTAGTTGGGTTGAGAAAACAGAGGCGGATTGATTGTCACTGGTTACCATGTTGTCTCTTGAGCTTTCCGTGACTTCATCATTTTTGTGCAGAGTCCAGAATGTGATATACAAATCAGTGTGTGTGGTGGTTGCAGTAGTATTGCATGTGAATTCGGCAAAGGGAAAATCGTCACAGTTTTATGACTGTTGAGAGTAGTGTTTCAACTATCATAAGCTCTGTGCAGTTATATTGTCTGAGTGTATGATCTGTGTATGATCATCACATTGTGTGCAATTCATTTCATTTATTCATATTGTATGTAGTACAAATGCAGAGAGAGTGTTACTCAATCTGTTAAAGTGTTCTTGCATAGCTAAAGTGTTTGGACTGTGAAGAAGGCTTAATGATTGACTGTTAAGAGTTATCAATCATAAGTGTGAGAATATTGTAATTACTTCGAGTATTCAATAAAAGCATCTACTTTTCAGGTGTGGCTGGATTTTCCCCTTCAGTAGGAGTGTTTTTCCAAGGTAATAATTGTGTCAATCTGTTATTCATGTTCTTAGATTTCTGATATTTGTGAGTAATGTTCTCTTTTTCGGGATGTTACAAATTCCAAAGTTGATTTCATAGAATATTTAGTTTCTGTTATGAGAGCTTGACGCAAATTAATTAAAGGGTCCATTTAATATTGATGGGGCATTAACAAGAGACGAAATGGCAAGAAGACAAGGAGACATTATAGGGAAAGCTGAAGAGTCATGGCATTGGACAATAAAAGAAGAAGAGATGGTCTCATTTGCACATGCTTGGATATTAATTTTGGTTTCAGATTTCTCTTGGAGAAATTAGAAAGCTTCAGCTTCTTTCAAGAATCCGAGGATGCAAACCCTCAGGTTCTTTTGGGTGGATTGGACGTAGCCCCGATTCATCTGCTGTGGTGAATTCACAACGGAATTCACAGTTTCTTTTCAGGTTCTCTTCTGGTTATCCAATCTGACTATTATCATTTGTTTCTACGATTGGAAATTTATTGTATTGCTGGTTTAAAATACAATTACAGTTCTAGAGTATTTGCTGGTTTATGTTGCTGATTATTTACTGGTTATTAATAATTATTATATAAATTCTTGTTATTATTCTGAAAAACATATTGTGGTAAAAATTGGGGAGAATATCTGGGTAGGATATTATAGTGGTACCAGAGCTAAAATCCTACCATTCTGTGGTTCCAGGCTTGGTTGAGTATCTAATATTATGCGACCATTATACAGAAAACAAGAAATTAGCGAAATATTCTTGGTTTTTGCTGGCCCATTTAATTGCAGATTACATTGGAGTGCATAATATAAAATAACAATTGAAGCGCTTGAAATATTCTTAGTGTTGGGGCGATAATATAGAGCTTAATATTTGAATAAAACAGAGCCTTCTATTGGTTGCACACGATATTATTAAAGCAGATGGTAATTGCTCAGAGATTGCAAACACTCAAGTTTTCGACCCATGAATGCTCTCTTGAAAGGCATTGAGTATAGAAGAAAATTAAGGGATGACTAAGTAATTGAGAAAAAGTCCTCGAAAACCGAGCTTTCTGGATGACAAACACAATGGAAGACATTTTGAATTCTATAAGTCTTACTCATGTTTTAAACGCAAATTGTGAAGAAAGTTTCAGTTTAGTTCACTTTGCCGGTGCGTTGAGTAAAGAAGAAAATATTCTGGTGATTTAAAACACCGATTTCCTTCCTTATTGCCATCAAGGAGTATAGGAGGTTATAGCAAGAAATGAAATTGTCATTGTTGGATGCAAAGATTTCCGCTGTTGAATCATTGCCATGAACCTTTCCTTCATTCCGCATATTATTTTCTTGAACAAGGAACTATGTGCTATGGCGACCGCTTGCATTCCCTAAAGAATGTCAATTTTTTCAAGACTCGAGATGAGAGTAATGCATCAAACCGTTTAGATGGTGAGTTTAAATATTTATCAGGAATCACTTGTCTGGGCAATAAAAAATTTATGTAACGGCAAAGCTATAGTTTGAAGATCGCTTAAATTGTTTATTGAATATTCCAATACATAGATGAAAGGACACAACTTCAAAAGGTTTGGAGACAATATACTGTTCAAATTCCTTTGTAAGTGAAGCGCCGACGGACATAGTAGGTGTTCGGTTGAAAAAGAATCCTGATATGCACACGTTATTAGCAAGGATAACGTATGGCACTGATGGATTTTGATGCCATATAAATATATATTTTTTAATATATGTTGCAGCAGCTGGTGAAATAATCACCATTTGAAGAAGTTGCTAACATACTTGCATTTAATTAAATAAATGATAGACCGATATTTTGTGGTCCTGAGTCTTTATGCGGCATTTACATACACTATAATTGAGTTTCTCACAGTTAAAAAGATTGAATTCATTACCATATTATTATTCTGGGTAAGAGACCATTCACCGTGTCTCCAAACTATGATGCGAATAAAACAGACTGATAACAAAAGATTTGCTAGAGTTTTTTGGCTGAATGTGAACAAGGTGTGATGTATCTCTTGCATGAAGGAATTAAAGATCAAACTTTGGAAATAATTTTGGAGGCTGTTTTTGGTTGCTCAGGTCTCGGGAATGGAGGAAAATAATGCAGGAATCATTTTCTACAGTAATTGTCAGTATGCCAGAAAAGACTTGGACTTGAAGCACAGGAATTCTGTGAGTCTTATTTCTTGCAATGACTATCAACTCCATGTGAATGCCGTGGGGGTCTTGGTTTGAAGCTCTAATGTTAACACTAACACTTTCTTTCTTCGCGGGCTTCAAGGAAGTGGGTGACAACATTAAGTCTTCTTGGAATAAGATTTCTATTATTATATAGAAACAGTTCGAGTACCATTGTTGACGATTAAAGGGTTGAAGATTTGCAACTGACGGTTTTGTGCAGGATGACTGTCCACAGTCTACACAATTCTTGAGCATGTCTAAGATGTATTCACTGATTAAGACACAGGTATTTCACTTTGCATGAAAATAATTTATAGCAGGATAATCTTCCTAGCCTTGAAGAAGTATAAGAAGTTTGATGTTGTAGAAATATAATTGTTTCTGAGACTTTAGTACCTAGAATTACATGGTATGGGGGAGTTCTGTGCTCTTTAGGTTACCTACATCATTGTCTAGTTTGTGATCTTTGTAAAACAATTACCAGGTTTCTGCAGATTACTTCAGAACTGATCTGTGTTGGGAACAAAACAGACAAACTGATATACTTAGTAAGTTGGCAAGTTGCAAAAAAAACTGCTGCAGTATAATGATTACATCTATGCTGGAAGACCAATTTCTTGAGAGCTGCAATATTTAATTCTAAGCTTCCAGCTAGAGAGCTAGTAAATTGTCTGACCAATTACCTCTAGCAGCAGACAGTCCAGTGAGGGAAGAAGGTAAACATTAAGCCATCAGAACAAGTTTGCCATTATACGGATACTGGTTGTTTAAGTGTGCATCAGAATTGGTTCAGGAAAACACAACTTAGACAATGGAAGAACTGAAAGGTAATCTCTTCTTGAAAGAATTTAATACCACTTTAATCATGAGCAACCAAGGGACTTGAAGAAAGAAATGGAGATAGGGAATAAACTGTATATCCTGGGGCAACAATTAGAGACTATAAAAGGTATGGATTGTCTTCTTTTTAATTTGGATAAGCTGGACCTTTGCTTGACCAAAGTAGATCAGTCTGATTGGAAGCTACTAAATTGGGCCTTACAGCCTTCTATGATTGCATTAGTCCAACATAAGTTGTTGAAGCATCCATATGAGGAGCTCAGCTTAATAGTTTCTAGTTGTCTCTGTGAAATCCTCAGAATAACAGCTCCAGTTGCACCTTATGCTGATAACATCTTGAAGAAGGTCCTACAATTGACAATGGATAGCTTGTGTGGATTACAAGATGGAAAAGGTTCTACCTTTGGCAAGAGAGCTAAGATATTGGACATTATGGCAAAGGCCAGACTTTTATCATCATGTTGGACTTCCGTTGTGTGAAAAAATAAATCACAACCCTAAAATTTTGCTAACCAATTTGCTCGGCACCAATGGATGCCGAGTGACAAGCAGTGGGTGTCGAGTAAGCTCGGCACAAGAGGAAGCCGAGTAACTCGGCACAAAGAGGTAACTTGGCAATTGTGTATGCCGAGTGAGGAAGCTGAGTAACTCAGCACAAAGGGGCAACTTGGCAATAGTGTATGCCGAGTGAGCTCAGCAGCAAGGGATGCCAAGTGAGCTCGGTCACCACAGTTGGGTGATGCTCGGCAGCATGGTATGCCAAGTGAGCTCAGCACAAACTATAGATACAGAACTTGGTTAAAGACTAGACCGAGTGAGCAATATACCAGACTGCTATTAAAACGCAGAGAGCTGAAGGATGAAGATTTCAACTATGAACTTCTCAAATGCAAAATACTATGCAATGATAAATAGAAGAAGAACAACAGATTGCCAAGTATGCCTGCTTGTTTGCTTGCATATATTCTATTCAACAAAACTATTACAAAATCTAAGAGCATTTTGTTGTTGGTAGAAATTTTGTATCAGCCGATGGGTCCCTTCGGAAAGGTTCTTGTTATGTAGCCGACAGGTCCTTTCGGGAAGGTTCTTGTTATGTAGCGACATGTTATATGTGGCCGACGGACTCCTTCGGGAAAGTTCTTCGGAAAGTATTTATACCCCCTTCGGGAAGCATTGTAATCATCAGATCCTATTGAAGCATAATGTATTGTTTGGCATATGCAAATAATAATAAGAAGTTCTACTATTCATATCTATTGTTTGTGCATTGATTTCTTTATCCAGTATGGTAAACACATTCGACTTCAACCAAAAAACCCTAAAATCTTCAAACTGGTAAAACTTTAAACTTACAGCTCTAATGGCTGCATACAAGAATGCCTCGAGCAATCGTTGCTTCACAGGTCGAATCAATAAAACTTACAGAATAACCAAAAGATCCAACACGTGCAACTGCAAACACGAAACTGGAACTTCCTCTTGTCTTCTGAACTCTGACTTGATCTATTGATGAACTTCCTTCACAGCTCTGTGCTCTTGCACTTCTCTCTGCTCTTTTGCAACTCTTCTACTGATCGAATGAATCAAATTGATTCCTTTTGTCTCTTGGCAAAATATATTTTCCCTCTCTTTTCAAATTTGAACTCACCAACCGCATTCAATGTTTTCGATTGTTGCAGACCATCAAGGTGGTAGGTGGGCCTTTGACTCCAAGGGCAAACCTACTGCATTAAATATTTCAACACTCCCCCTTTGTCCCGAGCCAAACCAAACAAGGATCACTCCTGATCCAAATCAACTACACCAAGACACTCTCTTAGAGATACAAAAGTTCCAATGCCTAAAAGCTTAGTAAAAATGTCTGCTAGCGACTTCTCAGACTTGCAAAATTCCATTTTGATATCTTCATTCTCCACCAACTCTCCGATGAAGTGATATATGATCTCTATATGCTTGCTTCTCCCATGGAATATTGGATTCTTGGACAATGCAATTGAAGACATGTTGTCATAATAAATTGTGGTTCCATCCTCTTGCCTTGCATTCAAATCTATCAAAATCCTCCTTAACCAAATAGCTTGACATGATGTTGTATTTGCTGCTATGTATTCAACCTTTGTTATAGGTTGAGCAACAATAGGTTGCTTCTTAGATGCCCATGAAATTGCACCCGATCCCATATGGAACATGTATCCAAAAGTGCTCTTCCTATCATCTAAACTTCTAGCCCAATCACTATCTGTGTAACCAACCAACTTGAAATTATTTTCTGCAGTATATAAAATTCCAAATCCCATGGTACCATTCACATACCTTAGGATCTTCTTTCCCGCTTGCCAATGCGAATCCTTCAGTGTTTCCATAAATCTGAAAATCAAACTTACTACATGCATTATGTCTAGCCAAGTTGCAGTCAAATACATCAAACTTCCAACCATACTCTTGTATAGTGTTGGATTCACACTTATGCTGCAATCTTCCTTGCTCAACTTCAAACCTATTGGTGTTGGTGTTGGGGCTGCTTTATTGTTTTGCATTTTGAATCTCTCCAAGATCTGCCTTGCATATTTTTCTTGAGAGATGAAAATGCCATCATGCATTTGTTTTACATCTATGCTTAGAAAATACTTCAAGAGACCTAAGTCTATCATTTCAAATTCATTTTTCATGGCCTCTTTGAACTCACCAATTAGGAAATTGTCATTTCTAGTAAATATTAAGTCATTTACATACAAGACAACAATCAACACATTACCATTTGTTGCCTTGATGTACAGTGTGGGCTCACCATCGCTTTTGATAAAGTCATTACTCATCAAAAATGAGTCAATCCTGTTGTACCATGCCCATGGAGCTTGCTTGAGTCCATAAAGAGTTCTCTTCAATCTATACACTTTGTATTCTTCACCTGTAACTTCATAACCAAGTGGCTACTCCACATACACTTCTTCCTTCAATACAGCATTCAATAAGGCGGATTTCACATACCTTCCATTTGTGCTGGGCTACAATTTTTATGACAGCATGCACGGTTTCCATTCTTGCAACAGGGGCATATGCCTCATCATAATCTCTGCCATACAACTGCTTGTACCCCTTGACCACTAAATGTGCCTTATGTCTATCTATTTTTCCTTCAGCATTGCACTTGGTCTTGGAAACCCATTTCACTCTAATTGCTTGTTTCTTGGGAGGCAATGTAGTTAACTCCCATGTCTCATTTCTTTCAATGGCATCTATTTCCTCATCCATGGCATTACACCATTTCTCTTCATTCACAACTTCCTCAAAATAAATTGGATCACTATGAGTAAATAATGCAAAATTTACACTCATCACAATCTTCCTCATACCTTTCATCTTGGTATATCTCCCTTAGACTTTTAGTCTTTCTTGGTAGTAGGGAGGCGAGAGTGGGATCTGAATTCCCAGTATTGTTGATGCTACTATTTTGCATACTAATTCGGGGTTGTCTTGATGTGCTTGGAGCTATGGCTCGGCATGTTAAGGGTTGCTTGCCTTTTTGCCTTTGTTTGCAATTTATATTTGATGCTCCATCTTCTTGTTGATCACAAATGTTATCTTCTTCCTCTTCAATAGTAGGCACTTTACTTGAAGTGCTTGAGGATTCATCTACCGAGCCATCCCATGACTGATTTTCAAGAAACTCCACATCTCTTGAAATGATGATCTTCTTGTCAATTGGATCATATAGTCTATAGGCTTTAGATTCTGAGTTGTACCTTGTGAAGATACATTTCACACCTTTGTCATCTAACTTTTGCCTTTGTTTCTTAGGCACATGTGCATATGCTACACATCTGAACACCCTTAAGTGTTCAACTATCCATCTGTTCCTTGACCAAGCTTCAAGAGGAATCTTGTCACGAACTGATTTTATGGGACACCTATTGATCAAATATATTATTGTTGCTACAGCTTCCCCCCAATATTCAGTTGGGAGTCCCTTTGCTTTCATCATGCTTCTTACCATTTCAACAATGGTCATGTTCTTTCTCTCAGCCACTCCATTTTGTTGCGGAGTATAACTGGCTATAAGCGCTTTTCTTATGTCATTTTTCCTGCAAAAATTTACAAACATATTGGAGGTATACTCCCCTCCTCTATCTGATCTAAGGACCTTAACATAATGTCCACATTCTTCTTCAGCCTGGGCTTTAAATTCAACAAATTTATCAAATGCTTCAGATTTGTTCTTCAAAAAATACACCCATGTTCTACGACTGAAATCATCTATGAATGTCATAAAATAAGTACTCCCCCCAAATAGAAGTAGTTTGCATAGGGCCTACCAAATCAGAATGTACCAATTCTAATGGTGTTCTGGCCCTTCTAGAATTTCCGAAATTAAAGGGAAGCTTATGTTGCTTGCCTAAAATACAAGTCTCACACTTGTCATAGGAATCTACTATGCTTGGCAAACCATCTACCATTCTTTTCTTGAATAACAAATTTAAACCAGCAAAGCCAAGATGTCCACACCTAAGATGCCAAAGCTTGGAGAGGTCTTCAATCACACTCCTAAGAGTTGATTGCTGATGTACTACTGTACATGCATGCTTGGGAGGTGCAACACTGACTTGACAAGAGAAACATGTCTCTATCCTCAACGGGAACATTTGGTTCTTTGTCATTTAGACTACTGCCAGTAATCTATTACTCTCATCCTTCTCATGAATGACATGTCATTTAGACTACTACAAGTAATCTATTACTCTCATCCTTCTCATGAATGACATGTCATTTAGACTACTGCAAGTAATCTATTACTCTCATCCTTCTCATGAATGACACACATGTCATTTTCCATCAGCACCTTGTATCCATTTTGAATGAGTTGTCCAACACTCATCAAGTTGTGCTTCATACCGGGGGCAAAATACACATTTTGTATTTCCTTCTTCTCACCTTGCTTGGTGCGGACCAAGATGGATCCTTTGCCCACTATGGGAATGGTTCCATTATTTCCCATCTTAATTTCAGTCTTAAAGTCTTATCAATAAAAGAGAATAAACTTTCATTACCACTCATGTGGTTGCTACAACCGCTGTCCAGGTACCATACCTCAAGGCTTCCTTCTTCACCAATGTTACACATGATGAAGGCTGTGGGATTGTTTGCATTTCCCATGTTCATATTAGCCACATTAGCATTCTGCTTTGACTGATCACCCTGCTTCTTCCAGCATTCACTTGCATAATGCTCATACTTATGACAGTAGTAGCATTCAACATTGCTCTTGTTGGAGTTGTAATTTTTCTTACCTCCTCTAGAGTTGTTTTGAGAGGTGCTTGCTCCCTCTTGGTTGTTTGCTTGTCCTGAGCTTTCTACACCAGCATTCCTTTGACCATTCCTTCCACGACCTCTACTTCTTGAGCCTCTACCGGAGCCATTTCTTCCTCTCCCCCTGCCTCTTGAATTTTCTTGAGCCTTGAAAAATTGCTCTTGGAAAGTTGTTGATCTATTTATCCGATGCTCATGGGTTTGAAGAGTTCCCATTAACTCATCCATGGTCAATGTGGTGAGGTCTTTTGCTTCCTCTATAGTCATCACAAGGTTGTCATATTTCTAAGGTAAACTCCTCAATATCTTTTCCACAATCTTATGCTCATCATAATCTTCTCCATTTGATTTGAGATGGTTTGTCAAAGTGGAGATTCTTGAGCTGAACTCTGCAAAAGGTTCATTGTCCCTAATCTAAAGGTTCTCAAACTCTCTTCTGATCATATGTAGCTTCACTACTCTGACCTTATCAGTCCCCTTATAGTTCGTCTCAAGGATGTCCCATACTTCCTTTGCATAATTTTTTGTTGCAATCTTGGGAAAGACTGTTTCTATCATTGCTGCCTCAATTAGACTTAATGCCTTAGCATCCTTTCTCCTTGACTCTTTCAAGTGAGTATTTTGATTGTTGTTTAGGGCAGCATATTGCGCTAGGTATGTCACATCATTGAACCCATTAATCACAAACTTCCACAAATCATTAGCTATCATTACGGTTTTCATCTTCTTTGCCCAAATCTCATAATTCTGTCCATCAAAGGATAGTGGCTGCTGCCATATCTTTCTTATATCTCCTGCCATGTCAAATATCTCAGAAAAAAAAAATGCCCTAACTCACTGTGGATGTGGGGCCTCATAGCTCTGATACCATGTGAAAAATTAAATCACAACCCTAAAATTTTGCTTGGCACAAGAAAGTGTCGAGTGACAGTTTTGCTGGCACAAAGGGGCAACTCAACAATAGTGTATGCCGAGTGAGCTCAACAGCAAGGGATGCCGAGTGAGCTCGGTCACCACTATTGGGTGATGCTCGGCAGCAAGGTATGCCAAGTGAGCTCAGCACAAACTGCAGATACAGAACTTGGTCAAAGACTAGACCGAGTGAGCAATATACCAAACTGTCATTAAAGCACAGAGAGGCGAAGGATGAAAATTTCAACTATGAACTTCTCAAATGCAAAATACTATGCAATGATAAATAGAATATGAATAATAGATTGCCAAGTATGCCTGCTTGTTTGCTTGCTTATATTCTATTCAACAAAACTATTACAAAATCTGGGAGCATTCGACTTCCACCAAAAAACCCTGAAATCTTCAAACTGGTAAAACTTTAAACTTACAGCTCTTATGGCTACATACAAGAATGTCTGGTGCAATCACTGCTTCACAAGTTGAATCAATAAAACTTACAGAATAACCAAAAGATCCAACACGTGCAACTGCAAACACGAAACTGGAACTTCCTTCTGTCTTCTGAACTCTAACTTGATCTGCTGATCAACTTCCTTCACAGCTCTGTGCTCTTGCGCTTCTCTCTACTCTTTTGCAACTCTTCCACTGATCAATTGAATCAAATTGGTTCCTTTTGTCTCTTGGCAAAAAACGTTTTCCCTCTCTTTTTAAATTTGAACTCACCAACTGCATTCAATGTTTCTAACTATTGCAGGTCGTCAAGGTGGTAGGTGGGTGTTTGGCTCTAGGGGCAAACCTACTGCATTAAATATTTCAACACATTGTGGACAAACCATACTTTAGGTATGTCATGATTTTTTAAGTGGATATAGGAAGCATCATCCAGACTACGTGAAGGCTTGCATTAAAATTATCATGTCATTAATCCTTGATGACAACAATGACATATGCAAGCAATTAAAATCTGATTGTTTGGCTATGAGTAGAGGGAGAAAATAATCTCACCCATGGCTTACGAGCTTGTGGAGGAGCTAATTGAACATAAGTTGGACATGTTCACAAAATTTGTGATTGAACAAGAGCTAACGTCAACAAGTAAACAAGTTGTAGGATCTCCAAAAATGAGCACAAACAAAATGAGAAGAGAACAGATCTGTTTCACATGCCAGCAAACTTGGACCCCAAATCACATGTAAAGACCATAAAGAAGCTAAGGCAAACATAAAAAATCAGACCAGCAAAGAAGAAGATAGAAATCTCACAGCTTTGCTCCTACAAAACAACATAAGTATGGGTTATGGAACTCTCTACATTGGTGAGTTGGAGTTGGCTATGAACAAACATCTTGAGGAGGGTGGTCTAATTGGAACAAGAGTGTGGTGGAGACTGATAATAAGAATTTGCCCAAAAATGATAACATGGCAGCCACCTTGTCATTGCACAAAACTCAATAAGATGACATTGATGACATCCTTGATGAGCCATGTATTTTCTATGACAACAACTAATTTATACATAATAGTGATTTAGTGGAACAATCAAAAACAAAATTTCAAGATGATGGTATCAAGGGCGAACAATTAGAAAATACATGCCGAAGTGACAATAATTCTTTGAAAAAACAGCTGAAAGTTGATGAAGAGATGATTGTTGCAGCCTTGGTGTATTGTGATGACACTCATAGGATCGTTGAAGATATCTACAGGAAGGCACATCTAGAAGAGAGGCAAAAGAGAATGGAAGGTGATTCTATTGTTGTTGATTTACAAAGGGTTAAAGTAGCCTTAGAATCTTTGAGATCAGATTACATATGTTTGATTTCAGACAGGGATCATAGTTTAAAAGTTGTTGAATTATATGCTGGTCAACTAAGGAGAAAAGAGGATGAGGTTTATAAGCTCAATAGGGAGCTTAAGAATGCTCAAGCAGCAGTGAATAAGACATGAGTTGCTCTTCATGAAGAAGAAAATCAGATTGTTGTCACCAAACAATCTAGGGAGCAAGAGGATAAAAGAAGACATGAGTTTTTCCAAAAAGTGATTAAGGAACTTGACAGTATTCAGCAAACCTATGACTTTGATAGCTGCCCCAAGAAATCAAGTAAAAAAACTTTGGATCACTTTCAGCTAGTAGACAATTCCTTGTTTGAGGTAAATGTTGATTGGACATTTGATAATCCACTTTTTGAGTTGAGTACAGCAGATCTTTCATATTCCCACAGCAAGAATGATCCTGACTGGAGGATGTGACTAGAGGATGTGGGACCCAATTGCAGTTCCTAGCGATAAGTATGGTTCACAAGATTGGTGTGGTGACCTGATTTTCAGATTTAACACTATTTCCCATTCTCCAATCAACTCACACGTGGTTTCAATTTTTGACTTACACATGAGTTGGATAGATTCCTTGCTTCACCAGCTGAATAGATTATGGTTGAGAATTGATGAGTTATAATTTGATCATAGGGGATAGATTTTTAGACATTCCTTTACTCATGACAGGGATGTATCCAAGTGTATTTCAGAGTGATGACATAATGTAAGGCCTCTCTGCACCTTTGGTATTGATTTTAGCTATTAAGCAATTTGATTCCTTCATCAGTAGTTCTAGATGGACAGTTATGATGGAGATTAGCATGCATTTCCATGGGAGATCATTCATAGATGGAGAGTTGTCCAATACTAACAGTTCCTCGAGACAATTATATCTTCTCATATGGGATGGTCGTGATAGTATAATAGTGTGGGATCCTGGTATTGGTATGGTTGATATTTTACTTCAGTAGGGCATTGATGAGTAGCACAATTTTGGACCCATTACATCTATCAAAGTGGCACAATGGAATCTTGGAGCATTTTTACTGAGGCTGGTTTGGGATCCAGGAGTTAATAGGATAAGTGCCTTACCCCTTGAGGATTATGACGAGTTGTTATGCAGTCTTAGGCTTGGAGCAATTTTAATCAGACTAGTGCATCGAATGCGTGTGGTAGTAATTTTTAGATTGGGCTATATAGGGCTACTTGCAGATTTATATGGGATCTTGGCACCAAATGCTTTAGGACAAGCAATCTCAACGAGAGAGGACTTGTAATGTTCCCTTTTTTGGGACATTACGAATTCCAAAGTTAATTTCATAGAATATTTAATTTCTCTTATGAGAACTTGACGCAAATTAATTAAAGGGTCCAGTTAATATCAATGGGGCATTAACAAGAGACGAAATGGCGAGAAGACAAGGAGACAAGATAGGGAAAGCTGAAGAGTCATGGCATTGGACAATAAAAGAAGAAGAGATGGTCTCATTTGGACATGCTTGGATATTGATTTGGTTTTAGATTTCTCTCAGAGAAATTAGGAAGCTTCAGCTTCTTTCAAAAATCCGAGGACACAAACCCTCAGGTTCTTTTGGGTGCATTGGACATAGCCCCGATTCATCTAATGTGGTGAATTAGCAACAGAGTTCACAGTTGCTTTTCAGGTTCCCTTCTGGTTATCCAATCTGACTGTTATCACTGTTTCTACGATTGGATATTTATTGTATTGCTGTTTTAAAATACAATAACAATTCTAGAGTATTTGTTGGTTTATGTTGTTGATTATTTACTGGATATTTGCTGGTTATTATTGTATAAATTCTTGTTATTATTCTGAAAAACCTATTGTGGTAAGAATTGAGGAGAAAATCTAGGTAAGATATCACATTGTGTTATTGCTATTCTGGTTCTCAAAAACTTAACACAAAGAACAAAGTTTTGCCTAGACTAAAAATCTTATGTATCCATCCATCCATCATATGAAGGAGATAAACAAAATGAGTAACAACAAATACTAAGGAGCCAAAAATTATAAATGAACTACCCCAAAAAGGGATCACAATTCCACTCAAAATCTTTTTGTTTGGCTCGGGTAATAAAAATTCCACAATTTTATGTGTATGATACAAAAATATCCAGTGATCCCAAAAATTGTGTGCGTGTGTGTGTGTGTGTGTGTGAAGCAGAAAATAAGTTCATACACAACTATGCTTATAGTAAAAAAAAAATACACCACCATATATATATATATATACTAAGTTACCAATGTTGGTTCTGATGCTGATGCAGCTGCAGGGTGTTGATGCACAGATGCACGGATTTTTTTTGGGGGGGATTTTGGATGCGTTTGGGTGTGTCCATATATAAATATATATTTTAAAATATATATATATAGTACATTATCCCATTGATTGAGAGCTGTCGACATGTGGGCCACAACATGAGGAATCTAGTAACCTGCCCTGTGAAATTAGTTGAATGAGGAGGCAAAAGGCCCCATGTTAACATAAATCATTTTCAATGATGATTTCAACACTAATGGGCATATTAGCCTCCTCAGCGACTATAAACTAAAACAGGCTTTACCTACATTTACCCCAGCAATTAACCACATTCAAGGTTTTCTCAGGTGTTAAAACAAACGGTAGTGATGAAATCCATATTCTTGTCAGCACCTGTGCAGCTTCCTAAAACATCCACGCATCAGGAAGCATCTGGGCCAGCATCCAGCCTTTTTCCAGGCGCATCAGTATCTTAGTGTGTGTGTGTGTGTGTGTGTGTGTGTGTGTGTGTGTGTAAGTTTTAGTTCAAATGGCATATGTTTCCTCCTTTTGTCCTTTTTGGTGTCTATTTTAGGGTTGGAGAGTTGGATTGACTAAGATAGACCAGAACAAAGTTCCATTTTTTGGCAAAATCAGCCTGCTGCGGATTTCAAAATTTGGCATAAAAACAACAAAATTCATGTCAGGTTCATCTGACAGAATTTGGGTAGAATTTTGTGAGAATATTGTAAGGACCAGATTTTTGCAAGACTGGGACTAGACTTCGGACTTGCAAGGGAAGAATTTGGTGACATAGCAAAAACCAGAACAAAATTTTGAAGTAGTTTATGAGCAATTAAATTTAATAGACAGCAGTCCTCTGGGATAAAACAGATTGAAAAACCAAAACATAATGATAAGAATCAGTGCTCCATTCTATACAAAATGAAAAAAAAAAACTTAAATGATATAAATTAAGATCACCTAAACTCTTGAATGCTTCAAATATAGAAATTTTATCCAGCCAAGATTATTTTCCATCTTTTCAAATATACCAAGACCCGGATAAACAGAAAAAAAATGAGAAAACAAAACACTTTATATACCTGTGGTAAGTCCTGATATCCATAGTTCAAATCCTCAGAAGCAGCAGCAATAGTGGCAGCAGCAGTTAGACCCGCATTAGATTCAAAATGAGTTTCAAAAGAATGGTCTTTGACTCCTGACCACATACTGATGGACTGATCTTCCTGCATAATATTTATCTCTTCGTCTGATCAATAGGTGTTGTGTAGCAATTAGTCCCTGCCATTGCAACATGTTTGTAAGTTTTACATTATTAGCCTATATTAATGCAATATCTTTTGAACTTACTAAACTTGTTCTGAATTAGGAACTTTGTAAAACATACAGAATGTTATTTAAATAATTATAATGTTGAAAAATGTAAGAAAATATGTAAAACTTATTTGCCAACCAGAGCCTCACTAAAACTATAGCGAAGAACAAACAGACCTCATATTAAACTAATTTTCTAAAAAAAAGATATTGATGATAAATAAATTCAATTAAAAAATGTCAAAGTTAGGTTTAAAAGATATTATGAATATGAGACTCAATGCCCATATCAAAGTTCTTTAAGGGTCCGTTTGTTTCATGGAAGATGGCAAGAATTGGCTTTTTCATAACCCTGATTTGAAAAATTTTGCGTTTGTTTCAAAATTGGCAAATTGGAATTGGATTTCGCAACTTCCAATTTTGTCACAAAACCAGGTTTTCTGACTTCCTACTAGCAAGTAGGAATTGGAAATCAAAACCTGGTTATGTTTTTTGAGGAGGGTAAAAACAATAGATTGCACTACTTTTTGAAGTCTGCCTTCAACTCCAACTTTACGCATAAAAATGTGTCTTCACACGCATCTTTCGAGTGAAACAAACAGTTCAAGTAAAATCCCAAAAATAGGAATGAAGATTTGCAAAACCTTGATTTGGCAAAACCAAGATTTGTAGAAATGCTGATTTCTACAATTCCACGAACCAAACAGACCCTAAGAAGTTCAAGCATCCTACTTAGAATATAGTTCTTAATAAAATAAAAGCTCCCGTTCTCATTCCATAAAAGAAGGTGAATCTTTAACACCCAATACTACTCTAATAGTTCACAAAACTACCCTACCTAAAAAGATGTGTCAACAAACTATAATATCCTACTTACACTATATGGTGAAACAACTGAAATCTTATCCCCACATCTAGGTTAGAAAGTATATTGAAGTGCCTTACCACCAACAGTATAGCAAAAATGTTGCAATTTTAACTCAGATAGAGTCTAGCAATTGGCATTACAAAGGAAATTTAGGGGCCCAAAATCATTAGAAACTCACAATATTATTAGTCAAATGTCCAAACTTCTACTAATTTTAGTTTATTGTATTGCAAGAAGGAAGAATGCATAGCTTCATTTCCAAACACCCTTTTGCAATAGGATTTATTAATAAACATTAATGTTAAATTAAAATTTAAAAGAATAAAAATAAAACTTAATATAACTAAAATTTAGTTAAGAGATGATTAGCGATGCCTTGCACTCTATCTCCAAGAGGCCTTCCATTTTCGGGATCTCACTCTTCGGGAGTTTTCTCCTTGTGGATTTGCGTCCCATCATCTGCTTATCACTTCCTTCTTCACTTTGGTTACCTCTCCTAGAGGAACCAAGCGGTTTGGGATCCCGTCCACTACTACTCAAATCAGATTGGTGAGACCGCACAGAGATCACACACATGCACCATCAACGATAGCAGCCCTCCTCTCTTCGGAGACAAAACCAAACTTCTTTGCACATGGATTGTTATCCTTTGGTCTTGAGCTACTTTCTGACGACTACGAACCACTGGTGTTGCAGTTTTGTAGTCTCTTTTGTATAGGGTTGTTTCTCTTTGTTTTCTTATTACTCTGTTGGTTCCCTTGTTTTCAGACAACGTTTAGTGGTCCGCTACCTTCTGCCCTCTCTTTGTACTTTCAATCCCTTAGACCTGCTTGTGGTCTCTTGTTGGACATTAATTTCTTATCTTATCTTAAGCTTAATGAATGGTCAAAAGGCACGAAATGAAAAGTTGTGACTCCCTCAAACATGAGATCCATGATCGGGTTGTAGACACCTAAATTTGATCATTAATATTTGCTCAAATTAATTGTCATAACCCCCTTCCTTTGTAGTCATACTATTAATTAAATAATTTAGTTATTTGAATAATGCCCCATGTCTTCTTTAGTTGTAGTTAAATTAATTCATATCAATAGCCCTTGATCCTATTTAATTAAATAAACTTCTAGTTTTATTTAATTAAATTCCTTTTCCCATTTTCTCCAATTTTGAATTTAAATAAATTCAAAATTCTCAAAATTCCCATCCACTTGCACCATTTAATCCTTCATTTGATAAAATAAATATCATTATTTGCTTAATTAGTCTCTTCCTTCCACTTGGAATAAAGAGAAAAATTTTAATTCCTCCATTCATCTTCTTTCCCATTACATCCTCCTACTTTTCCCACTTGCTCTCTAATCCCACTTTTCATCAAGCCCAACCTACCTCTCTAATAATGTGTACACCTCTAATCATAAAGATTAGGCAAATGGATCAACACCCCCATCACATCATGCACATGGGCCCAAGTACTTGGGAACATGGGCTTGTCCCTTCATGTTCCCAAAAGGAAATTTTTGTTCCTTTTATTCCTAAAAATTACTCTCCACTATGGAAATTTTCAATCAATCTCAACAACCCATTCATCTCATCCAAATCCTACAGCTTCAACCCTACACAATTGTTATACCTCTCGCCCACTTTGCATTTGGAGTGATGTTATGCCGCCAAAATCTTGAATGAGCACACATCCAACAATTCAACCTTGGACATATCATTACATTAAGGAAGCTATTGGTTTGTTACTATGTATTTCTTTATGTTTTAGCCATAATTTGTCTAATCTTGTATGTTGCCTTGTAGTTTGTGATTTGACAATGTTTACTGTTATTTGTGTTCTCTCTTTGAATCACATTTCCTTCTATACACTATAATATCCCCTATATGTTATAAGTATTTAATAGATAAATAGATTAATTAATTAAAAGAATCTATCAATCAAAAATCAATCTTATTAATTGAATAAAATATCAAATGTATAAATAATGTAAATTGAATAAATAAATGATTATTAATAAATAAAAGATAAAATGTTAATATAATTCTAAAGACAAACTAAAAGTAGACTAAATGATATAAGTACCTATATAATATAATATAAGTTACAAGATTAGGAACTAACAATATAAATTATCTCCCTTTTAAAGTTATTGACTTGTACCCCTACATTGCCCATATGAATCCAAATGTGATTACGTCTAATGGAAGGGGAGAAGACAGCAATGAATGCACTAGAAACTATATTATAATGTTAGATGTATGGCGACAAAAAAGTCAATAATTGATAGTATGAATACCGAGATAACCATATAGACTAAATTTTACATTTGTCGAATTTCGTCACAGCAAGATAGTCACAGATTATACATCACCCACAGGGCCACATAGGAGGATCTTAACAAATACAAACAGTCTAATAATATTAATCAAACAAACACCAGTCCTAGTCATCATGAGTCATCGTCACTTCATAAAGGGATATGATTGAGCTTATCTAAGGACACGTCTCTTACGAAAAAAAGATATAGCATCAAACGATATAATTCAGGGGCGGACAAGAGGCAGTCAACAATGCCCATCAGTGAGAAGAAAATTGGAATAATTATATATGATCTTTGACTAAGCTTTGATCACAGCAGAGACAATATATTCATTGAAGCCGGATAAGGTATGCTCAAAGCCCTAGCTATGCTTTATAAATATATAGAGAGGAAGAGCATAAAAGATTTACCGAAGAAAGGATAAGTGTTTGCTGTTAATTCTATGTAACTTTGATAACATACTGATCTGAACAGCAGATCGTACATGATCAGATAAAGCATGGACATCCTCATGTAGGATTTGCCTAT
This sequence comes from Cupressus sempervirens, assembly GCA_028749045.1. Classification (NCBI taxonomy): domain Eukaryota; kingdom Viridiplantae; phylum Streptophyta; class Pinopsida; order Cupressales; family Cupressaceae; genus Cupressus; species Cupressus sempervirens. Next base: position 260,455,491 of record CM053792.1, read on the forward strand.
TTATAACCCTTTATGAATTACCTTATCGGCATCTCATTTAGGGGCATTAAATAATGTTTAGTTTGCATAGTTGTTAAACTTTGTTTGCTATCTAATTTGATCTTCTAATAGACATCGATCTTGGAGGATAATTATGTGTTTATTATAAGGGCCGACCTAGAAGAGTCATGTCCTTTGTAAGGACATGCCTCGTGGGTTCAATATAAATTTAGGGTAAGTATGAGGGTAGAGAGCACACAACACAAAATAAAGTCTTCTCTACATTACTGCCTTATTCGAATTATTGCAGAGTAAGAACATTCCCAGAATAGTATTTATACTATTGATAAACACTTCAAGTCTGAACTAAAGAAGATCATCTTCAGCAAGCAAGAAGATGGTATTATCTCAGTCTGATTTATAGCGGAATTTGCAGAAACTTTACATGGGATCAGAGCTCTAATAGTCGAACCTAGGCTCTGCAAATTAAATGATCAGACTTTATATATCTAGCAACATCCTTCTGTCTTCAATGGCAAGCACAATCAAACCCGAGGATGGGTTTGATGGGAAAAAACAATTCGTTGCTTGGAAATTCAGAATTATGATGATTCTTGAAGACAATGATGTGAAATAGTTTGTTGATTCAGCATCTAAGCAACCTGCTGTTGAACCTAATAAAACTATCTAGAGTAAAGGAAATAGGAAAGCCAAGCAAATCATATTAGATGGAGTGAAAAATGAAATAGAACCTATGCTAATGAAACATCAAACAACATTTCATATGATGAATGCATTATTAAATGCATATGAAGTTAAAAATGCGACTAGACCCCTTGCACTAAAAAGGAAACTAAATCATATACAGATAAAGAAAGGATAATCTATGAACTCTTACTTCCTAAGGGTGGCTAGTCTAAGAGACAAACTTGCGAGCATAGGGACCATAATTGAAAACAAGGAACAAACACTTATGGCTATAGATGGGTTACCAGATTCATGAGAAACATTCTCACAAGGAGTAAGTGCTAGAGGCAATCTTCCAAACCTTAATAGACCTAAAGGAGATTGCTTGCAAGAAGAATCTAAGAAACATAAGAAAGGAGGAAGATTGAAAATTGAAGATGAAGAACTTCATGTTCTCAATACAAATTCCTATATAGGTAAGAAGAAGCACTTCAAGAAGAAGGGTAATCAAAGAAATGACAAACCTAAGAAAGATCTATCCAAAGTAAAATGCTTCAAATGTGAAAAATTTGGACGCCATAGATCTAATTGCCCTGAGAACACAAAGCAGCAAGTAAACTATACAAACATTACTAGGAAAGAAGATAAATATGATGCTGAGAATCATGTATTGTATTCTGCACTATCAAATGAAGTATCAAGCAAAGCATGGGTAATTGATAGTGAATCATCTTGACAAATTCTAGGATACAAAGAAGCACTGGACTCTATATTTGAAGAAGTTGATAGCAAAGTTACCGTTGGTGATAATTCCGCTCATTCAGTCAAAGGAATTGGGAATTGCACCTTGAAACTGAAGTCAAATAGTTCTCTACATCTCAAAGGAGTACTCTATGTACCAAGAATAAAAAGGAATCTAATCTCGATTACAGCACTTGAAGATGATGGACATAATGTTGCATTCATCAATGGTAAAGTAATCACCTGGTCTAAGAACTCTTCATTTAAGAAATCAAAATTGATTGGTCAAAGAAAGGGATACTTGTATGAATTAAACACAGGACCTTGTCAACCTATTCAAACCTTAATTCGTGAAATTGTTGATATAAACGAAATATGGCATAGAAGGTTAGGACATCTAAATTTCAAAACCTTATCAACTATAGAGAAGATGGTAAATTGGTTTACCTAAGTTGAATAAAGATCACTCAAGCATATGCAAAGGATGCACTCTGGGTAAGAACACCAAAAGTCCATTTCATGATAGCACTAGAAAAACTAACAATGCTTTGGAATTAATCCACTCAGATTTATGTAGACCTATGTCTATTCCTTCTCTTGGAGGATTTTGGTACTATATACTTTTTATAGATGACTTCTCTGGAAAAACTTGGATTTACTACTTAAAGTGTAAAGAATCAGAAGAAATCCTTAAGAGATTTAAAGAATTCAAATACTTAACTAAAAACTTATCAAAACACAAAATTAAAACTCTTAGGATTGATAATGGAGGGGAATATACTTCAGATTTGTTTAAAGAGTTTTGTAAAGAAATAGGAATTAAGAGGGAGCATACCGTTCCTTATAACCCACAACAAAACGGGGTAGCCGAAAGGAAGAATAGAACAATTATAGAAGCAGCAAGAGCTATGATATTTGATCAAAATTTAGAATATTATCTTTGGGCAGAAGCCTCTTGTACTGTTGTCTATATTCAAAACAGGAGTCCTCACTCCTACCTTAAAGATAAAACTCTTGAAGAAGCCTTTACTAAGGTTAAACCTAATATAAGTCATCTTAGAATTTTTGGGTGCTCAATATATATATATGTTCCAAAAGAAAAAAGAACTAAGTTAGAAGCCTCCAAGAGGAAAGTTATTTTTGTTGGGTCTAGTGAAACATCCAAAGCATATAGGATTTTCATACCTGGTCAAAAAAACATTGAGCTTAGTAGGGATGTAATATTTGAAGAAGATTTAGCATTCAAAAGAGCCCTAAGTTCTGGAGAACCCTCTCCCTTACCTAGTTCTGAAGAAAATACTGAATCTAAGTTTCAGAGGGAGAACATTGAAGAAATTGAAGATGAAATTCAAAATCTTAATTTTGCGGAAACTCAAAATCCAAAGAAAAGACCACTTTGGGCCAAAAAGACAATAGAGGAAGCACAAGACTTTGTTGCACCATCTGGAACCTTTAGAAAAAGCAAAAGACCCAAAAGACTTTCTAGTTATGTAGCAAACATGAGTGATTTATCTCAATTAGAACCAACCAATGTTCAAGATCCTATTAAACACACAGGTTGGAAGGATGCTATGACGGAAGAATACCAATCCATTATTAAGAATGATGTTTGGGAAATTGTTCCAAGACCTGAAGGAAAACCCGTTGTTTCTTTTAAGTGGATATTTAAAATCAAGCATACTACTGATGGTAGCATTGAAAAAATATAAGGCTAGATTTGTAGCCAAGGGATTCTCTTAGAAAGAGGGAATTGATTATGAAGAAACCTTTGCTCCTGTTGCTAGATGCACCTCTATAAGAGCAATCCTAGCGATTGCAACATCAAAGGGATGGCAAGTACATCAAATGGATGTAAAAACAACATTTCTAAATGGGAAGATTACAGAAGAGGTATATTTGGAGCAACCTAAAGGATTTGAAACTCATAACCCTAAAGATTTTGTCTGCAGGCTCAAGAAAACTCTCTATGGGCTTAAACAGGATCCGAGGGCATGGTATGAAAGAATTGATAAGTATCTCACCAACTTAGAATTCTCTAAGAATGAAGCTAATCCAAATCTATATTATAAAAGGGATAAAGATGATATGGTAATTTTGATACTGTATGTTAATGATTCACTAACAAGAAGTGATTATCATCTTATAGATCAATGCAAGAAAGATCTAATCAGAGAATTTGAGATGAAAGATTTAGGACTCCTTCGTTATTTCCTAAGACTGGAAGTATGGCAAAATTCTAACAACAACATACTTAATCAAGGAAAGTATACATTAGACATCTTGAAGAGATTTGGAATGTGGAATTGCTGGCCTATGTCTTCTTCAATAGAGACTAATCTACATAAACTTAAGGAAGCAGCAGTAGAATCACCTTCGATAGATTCTATTCTTTACAAACAGATGATTGGGTCTCTTATGTACTTGGTAAATACAAGACTTGATATTTGTTATGTTGTTAATGCCTTAAGTCAGTTTATGTGTGAGCCAAAGGAGATTCACCTAGTTGCACTCAAACACATCTTGCTTAATCTTGGGCTCAAGTATGAGAAAGTTGACTTGGATTTACAAGGGTACACAGACTCAGATTGGGCTGGAAGTGTTACTGTTGTCACTTAGGTTTGCACCCTTGTCCAAAGCCTATGCGTGAGGACAACCTAGTGAAACATGGAAACAACCTCCAAGTTGTGGGACTTGAACTGTGAGGTTGAGTCTCCGGAGAAGGCCGGCTTCCTCTTACTATCAGGATGCACCTAACTACTCTTGGAGAGGAAAAGGGAGAAGGAGAGCATGAAAGCAAATCTACCTAATCTAATCTAAAGAGGTGATGCACCAAAATAGAGTGTTCAAACCAATCTCTGCCCATATATGCACTATTGAACCAAAATGAAACTAAGGATATACACATTCAGGCTTGCTTTTAATCTAATAACCACATGCAGACCAGAAAAGCTGAATGAATGACACAAGGAAAGAGAAGATTCACTTATATGTCATTCATAGGCTGAAAGATAGACTTTCGCAAAACAATGGCGAAGGCAAAGAATTCTTGCACTTTCATACCAATGGCTGAAGGGGATAAGGTAGAGAATCATACAATTCAGAGGCAAGGGAAATTTTACACTGGAATTGCAAAGCAATAGCAGAGAACAACAGAGAATGTTTCGACCCTTTCAAAATTTACAAAATTTGTCTTTATAGTGCAGGCATAACTGAGATGTCCTCTAATTGTAGTTACTCCTCAACCACTGCATTGAAGTCCTGCAGAGAACAATCATGGGAAAATCTGATCATAAATACAGATCTAGGGCGATGATATCTGATCTTTTGTGTCAAATAATGACTCGAGAAGATAGAAACGGTGCCATAACTGTGCTCTGACTAGGTAGATGGATTACTGGAGGCGGTGGAGTGCTCTCCCGCGTTTAGCATTCATTTCCTGGTGGTTGGGATTGATCATGAAGATCGGATTCACAAAAGACCTTGATTTCCTCTGTTCCTGGTTCGTGAATCAGCAAGTTAACTTAGTCAATCTATCTTGGCACCGGGACGAGCCACGTGGGTCAATCAGTTCATTCCATTCTGCCACCTCGCGGATCTTACATGGTTGACCATTCCTTCCTTCACTAACTGCGCCAACCTTTCTCAAAGAATCCTGACCGCGACGTTACACTAACCGCCAGCTGCATCTAACCGTTACTGCCTCAACTGGACCCTCAGAACTCTAAGGATACATGGCAAATCCTCGCTATGTCGCTATAGCTAAAGATCGAGCATCTTTCCATAACGACCTAGCGAGAAACATCAATCTTCCACCATCCGATGGTCCTGAAGATACACCCACTCTGTCAATGTGTTGACCAATAGAAACCTGGCCTTTCTCCAACTTGTCCAGTAAGTTCTTGCTTTTGCGGCCCACCAAGGAAAATAGGACCCACAATCCACGTGTCGCCAGGTCGTTAACTCGCTATACCTAAACAGCGTGCATCTTCCCATAGCGAGTTAACGAGGACCTTTGATCCATGCTGATCTGACGATAGTGAAAGATGCACTGAAGGGACTGGTCCACTTTTTGCACTGTCATCACCCTAGCCAATGAGAAATCGACCAACTACCGACGTGTCATTAATCTGTACACTCATTCTTGGCGCATCATTGGTTCGAGGTTCACCCTATGGCTTATGGAAGAAACCTGGCCCCACAAGACACGTGGCAGCGAATTGCTATCTTGCTATATACATCTTCTGAGCATCTTTCCATGGCGAGTTAGCGAGGACTGTTGATTTTGCATTGATCCGACGGTCAGAATCCCTCCCGAGCATCCACGTCGCATGAGGTCCCACCAAACACTCATTTCACGGTGACTCGCTATGTCGCTAACGACGAGCTGTTTGAACTTTCTAGTAGCGAGGTAGTGAGCGCCAATGACTTTATCCAAACTCAACACCGAAAAAACAAAAAAACCACCACTACCAAACTGGGCCTGCCGATCCACGTGGCAAACACTCGCTAAGTCGCTATGCATATCTATCGAGCAGCTTTTCTTGGCGACGTAGCGAGGGTCATAGATCCTGAGAAGATCCAATCGGTGGGATAGGATGCAGGCCGGCCGAAACATATCATAAGTTTGATTTTTTTTTTTTTTTTTTGATGTTTCTCAGGCATTTAAAATAACATTAACTCTGGGAACTAGCTGTTGGCGGGTAAGCATTTAAAATTTGAATATTGGCAGGGCACAAAATGAGCAACAGGTACTGATAGGAAAAGCACTTCAAAATGTTGTTTCAGTTTAGGCTTGGCGATGATATCTTGGATATGCGAAAAGCAGGCATCGGTAGCACAGAGTTCCACAGAAGCTGAGCAAATGGCCTCTTGGGAAGCAATTTGGCTTAGAAAGTTACTTGTTGGATTATTTGGTCAACCCATGAATCCTACTATTATTCATTGTGATAATCAGAGTTCTATCAAGCTTTCTGTGAATCCTGTTTTTCATGAGAGGTCCAAGCATATTGAAATTTCCTACCATTATGTAAGAGATATGGTAGATAGGAATACTATAAAATTAGAATACATTTGCACTGCAAATCAGATAGCAGATATTCTTAACAGACCTCTCTCTCGAGTGAAGATAGATCACTTCAGGAAAAGACTTGGTATGGTTGAATTGTAATACATTTGTATCCTTTAATTATTAATAATTTTTAATTAAAATTATTATTGTCAAGCTATTGATTGTTATGGGCTTCACCATTTGTATTCATTATTTAAGAGGTGACGATCTTTGAGATAATGAACACTTGTATTAAAGTCATTATGAGAGATGACGATCTCTTAGATAATGTGCTAAATAGTAGAGAACTACTATCATTTCTAGATGAGTTCAAGATCACATTGTGATGTAGACATTTCTATGCCTATGAGTCACAACTTAGATAAAGGAAGAATTTAATCATTCTTCGGTGTTTATCCTGTGAATTGGTAGATCTTAACTTAGGATCATATTGGGATATAGGTCTGCCAGTACCTATGAGTCACAACTTGGATAAAGGAAGACTTTAATCATCCTCCAGATTTTATCCTGTGTGTTGCATTCCGTGCAATACTGTTATCACTGATATGAGTGATAAGTCATATCACAAGATAGTAATATGACATGGTATTCACATGCTTAGAAGATTCAGATAGATATAGAGTATTAATCTATGTTTATTCATCTTGATTGATGTTGCTAGATATGTTATCTCTCAGTATGATTATCAAGTTAAGAGGGAGTGTTAATTCTATGTAACTTTGATAACATACTGATCTGAACAGCAGATCGTACATGATCAGATAAAGCATGGGCATCCTCATGTAGGATTTGCCTATTTATAACCCTTTATGAATTACCATATCGGCGTCTCATTTGGGAACATTAAATAATATTTATTTTGCATAGTTGTTAAACTTTGTTTGCTATCTAATTTGATCTTCTAATTGACACCGATCTTGGAGGATAATTATGTGTTTATTATAAGGGCCAACCTAGAAGAGTCATGTCCTTTGTAAGGACATGCCTCTTGAATTCAATATAAATATAGGGTAAGTTTGAGGATAGAGAGCACACAATATAAAATAAAGTCTGCTTCTATACATTACTGCCTTATTCAAATTATTGCAAAGTAAGAACATTTCCAGAATAGTATTTATATTATTGATAAACACTTCAAGTCAGAACTAAAGAAGATCATCTTCAGGAAGCAAGAAGAAGGTATTATCTCAGTCTGATTTATAGCAGAATTTGCAGAAACTTTACATTTACAGTGATTACAGTGGAAGCTGTCATAATCCCATAATGACATATAACTGATGTAAAACTAAACATTTTTTTTATATGTACTCAATCCATCATTAGGAAATCATCTTGTCTTATTAATCATTATAATATCAACAATTTACATTAGCACAATAGAGGATCATATTGAATTGTCTATATAATAGGAAAATATGAGTAAATGATCAAATTTGATAAATGACTATAACAATCATATTTACAGAAATATAATAATAAATAATTATAATAATTAATATATGGTATTCTTCTTATATAAATGGTATATAAAGTCTCGTCAAAGGGATGCGATCCCCGACCATTAAATAAACATATAAATTAAAGTAGGCAAATTTATGAGAAGGAAAATTGCAAAGTTTTACACAGGAACATAGGACAAGGGAGTCATCAAGAACCCTGCGAGCAGAGGACAAGTACGAACCAGTCAAAACAATGCAGAGTGTGACGTGGAAGAAGGAAGGAAACATAGACATGGAATACGATGGACAAATCAATGTATAAATGGAGGCTCTGTGAATCATAATTACCACTCACGGGGTATCCACGTAGCAGCAAATGCAGTGAAGGTTGACACAACCAAAAGGTAATAAAGGCAGCAGCATTTGGGGGGACGTATTAGGGAGGACGTGGACCCCATCAAAGGTGAAGGTATATTTTAAGGATCTGTTTATAAATTTTATTGTTGTGGTTAATAACAATTTCGTAATTATAATATGTATCATTGTATGTAATTAATTATATAAATTTTCATTTATATAACCTTATGAGAATGGCATCATGTTCATTGATATATAGAGTTGATATACATTGTACAATATAAAAAATGAATATAATTTCTTATGGAAAATAATCGATCCAAACTATGTTTGGTGGAGGGCAATTTTGAATGTCATATAATACGATCCAAACTATGTTTGGTGGAGGACATTTGTATGAATATTATTTTATGATCCAAGTGCACTTGGTGGTGAATGATCCAAGTAAAACTTGGTGGAGGGCATTCACTTTGAATGTCAGAGAATGATCCAAGTACAACTTGGTGGAGGGCATTCATCGGGAATGTCATGGAATGATCCAAGCATAGCTTGGTGGAGAACATTCATTACGAATGTTAATCAGTATGAATGTAAATTATTATTTTTTTAGACAATTTATTAAGGATATGAACTATTAGTTAGAATTATTATCAATTCTTTGCAACTATTATGTGCCCTAAACTGACCCTAATAGTGGGGACATGACAGAAGCAGTGATATTCATTAGTCTGTTGGTAGTAAAGATTATCATACCTAAGGTATGTGTAATGTATTTTCTCATAAATATTTTAGATAGAAAGAATAAGAAAAGCAATTGAGACTGAAGCAGTAAAATAAGCACTTAAAGTGTATGAAACATTGAGACTCGGAGCAGTCAATCAGTATTTTAATAAGCACATATATATACAGAAAGTGTCAAACAGATATAAGTACCATACACAGGAAACTATATCCATAAAAACATAGTTTTGTTCCAGGTATGTACACAAATTGGAAACTATTATTTAATGGTTGATTCTAATTGATGATTACAGTAGAATATGAATGGTTTAGACTTATTATAATTTTAATATTTAAGGAGGGAAGTCAACAATGCGTTCAGGAGAGGCTAGTGCAAATTCCAGCCATTCAGTTATTCCCAAAATAGAGTGGGGATCAATGACCCCCGAGTGCCTTGAGGGCATTGTACCAAGAAAGGCTTCAGGGCTTGGATCTGTAAACCTTGAGGGAGAGCCTATTGAGAATTGGTGTCTAAGCAGCCTGATTACATCAAAGGGTTCTTCTTAGATTAAAATAACAATAAGGATTAGCATTAACTTAATAATCACGGATAATAAGATCTCTATTCTATTAATAATCATATAAATAGTTTTCTTACTTGCATAAATTAAATACATCCTATTCAAACTTGGACGAATCTATGATTAACTGGTCTAAGCCTACCAGGGGACATCAACACAAACAAAGACTGAAATAATACAGTGGCAGTTCTGCAGAGGAGACACCTCTTTTGAGAAATGCTACCTTTGGCAAAGATTGTGACCATTAGTTCCCTCTTGAGGACTATATAATGCAAGCCTCTTCTTGAAAAAAAGCATCAAAGGGAGTAGATCAAATATACAAATGTACCAACAATAATCTGCACACTGGGCATCATGGAGGCAATCAAACATACTCAGCAGATCAGTACATCTGCAAACACCATCATCAGGAAATATAGAAATAAGTCAGCCAAGAACCCCAAGGGTGAAGGCAATTCATAAGATTGATCAGCATCTATGCCCAAGAACTTATCTGCAGATTGGAAGACTGATATCCATTTTATTTATAAGTAACTGGGATATATCTATACATGAGTCCATGAATTGTAAATAATCTTGAGATCACAATGTTCATAACAGAATATAAGACCTTCTCAACTGTTCACAACCCATCTCATAGGTAGAGTTTGAGGTGTAAGAGGAGGGTAAAGAGGGTCATGCAAGGAAGGCAAAGAGGGCACTTACATCATGTAAGGATACAAAAAGGGCATTTACATAGAGCTAATTACAGCCTCATCCCAATTCCACAAGGTGACATGATTTTGGGAGGATGAGACGTTTAGAGAAATACAGATGTTTCTGGATTTGATTATGTGCAATATTTTTTGCATCAAAGTTTTGAATCACACTCCGTGATCCATCATCAGCATGAGAAGAGCAAGAGGAAAAAAAAAGATGATAGGGAAAGAAAGTACAAGAAAGGATGAGACGTTGACAAGGAAAGAAAGTGCAAGAAAACCACTAAGCAAGCAAAGAGCAGGGCTCTCGCAAACATCCACTCTTGGGTTAGTGTAGAAATGGCTTTAAGTGGACCTATCATGTTTTTTCCTCCAAAATTTAATATGCTTACATATTGTTATTGATAGCCTATGATTATGATATAATCTGATCCTAATCATTCAGCTGATATATAGATATATAAATTTGTATATCTTGTTTATGTTATGATTGTAGGATTCAGATTTAGGGCAGATTAGGAAGGGATGTCACAAATTTGTTGCTTTTACAATGAGGAATTTTTTTTTTGCAGCAAAATAAAATTTTCTATTTAATATATCAGTAAATGAAATTACTTTTTGTGGCTCAATTAAAATCTATATTTAAGCTGTATCCAAATATTTAGAATATTAATAATTTAGATTGTATAATCTGCTTAGTAGAGAGGCTTATCAACCCTAAAACAAGGCCAGAAACTTTGGGTGGTTCTTAATAGACCATATCAGAGATCTGAAATTGTGCACTGCATTTGCAAAGCAACTTTAAAAAGAAATCATTTTTATATATTTAAGGGAAGAAAAATACAATTCAAATTATATTTTCAAATAGGGGTGATTTAATGTTTTCATTTAAGATTTTTTCCTGGTTATTTTGAATTAGTTAAAAATTATATGGCAGAAAAAATAACTACCATAAAATACTGAGTTTTTATACTTTGTATGGCATCTTCCTCAAGACTCTGCATTTGTTAACCAATAGCTGACACTAATTGATCTAACTGCTCAACAAGTGTGGCTTTTTCATCAAATTTTGCATCTTGCACCAAATCTGATAATGTCTCTGGTGGGCTCAATAATTTGTTCCTCCTTCTGATCTCTTATGGCTATAGATTTGATTGCTATAGCCACATTCATCATCTCTTTAGGGCTCACTGAGCTTAGATTAGTTGTCCCTTTGATAATCGGTAGGTTATCTTCACCATCAACACTATTTGTTTTCAATGCAAACAAGGTTTTGATAGCATCTTGTTCTTTCCCCATCTCTCCAATGTCTTTCTCTGCTTCTTCTAGCTTCTCCTTCTCTCCTTTAGCATTAGGTTATCATCACACAACTCCTTGTACAAATCAAAGTTAGGTATAGCACCTAGGTTTCCAAGTTTGCAATGAATATAAGCTTTTATGTCTTCGACAAGCATAACACTGTAGGGAAAACTAGATAGGGCGCCAATTATGAATGGGTATTTCTTGAATTCAAGCTAAGGCCGCTTGATAACAACAACTACAACTGGTGTGACCATGATTCTAGGAACAATTTCAAGATAAAAATTCGATAAATAACTTTTGAGGCTGTGAAACTAGGGTTCCTTCAAGAACATTTGGAACATGATACTCAATTTTGCACAAAAACACCAATTAATTCTTCATTTGGTAACTTAGATCACTTTGAGAGCTCAAGTAATCACTTATGTCACTTTTGTGCTTTCTCTATGAATGTGTGAATGAAAAATGAAGTCAAAAAAGCCTTTTATCAACCATCGCACTTCAACATTAAATACATCATCAGTTGAGGAAAACTAGCACTGCTTCACTAAAAAATCTTATTCTTGGTAGGGCAATCATCTCATCATGCAACTAAACTTCATACCACATCTTGTCACATCATCATGGATCTAATTACACATATACACCTTACCACACATGAATCTAGGAGGTTCATAAAAAGATTTGACAATGAAACTCCCTCTAAGCTAATGCAGCCTTAGTTGGCAGATTAATTATTTGCACCCGATGGAGATGTAGACCCTTTTGATGACTTACTCTAATTCTTCTTGATCCAAACCTTGCTCATCTGATTCTTTGACTCTTCAACTATAGAAATTTGCTTTCCCTTGTCATTTTCTTGATTCACTAGTAGCTTTCCTTTGTTCTTTATCCTGCAAAACCTTGCTATATGTCCAATCTTGTGACACTGAAAACATGCCATCTCGATAGATCTCCAAGGCCCGACATTACCTTTGTTGGTTCTCAATCTACAATTGATTGCCATATGGCCATGGTTGTGGCAATGTGAACATGCAAACATTCTACCTATTACCATTTTGATAAGGACTCTCCCAATTCACAAATGTCCTTTGATTGTTCAATCTTGTCCTGCACTCATTAACTTTATGACCAAACTTGTTGCAATTATAGCAATGACCATTCAAAACATTTGAACTATTTCGGCAAACTCTAGCAATGTGACCTAAATCATGACGAATTGAGCATGCATTAGGCCTATTCTTATATATATTTGCAATATGTCCTACCTTATGATAGTTAAAGCAAACAGGTTTGTAGGCTTTCTTACCGAAACTTCTCTTGCTCACCTTGGGTGGAGACTTGTCATCTTTTTTGGGATTTTTAGATCAAGATGCTTCACCAACTTCATAACCGGTATAACCAAGACCATGAGTCTCACCATGCATCCTTCGGTTCCAAAGTTGCTCATTCAGGTTTGCAAAACTTCATTGAATTTCTTTAGCAACCTATTTGCAGCATCTAGCTCATTTTGCAATTTTTCATTCTCTCTACCCAAACTTTCATTACTCGTCATCAAATTGTTGAGCTCACCTCTTAGATCTTGCATTTCCTTAGTCTCCTAAAGATGTGCATGCACAGTACCAACTTCTTGTTTAGATTTGAAGATTTCATCAACTTTTTCTTGTAGGGCATCTTCTGATATCTTTCTTGCTTCCTCAACAACTTTCCTAGCTTCCATTTCCTAACCCATCTGATGACCAAAGCTTCTAACTCCCTCTTAACATTCTTCTTGTTCTTGTGTAGTTGTTCATTCTCTTGATTCACGATTACTAGGGCTTCAACTTCCTCAGATTGACTATTACGATATGCTTCCAATTGATCACATAGCTCTTTCCTCTTTTCTCTTGAATGCTAATTGATTCTTTAACCTCTCAATTGCATGTTTAGCCTCTGCAACTTGACCTTCAAGACTACTCAAATATCGAACAAACTTCATGTCTCCATCAAGGACCTTCCCCAAGTTGTTAGGCTTACTTGCTCTCATACCAATGGTTAAAGCTAGAAGACAATGGGGGGTGAATGAATGTAACCAAAAACCTAAATAATTTCACGACTATCTTCCACAAGATATAACAAGCAATTGAAATCATAAACTAGAAACAAAGCAAATCAAACATCAACACATGCAACAATTTAACACAATATTTTTCACATGCAAACCATTGGTGAAAGGGATAAACCATGGTGGGAATAAGTATCCACAAATTCTCACTAGTGCAGTAATAAGTTGCCCTGTAAGGAGTATTACATCCACCCAGTTAAGAATATTTATCCCTATTAGGAGATTACAATTAAGATCTGTTACGACCTACCCTATTAAAGGATTTAGAACTCCTTCTGAGAATCACCTTGTTAGAGGATTTGAACTTCAGACCTATTAGGATCCTACTCACCCTATTAGGAGTGACCCTGTTACAGGATTTATATTGTCAACCTGCTAAAATCAACAAGTGAAAGATGATTTGAGAATTGCACTCAATGCATGACAGATCCTATAAATTTATGAGCAGTGCTCTACTCTTGATTGCTTCTATCACAATGTACTGCATCCACAACAACAAATATTTCACCATCACCGCACATTGATCTTTCAACCCCTCTTATAGGCAGTGGAAAAACCCTAAACATGTTATCCTTAGTTAGCTCCAAAAGAAATTCAAATTTCATGAGCAAGCACTATAACCTTGAATTATGTGCCTTGATCTCAACTCAATCACAACTAATCACTTTGAGTTTTCAACTAATTTTACCGGATTACCGGATCTAGATAAGTATACTATTTCGATTATATGTTCTTCACAAACTTCATCAAATACTCACTTCTACTAAATTTCCGGTAGATTCCTTCATAAATGAATAGATATGGCTCCAAAGATCATGTCCTATCAACCACATACGATAATTCATCAATCATACTACTGCGCATCCAATTTACTACATATAGCAGTGTAAATTACTCAATACACTCTACACTTAACAATTTTATCTTTGTGACCAATCTGTCCACCGGTATAACCAATCTATGACCTGTAGATCATTTTGTTGCCAAAAATGACAACACTAGTACAATGATCCAACCAATCTGACATTTCTAATCATCTCAATCATCATCATCATGCCAACACCTAGCCCCAAAACTTAGTAAGCTCGCTGGAAAAGGTAGCAATTTAGAAAGGCAAAACAGAGACATCTCACAATACATTTGTTCTTCCATGTCTTAACACACAAGTAATAATGGGTAAATCGGGATTGGAGCAAGAACCCTCCTTAACCATATCATTCGTGACCCTAGGTCTTCCCTTTCCAAACAAATAATTGTCAGTGCTATTCTGTATGTGTCAAACTAAACCAACTGCAAACCAAATAAAGCAATACCAACAAAGAAAACATGAAATCATCAAACTCAAAATAATGTTGAACACTTCTGACAATTTAAAAAAGAACTGAAGGCCAGATAGTGCAAACATTTGCACTTATCGTTACATTGATTTCTTTACTTGTGCAGTAGCACCGCAAATTTGGAACTGATAGGGGAATCAGTCAGAAGCACAAAAGCACAACTCTCTCTGGAATTCAATAACCGCTACAACTGAACCTCCGATCTTGCTGTAGAACCCTCTGAACCCTCGCTTTCTGTTACTAAGCAACCCGATCGTTGATCTAAAACACCACAACAACCACTATTTACCACAATTCTGCAATCTTTGGGTGCTAGAATTTTAAGATCTTAATTTCCGCTCCTACAGTCCGCCAGAGTCGGGGCTCTTGGTTTTCAGTTGCAAAATTTGATAACCCTATAATAACGTTGAGATAAAACCTTCAATATCTTACTTCGACTAGTATTGAAAAGAGGCTCCTTTGTGGAATTAGAAGTCCAAAAGACTAATTATTATACTATATAGCGGAACAAGCTAGCTCTGTCAGGCACGAGAAAGTTAATATAAATCCTGCCGTCTAACAAGTTTGTTTATTCGATCATAATCCTTACACGGCTGTGGAACCATTTTGCAAAACATCTATTCTGAAGTTTTAAGAAAATACGCCGGAGTAGTAGCTTACCTGCAATTGTTGCATAGCATAGTTGATATCTGCGGGTATGGAGAGCAGAAAAGTTGAAAGGGATGCACAAATAGCCAGCGGAGAGGAATCGAATTCTAGGAGAATGTCCGCCATGAAGCTTTCAATACGCTCCATTTTTCGGTATAAATCTCTGTACATAAAAAATGTTGGCTGGGAGGAGAAGTCCGCTAAACAAAGCTGTGATGTGAAGGGAAAAAAGGAGCAGCGCATAAAAAAAAGTGAAGGGTGGCGGAACAAAGTACGTACTTACAAACTTGCGATGAAAGCAATTACAACTAGCAATCGATCACCCCTTTAGGGTGCAATGAGTGAATGTTCAGATGGTGCAATGGGGATAACAAATAGATATTGAAGGTGAAGATGGGTTTCTTTCCTAATTAGTAAATGTTGTATTTGTTTTATGGTGGAGATTTGTCTTATTAATTAATTTGGAATTGGAATTTGTTGAGTAGGAAAAAAATTTTAAAAAATTTGATTTAATTCTAATTAGCAATTTCAATTCTAATTCTAATTTCTGAGGTGGAATTAATGAATCGTCATTTCATATCAAAATTTCCAATTCTAATTTGACGCATCCAAATTGAGGATTAAAGTTTTTTAGAATTTGTTCCTACCAATGCCAATGTAATTCTAACAAACAAACGAGCTAAGAGAAAAGAAGGTAGGTATATTTTTTCTTATAATATCATATCCAAAAGCTAAACACAATCGTAATCTTAATCATGACATAAACCTAAATCATGACCCTAATCTAACCATAGTAAAAACCCTAACTTTAGTAATGAAACATGCCATATTCTTAAATATAACCTCAATCGTTACCTTAGCCTTAATCTTAATTGAAATCATAATCCTAATTGTAATACTATTAACTCCTTATTCTAACCATAATTGTAACTCTAAACATTATTAACAACCATAATCTTAACTCTAACCTATCATAATCCAAACATTATATTGGTAAAATCCTAAACAAGATCATAGTCCAAATTCTAAACCCTGACCATTTCATTAGGGACTAGTGTAAAGTGATTAATACTATATTGTATGAGCTTTGAACTTAAAATTAAAGATTGTTAAACTCTATATTTTAGAAATAATTGAAATATACAAATACTTTTTTAATATAAAAATATTCCTTTCATATAAATAATAAATTTTTGACATAAAGATATACAAAATAAGAAGGGAAAAAAGTTTCCAAATAATTATGGAACCCTAATTTTTTAAAACATTAAAAAAAAAAATCAATTTAACTATCTATTAAGTATTAGAATTTGCATCCAGTACTGAACTGAAAAAGTTTAGTAATTATGACCTAACATGGGAATCACTTCACTACGTGGGACATGCAAATGAGGTGAGACCTTCAGGTTCTAGGCTGGCTTCTATAAAATATTCAGTGAAATCTCCATG